>JAESUZ010002627.1:0-1200000 GCA_017311185.1 Proteles cristata cristata
GTCAATTTTGTTAATTAAAAAAAAAAAACCTCTTGGTTTCATTGATCTGTCCAACTGTTTCTTTGGCTTCTATATTGTTTATTTCTGCCCTGATTTTTATCATTTCCCTTCTCCTACTGGGTTGGTGGTGTTCTTGTTGCTCTCCCTCTAGTTCCTTTAGATGTGCTGTTAGATTTTGCCCTTGCACTTTTTCAAATTTCTTGAAATAGGCCTGGAGTTCAATGTACTTTCCTCTTAGGACTGCCTTTGCCGCCTCCCATAGAGTTTGGATTGTTGTATTTTCATTTTCATTTGTCTCCATATATTTTTAAATTTCTTTCTAATTGCCTGATTGGCCCATTCATTGTTTAGTAGGGTGTCCTTTAACCTCCATGTTTTTGGAGGTTTTCCAGACTTCTTTCTTGATTGGTTTCAAGTTTCATAGCATTGTGATCTGAAAATGGGCATGGTATGATTTCAGTTCTTTTATATTTATTGAGCGCTGCTTTATGTCCCAGTATGTGATCTATCTTGGAGAATGTGCCATGAACACTTGAGAAGAAAGTGAATTCCATGGTCTCAGGATGAAGAGTTCTAAATATATCTGTCAAATCCATCTGGTCCAATGTGCCATTCAAGTCCAATGTGTCTTCAGTAATTTTTCTGTCTAGTTGATCTATCCATTACTGTAAGTGGAGTATTAAAGTTCCCTGCTGTTAGCACATTCTTACCCATAAGATCATTTCTGTTTGTGATTGTTTTATATATTTAGGTGCTCCCATATTTGGTGCGTAGACATTTATAATTGTTAGCTCTTCCTGATGGATAGATCCTGTAATTATTATATAATGCTCTTCTTCATCCCTTGTTACTATCTTTACTTCAAAATCCAGTTTATATGATATAAGTATAGCTACTTCAGCTCTCTCTTGACTTCTAGGAGCATGATAGATATTTCTCCATCCCCTTACTTTCTTCTTCTTTTTTTAATGTTTTATTTATTTCTAGGAGAGAGAGAGAGAGATAGCGTGAGCAGGGAGGGTCAGAGAGAGAGTGAGTCACAGACTGAAACAGGCTCCAGGCTCTGAGCTGGCAGTCAGCACAGAGCCCGACACGGGGCTCGAACCCACGAACCGCGAGATCAAGACCTAAGCGAAAGTCGGACGCTTAACCGACTAAGCCACCCAGGCGCCCCTCCATCCCCTTACTTTCAATCTGAAGTTGTCCTCCAGTCGAAAATGCTATTCTTGTAGACAGCAAATAGATGGATTTTGTTTTTTTTATCCATTCTGCTACCCTATGTCTTTTGATTGGAGCATTTAGTCCATTTACATTCAGTGTTATTATTGGAAAATATGGGTTTAGAGTCATTGTGTCCTTTGTAGGATTTATGTTTGTGGTGGTGTCTCTGGTATCTTTGTTCCTTGCAACATTTCCCTCATATAGTCCCCATCAGGATTTATTATAGGGCTGATTGAGTGGTGATGAATTCTTTCAATTTTTGTTTATTTGGAAAGACCTTTATCTCTCCTTCTATTCTGAAAGATAGGCTTGCTGGATAGAGGATTCTTGGCTGCGTATTTTTTCTTTTCATCACATTGATGATTTCCTGCCCTTCCTTTCTGGCCTGCCAAGTTTCAGTAGATAGGTCTGTAACCACTCTGATAGGTTTCCCTTTGTATGTGAGGGCCCTTTTATCCCTTGCTGCTCTCAGAATTCTTTGTCCTTATATGTTGCCAGTTTCACTATGATATGTCATGCAGGAAATCGATTCAAGGTACATCTGAGGCGAGTCCTCTGTGCCCCTTGGATTGCAACGTCTGTTTCCTTACCCAGATTGGGGAAATTCTCTGCTATAATTCGTTCAAGGACTCCTTCAGGACCTTTCCTTCTCTCTTCCTCTTCTGGAATTCCTTTGATATGAATATTATTCCATTTGATTGTATCGCTGACCTCTTGAACTCTCCTTTTGTGTTCCTGGATCAGCTTATCTCTCTTTTTCTTATTTTCCTCTTTTTCTATAATTGTGTCTTCTAAATCACTTATTCTCCTTTCTGCCTCTTCAATCCGTGCATTGGACACTTCCATTTTATTTTGCATTTCATTTATAGCATTTTTTAATTCATTACAAGTATTTTTAAGCTCCATAGTTTTTGTAGCAATAGGTTCTCTGTCTTCCATGCTTTTTTCAAGCCTAGCGATTAATTTTATGACTATTATTCTAAATTCTTGTTCAGTTATTTTGCTTATATCTGTTTTGAGCAGTACTTTAGCTGTCATTTCTTCCTGGAATTTCTTTGGAGGAGAGCTCTTCCATTTTGTCATTTTGGTTAGCTTTCTCTTGTTAGTTTTAAAAGCTTGTTATGCACTCTGCACCTCTGAGTGCTGCTGTACCAAAGAAGGCTCTTTGACAGTCCAGGACTTGTCCATTCAGAAAGTGTTCTTTGAATGGTGTCTCTTGGTCTCTTGTTGAGACCTTGGTTATTTTATTTTGCTACTCGTAGTGGTATTTGGAATTCTCCACCATGTGTACTTTGGTGTGTTTCTTGAGGTACCCCTGGAAAAGAAAACAGACAGACAAACACAGAGGGAACAAAGGCACACAAATACACAGACAAATCCAACAAACATGGAAACTGGAAAGGTAAAAGAAAAAGAAAAAAAAGGAAGGGACACATACAAAAGAAAAAGAAAAGAGGATGGAGGGAAGGTGAATATTAAAAATAAAAATCAATAAAAAAGAAAAAAGAGGGGCACCTGGGTGGCTTAGTCGGTTAAGCGTCCGACTTTCGCTTAGGACATGATCTCACGTTCGTGGGTTCGAGCCCCGCGTCGGGCTCTGTGCTGACTGCCAGCTCAGAGCCTGGAGGCTGCTTCAGTCTGTGACTCCTCTCTCTCTGACCCTCCCCTGCTCACGCTGTCTCTCTCTCTCCTAGAAATAAAAAAAAAAAAAAGAAAGAAAGAAAGAAAAGGGAAAAGAAGAAACCCAATAGACAAAGGACAGTCTAAAGCATAGAACCATAATTCCCAGCTACAAATAAATGGCTGGTGTCTGGAGTGTTGGTGGAAGAACATACACAAAGAGAAATGATGGGGCGGGGAGAAAGCAAAAGTGTAAATGAAATGAGCAGGCAGAAAGACTAAGAGGCTTAATTCAAAGAGAGGAAGAGGGTAATATGTTTGAAGAGGAGGCTAAAGAAATGACCATAATGCTACTCAGAGAAACTATATAATCTGACTACTCCAGAAAGAGATAAAAAGGTAGTGGTGGAGGTGTAGAACTTACATCTAGAAACGGATTAGATGTGACTGTTTAAGCAAGCCCGTGACCAGAGTTAATCAGGGCAGTGCATCCATGCTGCTCTTGCCCCTGCTCCGGGGGAGGAGGGGGTGTTGGGGGAGACGGAAGCTTTCTAGCAAGGATGTGCAAGGTTTGGTCCAGTGCATCCCACGGGAGTCCCTCCTTGGTGGTTGTGGGGAGAAAAGTGGTGGCGCCCAAGTTCCTTCTTAAACCAAGCATTGCAACTCACTCTTTTTGGTGTGATCTCCCTGTGCCAGGGATGTAGCCAAGGTGGGCCATGCTCTGTATCCCAGGCCAGGCCTCATTTCCAGATCTCAGTCCGCAAACCCCATTGATATTACCTGAAATGTAAACTCGCAGGCGAGCCCCTGAGAGCAGTTTCAAGCTTCTCGCCTTCCCCCGGGGATCCAGCCAGAAGCCAACGCGTGAACCCTCCAGGTTGGGTTGGCAAGCAAGGAGCAGTTTCACCTGGGGTCGCCTGGGACTGGTGCGTCCGCCTAGGGTCAGCTGGACAGCAGGAAACCGGGTCCCTCTGTGTCCCAAGCGGAGGTTTTACTCTTCTCCAGTGACCCGGACAGTGTCTTGAGCAGTTTCAGCCAGTCTTTCTTTTTTCCCTTAGACTCACTGTGGCTCCCTGCAGAGGGTGATTCCCCCCAACCCCGTGACTTTGATCCCGGCCCATTTTATCTTCCCCAGTTTGCACTCATGCTATAAGGTTTCCTCAGCGGACTCTGTCTCCTTTTCCTCCCAAACTCCTGGATTCTGGCCTTCTCTGTTTGAGAGATGGGGGTGAATGAAATGTATGGAGTTCCCTACTTCTCCACCATCTTGCCTCCAAATATTATATAACTTCCTAAGAAGGTGGTGGTGATGATAATGTTAAGGCAGCACATAGGCTAAATAACCCAATAAATTAATATTATAGTCAAGATGGAGGCTTGATATGAGTTCTGTTTAGCAGAGAATTCTATTCATTTTCTAACATGACCTATTGCATTCATTTTGTAAGATTCATTTTGAATACCACTCTCCCAGTGAATTATAAACCATTAGCTGTTGACAAGCTATGTTCTCTACTTTTCTGAAAATTTTTTTAATGTTTAGTTTTGAGATAGACACAGAGTGTGAAAGGGGGAGGGGCAGAGAGGGAGACAGAATCAGAGGCAGGCTTCAGGCTGTCAGCACAGAGCCCCATATGGGGCTTGAACCCACGAGTGGCTGATCATGACCTGAGTTGAAGCCAGACACCTAACCGACTGAGCCGCCTCGGTGCCCCTCTGCTTTTCTAAATTCTTGAGGTATTCATAATCTCTATCAAAATGTGCTACTTATTTGCAGTTTCTCCTTTTTCCCCTTGCTATTTCCTAACGATATAGTCACAACTATGTTTGAAATTTTCTTCTTGAGTACAAAAGTCTATTTTAGCACTTATATCCCCTCAACACTGATTGCTTAAATAGCCATTTTGTCTTCCCAATCCCCTTTTGTTATCTAAGAATACAATTTTTATTATCTCCTGGCCATCTTCCTGCTTCCCTACAATGTGCTACCATGTGTTGTCTGAATCGGAACTATACTGGCATGCTCTTCCTCTCTATCAGAATATATTGAAAGGCGGAATATGTCCCGATCTTTCATTTCACCAGCAAGTACAGTTTCAGCATGTAGCTCAATCCATGCCAAGCAAAGACCTCATCTAATATTTCTCAACTGGATTTGCTAAACATAGATAAGTGATAACCATGATTTTAGTGAAGGAGGATGTCACTCTGGGGGAATAAAGAATGTTGATAAAGAAGAAGTCATTAAAAGTAGAAGACATGCGAGTGATGACTCACCTTCAGCCCTAGTCCCTGAACTCCTGAAGATGGTCTTGGTTTTAGACTTCTACCTATGTAGTTTGGTTTGTCCTTCAGTTCTTTGAATTTTCCCAGCATCCTTCAAACTGACTCACTTTATAATATATCTTTAACCAGTTTAAATTAGGTTTTTGTCATATCTGCCTAATTTTCCCAGTAACTATCATGTCTTATTAATAATACATATTGCCTGAAAAAATAATCATGAGTTTTCTTTACTTTTATATTCTAGTTTTAATAAATGATGTCCTATGAAAGAATACACAGTTTTCAAATACCATTAAAAAAACACTCAAGTCATTGGTGCACAAATACAACAGTAAAAAAGCTATTATCAAAGACAGGTATCTGACATTTTGAGGAATTTGATTTGAGGCTATACATAATTCTTAATAAATTAATTATAATACTCGATTACTAAAGTGGTTTCTTGCTAGGTGATTTAAAATAGATATTTAGCCTACTCTTTAATAATAAAATCCTATACTTAAAAAGTCATATCAAATTAATTTTAGTAATACTCTTTACAAATGGAACTAATTCCAACAGAATTAGAATTACCAAATACCAATTTTTTTACAAAATCAAAATTATTTTCACTTGTCTTTTTCAATGTTTTATATTGATAGACATACATAAAATATAATTTTTACATAATGGACATCTTCCTTTTGGTCTAGCAAAATATTTGAATAAATACCACAGTGATTCCAAATCTTCCTTCTAAGTGAACATAACTGAGTTTATAATCTTTTCTTTAATATGAGAAAACACTGATGCATTAGTCTGATTTTCTCTAATAACTTCTCTGAAACATGGCATGAAATATGCAGGACAAGGGCTAAGAATTTTGTGCTATTGATTTTGTTTGGTTTTGTTTTTATGATGTATATATAAGGAAGCATGACAGGACCTTTAACAATTTTTATTACATTTTCACAGTGGAAGAAATCACAGGGGAGTCAATTTTTTTTTTTAACTTCGTGAAGGCATATAATTTGTATTGTTTAGTGTCTTTTGCTCACATTGATTTTCTTAGTAGTTTTAAAGACATTGAGATGTAAACTTTATCAATGTCTATTAATTTTTACCCTACTGCTTATAGCTTTTTTTTTTTAACATTTTATTTATTTCTGAGAGAGAGAGAGTGAGCGAGCAAGCAAGAGAGCGTGAGCAGGGGAGGGTCAGAGAGAGAGAGGGAGACACAGAATCTGAAGCAGCCTCCAGGCACTGAGCTAGCTGCCAGCACAGAGCTCGATGCGGGGCTTGAACCCACTAACTGTGAGATCATGACCTGAGCCAAAGGCGGCCGCTTAACCGACTGAGCCACCCAGGTGCCCCCTACTGCTTATATCTTAAGTTCAATAAAAAGTATCAGTGTAGCACCCAAATTCTAACTACCTTTTTTGGCTCCAAGTTTCTAAACCAAAGTGACTTGCATCATCTGTGGCCTAGACTAGGACACTCTTGAATATCCTTAGGAAAGCAGACAAACAGGTAGAAAGTATCAATTTTAAAACCATACATACATTTGTAGCAACATGGATGGAACTAGAGGGTGTTATGCTGAGTGAAATAAGTCAGGCAGAGAAGGAAAGATACCATATGTTTGCACCTATAGGTGGACTAGGAGGAAGCTAACCGAGGACCATGGGGGAGAAGGGGAAATATAGTTGGGGAGAGGGAGGGAGGCAAACCATGGGAGACTTGAATGCTGAGAACAAACTGAGGGCTGATAGGGGTGGGGAGGGGGCAAGGGGGGTGATGGGCATGGAGGAGGGCACTTGTTGGGATGAGCATTGGGTGTTATATGGAAACCAGCTTGACAATAAACTATTTTTAAAAAATAAATAAAACCATACATAAGTGATGATCAAACATTATTATAACAAAAATAATCTCAAGCATTTTTTAAACAACAAAGGAGAATCATCCTCTTTCCTTGGAATTCTGACCAAGACTAATCAATATTAAGGAATTAAATTGAAAAGAACAATTTATTTTCTGAACACATTAATTAGAACATTCTTTCCGTTCTCCATGCAATTTTTATATTTTATCGTGTTTGCAGGAGTGAATGTATTTAAGTTAAATGTGTACAGATTTGTTTACTTCCTAGATCACAATAGATTAAGATTATATATTTGAATCTATTTTGTCATCATATACTTGAAAATCTTAAAATTAATCTCGGCAAAATAAAGAATTGTTTCAACTTGTATTTGATAAGGTTTGAAAATGAGTAGTTAATATGGGCACTTATATAAAGCTGAAACTTAGAAATTTTGGACAAAACCAATTGAAGAAACAGGGAAGTACCATGGGTAGTTTAATGATGTGTCCTAATGTTCCAATTGTGTGATTTTGCACAACTTCTGAACACTTAACTCTTTTGAATGACATCTTCCTAGTTCCAGCATGACAAGGAGAACAAAATGAGGCTATTTTGGTTTAGCACAATTTGTCTTTTTCCAGGAAGGAGAAGAGAGTAAGTTTCCCTGCTAGCATCTTGAGCACAGCATGCAAATGTTTTATTACATTAATACAATTTAACATTCTGTATAAATTCAAAGAAGAGAAATAATAACCAACTAAAGTCAAAATTAGTTTATTTATTAAAGATAATTTTATTGTTGTATGTTATTCAAATATTTAATGAGGACAGGCAATACTCTTTCAAACTGGAATTTTTGACAGCTAAGTATTAAATAAAAATATAACATGGAACTTTCTAAAGGGTCTGCCTACTTGACTAAACAAGCACATCTCATCATATTTATACCCATCTAAGATTCAAGACACCTGCGACTTCTAGGTTTGCTATAGCTTCCTTTTGCAATAGTTGTATTTTCCTCAACATTGCAAAAACATTGATATGATAGAAATCTTGAAGCAATTTAATACAATCTTGCTGTAACTTGACACACACACACATTCTACTTTTATATTCTGAAAAGTTGATAAGAATCTCTTGATCAATTCTAGTCATGAATAGCCTCTTATTTTTAGACAAGTTGCATTGTTAAGAATATCTCATTGTTTGAAATTATATATTACGTTGATTACATATTTGCATCCCTGTACATTATTTATCATTGATCCTATTCTATATATGTAAGAGAGGAAATATAGCCCATTTTACATAAGATGGCTTTAAATATCTGAAGAAAAGTATTTTATCTTATTAGGCCTTTTATTTGGATTATATATCCATTTCCAACCATCCCTATATTCAAAGTACAGTCTGTGGATCAGTTCTATTATCACCAAGACATGGGAACTTGATAAAAATTTAAAAAGTCCCATCCCAGAACTATGAATTAGAACATGCATATCAAAACTACCAGATGACTGATATAGACCTTATAGTTTGAGAACCATGATCTTAAACTGTTCTTCATATGTATGTAGGAGTTTTCACATGTATGCATAAACCTTCTAAATTCCAAGTTATACAGACATACACATACCAATTCCTTTTTATTTTCTATCTAGGTAAAA
This sequence comes from Proteles cristata cristata, assembly GCA_017311185.1. Lineage (NCBI taxonomy): Eukaryota > Metazoa > Chordata > Mammalia > Carnivora > Hyaenidae > Proteles > Proteles cristata. The sequence goes on from JAESUZ010002627.1 coordinate 8,641, forward strand.
TTTACGTATGATTAAAGACATAGATCTTAAGTGTACAGTAAAGTCAATTTTGATAAATCTATACACCCATGTTACCAAAGCTTCCATTCAATATATAGAATGTTCCATCACCAGGCAAAAATCCCCCCATCCCTCAAACAACTACTGCACTGATTTGTCACTGAAGTTTAACTTTGACTTCTAAAGCTTTATATAAATGATATCATTCAATAGATACTAATTTATGCTGGATTTTTTTTCACCTAACATGATGTTGAGATTCATCCATGTTGCTGCATGTATGAGTAGTTTGATCCTTTCCATTGCTCGTTGGTATTCCATTGTGTAAAAATCACACAATTTGATTATGCATTCACCTGGTGATGAGTATCTGGGTTTTGTCAGTTCATGACTATCATGAATAACATTGCAATAAATATTCTTGTAAAACACTGCTTGTGAATACATGTTTACATTTCTCTTATGTACATAAGTAGGAATAAAATCACTGTGTCAGTGTAGATGTATGTTTAATATTTGCAGTATATTATGAAAATATGGGAACCTGGGTGGCTCAGTTGGTTAAGCATCTGACTTCAGCTCAGGTCATGATCTCATGGTCTGTGAGTTCAAGCCCCACGTTGGACTCTGTGCTGACAGATCAGAGCCTGGAGCCTGCTTTAGATTCTGTGTCTCCCTCTCTCTCTGTTCGTACCCCACTTGTGCTTGCTCTCCCTCTCTCTCTCTAAAATAAATAAACATTAAAAAATTAAAAAAAGAAAATATTCAAACATACAGCAAATTTGAAAGAGCTTTGCAGTGAACACCCATACCCAATACCTAGTTTCTAACATTAATAGTTAGATTTACTGTTTTTTTCACCTATCAATTCAGTACACTTAAACTTTTGATAGATTTAAAATTATAGACAAAAATTCAGTTCTCCTCAAAACTTCAGCACACATATCACTTGCTAGAGTTAAGTATTTAGTTTTTCCTTTGATATAAAATTTGCTTACATAAAATGTATGCTTACAATTGCTGAGTTCCTTTTTAAGTTGATTTACTCTTTATTTAATTTAAGGTTAGTATTGTCATGGCAATGATTAATATTACTGTTATACTCCTTAGCTTTGTTTTGTGATCCTGGAGATAAATTTCTCTTTTTTCTTTCTTTAAAATTCATTTTATGACTTCCTGGTATTTTATTGTATTTATTTTATTTTAATTCCAATATAGTTAACTACAGTGTTATATTGGTTTCAGATGTACAATATAGTGATTCAATATTTCTGTACATTACCCAGCATTCATTATGACAAGTGGACTCCTTAATCTCCATCATCTATTTTACCCATCCCCTCCACTCACCTCCCCTTTAGAAACCATCAGTTTGTTCTCTGTAGTTAAAATTCTGTTTCTTGGTTTGTCTCTATTTTTTCCCTTTATTTACTTTGTTTCTTAAATTCCACATATAAGTGAAATCATATGCTGTATGTCTTTCTCTGACTTGTTTTGTTAGCATTATATTCTCTAATATATAGAGAGAATGTCCTTGCAATATTCCATTTTTTTAAATGGATGAACTCTATTCCATTATATGTTACTTCTTTATTCATTCATCTTTGGATGGCCATTGGGGCTGTTTCCATAATTTGGCTGTTGTAAATAATGCTGCTATAAACATAGGGATGGATGCATCCCTTTGGATTAGTGTTTTTGTATTTTGGGGGTAAATTGAATTTGAATTGGAAATATTGAGCCACCTTTGCATCAATGGAGTAATCACATTTAATAGCGGTATATTATTTTTTAATGTTGAATTTCATTTGTTAGTATTTTGTTGATAATTTTTGCATCTATGTTTATGAGAGGTATTGGCCTATAATTCTTTTTATTTTCTTTTTCTTTCTTTCTTTTCTTAGTTTTTTTTTTAAATTTTTTAGTGGTGTCTTTATCTGGTTTTGGTATCAAAGTGATCCTGCCCTCATGGGATGAATTTGGAAGCTTTTCTTCCATTTCTATTTTTTTTCGAATCTTTGAACAGAATAGATATTAACTATTCTTTAAATGTTTGGTAGAATTCACCTGCAAAACTACCTGGTCCTGGACTTTGTTTCTTTGTTTTAAGATTTAATTTTAACTCATCTCTACAGCTATTCTGGGGATCAAATCCACAATCCAGAGATCAAATACTCCATGCTCTACCAACTAAGCCAGCCAGGTATCCCTGTTGGGAGCTTTTGGGGCATGACCACAGGAGGGCCTGGAGGAGAGCAGTGGGGTCAACAAAATTTGCACTGAATGCCAGACCCAAGGGCAACAGGCTTGGATGCACTTGGATGCTCCTTGCATTCAGGAGTGGGGCAGAGAAACTCTGCAGGGGACACAGCAAGTTTAAGTAGCACAGGTCTATGCACTTCTGCCTTCCATAGGTGCTCTGTGTTTATGCTGGAGGGCAGAGAGAAAAATGGCTCCTTCCAGCTCCTTTGTTTCCTTAAAAGTCCCCCAACAGGCTCCAAAATCAGTATAAACTGAGTTCCCTCCCATTTGCCCCAGGGTGGTGCAAAGTCTTTCTTCCATGGTCCCTTTCCAGGGCTGTAGTCTCTTTAAGGATTGGGGCACAGCTGTCACTTGCCAGCTGACTTTTAAAGCTCCAACCTCCAAGCCTTGTTGGTCATACAAACTCATGGAATTCAGCAGCCCTCCTGGTTTTAAAGGCCAGACATTATAGGGATTTGTTTTCCCCAAGAGACTCCTTAGTGCTTTCCTCTCTCCACACCTGCAGGTCTTCCCTGCTGCAGGCCACTCCCTACCACAATTTCTGCCCTTCCTAGCATCCAATGTGGCTTCCTCGCTGCTTGTAGTTGTGGAGTTTGATCTGACAGTCTTCCAATCACTGTCTGCTGTATTTACTCAGATGTGAGTGATATCTCCTTGTAAAGGTGTGATGGGGGTGAGTCTTAACATGTGCATCTACCTACGTATACTTCAAACCCTTCTCCAGATATGCACTAGTGTTGCTCCAGAAAGGATTTTAACACTTATTTCCAATCAAACCTCTACTGCATCCTAACAAATGCAACCAGTCTCATTTTTTTAAATCTAGCATCAATTCATTTTTCTATTTTGAGAATTCATATACATGGAAATTTACAGTTATGTAACTATTTTGACTGGCTGTATTCATTTTCATTTCATTAATTTCAGGATTCATCTAAGTTGTGTTTGTCAGTGGTTTGTTCTGTTTTATGACTAATAGTTTGTTATGTGAATAAACCCTAGATTTTTTTAAGCCTTTTTGTCTATTAACGGAAACTTTGGCTGTTTCCAATTTTTGACTCTTATGAGTACGATTTTTAAGATTTTCCACTAACTAGGTCTTGCATGGACATATTTTTATTTCTTGTGACAATATATGTAGAAATGGAAGTCTTAAGGCAAAGGTAAGTGAATGTTTACTTTTGTTAAAAAGGGCTAGAGTTTATTTTAAAGTGATTATAACATTTTACTTTCTCAAAAACAGTGAGAGATCAGTTGCTCCACATCCTTATGACCCTTGGTGTTTTCAGTTTTGGTTCTGATATGAAACACAAGTTGAGGATCATTTACTTTTGAAATGAATATCCAGTTTTTCCAGAATCATTTGTTGGGAGATATTCTTTTCATTTTTGGATTGCTTTTCCTTTTTTTAATTGGAAATCAATTGAATATATAAATACATGACTTATCCTAGTTAATTGCTAAGCATGTTAACATTTACACCGATAATGGGAATATAACTTACAACAAACACCACAGTAATGATTATAACAAAAAACAGTAAAGACTATTATATTTTTCTTGTATGATCATCTTGTTATCTGCTTAATTTTCATAACAATGGTAGGAAGTAGGAACTAGTTCACTCCTTCTCATTTTACTACTACTCATAATGAGTTTTGGAGAATAACTCACTCAAACTCATGTAGCCTATGTTTTTACATCACCTTAAATTACCTCAGAATTTAGGAGAAGCAAGAGTAATTCCTCTCCAGTTGACAGTACTCTATAACAAATAAAATAATGAGTATGTTATTTAATTAGCTATGAATTCATGACACCTCAATTATTGTTAAAAAAAAGGCTCAAGACTAATTTGCACTTTGAACAAATCAAAATATAACTGCACTTGTTTAATTTCATCAATATGAGATACTATCACATCTCAATACTTCTTATGTGTAAAGTGTGTTTATTGCATTATTAAATTTATTCTCTTACTCCTATGTATTGCTTAAACAACAACAAAACAACAGAAAGTAGCATACAGTCTTGAGGTCTAAACATTATCCTTCAAACACTGTAGACGTTGCCTTAATTGTGATATGGAAGAAGATAAAGAATGCCTGATCATATATTCATAAATAATGTGAAGCAAAGGTAATAGAAACAAAAACTAATGAAATTCTGCCACTTTTTTGATTAGTGCTACTTCTATTACATGTCTGTCTACTTGTACTATTACTGCTGCTACTCCTAGTGATTTCGTATAATTTATTGAGTGTTTTTTTAAGTGTCAGTTTCTTAACGAGTAAGAAAGTAGGTTCAATCACTTTGTTTTAAAGATGAAAATAGGGGAGAGGGCAAGATGGAGGAGAAGTAAGGCGCTCTGTACTTGCACTCACGCCCATACATCACACAGAAAAGATCTGAAGCCATTGGAAACCTTACAAAACCAGAGAGACTTGGGAAAAAAGGACGCAGAATCCACTGAGAAGCCTTCTAATGTGAGTGTAAACTGGGGAAGATAAAATCGGGCCAGGATGGGAGACTCCAGGGTGGGAGGCGATTCCCCTCTACCCTCTATGGTGAGTGAGAGGGGAAAAGGAGAGAGACCGAGACAGAAAAACCTCCGCTCGGTGCATAGAAAGACCGTACTTGCCAAATACCTGCACACCAGGTCCCCTCGCACCAAGTGGCCCTGGGGGGGCTGAGCGCACAAACTCCTTCTTTGTGCTGGCTCCTAGAGCCTGGACTTCAGAGCGGCGGTGCGCCTGCCGCCATTGTAGCTCCTGGGCGGCAGGAGCCCCTGAAAGAGCCACGCGGACACCGGGTGTCCGCGCTCCTGACTGGCTGGAACTCGAGAGGGAAGGCAAAGAACTAAAAACTGGGAAATTAGTCTGTGAGTTCGTGTTTCGAGTGACGAGCCATAGAGGGACCCGGTTTTCCTCACTCCAGCGGGCTCGGGCTCAACGCACCCAGCAGACAAGCCCCCGCCCATGCTCACCAGCCCTACCCAGAGAAGGAAGTAGCGATTCTGACTCCACCCCCAGACCCCTGCAGGGGACCTGGAATTGCCCGAGGAGGTTGCCTGGGAAGCTGAGTCTAAGGCAATTTGAGCGGGGTACACTGACTGGGATTTGGAGATTGGCACTGGCCTGGGTTGAAGAGTGCAACCAACTCTGGCTGCGCCCCCGGTACAGGGAGTTTACACGCCCCAAAAACCGAGGTGCAGCACTTGGTTCAAGAAGGGACTGGAGCACCGTCACTCTCCTCTCCACAACCGCCAAGGCAGAACTCCCGCCTGAGGCATTGGATCACACCACGCCCATCCCTGCCTGAGAGATGCCCGCCTCCCTTTTTTTTTCTTTTTTTTTTTGGTTTTTTTCTTTTTTTCCCTTTTCTTTTTCTCTTTCTTTTTTTCGTCTTCTTTCTCTTTTCTCTCTTTTTTCCCCAGAACACTGACCTGATTAACTCTGGTCACCAGCTTCCTTAAACAATCACAACGAGTCCATTCTGTAAATGTAAATTCTACACCTACCGACATTTTCATCTCTTTCTCTCAGGAGTACTGAGACTACATAGTTTCTCTGGATAATTCCAGCATCCTTCTCTCATCTATCCAACCATATTCTACCCTTTACCTCTTTGAAAAAAGCTTCTTATCCCTTCTGCCTGTTCATTCTATTTCCAATTGTGCCTCATCCCGCCCTGCCTTCTCTCTCTTTCTCTATGCTCTTCAACCAGCACTGCATACACACGGCTACTTAACTGTAGCTGGGAAATCCAGGTATATGCTTTAAACTGTTCTTTGACCATCGGTTTTCTTCTTTTTTCCTTATCTTTTCCCCTTTTAGACCCTTTTATGTATTTTATATTCCATATTATTCGCCCTCCCTCCTCCTCTTCTCTCTTAACTTTTTCGTTTTCCTCTTGCTTTGCATGTTACTTGAATTAGCCTGTGCATTTGTATGCTCCTGCTCCCTGTGTGTATGTCTGTCTGTTTTCTTTTCCAGGGCTACCTCAAGAAACAAGCTAGAGTACACAAGGTGGAGAGTCCAAAATATCACTACGAATAGGAAAATAAAATAACCAAGGTCCCAACAAGAGAGACCAAGAGATACCATTCAAAAAACACTCTATGAAAGATTACGCCCTGGAAAGCCAAAGAGTCTTCTTGGATAAAGCAGCGCTCATAGAAACAGAGAGCATAACAGATCTTTAAAACCCACAAGAGCTGGAAAGCTAACTAAAATGACGAAACAAAAGCACTCTCCTCCAAAGAAACTCCAAGAAGAAATGACAGCTCATGAACTGCTTAAAACAGATACCAGCAGCATAATTGAACAAGATTTTAGAATAATAATGGTAAAATTAATAGCTGGACTTGGAAAAAACATAGGGGACATCAAAGAAACTACGGCTACAGACAGAATGGAAAATACAAATAGGCATGAAGATTTTAAAAATGCGATAAATGAGATCCATAATAATTAGAGGCCTCCAATGCACGGATTGAAGAGGCAGAAAGGAGAATAAGTGATTTAGAAGACACCATTATAGAAAAACAAGAAGCTGACAAAAAAAGAGACAAACTGATCCAGGAACAGGAAAGAAGAATTCGAGAGCTCAGCGACACAGTCAAACGCAACAATATCCGTATCATAGGAATCCCAGAAGAGGAAGAGAGAGGGAAAGGTGCTGAAGGAGTCCTGGAACAAATTATAGCAGAGAACTTCTCCGACCTGGGGAAGGAAGTCAATGTGGAAATACAAGAGGCTCAGAGGACTCCCCTCAGACGTAACTTGAATCGATCTTCTGCACCGACATATCATAGTAAAAATGGCAAAACACAAGGACAAAGAGAGAATTTTGAAAGCAGCTAGGGAGAAAAGGGCCCTCACATACAAAGGGAAACCCATCAGAGTGGTGACAGACCTATCTACTGAAACGTGGCAGGCCAGAAAGGAATGGCAAGAGATCTTCAATGTGATGAACAGTAAAAATATGCAGCCAAGAATCCTCTATCCAGCAAGCCTGTCATTCAAAATAGAAGGAGAGATAAAAACCTTTCCAAATAAACAGAAATTGAAAGAATTTGTCACCACTAAGCCAGCCCTACAAGAAACCCTGAGGGGGATGCTCCGAAGGAAAGGTTGCAAGGAACAAAGATACCAGAGACACCACCACAAACATGAAACCTAAAAGATACAAAGACTCTAAACCCACATATTTCAATAATAACGCTGAATGTCAATGGGCTGAATGCTCCAATCAAAAGACATAGGGTAGCAGAATGGATTAAAAAACAAAATCCATCTATATGCTGTCTACAAGAAACTCATTTTAGACGGGAAGATACCTTCAGATTAAAAGTAAGGGGATGGAGAAATATATATCATGCTACAGGAAATCAAAAGAAAGCAGCAGTAGCTATACTTATATTAGACAAACTGGACTTTAAATTAAAGACAATCACAAGAGATGAAGAAGGGCACTACATAATAATTACAGGGTCCATCCATCAGGAAAAACTAACAATCATAAATGTCTACGCACCTAATATGGGAGCACCTAAATATCTAAAACAATCACAAACAGAAACAAGCTTATAGATAAGAATGTGCTAATAGCAGGGGACTTTAAACTCCGCTTACAGCAATGGATAGGTCAATCAGGCAGATTATCACTAAAGAAATAATGGATTTGAAAGACACATTGGACCACATGGACCTGACAGATCTATTTAGAACTTTACAATCTGAGGCCAGGGAATTTACGTTTTTCTCAAGTGCTCATGGCACATTCTCCAAGATAGATCACATACTGGGACATAAAGCAGCCCTCAATAAATATAAAAGAATAGAGATCATACCATGCACACTGTCAGATCACAATGCTTTGAAACTTGAAATCAATTACAGGAAGAAGTCTGGAAAACTTCCAAAAACATGGAGGTTAAAGAACACCCTTCTAAAGAATGAATGGGCCAATCAGGCAATTAGAGATGAAATTAAAAAATATATGGAAACAAATGAAAATGAAAACACAACAATTCAAAATCTATGGGATGTGGCAAAGGCAGTCCTAAGAGGAAAGTACATTGGTCTCCAGGCCTATTTCAAGAGATTAGAAAAAGCGCAAGTCCGAAATCTAACAGCTCACGTAAAGGAACTAGAGGCAGAGCAACAAGAACGCCCTAAACCCAGTAGAAGAACAGAAATAGTAAAAATCAGAGCAGAAACAAACAACATAGAGACCAAAGAAATAACTGAACAGATCAATGAAACCACAAGTTGTTTTTTTGAAAAAGTAAACAAAATGGACAAACCTCTAGACCGACTTATCAAAAAGAAAAGAGAGAGCACCCAAAGAGACAAAATTATGAATGAAAATGGACTTATTACAACCAACCCCTCAGAAATACAAGCAATTATCAGGGAATACTATGAAAAATTATATGCCAACAAATTGGACAACTTAGAAGAAATGGACAAATTCCTAAACACACACTCACTACCAAAATTCACACGGGAAGAAATAGAAAACCTGAACAGACTCATAACGAGTGAAGAAATAGAATCAGTGATCAAAAATCTCCCAACAAATAAGAGCCCTGGACCTGATGGCTTCCCTGGGGAATTCTACCAGACATTTAAAACAGAATTAATCCCAATTCTTCTCAAGCTATTCCAAAAAATAGAAACCGAAGGAAAACTCTCGGACTCATTTTGTGAAGCCAGCATCACTCTGATTCCCAGGCCAGACAGAGATCCAGCAAAAAAGGAGAACTACAGGCCAGTATCCGTGATGAATCCGGATACAAAAATTCTCAACAAGATCCTTGCAAATCGAATCCAGCAGCACATAAAAAGAATCATCCACCATAATCAAGTGGGATTCATTCCTGGGTTACAGGGCTGGTTCAACATTCGCAAATCAATCATTGTGATCCATCATATCAATAAAAGAAAAGATAAAAACCATATGATCCTGTCAATAGATGCAGAAAAAGCATTTGACAAAATTCAGCATCCCTTCTTAATAAAGACTCTCGAGAAAGTTGGGATAGAAGGAACCTACTTACACATCATCAAAGCCATCTATGAGAAGCCTTCAGCTACCATCGTCATCAATGGGGAAAAACTGAGACCTTTCCCCCTGAGATCAGAAACACGACAGGGATGTCCACTCTCACCACTGTTGTTTAACATAGTGCTGGAAGTCCTAGCATCAGCCGTCAGACAACAAAAATTAATCAAAGGCATCAGAATTGGCAAAGAGGATGTCAAACTTTCACTCTTCGCAGATGACATGATACTCTACATCGAAAATCCGACAGACTCCACCAGAAGCCTACTAGAACTCATCCAGGAATTCAGCCAAGTTGCAGTTTACAAAATCAACGTACAGAAATCGGTTGCATTTTTATACACCAACAATGAAGCAACAGAAAGAGTAATCAAGAAACTGCTCCCATTCACAATTGCACAAAAAACCATAAAATACCTCGGAATAAACCTAACCAAGGATACAAGAGATCTGTATGATGAAAACAAGAGAAAACTTATGATGGAAATTGAAGAAGACACAAAGAAATGGAAAAACATTCCATGCTCATGGATAGGAAGAATAAATATAGTTAAGATGTCATTACTACCCAAAGCTATCTACACATTCAATGCAGTTCCCATCAAAATTGCACCCGCATACTTCTCAAAACTAGAACAAACTATCCAAAAATTTGTATGGAACCACAAAAGACCCCAAATAGACAAAGTAATACTGAAAAATAAAACCAAAATGGGAGGGATCACCATCCCAGACTTTAGCCTCTACTCCAAAGCTGTCATCATCAAGACAGTATGGTATTGGCACAAAAACAGACACATAGACCAATGGAACAGAATTGAGAACTCAGAAGTGGACCCAAAAGTATACAGCCAACTAATCTTTGACAAAGCAGGAAAGAATATCCAATGGAAAAAAGACAGCCTTTTTAACAGATGGTGTTGGGAGAACTGGACAGCAACATGCAGAAGAATGAAACTAGATCCTTTTCTCACACCATGCACAAAAATAAACTCAAAATGGATAAAGGACCTGAACGTGAGACAGGAAACTATCAACACCCTAGAAAAGAAAGCAGGAAACAACCTCTTTGACCTCCACCGCAGCAACTTCTTACTTGACACATCCCCTAAAGCAAGGGAATCAAGAGCAAAAATAAACGTTTGGGACCTCATCAAGATTAAAATCTTCTGCACAGCCAAGGAAAGAACCCAGAAAATTAATAGGCAACCAACGGAATGGGAAAAGATAGTTGCAAATGACATATCAGATAACGGGTTAATATCCAGAATCTATAAGGAACTCACCAAACTACACGCCCGAAAAACAAACAACCCAGTGAAGAAATGGGCAGAAGATATGAACAGACACTTCTCTAAAGAGGACATCCAGATGGCCAACAGACACATGAAACCATGCTCAGCATCCCTCCTCATCAGGGAAATACAAATCAAAACCACACTGAGATACCACCTCACACCAGTCAGAGTGGCTAAAATGAGCCAATCAGAGAACTCTAGATGTTGGCGAGGATGTGGAGAAACACGCACCCTCCTACACTTTTGGTGGGAATGTAGACTGGTGCAGCCCCTCTGGAAAACAGTGTGGAGGTTGCTCAGGAAACTAACAATAGAACTCCCCTATGACCCAGCAATAGCACTCATAGGAATTTACCCAAGGGATACAGAAGTGCTGATCCATAGGGGCACATGTACCCCAATGTTCATAGCAGCACTCTCCACAATGGCTAAAACATGGAAAGAGCTTAAGTGTCCATCAAGTGATGAGTGGATCAAGAAAATGTGGTTTATCTGTACGATGGAATACTACATGGCAATGCGAAACAATGAAATCTGGCCATGTGTAGCAACATGGATGGACCTTGAGGGTGTTATGCTGAGCGAAATAAGTCAGACAGAGAAGGACAAATATCATATGTGTGCACGTATAGGAGGATTAGGAGGAACTTAACAGAGGACCAAGGGGGAGAAGAAGGGCGGAAATGGTGGGGGAAAGGGAGAGAGGCAAACCATGAGAGACTCTTGAATGTTGACAAAAACTGAGGACTGATGGATGTGGGGGGGAGGAGGGATGGGCATGGAGGAGGACACTTATGGGGATGAGCACTGAGTGTTATGTGGAAACTAATTTGACAATAACCTATTTGTAAAAAATAAAAAAATAAAAAAAAATAAAGTGACTCATCTTGGATAGCTGGCTTCCATGGCACTGAATAAACATAATTATAACTGCTGGAAAAAAAATAATAAAGATGAAAATATTGTGGCTTAGGGAATTTTAGTAACTTACTGAGATTAACACCATTATTGGTGAAGCTGGATTATATTAAAACAATCAACCTCGGGGGTGAGGGGGAACTGAAGGTAGTGCAAGAATACATAAGCACTAGAAACACTTAAATTGTAGGGCCCACTTCTAATTACTTTCAAAGTGTCATTTTCAAATTAAGTATTCATTCTTTAAATATTTATTTGTCTTATTCTAGGTTTTTTAATGATTTGTGTTTTTTCTTTCATGAATATATTTTAGTTTTATGAGTTATAGTTTTATGATCTATTTTGTAATCCAGAAAGGAAGCCTAATACGCATTACTTCTCTTTTTTTGTCACTTTTTACATTTTCTTTGAATACTAATTACTAATGTCTATAGTTGAATTTTATAATAATTTTATCAAGCTAAAAGGGAGAAGAAGGAAGAGTCACTGGAAAGGGAAAAAACTATTCAAATATCCAAACCATTAAAACAACAAACAAAAAAATCTGAGGTTTCAATTTGGAAAGAAATTACATTTGACATCTATTTTTTTTTTTTTTTCAATTCAGGATTATTCTCCTAGAATGTTGTAGGTTTTTTTCTTTAATGTTTTTTTTTTTAACTTTATTTTTTAGAGACAGAGATAGAGCATGAGTGGGGGAGGGGCAGAGAGAGAGGGAGACAGAATCTGAAGCAGGCTCCAGGCTCTGGACTGACCGCACAGAGCCGGACTCAGGGATGGAACTCAAGGAGCACAAGACCATGACCTGAGCTGATGTCAGACGCTTAACCAACTGAGCCACCCATGCACCCCTTTTTTTCCTTTTAAAGTTCATACTTCATAGTGTCCATTGAGTGTGTTCGATGTTATCTTTAAGGTTTAAATTGCTGCTTGTCATGTCTCATAATTGATTACAGATAAAGCTACAGGAAAGTATATAGTATTATCTCCCATCCAGTCACTTTATTAAATTTTAAAGTACTAAGATATTTCTGAGATTTTTATATACATACGATAGGATGGTTATCAAAGTCTAGATTTTCTTTTCTATATCATTGAGATTTCTTCCTCTTATTGTATATATCTGCAGTAGTTAGAACTTCTAAGTAATCATTATGACAATGGGTAACTATCCTTGAATTTTTATTATCTTGTGAGAAGTGCCCTAGTATTTCACCACTAAGAAAAATACTGAATTATTTGATATAATAGTATTTTTGATACTAAAGAAATTGTCCCTAAATTTCCAATTTTCTGATATTAATTTTAAAAATCAGAAGCAAATATTTAATATATTGAAAGACATATTTGGGATCAATTGGAACTATTTTTTTTGTATTTTTGTAATTACATATGAGCAAGGGAGAAGATTCTTTGATTTTGATAAGTTACATTTATTTAAATATTTTATATATTAAATATTTTATCTTTGTTATGAATACTCATGGAAAGGTTTTTCTGTATGTATCTTGTATCAATGCTTTACTTTATGAAATTAATTCCATAGTGTTATCATGTTTTTTAATAACCTGAAATAGTTCACATTTCAGAGAACTTTTGTTTCCTTAGAGTTGAACAAAATAATTATTAAGATTATCTGCCCCTAAACACCATGGAAGAAACACTGATAAATCTGCATTTCTTTCCCCTGTAGCAATTAAGTTTTATTCATTCGTTTATAATATATCAGAAAAATACCATCAGGATGTTCAAACTGTCATTTCATTAAATTAGTCTTAATACTCTTTTTTTAAATCTAATTTTATAACATTGCATTCTTTTTTATATGAATATAATTTTTATTGATTGTTTCGGGTTCAGTTATCTTTCTCTCTGTTATTCTTTCCTTCTTTCATATGATTTCCCTGCAGTTTACCTATTTTTAATTTTTTAATAATTAGCACTTGTTTTTTTAAAAGTTTTGTTTTTATTTAAACATTGTTACTTAATGTCCTACAAGTTAGTATTTTGCTGTTTCTAATTTTAATTTTTAATTTAGTTACCATCTATTTTGCATGGTTAATTATTATTTTAATTCCTTTTACCGACTAGCATGACTTTTCCTTATGTGCTTGCTTTTTCTTCTTAACGTGCTTGCTTTTTTCTTCTTAATTCCAGATTACCTCTTTATGTTTATATTCTGTGTCACTGATCAGTATTCTCAAGGATTATTTCTTCTCCTATTTAGTTATTTTAAAATTTATACTTCTCTCAATCTAATCCATTTTAACTTTACCATCTTGATTTTTTTCACTCTTTCATTTATAATGTTTTCACTCTTTTATGTAATAATGTGTTTCATTATAAACTTCTTTTTGGTAGTTAGAACTGCTTTTCTTTGGTAGTTAGTACTGCAATGTATTTTTTAAAAACCTGCCTTATGTTAGCTTATTATAGAGATGGATATTGAAACCTATATATTCACGTAATGCACATTGAAGGTGTCTGTTCTGTTCTAGTCTTTCCTGAAGAGTACGAGAATTGCCCTTACACTGTGTTTGGTGTGAGTCAAGTGCTCTTTCTCAGCTCAGCTACTAAAAAGACATAAAAATGTGCAGCCCCAAACCAGTAAAGGACTCCATATTCTCTTTATAGTGTTGGTACATTTTACATCATCCTTCAAAAAAACAGTGGCAATCATCTTTCTGCTTTTCTTTTTTTTAATTTTGGCAAATCCATATACATTCTTCAGGTGTCTCCTCTTGAATAACTTTTTTCCAACACTGCTGAGGCACCCAGTTGTAATATGCCCCTTGGTCCTTTTGTACTTTTCTTTAAAAACCTATTACTTGTCAGATTTTAAATAAAGAACTTATTAGTGAGTTCCCCAGATTATGTGTACTTTGAAGAGCAGGCCCAATCCAGGTCAATAGACAAGATCTGTAGCAAACAGAACCCAGGACTGAACAGGGGCTCACAGGTACAGATAAGAATTTGTTAGTGGCATTGAGTCCTAGAAAGCTGTGTGTCAATCACATAGGAGAAGTGTGTGGGAAAGCTTTTTTTTGGGAAACATACGAGACACTACATTGAGGTGCTATGGAGGGTGAGTTAGGACTTAAATGTCTAGACGTGGTCAACCTCCTTTATGCCTGAGAGGTAGGCATGACAGGCTATGTGAATGACAGTAACTGAAATACTCCTCATTGCATAAACACTCAGTTCTGTAAACATAATTCTTTAAAATTATTTTCTTTCCCCATCACTTTTTCTGTGTAATTGCAAGGAGAAACTTTCCTTTTTATTTTACTTCATGTTCTGAGTATAAAACGGAATAGACAAAGGGCTTTGGGACGTTGGCAAGAAAATGAGATTAGGCATTATCATTTTCCCTTCACTCAATTACATTATGAATTGCTTGCATTGGAAATAATAGAAACTGGTCTGCTATTTATAAATGCATATTTCATGAACATTACTTGTTAAAGTTAAATTAATTATTCACAACAATACTTAAAAATAATATTTTGACAGGGATTGCAAATGTACCACCTTGTGAACTGTGGAGAATATATTTCAGTTTTCATAACTATTCTAATGAGAATTATTATAATGGAGTTAACTCCTGGAAGAATTAGACGTGAAAACTTGCCAAAACTGCATCAATCATGATTTTAACTTTAAGCCTGTAAAGTTCTCTTTAAAATATATAACAATGGAACTTTTTTAGCTCTAGGGTTGAAAATGAACTCTGGCTTCTAAGTCAGACAGCTTAAATTAAAAAGTAGATTTAGCCATAATTAGCAAATTCCAGATTTATTTCAAAGATATTTTTCATGACTTGAAGAAAGAAGCATTGTGTGGTTGTGATCTTCACTCCCTTTTCTTACCCAGATTGATTGTGTGATTATCCTACTCTCCACTTGATTGAGTCCTTATAGCCACTGAATAATCAAGAGAAACCAACCTAGCTATTTGCATTAGGGTCTATATTTAGAGGTAGAGGATCTTAGGAAGCAATGGATAAAATAAACTAAACATTACCATAAAAAAGTAAAATCAGAAAAGAATACTCTATTTAAAAACCATCTTATCATCCCCTAGACCTTAATTTAGAATATATAAATAATTGGAGGCAAGTTCTTAATTTTTGTGAATTGCCTGTCTTCAGAATTTTAATGCATTGAGTTTCATTATAAACATTCTAAATTGGGAGGGGGAGGATGAGATTTAATTCATGCTCCATAACATATATTTTAGAGAGGGAGAAAAACGTGTAGTCAATTGACTACAAAACCAAATGGCATGTTCTAGAATAAGGAGGTAAAATCTGGTATGGAAATACAGAACAGAGGTCAAGTAAATATGGCTATGAAGGTGACTTCACAATAAAGGTGAAATGAGAAGTTAATAAATAATAGATTGTGGTCAGTGGTTTATAGTAACATAGAGATTAAATCAACAACATGTAAACTTTCAGAGATTACTGACCAAGAAACAACTGATAAAATTATGGTGTCTACCAGTTTTGATTTTGTTTTGTTTGTTTGATGAAAGTGCCAGAATATCTCTAAAAATTAATTAATACCTGATTTACAGAAAGCATTAGTGAGTTAAGGAGAAAGAGTAACAGCATTCCAAACAGGAAATAGTGGAGGTAGCTAGAAATAATGGGAGTATAGGCTTCATACTTCTAAGTTTTCATGGGTATACTAAAGGGTTCTACTCCAGTATTTACGGGAATAGTTTTCTCATGATGCATATGTGATATAAATTTCACAATAGTTTTTCTTGTTAAATTATATCACCACTGGGGAATAAAGTGAAGTATATTCATTTTCTCTGAAATGAATTGCTCTTATTAGACATTTTTTGGCTTTTAAAATCATTTTAAAGTTTTTTCCTTTAAAATTCTCTTTATTGTGATTTTTCCATTGTTATATATTAAGTGACCAATTATCTTCCTAATACCAAAACAGGACATTTTTAAAAGTAACTTACTGATATTCTATTACTTTATAATTACTAAAGAAACATTGTGAAAATTAATCAACTTAGTTAAGTACTGCCATACTCTCTTTTTAAATTTATAACACAATAGTCTCATTATAAGTTGGGCTTTGATATCTAGCCTACCCCAAGCTCAAATTCCAGCTATCAATAAACTTACTGCTGTAAGCTGAAGGCTTTAGAGTTAGGAAACACATGCTCGAATAAGAATCATAGCCTATGATGCCAATAATGGACAATTAGTCCTTAACCAAATCATCTAGTTTACTGTTTAAGAGTTTGAGTTTAAGTCCTTTTTTGTTCTAATTTCTATACATGTTCATCACTGTTAAGGGCATCTATGGAAATGACAGCTATCTTGCTTGATTGTTTCTGTGTGCTTTGGTTTCCCACTCTTTACATAATCCAGAAAATAGTAATGTCTCATGTGATAACAGTGTGTTTTTTATTTTGTTTCTTTCATTACCATGTCAAGCAAACTCCAGACCATTTTAAGGAAATTTGAGTACCAGGAACTACGAATCAGAGTCCCCTTCAATGTTTTCTAAGATGTGATGTTGGTCCCTGATTTATGTTGATTGCATCTATTTCGAAAAGATCTTAAAAATATAGTCGATTTCCATTGTTGACTGATACCAAACTTGTAGGTTTCCCTACTCACTAAATTAATTAGCATACATGAATTAGCATAAGTTAGTTGTAAGAAATATGCATTGAGTGAGATGTCTTTAACAGCAATACACATTAAAAGGAGTCTTGGCGGCTCAGTCAGTTAAGCATCTGACTTCAGCTCAGGTCATGATCTTGTGGTTTGTGAGTTTGAGCACAATATTGGGCTCTCTGCTGTCAGCATGAAGCCCAGTTTGGATCCTCTGTCTTCCTCCTCTGCTGCTCACATGCACGTACTGTCTCTCATTCTTTCTCAAAATTAATAAACATTACCAAAAAAACACATTAAACACACTAATGTTTGATTGATAAAAATGTGGTGAGGCGCTCTCAGGAGCCAAACCCTGTATTTCCCTTAGTAATGGTAGCTCTGTATTCACTATTCAGTATTTATAGCAACTTTGTAAAACATAACTACTGTGAAAAAAAAGAGGATCAAATATATACACAGTAAAACTTGGTTTATGAAGTATAATTTGTTCTGGAAATATGCTTGTAATCCAAGGCGCTTGTATATCAAAGTGAATTTCCTCATAAGAAATCCTAGAAATTCATACGATTCATTCCCCAATGCAAAAATACTAATATAAAAATGATTATAATACTGTAATATAATATACAATAATAAAGAAAATACAAAATATAAAGAAAAATAAATTAACCTGCACTTACCTTTGAAGACTTTCATGACTGGAGAGGGAGACAAGAAAGAGGAGCGTTATTGTGTGGGATGACTTAAACTATCACTAACAGAATGACTGCTGCCTATTGACACAATGATATCTTTTTCTTTTCATGCAACTTTAACAAGGAACCTATCCAATGACACGCAGTTTCCCACATTTTACACATCTCCCTAATCTCATTTGAAGTGAGGGATTCCTCTTCCTTTTTATCCTCCTTTGCAGATGAGGTGCAGACATAGACTTCTTAGTAAATCTTGCAATTGCAGCGACTCACATACCTCATCCATATTCTCAATGATTTCATTAACTTCCACCATAATCATCTTCTTACTGCCTTTCTTTTCAACATTTTCCTGCATGGGGACGCTTGTATACACTCACACAAATGTTGACTACAGTATTAATAAACACTTGTAATATACTGTACTTAATGTAACTGACAATAAAGCAGCAGAGGAAAAGAGTCTATATCTGTAGGCAGCCTAACCTAGAATGAAACAAAGCATTCCTAAGCTTACTCTTGTATAGAAAAGCAAAGCTGTGAAGTTACAAAAAATACACTAGTGACAATTGTGAGCACCTTCCAAAATTCTGAAAAATCTCCGATTTCTACCAACACTGCGACCTGAGACCGAGCATCCTAGCATGGAAAACAGTCACTTACATTCCCAGAGTGAGAGACAGAGAGAGAAGAACCATTGGCTCAGTTGTGACCATGTAACATTCAGCATCATGTACTACCCGTATCAAGACATTGTTTATTTATCAAGTTAAAATTTATGAGAAATGTTTGCTTATCTTGAAGAACACTTGCGAAAGAATTTACTCACAATCCAAGGTCTATAGTGTGTGTGTGTGTGTGTGTGTGTGTGTGTGTGTGTGTATGAAATTTAGGGCTTTTTTAATGAATAAATAATTCTAGTTTCTTTACAGTGTTTTAATCATTCATTTGTATAATTAATAATCAAAATGAAAGAATCTGAAGTCATATAATAAAATGCACAATATAAGATCAAATAAAATTTTACTCAATGTTCATTAAACAGCACAGCTAAAAATAGATGTTATGTTAGAAAATTCTACTTGTATATTTTTTTAACTTAGAAAAACTATATTTATAAATATAAGTTGATAAGAAAATTTACCTGATTTAGTAGATTATTTTATGACTTAGGAAATTAAAAGAGGAATATGATATATAAATGATAAAATAGACATAAAACTAATAGGAAAGGAGTATGAAGGCATATACACTGTAAAGTAATAGGCCATTTCTTAAAATTAACTGGTTTTAATAAAAATGTGCATTTGTTTCAATTCATGGAATCAAAAATTTTGAACCTTGCGGGAATATCCACACTGTACTACTCTTGACCTCAGGGTTGTATGAGCCCCCGTTGGGTGTAGAGATTACTTAAATAAAACTTAAAAAAGAAAATAAATGTGTATTGGATAATTACACATTTGAAGCAGCCAATTAGTATCCTTATAGCTACAGTTTTTATTACCAGTTTTCTTTGTTCAAAATTACTTTTTGAATTCAAATAAATACTTTTAAGGTAGATGAAAAACACTTTATTTAGTTGCTACTCGTTTATATAATGGAAATCTTTGTATTTGTATGTATATTTACAGGGAACCAAAACCTAGTTTAAAGACACCAGAAAGACCGATCAGGAATAATGTCAACGAGGGGCACCTGGGTGGCTTAGTCGGTTAAGCGTCCGACTTTCGCTTGGGTCATGATCTCGCGGTTCGTGGGTTCGAGCCCCGCATCGGGCTCTGTGCTGACTGCCAGCTCAGAGCCTGGAGCCTGTTTCAGAGTCTGTGTCTCCCTCTCTCTCTGACCCTCCCTTGCTCACGCTGTCTCTCTCTCTCTCTCTCCTAAAAATAAAAAAATAAATAAAAATTTAAAAAAATTAAAAAAATAAGAAATAATGTCAACGATTATTTTAGAGAATTTGGTCCATTTCTCCCTATGCTAGCTCATACTTACTTTGTGCTTCGCCATATTTCTTTAGGTTCTGTTTCTCATATAAGATCTTGTACAGGTGAATAGGGATAAGAATGCCCTATATTGCTTTAAAGTGGTAGCTCCTTTTTAAATTTCAAAGTATATATGTCCTTAACACAAAAATGCATAAAAATCATTTGCCCCCAGGCTGAGCCATTAAAAGTCAAAGTTTTGCCATTATGAAAACCTTGCTTTTGAGTTACAAACCCATACCAAAGTTATAAACCTGGAAATATGACAGACTTCATAAGTAGCACAGGTGGTTTTGTCATGGTACAGCAGGCACTTTAGAAAGCACCATAAAACTAAATTACAAATATATGTTATTTTCAGTAAATAACGTTTCAGCAGAAACTATATTCAGAATAATATTTTCAAATAATTCAAGTAAAAAGCACACAGCTGAATTTTATCTCTCTCTTTTTTTTCAATGTTTTATTTATTTCTAGGAGAGAGAGAGACAGAGTGAGCAGGGGAGGCTCTCTTTTCAAATAATTCAAGTAAAAAGCACACAGCTGAATTTTATCTCTCTTTTTTTTCAATGTTTTATTTATTTCTAGGAGAGAGAGAGACAGAGTGAGCAGGGGAGGCTCAGAGAGAGAGGGAGTCACAGACTCTGAAACAGGCTCCAGGCTCTGAGCTGGCAGTCAGCACAGAGCCCGACGCGGGGCTCGAACCCACAACCGCGAGATCATGACCTAAGCGAAAGTCGGACGCTCAACCGGCTAAGCCACCCAGGCGCCCCTGAATTTTATCTCTTAAACACTATTGCAAGAATAAATATTTCCAGAAGCAATGCCCATGAGCAAACCTGTTATAACGGATCATTTGACACTATGCAAAATCTAAACACGTATGCTCTACGCTTCCACTCTTTTAATAAGTCTAATGCAAAAGTAAAAGACTCAGTTTTTTAAAATTTCAAGTTACTCAACATTAAATTGATTTTTCAATGAAGAATTCTTAGAGTTTTAGAATGGTTAAGTTGCTTATAAAGCTCTAAGAGTATATATACTGTTTTTTCTCCCCCTCTAATTTACCCACAAAAGCACACATTCATGTGTGGGGCGGGGAGTGTGGTGTCTGTCTTCTCTGGCACCTCGTGTACTGCAGAAAATAGCTCAGAAAGCTTTTTTTCTAAAAATATATGCTATTTTCCAAATGATTCTGTAGAGTGTCCTATTTCTAATTCTTTTTGTGATCTGAATACAATATATGAGTAAATTAGGATAAGTTCACTCAAAGAATATTTCTAGAAAGATTTATATTGCAATTTTTATAAACATTTTTATTTTTGAGTATAAAAATAAAACTGAAATATATATGTTGTATTTGGTGATGAAATTCATACTGTATTATATATTAGAACATTGTTTGAAATCTTGCTTAGAATTGGGATAATAGTAAGACCGATAATAGAAAAATGTTTAGCACAATAGCTGTTGGTCTTCAGTGATTATTTGTGTTTCTGACTAGCAAACTCTATGACCAGGAAACTTCAATAATTTCATAATAGATACATAACATATTAACTCAACCTGAAAATATGAGTGTCTAAAATTATTCTGCATTCAATTTATCATTAGTGTTGATTGACATAAGGCTAATATCCATTGGTAACAGAAAGCAAAATATTGAATATCTTTTGAGTTACCAATGTTCACTGCACTACTTTCCAGATATTTGCACTTAAATACATCACATAAAAATGTGATAATTAATTTACTAATATACATGTAAGAATATTCATTAATAATACTATTTTTAATTTTTATTTGAGAAAGGTTACATATAAGAAGCCTCATGGACATTATTAAATATTATCTGAGGGAAATTTCTGAGTTAGTGATCAGTTATTAAGTATTTAGAACTTGAGATATTTACAGGATTTCAATATATTACAGTTAGCCTCAGAACAATCTGAAGTCCATAGAACAATGTAGGCTTTTGAGCACAGTATTCAAGTGTCTGTAAAACTAGCCTGGAAATTAAACTGTAGAATCCCAATACTAACATTGAACTCAGCCATACACTTTAACACCAATTCAACATTTCAAAAAACATACAAGTCTTTAAAAAGATCTTCACGCAGTAAGAAGTGTGGAGACTGACCACTAACCAAAAACAGAGCTCCGTCACTATTAAATTTTCAAACATTGATTTTGCAGGCTCATCTTTAAATATCTACTACACACCTCACTTTATTTCTCTTTCTAAAACAATAGATTTGATATCCATATGAGATAGAGGACCTTGTATTTTTGAGTCAAAACAGTCTTTTCAAAAGGATAATAAAAATACCTGAAAATGTGACTTTGAAGTGTTGGTAATTGCTCAGAAGAACAAGGAGAGAAAAGCATTGAGGATCTGTCGATGTGTCAAAAAGAGTGGTTAATGGATTGAAACAGTAGGGCATTTACTGTGAGTTGAATTGTTTCACAATTCAAATATGTGACATAAAATTCTGTTGATTATAAGCAGGTGGCTCCTCTCACTGTTCTTCAGCCTGTCGGCTCACTCAAGTTCTCTTCCCATGCCCTGAGCAGATGAAGTGTAAAAGCTGATCAACATGTGTTCTGCTTAAACAAATGTACCATCAGGCCATGTGGTATGATACTGGTTTTCATATAAACATCACCACTTTCTGCAGGTGATTCTTATAAACAATCCCTCAGCATGAGTAGAGAGTACAAAAGAGCAACACAAGCACATTCATTCTCCAGTCTGAAGACTATGCTCCGAAGTTTCCTCTTGAGTGTCTCTGCTTGAAATAGGTAGGGAGAAAAAGGAGGTGGAGCAAGAGGTTTAATAATGTAATTTAAAGATTACATACTATTAGTCATCTTCAGTTATACGTAATAGCAAATGTATTCACCATAAGAAAATAAACATCTCATTAAACACCCAAAGCGATGGTAATTCAGCTGGATTATAAAATTGCACAGGAACAGGTGTTTCAATATTTCTTATGTTGATAAGCTCATGGAGAGTTAGGCTTTCTTATAATTGAATCAACCCATTATATATTAACAATTGCTGTTTAATGTAAAAGATTTCCAAGAAGATTGACCCTTCCTTAACAAGATGAGTATATACTAAGAAAAATATACATACAAATTCTCTATGGTAGAATTCACTGCAGTAATATACATATATATATATATATATATATATTATGGGTATATATATGGGTGTATATATATGGGTGTTTTCAGTACTTGCACAATCCAGCCAATAAATAGTTACAGTGTTTTAGCTAAAAAAGTAAAGTTTTCAAATTCAAAATAAATCTGACTTGTCATTTTTTCAGTAGAATACAAACACATTTTGCTCTGAATTTATTACTAAAGTACAGCCTATTTGTTTTCAAGTTTATTTCCCCTGGGATCAAGTGGCAGTAAATGGATAATCCATGGCTTGATTTCACACAGTTAGGCATCCCAGCATGCAAGGGGACTAGAGTGAATGAAAGAATTGGGACATTTATAACAAAGCTCCCTGCAGACTCATTATTGGCACTGCCATGAACTATTACAAACCCACAGCCCTGAGAGCTCAGAAATCTGTACTGTGGTATACCACATTCATTGAAATAGAGCATAATGCATTTTCTAACTCTTTAATTTACATTTAACCTTTCATTTATAAAAGCTTTAGTAATGGAGTTTCCCATGTAGTTAAGATTTAATTTATTATGTTTTATAAACTAAATCTATTTGGAGATCTTTTAAGTTTCAACAGCACACTTAATATAACACTTAAGTTTTTTTTAAGTCAAAGTGAAATGCTACCAAATCTGAATCTGATAATTAAAAATTGCATAGGGGCGCCTGAGTGGCTTAGTTGGTTAAGCGTCCGACTTTCGCTTAGGTCATGATCTCACAGTTCATGGGTTCGAGCCCCGCGTCAGGCTGTGTGCTGACTGCCAGGTCAGAGCCTGGAGCCTGTTTCAGTCTGTGACTCCCTCTCTCTCTGACCCTCCCCTGCTCACACTGTCTCTCTCTCTGTCTCTCTCCTAGAAATAAATAAAACATTAAAAAAATAAAAGAAATGCTTTAAAAAATTAAAAAAAATAAAAATTGCATAAAAGCTATCCTCTTCAAACAAAAACATAATATGGTAATGTACAGAAAAAACCATTGCTTCGAAAGTGTCACTTTCCCAGCCAAATAATTATTGCCCATTTAATTATTTCACAGCAAGAAAAAAAAAGATTTCAATATCTATTGCAAAATGTTGGGAGACCAAAAAAATCTGCTACGCATTCTGACTCATAACAATACTAAGTATGGAAATATTGCACTGAGGTTAAACATTTTACTATATTTAAACTGTATACACAGGATCAAATAATGAAGGTTTGGCATGGTTGATAGTGTATGACTGACCCTCCCCCAAAATTTGAAAATCCAGAAGGAACCAAGAACTTTACTATTGGGAGAAAAAATAATTTATGAAGTGGTAGCTAATTTTCAACATACACGTATTTCTTACTGAGAGATGTCAGATGATAGATTGGGGACATGGGTAAGCTCCACTTAGTTGATAATTTTAATGTCAATAATAATATTTACTTTTGGTTAATTATAATATATCAGACACTAACAGGACTTATATAATTAGATAATTATTTAATGTAAATCATTTTAAATTTAAGTCCTAGAGTTTATAGTTTATAAGTCAAAGCATGTTTACAAGATAACTGTTTTCATTTTTATATCATTCTTTTAAGAAGGTTAACAGTTTTGTTAAGTAAAGGAAATACTGAGACATGTTAGCAGATGCAGACTTATTGCTTAGAAGGTATTTTGAACATTATGAATCTCACTTCATGGTAAATGTGTGAAAAGCATTTTCAACATTGAAAGTAGTCAATACACAAAAAAATTTCCAGAGTCTAGATCATCAGTTGGTAGCATATGGCCAAGTCACCAAAAATAACTAGTGGGAAAATTTTCAGTAAAGCCATTGTGGAACAATTATGGAGGAACACAAGGATTCACTTTGAGGAGAAAAGTTGTCAGCAAGCAATGTTGGATTATTGATGGCTTTTCCCTACTTCAGCTAGTTATGCCATTTTCTGAATCTTCTTTCTAGGATATACCCTCTAACCATACTGCTCACTCCCTGATACACTATTTTACTCTCTTAAGTAGTTATAATAACCTCCTCTGGAAGGGCTTTGAAGACCTGAATACATGGCCTAAAATGTATCTCATTAATAAACTAATGTAATCTGGAATTATCGTCTGTATGATAAATGTAAACTAATTTTTATATATTCAAACTATTTTACATATTAAATAAAACATAGCCAAAAGATTGGAATAGATACTAGGTTTCACAAGCAGTCTTACAAAATTTTAAACCCTGTGGGGATCCCTCTCCTCATTGCCTCCTCTCAGACTTGAGCCACACTCTCACGAGCTCCTTTCTGTACTGTTCATGCTACCTTCCCACTGTTCCTGGAATATGCCATACACACTAAATCTTAGTCTTTATACATGTTTTTTTTTTCTTGCCTAGAATATACTTCGACTGTAAAGACACACTCCTTTGGTTTTATTCATGTGTCACTTAGCTGACACTATCCCCACAGTCTAACATGGAATGTCACCTGACATATGTGCATGATTGTTCATTAAAAACTTTCCACTAAAAGCTTTCTGTTTTCCACCTTATTCATGTATCACCTGTATTATTGTTTTTTTATTTTAATCAAGTATGGTTGATACAAAATGCTACATTACTTTAAGCTGTGAAACAGTGATTCCGCAAGTCTATATATTATGCTGTGATCATCACAAGTGTAGCGACTGTCAGTCACCATGAAACTGTATTACAATACAATTGACTATATTCCCTGTGTTGTACAGTTTATCCCCATGGCTTTTTCATTCCATAAGTGGGAGACTATACCTCCCTCTCTTCTTATTTCTGGCAACCAATAGTTAGTACTTTGTCAATCTGTTTTTGCTTTTTATTGGTTGGTTTGTTTATTCATTTATTTTACTGTTTTAGAATCCATCTAGAACTGAAATCATATGTTTATCTTTCTCTCTCTAAGTTGCTTTACTTAGCATAATACCCTGTAGATTCATCCATGTTGTCAGGGTTGGCAAGATTTGAGTCTTTTTTAGGGCTGAGTAATATTCCATTATATACATATGCCACTTCCTTATGCATTTCTCTATTAATGAACACCTGGACCCTTCCATAACTTGCCTATAATAAATAATGCTGCAATTAGCAGAGGGGTGTATATATCTTTTTCAATGAGTGTTTTCATTTTCCTTTGGTAAATATCCAGTAGTGGAGTTACTAGAATCTATGATAATTCTATTTTTAATTTTTGGAGGAATCTCTCTACTGTTTTCCACAGTGGGAATTCACAATGCCACTAACAGAAATGAGGGTTCCTTTTTCTCCATGGCCTCACCAACACTTAATATTCCTTGTGGTTTTTAATTCTAGTCATCATGATAGGCATTTGATTTGCTTTTCCTTGATGAGTGATGTTGAGTATCTTTTCATGTGTTTGTTGGGCATTTGTCTTCTTTGGAAAAATCTATTCAACTCCTATGCCCATTTTTTGATCTGATTATTTGGGTTATTTTAATGTTGAGTTGTAGAAGCTCTTCATATATTTTGGATTGGTTGCATAAGTTTATATTTTATGAACATTAACCCCTTATAAGATATATCATTTCCAAATATAGTCTCCCATTCAGTAGGTTGCATTTTTATTTTGTTGATGGTTTCCTCCCTTGTGTAAATCTTTTTATATTTGTATAGTCTCAGTGGTTTATTTTTGTTTTTGTTTCCCCTGCCTCAGAAGACATACCTAGAAAAATGTTGCTAAGGTTGATGTCCAGAAGTTTAAAGTCTAATTTTTCTTCTGAGTTTTATGGTTTCAGGTCTTTAATTCATTTGGGGTTTATTTTTGTGTGTGGTATAAGAAAGTGGTCCAGTTTCATTCCTTTGCATGTAGCTGTCCAGTTTCCCAGTATCATATATTGAAGAGACTATCTTTTCCCCGTTGTATATTCTTACCCACTTTGTCATAGATTAATATCTATATAAGCATGGGATTATTTCTGGGCTCTCTGTTCTGTTCCATTGATCAATGTGTTGATTTTTGTGCCAGCATCATTGCTATTTTCATTACTATAGGTTTACAATCAATCTTGAAATCTGGGTGAGTAATACCTCCAACTTTGTTCTTTTTCAAGATTGCTATGGCTGTTCAAGGCCTTTTGTAGCTCCATACATATTTTGGCCTTATTTATTCTATTTTGTTAAAAATGCCATTGGAATTTTGATAGGGACTGCATTGAAGTGGTAGGTTTTTTATGAGTAGTGTAACTATTTTAGCAATACTAATTATTGCAATCCATGATTAGCTCTATGGTAGGAATCCAGGACTTTGTTGTATATAGACATGTTAAATAGACAAATGCTTTTCCTTCTTTTGGGAAGGCTATGTTTATATAAATAGATTTGTGCTTTCAGTGTAGTCTGTACCTTAAAAAAATTAAAACATTATCACAGACAAAAGTGTAGGTATATACAATTGTTACTGAGGACTTTAAGATTTCTTTATTTGATAAATATCACTTTGTAGTATTGCACATAAATATGCAAAATTTTATAGATTTGAGACATTGATTAATGTTTAAATGCCCAAACTACTATGGTTTCATCTGAAATCACTTGAACATGGCTTTTATAACTTTAAAATTTCTAGGGGTAATATGCACAATAAAGAAAATTAAAAGAACTATGAGCAATTTTGCATGTGAATCCAGACAATCCAGCTGATCACTGACTACCCCAGATGGTGATGAAATGAAGCACACTAATATTCTAATAGGATTCTTACTAAGCCCTGATGCAAATTATGTGATTTTTGTTCAAAATTCAATGGCATTACATAAAAATATCGAAGCTAAATTTTCTTCAGAAGTGTTAAAGAAGCAGTTGCTCAAAATGCACTTTAAAGGGAAAGAAAAGAATTAGTAACCTTTGTTATTCAGAAGGCTCTCAGTATTATTTGTAAGTTTGGTAGGAATCATTTTATCTGCATCTGTTTATAGAACATTGGAAAGAACCTGTCATCTTTTTCTTCCCTCTTTTTAGAAGATTAACTAAAGGAGAGAATATTGAAAAGCCCTGTGGCCTGGACTGAGTAGAATCGTCATTGGTTGATTGTACAACTGGGGACTTCCTACATCCATCTCATTTAAAAACATGTAAATAATGTCTGTTATGTGACAGACACTCAAAATTGCTGATGTATTAAATAAGAGCAGCATTAAAATTCCTCATCTAAATAATTCACTATCTCAGGCAAATTGACATTCATATATAATTAAAGAATATAATGTTAGGTACTACTATTTTTTTAGATCATATAATATTAATCATACTAACTTCTTCCCTTACTGTAAACTTAAAACCAAATTCATATATTTCATGTTTTACCCATTCGTGTAAATTAAATTTTATCACTGTAAGATACACCTGAGACCAACATCATACATCCGACCTTTTTTATATACTTAAAGTAATTGAGCTGGTAAAAAATTGGAACAGAAGTAGGCAAACTGACTAACCAAATAGAAGAGAGTGACTAGAAATTGGGTGATGTATAAAAAGGAAGAAAGAGGGATAGAAAGCCCTTATGTGATGGAGAGGCATGATAAGTAATTAGAAAAAGAAGAGAGATTTTTCAAGAAGTGATGTGGGAACAATTGGTTAGAAAGAAACAAAAAGAAATTGAATCCTCTGTACCACACACTATATCATTTGTATATGAGTTAATTATGGTGAAAGTAAATGAATATATACATTGATATCAAGCCCAGAAACATTTTTCATTAAACAATGCAACAGAAGATTTCATACCATGCAACATTATTTTTAAAAAAATTCTGTCCCAAGCAAAACTAACATGTATACAATGATATTATCTGTCAAAGAAATAAAATAAAATAAAATACAAATTAAAAAGAAGGATAAGCAAAACATTCAGGGAAATAATTTTCTTTGCAAGTTGAAGAGAACAGTGTATTACAGAAGATGTGCACATGTACAAATTCCCCAACATTTGTAATTTTCTAGTAGTTTTTAACTGGATGCTTATTTTAAAATCTGCATGTGCCACTATATTCTCAACATGCATGTATTACTTATATTTTTAGGTTTGTGTGATATATTACAAATAAATGCATTTTAAAAACAAACATAAAAATGACACTGATAGCCAGGAATATAAACTATCCAATTTCAAAAATTTAAATGCAAAAATGCTAAATAAATAGCAGTTTTAGAACGTTCTCTGAATAATCATATTTGTTTTTGTTTTTATTCCAGAACTATGAGGATGGATAAATGTATTGGAATCTATTCATATTGCATATACATCAATTACTAAAATATATAAAATATATACATATATAAAGTCTCAGCTGGTACCCAGATGAATTAAGCAAACTCCCATGTCCATTTCTAAAATGATAACATGATACAACCATTAAAAGCTACTACAAAGAACCACTTTACTATTATAAAGTAAACAGTTGCTTTATACTACTAACCATTATTAAACTTCCTGATCAGTCTTTAAAGATATGTCTTAAAAAATTAAGAAAAAACACAGCAGTAACCTCTACCATCTATTTTAGGTTGTAGCTGTTTATTAAAATATTTGAGACATAACTGTTTGAAATGAGGGGAAACAATACTATTGGCATATATATGAATATATTGAATATGTATATGAACATATATATTCATATATACTTAATTTCATATTAGAAAACCCAAAAAGACCAATCAAAAAAAAAAAAAAAAAAAAAGCAAGCAAGCTTGGATTTAATGACATATTTTGTATTCCTGAGAAGGCTTTAGTTTTAGTTTCAGGTAACACACAAACTCACTTCCAATTTTAAAATAGGACCACCTGATAATCTAATGTACAAAGACTGATTTTAATTCAGAGGCATTAAAACATTATGGTTTCTTCCCCTCACTAGAGTTTGTCATCTGTATCAGCTTCATGCAGAAACCAAATCTCTTTATAGTGACAAAATGACTACAGCATATCCTGGTGACCTCTGTGCTCTATATGTCCCATAAAGGAGAAAAAAAAAGTACAGTAAAACCTTGGATTGTGAATAACATGTTCTATAAGTGTTCTGCAAGATGAGCAAACATTCTACTAAATGTTTTAACATTATTTTAATATTAATTTTAATTTGATAAATGAGCATTGTCTTGCAATACGAGTAGTACATATTGTCGAACATTACATCGTAACAACTGCGTCAAGGGTTCGCTCTCTCGCTCTCTGTCTCTCTCTCTGCAGGATTGTGGATGGTCATCTCCCATGCTCAGATGCCTGGTCTCAGTCCGCAGTGTTTGGCAGAAACCAGTGATTTTTCAGAACATTGGAAGGTGCCCACAACTGGCACTAGTGTATTTTTTGTGACTTCACAGCACCTATGGAGGGTCCCTTGCTTTTCCGAATAAGCTCAGGAATGCTTTGCTTCATTCTAGGTCAGGCTGCCTACAGATATAGACCCTTTCCTCTGTTGCCTTATTGCCAGTTACATTAAATACAGAATGTGACAAGAGTTTATTAGCATTGTACTGTAGTCAACATCCATTAGTGATAGAGAAAGTCATCACTTTATCACTACAAAATATCACTATATTTTGTATTGTATTACAGTATTGTAATCATTTGAAATGAATTTTTTAGGTTGTGGAATGAATCATATGAGTTTCCATTATTTTATGGGGAAGTTTGCTTTGGTATACAAGTGCTTTGGATTATAAGCATGTTTCTGAAATGAATTATGCTCGCAAGCCAAGGTTTTACTGTATCAGAATTCACCATTTTTTTATTGTACATTTATGAACCAATTTAAGAAGAATGAAATTTTTGCTCTGCCAATAAGGGGCCATTCTAGGAGCTGTGGTCAGAATGATGATTCCTCAAAACACATGAATAGTGTGTGTGTTTGTATGTGTGTGCATGGATAAACACCATTTAGTTGATGGATGATCAATATATGAAACAAATGCTCAGGGCCTTGAAAAAGAGAGAGGAAAGGTGATGCTTATTAAGGAACCTAAAAATGTCCTAAGTAAGGGTCAGATAAAGGGCACAATGAACCAAATACATAAGGATTGATGTATTAATTACATTACAGAAATAATAAGAAAATATCATTTTAAATCATTTAGGGAACAGCAACAAGAAACATAATTTCACTGAACTTATATTGAAAAGATATTGGACAAAATGCCAGAGAAGTATAAATTCAAGTTTAGGATTAAAAATTAATTCAATAAAATAGAGGAAAATACTGTTTCAGGTGTTCTCAGGTGAAAAATCTATTATAAAAAGGCAAGGGAAATAAAAGCAAAAATGAACTTTTGGGACATCATGGAAATATTAATCAAAACCACATTGAGATACCACCTTACACTGGTCCGAGTAGCTAAAATTTAAACTCAGGAAACAACAGATGTTGATGAGGATATGAAGAAAAGGGAACCCTCTTACACTGTTAAAAGGAATGCAAACTTGGAAGAGCAACTCTTGAAAACAATATGGGGTTTCCTCAAAAAAAAAAAAAAAAGAACTACCCTATTACCCAGCAATAGCACTACTTGGAATTTATCCAAGGAATACAAGAGTGCTGAATCATAGGGGCACATGTACCCAATGTTTATAGCAGCACTATCAACAATAGCCAAATTATGGAAAGAGCCCAAATGTCTTTCAACTGATGAATGGATAAAGAAGAGGTGGAATATATATATACAATGGAATACTACTTGATGATGAAAAAGAATGAAACCTTGCCATTTGCAACAATGTGGATGGACCTGGAAGCTTTTATGCTAAGTGAAATAAGTCAGTCAGAGAAAGATATCATAAGTTTTTACTCATATTTGGAATTTGAGAAAGTTAACAGAAGACCATAGAGGAAGGGAAGGAAAAATAAGTTACAACAGAGTGAAAGGCAAGCTATGAGCTCTTAAATAGAGAAAAAACTGAGGGTTGATGGGGAGGGGGTTGGGGAGATGGGCATTGAGGAAGGCATTTGTTAGGATAAGGACGGGGTGTTGTATGCAAGTGAGGATTCATGGGAATCTAGGAAAAATAAATGCTTTCAATATTAACTGAATCAAAATATCCAAACATTTCTGTATTTTTTAATTGAACTATTGACGTACACTATTGAATTAGTTTCAGGTGTATAATATAGTAAGCTGATATTTTATACATTATTAAAAAGTCACCACAGTAAGTCTAGTTACTGTCTTTTATATAACATTGTTAAACATTATTGACTGTATTCCCTATACTCTATATTCACAGGTTTTATTTATTCTCTGTCTAAAAGATTGAACCTCTTAATCCCCTTCACATATTTTTATCCACTCCCCTCCTGCTCCCCTCTGGTAATCATCAATTTGTTCTCTGTATCTAAATCCGTTTCTGTTTTGATGCACTTGTTTATTTGTTTTATTGGATTCTACATATCAGTGAAGTTGTGTGGTATTTGCCTTTCTTTCTGTCTGACTTATTTCAGATAGCATAAAACCCTCTAGGTCTTTTCATGTTGTTGTAAACGGCAAGATTTCATTCTTTAATATGACAGTACTATTCTTCTGTGTGTGTGTGTGTGTGTGTGTGTGTGTGTGTGTGATACCACAACTTCATTATCTATATATCTATCAATGGACATATTTTATTGTCCTATCTCAGCTATTTTAACTAATCCTATAACAAATATAAGGGTATATATGTTTTTTTTTCAAATTTGTGTTTCTATTTCTATTGGATAAATACCTAGACATAGAATTGCTGAATTTTATAGTTCTGTTTTTTATTTTTTGAGGAACTTTCATACTGCTACTCAGAGTAGCCGTACCAGTTTACATTTCTACCAGCAGTGCACAAGGGTTCCCTTTTTTCCACATCCTCACCAACTGGTTATTCCTTGTCTTTTTCATAACAGCTGTTTTGACATGTGTGAGATCATGACTTGTTGTTTTAATAAGCAGTTATCTGGTGGTTGGCGATTTTAGGCATTTCTTTATGTACCTGTTGGCCGTCTTCATATCTTTTTTGGAAAAATGTCTATTCAAGTCCTCTGCCTATTTTATTGTGTGTATTTTAGAAAGGTGGTGGGGCAAAAGACATGATCTGAAATGGGCTCAGCAAGGACAGCAGAGAACCCAGTGTTGGGCTTGAACTCATGATCAAGAAATCATGACCTGAACTGAAGATGGATGCTTATCTGAGTGAGCCACCTAAGCACTCCTCCTTTGCCCATTTTAAATGGTATTTTTATATTACATTTTGTGAGTTTTAAATACATTTTAGATTTTAACCCTGATTGAATATGTCACTTTCAAATGTCTTCTTCCATTCAGAATGTTGCCTTTTTATTTTGTGGATAGTTTCCTTTGCTATGCAAATGCTTTTTAGTTTGATGTAGTCCCATTTGTTTATTTTTGTTGTTCTTGCCTGAGGAGACATCTAGAAAAATGTTGCTAAGGCCAATGTCCAAGAGATTATAGCCTATATTTTCTTCTATGAGTTTTATGGTTTCAGGTCTCACATTTATATCTTTAATTCATTTTGAGTTTATTTTTGTCTATGGGATAAGAAAGTGATTCAGTTTCATGCTTTTGCATGTAGCTATCCAGTGTTCCAAGCACCATGTAATGAAGAGACTATTTTCCCCCCACTGTATATTCTCCCCTCTTCTCTTGTAGATCGATTGACCATATAAGGGTGGCTTTATTTCTGAGCTCTCTATTCTGTTCTATTGATCTATGTGTTTGCTTTTGTGCCAGTATCATATTGTTTTGATGGCTATAGGTTTATAGTATATTTGAAGTCTAGGAGCAGGATGCCTCCAGTTTTGTGGGATTTTTTCTAAGATTGCTTTGGCTATTTAGGGTCTTTTTTGGTTCCATACAATTTTTAGTACTATTCTTTCAGTGAAAAATGACATTGATGTTTTGATATGGATTACATTAAATTTGCAGATTGTGTTGGGCACTATAAAGATTTGCACAATATTATTTACATCAGTCCATGAGAACATCAACTTATTTGTGTTATCTTCAAATTTTTTTCATCAATGTCTTAAAGTTTTTGGAATACTGATCTTTCAAGTCATTTACATTTATTTCTATGTATCCTATTCTTTTTGGTACAATTGTAAGTGGTATTGCTTTCTTAATTTCGCTGATAGTTTGTTATTTGTGTATAGAAACAAGAGATTTCTGCATACTGATTTTGTATCCTGGAATTTTACTGATTCCATTTATCTAATAGTTTTGAGATGGAGGCTTTAGAGTGTGTACGTCATCTGCAAATATGACATTTTATTTCTTCCTCTCTAATTCAGATGCTTTTCATTTCTTTTTCTTGCCTAATTTCTTCAGCTGGGATGCCTGATACTGTTATTGTCTTGTTCATGATCTTAGAAGAGGAACTTTCAACTTTTCATCATTGATTATGATGTTCACTGTGGGTTTATCATATACGGTCTTTATTATATTGAGGTGTGTTCCTTCTGTACTCACTTTACTGGGAGTTTTTATCAGGAACAGATGATGAATTTTGTCAAATTCCTTTGCAGTGTATATTGAAATGATTCCAAGGTTTTATCCTTCATTTTTAACATGGTATATCATGTTAACTGATTTGTGGATATGAACCATCCTTGTTTTGGGCTTTCTTTGTTCTTCTTTTTCTAGTTCTTTCTTTAGATGTGAAGTTAGATTCTTTATTTGAAAGTTTTTTTAATTTCTTGACATAGGCCTGTATTACCATAAATTTCCTTCTGAGAACTGCTTTTGCTGAATCCCAGAGATTTTGGAGTGTTGTGTTTTCATTTTTATCTGTTTCAAGGTATTTTTTTTAATTTCCCTTTTGTTTTCTTTGTTGCCTTAATTATTATTTAGTAGCTTGTCATTTTCCATGTGTTTGTGGGCTTTTTCCCCCAGTTTTCTTCTTGTACTTGATTTCTAGTTTTACACCTTTGTGGTCAGAAAAGACGCTTGATAGGATTCCAATCTTTTTAAAATTGTTAAGACTGGGTGGCCTAACATATGATACATTTTGAAGAATGTTTCATATGCACTTAAAAATATGTATTCTTCTGGTTTGGGATGGTTTCTATGTATCTATTAAGTCCATTTCCTCTAATGTGTTCTCAAGGCCAATATTTCCTTATTGATTTTCATTCTGGATGATCTATCCATTGATGTTAGAGGAATGTAAAGGTCCCCTGTGATTTTTGCATTACTACATGATTTGCATTTTTGGCATTACTGTAAATTTCTCCATTTGTTTCTGTTAACATTTGCTTCATATATTTAGGTTCTCCTATTTTGTGCATATAACCAGTGTTAATATCTTCTTCTTGGGTTGATCCCTTTGTTGTTAGGTAATACCTTTGTTTGTCTCTTATGACAGTGTTTGTTTTAAAGTCTATTGATCTGATGTAAGGATTAATACCCCCAGCTTTCTTTTTGTTTTGATTTGCATGGAATATCTTTATAAATATTTCTTAAATTTTAAAATTAATTTTAAGTTAGCTAAGTGGAGAACAGTTTTAAAAGGAAATTGAAGGGCGCCTGGGTGGCTTAGTCGGTTAAGCGTCCGACTTTCGCTTAGGTCATGATATCGCGGTTCGTGGGTTCGAGCCCCGCGTCGGGCTCTGTGCTGACTGCCGGCTCAGAGCCTGGAGCCTGTTTCAATCTGTGACTCCCTCTCTCTCTGACCCTCCCCTGCTCATGCTGTCTCTCTCTCTCCTAGAAATAAATTAAACATTTTAAAAAATTTAAAAAAAAGGAAATTTAATTTCAAATTACAAGAGATGACATAATAATTATTGTAAAAATATACCATAATTGTGATTAACTCATATTATAAGTTATTGCCAAATTTATATGAAACTTTCAACTATATCAGCAAGTTACACACAATCTTGTAAGTTCCAT
The DNA here is from genome assembly GCA_017311185.1 of Proteles cristata cristata. Lineage (NCBI taxonomy): Eukaryota > Metazoa > Chordata > Mammalia > Carnivora > Hyaenidae > Proteles > Proteles cristata. The sequence goes on from JAESUZ010002627.1 coordinate 44,592, forward strand.
TGTCTCTTGAACAACAGAGCTTTGAGCTGTGCTTGTTTACTCATACAGTTTTTATTTTTAGTAAATACAGGACTGTAAATGTATTTTCTTTTATAGTGTTCTTAACAATATGTTCTTTTCTCTAGGTTTCTTTATTATAAAAATGTAGTATAAAATACAAATAACATACAATCATGTGTGCTAACTGGCTTATGGTTATTGGTAAGGTTTCCCATTTATAGTAGGCTATTAGTAGGTAAGTATTGGGGAGTTCAAAGTTATATGCAGATTTCTAGCTGCCCAGGTGGTGGGTGGGCACTCCTAAAACCTTCACTGTTCAAGGCTCAAATATTTTATTATGGGTTTGGAGAGTTTGGAGGCTCTAATCTGGTTATAAACTTGATCTTGAAAGAGACAAAAATAAGGCACATTAGGTTCTGGTCACATTATTCCAGTAGTCTTCAGCCCCATTATATATTAGGACATGGGAACAATACTAATTAGCTGGGAAAATGGATGCATACAGAATGACTTCAACTTTGTAAAACTATGTGCATATGGATAGATATAAGCAATAATTGTTTTGTCTACTTTATGGATGGTAGCATAATTAGTACTTCATAAGTTAAATAACAGATATTTTAAAACATTCTCTATGTAGATGAAGAAGGAAAAATATAGATATATAAATAACAAAAATATGTGATATATTTATTTGGGGGGAAAGTCAGTCTACAGATAGATATTAGAAGGTAGATAGATGATAGGGAAAAATATATGATAATTCACTACTAGACATTGTCGCCTCAACAAATCAGGCAACTATACTACTGGTAAACATTTTGCTCTGAGATATTTGAAAAGACACAAAGAAAACCAATTAAAATTTCATTTGGCCATATGAAAATACAATAAGTATAATAAGAATATGATAATTGATATCTTAGTCAAAAAGTCAAGCAAAATGCTTAATTTTTGTTAAGCAAAGTATAGTTGTTACTTTTTAAATAATTTATTAGAAAGAATCTATAACAAAAGTAGGATGTGGCTATAAGAAAATCTTTAGCAATTTTCCTGTAGTAATCCAGTGTTAACTGTAATATTTTAAAATAGCTTCAATAACTGAAAATACATGAATGAACCACCAAAAAAAGTATATCTGTATTTATATGAAGTACAATAGAATACAGACTCAAAGGCTAAAAAGAATACACTGAGGAATGTTATTGAAAATTTTAGTTTTTGGCAAGTCTAATCATATTTAAGAAATGAAATTTTTCAGTACTATTATCTTCTCTTAAACTGAAACTGGCTAAGCATTGATAATTTCAGGCCAAGTACCATGTTTCTGGCATTAGTAGGCTTCCATTTGGAAAACAGTGTCATAGGGTTCATGTAGACAGATGGATAAATGAACAAAAGCAAAATAACATCCTAAGTTTTCTCCTTCTTATTTGGTCTTCTGCCAGATGGGACTGTGTTTCTGTAGAAAACTGAAAAAAATATATATTCTGGCACAAATTTAACTCTTCCGTTGTTAGTTTTCTCTCTGAATTTATCTTCACTGGCATATTTCCACTTCATAGAATGGTTATATTAGAAACTTCTTTGAAGAAAACATTTAACCAAGTTATCTCCTTGAAATTGTATAATTCACTCCTGGAATATAGTTACCTCTGTATTTAGCTACTACTTTATTTGTTTTTATGGGCGAATTTGTGTCACTTCAAATTCCTATGTTGAAGTCCAGAAGCACAGACTTCCTCAGAAGTACCTCAGAATGTGACAGTATTTGGAGATCTAGTCCTTAAAGGGGGAATTAAATTAAAATGAGTTCATTAGGGCAAGCCCTAATCCAATCTGAATGGTGTCCTCATAAGAGAGAAGATTAGGACACAGACATGTATAGAGGAAAGACCTCGTGAAGACACAAACCATCCGCAAGCCAAGAAGAGAGGTCTCACTTTATAAGGGGAGTCTTAGAAAACTAACATATTTATCATGAAGAAAGTCTGGTAAATTATGCGTTAGGGGCAGCTGTTTTCAAAAGAATTGTTCCAATTATCTTTGTATATTCCTAAATAATAAAGTTTAAGTAATTGGGCCAACATTATATAAATACATTTAGTTAGTTGTATAAACAGGCTAAGGTCTCTCTCTGAGGAAAGTTATTACTCAGTTGAAAGTTTCATGATCATCTATTCAGTGAATTAAAAATGCAATACCTGACATCCTGTGTTGTCAGAAAAACTGTCTGATTCCTGTATCTGACACAAAGCAAACTTGTCCTCTTTTGTAAAACAGTAACAATGATATGTACCTCATGGGATGATTGTGAGAATAAAACAAGGTATTTGTGAAACACCTAGGTTATGACAGTATAATCAATAATCAATGTACTGTGCTGAGTTGAAAAAGACTCTTTCCTACTTACTAAGCATACTCAACCAAAACATGAAAGATATCAAGAGGGGAATATCGTGATCAAAGTCTCTTATGTATGAAATTCACCATACAACAGCCTAGTGGATAGACTAGAGGAGGTTGATAGAATATGAATGCATGATAAAGATTGTCCTTCTAATAAATGCCCTTATAAAGAGAAGAAATACTATTGTGTCCAGGGAGAAATCAAGAGATCTGACTTCTTAGATTGAGAGTTATGTCAGAGTACCTGGATGGCTCAGTTGGTTGAGCGTCTGACTCAGATCATCATCTTGTGATTCGTGGGTTCAAGCCCCACTTTGGGCTCTGTGCTGACAGCTCAGAACCTGGAGTCTGCTCTGATTCTCTCTCTCTCTCTCTCTCTCTCTCTGACCTTCCCCCCTCTCTCAGAAATAAATAAACATTAAAAAATGTTTAAGTAAAGAAATGAGATGAGTATTATTAAGACTTAAGACCTATAGATCAGGTAGTTAGAGGCTAGATTATGGGGGCAGAAATAGAAGGATTTAGAAATAATGTGGGAGAAGATATGAAGGCTCTTGAGGAAAAGAATAACATGCCCAAGGTAGTGTTTAAAAAAGATTTGTCTGACAATTTGAGCTATGCATTTCCTTGATATTCTAGCTTTATGCTTGTAAATCAAGGAAAATGAAATATGACTTAAGGAGAAATTGGGAAGATTAATTACAGACATTAATGTTTGTAAAGAGCTTAAATAAATGCTGAATTCAAAGTCTTATTTCATCTAGTTTCAGAGCATCTGCTTTCTTCCACTAGCAGATTTCTATTCATAGTTTCTGAAGTTACTTTAAATTGCACTATAATAAAAAATATTTTCTGAAAGTATGTTGAGAAATCATGGCACCTGTGCAGAAAGATTGGTAGGGTTAGGCTATCTCAGCAGTACAAGAAAGGACAAATCCCTATGATGCACAGTCAGTGAGAAGAGTTTCTATGAGAACAAACAGCTTTTGAATGTTTTTCTAACTGGTGTTTTACCTCTTACATTTTCATTCTCAGATTCCTGAGTAAAAGCTCAGGTTACCACATATGAATTAAACACTAAATGTAAGGGTAATCCAAAATTGATTAAGAAATCAAAATTGTTTTTTAAATATATCCTGTAAATTTGACTATAATTAAAGTTACACATTGTTTTAGACTGACCAAATCATTTTTACATAGGAACTTAGATACATGCAATATAGATGTTATCCCCATGAAAAATTCTTCATATGCAAAATATATAAGCCCTTAGAAAATATATGAGCCCTTAGAAAATCACTACTTGTTACTGCCTAGATCATTTTACTGTCATGTATGTACCAAGTAAATGTCCTCTGTGAGTGTAGTTACTGAAATCCTTGTTCTACTAATCACTGTTACAATAATACCACCAATAATGCAATTCCTTTGTTCATTTTTTTCAATGAGTGCCTATTACATTTATGACAAAAAGCATTAAAATTTAATTCAGTACTGTTATCCTTACCCTTATCAAGCCATTTTTCTTGACTATGCCACCTTCTTTTAGATTTTGGACACTTCTAGTTAAATAATTCCCATGTATTTACACTCTTAACTCTTGCCTTATCGTTATTAACATGTCTTTAAAAAAAAAAAAGCCATTCTTCACATTCTATCCCTACTCCTACTATTGTAATCAAAGTCCTAAATTTGGCATAACTGTACCAAGTGGCTTACTAGGAGAGCTGTCAAGTTTGCTTTCTTTCTCTTACCTCTCATCCTATTCAGTCTGTATCATTGTTTGTTGCTGTTTGTTTGTTTGTTTTTTGTTAAATGTAAAGAACACTGACATGGTAGAATGAAGTTTTAGTTCCAAATTTCAGCTTTGTTTTTTAAAACATTTTTAATGGTTATTTATTTTTGATAGAGAGACAGAATGGGCAGAGAGGGGCAGAAAGAGAGGGAGACACAGAACCTGAAGGAGGCTCTAGGCTCTGAGCTGTTAGCCCAGAGCCTGATGCGGGGCTTGAACTCAACGCACTGCGAGATCATGACCTGAACTGAGGTCAGATGCCCAACTGGCTGAGCCACCCAGGCACCCCCCAAGTTTCAGCTTTGTAACTTACTAATTGTGTGACCTTGTTAAATATCACTTAAAAACACTAGGTTCCATTGTCATCAGCTTTAAAAGATGCAGATAGTACCAGGATATTGTTATCTTCCTGCCAAACTTTTTTGAAGCTGATCTTTTTAAAATTTTTTTTATGTTTTTTTTTATTTATTTCTAGGAGAGAGAGAGAGAGCGTGAGCAGAGGAGGGTCAGAGAGAGAGGGAGTCACAGACCGAAAAAGGCTCCAGGCTCTGAGCTGGCTGTCAGCACAGAGCCCGACACGGGGCTCAAACCCACGAACCACGAGATCATGACCTGAGAGAAAGTCGGACGCTTAACTGACTAAGCCACCCAGGCGCCCCGAAGCTGATCTTTTTAAATATCTAGACTGGATTTATCGTGTTAATTATTGCCTTGGTTTCTCTTTGTCCACTATCCCATTTTTGTGTGCTTTGCTCTTAGAAGCAGGTTAACTTACGATAGGAGCTTCCTTCTCATAAATGTTTCCTCTAGTTTCATAATTGAAAATATATGCACTTATGTACATAACTTTTAACTAAAGTTTCAGTATAATGCTTGCTTTTCCCTCAGTCTTCTATAATGCAGACCGTTCTCTTATTTTTTTTTTAAAAATTTTTAATGTTTTATTTATTTCTAGGAGAGAGAGAGAGAGAGAGCGTGAGCAGGGGAGGGTCAGAGAGAGAGGGAGATACATACTCTGAAACAGGCTCCAGGCTCCGAGCTGGCAGTCAGCACAGAGCCCGACGCGGGGCTCGAACCCACGAACCACGAGATCATGACCTAAGCGAAAGTCGGACGCTTAACCGACTAAGCCACCCAGGCGCCCCTCTCTTATTTTTAAATGCAAGTATTTTTTTTCCCTTAAACCTCCTGTCAGAATTCAACACATAACCAAAACTAGTACATTCCCATTTCAAAACTACTGAGATGAAGAAGGGAACCATCTTGTTGGCTGTACTGAACTTGACTCATTACACTGCGCTGAGGAGGGGCACAATTTCCCCCAAAGCCCAAGACTACTTAGTACCTAAAAGTAAAGTAACTTAAATTGTGTTTCTAGGCAATATACGCTGTGTGTACTAGCATGTTTCCAAACTCTTTATCAAATATCATGAGGAGGGAAGGTACAGAATATATCTAGAGCACCTGGGTAGCTCAGTTGGTTAAGTGTCTAACTTTGGTTTCTGCTCAGGTCATGATCTCATGGTTCCTGAGTTCCAGCACCACATCGGGCTCTGCACTGACAGTGCGGAGCCTGCTTGGAATTCCCTGTCTGCCCCTCCCCTGCTTTCTCTCTAAATAAATAAATGAACAAACAAACAAACATTAAAATTTTAGAATGTATCTACACAATTACTTACTGGAAAGAGAGTTGGGCTGGATATAGAATTCAGGGATTACATTTCTGACAGTGTTTCTAATGCCTGTCTGCAAATTCATTGCATCTTATAGGTATCCATTTCCACATGTATTAATTAAGATAAATTAAGTAAATATGTAAAGGAGATTTAGTAAATCACAGGTTTCTAATTTGGATGTTTGTACAGTAAGACTACTTATTAATATAGAAAATATCATGGGAAAATTTTAGGAGATAACTAATACATGAATAACTATTGCATGTGAAGAATCCAGCCAAAGTAGAAAGTCAATAGGAAGTTGAATATGGATTGCCTTATGGCCCAGCACAGGTCTATTAGAAAAGGAAATATTTTGGAAATTATTTACCAAAAAGGGTGTAATAATTGAAGTCAGTGGACAACGATGAGTTATTATTCAAGAGAGACTGAATACAAAATTAACACCAACATAAGACATGACAAAGTTAATGAAGACTTTAGAGACTTTACTAGATGCTTATGCATATTTTTTTAAGTCAAAATAGTTTTCAGTTAACTACTTTGGCACTTTTAACTGTTTTATTTTTTGTTTGTTTGATGATCTCTTTCCTGACAAGTGTATACAACTAATATTTTGAGAATTTTTTTCTTTAATGAATGTCAGAATTATGTTTTTAAAAAATTATTTACATGTCAGCAATTTTGCCTAACACATTTCTTAATGTAAATAATTATTTCCTTGTAACTCACATTTTGCTCTCTTTTTTTATTCTAGCATTCTTTGTTTTGATCTCTGGTTTGCAAAATGTAGCAAAGACATGATGCAGTTGGACAATTCATCACCACTGAGATAAGTTTCCTGTGAAATGTGTAGAAATTGGGGAAAATCAAGATAAACCAACTAGTTTTGTGGGGGTTTTTTAAGTGTTTATTTTTGAGAGAGAGAGAATGAGAATCAGAAGCAGGCTCTAGGCTCTGAGCTGTCAGCAGAGCACGATGCAGGGCTCGAATCCACCAACTGTGAGATCATGACCTGAGCCAAAGTTGGACGTGTAACTGACTGAGCCATCCAAGAGCCCCACAAATAAACTAGTTTGTAGTACTTATTCATAATTATATAATTTAATCTGTAATACCTTCATGACTGTAAGAAAATTCCAGAAAAGTCCACTACTAAATTTTGTGGCAAGTAAAAAAAGAGTTAAGATTAATGGCTTTATATTTTAATTTTGAGCTCTCTTGTCATTACTCCTTTATAAATTTGAGCTTACAATATTTTGTTAAATAAACAAAAACATTTTATTCTTGTTAGTGACTTTTAAAAAACTCCATATCCATGTAGAAATGCAGTGGGAAGTGGAATTTTATTTCCACCCATCCATCCCTTTAACCATTTATTTGAAAATATTATTTCAACTTTTTATATGTACTAGGAAGATAGACATGTTTACATCATTTTTTTCTTTCTCTAAGAACTTTCCAACAGACTACTTAATATATCATTTATACAATAAATGCTTGCAGGGTAGAATATAAATAAAAGTGATAATTAAGAATAAATCCACTTATACCAAGAGCTATCATGTAATATCTTAAGTTCTATAATATGTGAATAAATTGCTATGAATATGCTATGTAGATATAAGAAGGCTTGTCAGGAAAATGTGACCACTGAAAGATGAAAAGTAGTTCATATAAGTTATAATACGGTATTTAAAGATGTGAATAAGAGTAAATATGAATTAATAACAGAATATAGTTAAAATTGTATCCAAAATGACTTATATATAATAGGCTTTATCATATCCATTTTGTGGTTTTTAAATGTGTGCCTGCTTTAATTTCACTAGTCCTGCATTTCAAGGCAGATCAAAATGAAGTCAAGATATCCATTTGGAAAGAGAAGTGCAACCAATAACATAGATTTCCTATATACAGTAAAGGTCTAATACATGTTTCTGACAATACGACGCACTTCACAAAGCAGAGAAGTGTAGCATAAATAGCATTTATTAATCAAAGGAAATAAGTACCTTGAAAATTTTACTACAGGAAAGAAAAACTCCTACTCACCTTATAAATATACAAATTAACCTCCGTTATTATAGATACTTAAGTACTCGTGGAAGCTTTCCCTTTCTTTTAAAAATCTGTGTTGTTATTCCTTTATATTATGACAATACCTAAGATATCGACTCACCAACTATTCTTGGATATCATTAAGCAGATTAAATTAAATGATGCTCTTTCTAATAAAATAAATGTGGTTTTCTTTCTTGTTATGTGTATTAAATAAAATCCTCTCTTGAGATTGAGTCATTAAATTTATCTTCTCAACCTATAAAATAAACCCATTAGACATTCAACTTGATCAATATAAATATCTAATTAAAGCAAGTCATACCTAAATACTGTTCCTGTTTAAAAGCTGTTTGATTTATTTGATCTACCAGGACTACTTTAATAAGAATGGACACACATTTGTGTGTGTGTGTGTTTGTGTGTTTGTGTATGGTTTGCTTTTGTGTTTTGCAATGAGAAGCAAAAATGAAACCTAAGAATATTTTTTCAATGTATTTTGACCTATTTTTTCTGTTTTTTGGATACCTAAAGATAGGTACAATCGAATGCCTTACCTTCAATAAAATTAAATATTACCAAATAATGATAAGAAAAAAAAATATCTACAAGAAAGGTAGATAAAATATAAGTTTATAGAGATCTCTGGTAGAATATTGGTCTTTGTGTTCTTTTGTCTTTTATTTTTCTTTGATGAGAGAAGACTTAGAAATTGAAGGAAATAACTCTTCAAATGTATTGTGAGCATTACAGCCAAATAAATCTTTAGATAGAATACCTATTAAAATATGTCCTTTGTCCAAATAAGAAGAAAGGCTTTATTGGCCACCCATTCAATTGTGAGATTAATGAGGAGCTAATCATCTTACTTCTATACATCAATTTTATCCCAGAATACAGTTTGCCATTTTTTATTAAGCAACCAAATATAATTTAAATAATTTTTCATGAAGAAAAAAATGTTTAATCCTTAAATATACCAGTTTTAGTACTTTCCATTCCTTTTTATAGATCAAAACTTTCATCTGAATCGTTTGCCCTCAACATGAAATGCATCTTTAAGCAACCTTTGTAGTATGGTATTTTGAAATTTCTGCTTTATTGTATTCTTCTATTCATTTTTTAAAGTTTATTTTCAGAGAGAGACAGTGGGGTATGGGGGGAAAGAATTCCAAGAAGGCTCTGGACTTTCAGCTCAGTGCCTAATGCAGGGATTGATCTCATGAACTGAACCATGAGATCATGACATGACCTGAAACCAGTCGGATGCTTAACCAACTGAGCCACTCAGGTGCCCCTCTTTTATTCATTGTTCAAGTGTATTTTGAGTAGATACAGCATTCTCATTGGCATTTATCTCCCAGCACTTTAAATATGTTATTCTGTTGTCTTCAACAATGCATTTTTTGAAGGTGAGGAGCTCACCATGATTTTTAATTTTGTTTCTTTCTACATAAAATATTATTTTTCCCCTTGGCTACATGCTTTCTGTCATCATTGCTTTTTAGCTACTTGATTATTACATGTTTTGTGTAATTATCATAAAATTTAGAAAGATGTTGATCATTGTTTCTTCAAATATTTTTTCTCTCTTCAATTCCCTTTCAATCCTCAAACTTTTTGTATAGGAGACAAATCAATATTTCCCAATATGTCTCTTAAACTTAATTTTTTCAGCCATTTTCCTTTTTTTGAGTTTGGACAGTTTCTACTGCTGTGTTCTCATCTTCACTGAAATCTTCAACTAAATGTCTAATCTTTTCTTGAACCCAAGTAGATTTTCTTTCATTGTAGATATCGTATTTTTCTCTCGAAAGTTAAATCTGGTTTTTAATATAATTTCCATCTCTCTCTTCATTATATTCAAAATATGACTTAAATATCTTTACAATTGACATTTTAGAAACCTCATCTATTTACTTTTTTCAATTCTATATCTTTCAATTAACTGACTTTTCTCTTGGTTTTAAGTCCTATCTTTTTGTTCCTTTGTCATATTTACTGATATTTGCTTGGATTCTAGACATTGTCAATATATCACTTTGAATGTCTAGGTTTTTGTTTGAAGAATCTTGAGATTTATTGGTTTCCGTTTGGTTTTTACACCAAGTAGTCAGTTTCCCGACTGATCAGGTTGATCTTTTAAACTGTGTTTTTGTGGGTCTAAAATAGCTTTTAATTTAGGCACTTGGGATAAACATGACTTCCAAAATGTCGTTTGATTTGTATGTCTACTGAATGAATTTGGTAGACTCTTAAAAACTTATGATTTTTGTAGGTCAGAAATGAAATGTTTCTCAATCTTGGGTCGGATCTCCAATATTTGTTACTTTCCTCGTAGTTGTCCTTTTCTGAGCCCGTGGATTCACACCCCATACATGCACATCTTGATATTAAACAAAGACTGAAAAGGACTCCTACAGATTTTATTTTAAGTTTATTATTTATTTTGAGAGAGAGAGAGTGGAAGTGAGGGAAAGACAGAAAGAGAGGAAGAAAGAATCCCAAACAGGCTCCACACTGTCAGGGAACAGCCTGATCTGCTCAAACTCAGGAACTATGAGATCAGGATGTAAGCCAAATTCAGAGACTTAAGTGACTGAGCCACCCAGGTGTTCCGGGACTCATACAGATTTCTGAAGCTTTTCTCTTCTTTTCTGAATTGACCTCTTATCTTCAGGGCTATAATCCACAAATATAAGCCATCTGAACTTCCCAATCTTAGATTTATCCTTATTTAATTCCCAGAGCTCATGGTAGGCATTACTTCCTCTCCCTGTGCTAGGATTTGGTAAATTCATGTAGATAAAAGCTGGAACGATTATGGGGTTCACATTATTTGTTTTTCTTTATTAGGAATCACAGTTCTTTACAGCTAGTTGTCCAAATTCTGAAAATAGTTGTTTTATTCAATTTAGTTTCCTTGTTTATTTGTTGTTTTCTTGTCATTTTTAATGGAAAAACTAGCTGGCACCAGTTGTTTAGACATTGCCAGAAACACAGATTTAGACTTTATGCATTAAATTACATGTAAATATACTTAGGCTTTTTATTATTAAAGCTCTGTACTAATATAAATCCTTATATAATGGCATTTCTTTAACAATTTGGAAGGAAAGTTTCATTGCTATTAGTTTGGTGGGAATAATACTACTAACCACCATATAGTATGTTACTACTAGTAATTTATTCGTATAAAAGTTATTAATATAACTAAACCCTCAAATTTTGTCATGCATTTATTCTAATGATTTTGGTGTAGTGTTTAGGATTTTCTGTATATAATATGTCATCTGCATATAATGACAGTTTTACTTCTTCCTTTCCAAACTGGAGGCTCTTTCTTTCTTTTCCTTCATTTTTTGTTACATTTAGTTTTGTTACATTTAAAAAATTTAACTTCAGTACATTTAACATACAATGTTATACTAGATTCAGGTGTACAATATAGCAATTCAATAGTGGTGTAACTTACTTAGTGCTCGTCATGATAACTGTACTCTTTAATCCCCATCACCTATTTTACCCAACACCTCCACCAATCCTCCCTGGTAATGAACATGAATTTGTTCTTTGTACTTGTCTGTTTATTGATTTCTCCCTCTCTCTTCTTTGGCTCATTTGTTTTGTTTCTTAAATTCCACATATATATAAGTGAAATCATGGTATTTGTCTTTCTCTGATTTATTTCACTTAGCAGTATACTCTCTAGCTCTATCCATGTTGTTGTAAGTGGCAAAATTTCATTTCTTATATTCTACTGTGTATAAATATACCACATCCTCTTTATCCATTCATCTATCAGTGAACAGTTGGGCTGTTTCCATAACTTCGCTATTGTAAATAAATAATGCTGCTATAAATATAGGGGAGCATGTATTCCTTTGAGTTAGTATTTTTGTATTCTTTGAATAAATACCTAGGAGTGCAATTGCTGATGATAGGATAGTTATATTTTTAAATTTTTGAGGAATTTCCATACTGTTTTCCAGAGTGGCTGCATCAGTTTGTTTCTATTCCCACCAACAGTGAAAAAGTGTTCCTATTTTTCCAGATCCTCACCAACACATTGTTTTAATGATTTTGATTTGTAATTTTAACGATTCTGATAGGTGTGAGATAATTTACTGTGCTTTTCATTTGCATTTCCCTGATGATGAATGATGTTGAGTGGCTTTTGATGTGTCTGTTGTACATCTGTTTGTCTTCTTTGGAGAAATGTCTGTACATATCTTCTGCCCATTTTTTAAATTGCATTATTTGTTTCTTGGGTGTTAATCTGTATATGTTTTATATACTTTAGATACAAACCCTTTATCCAAATATGTTATTTGCAAATATCCTCTCCTATTCAGTAGTTTGAGGTTTAGTTTTGTTGATCATTTCCTTTGCTGTGCAGAATCATCTTATTCTGATAAAATCCCAATAGTTTATTTTTGTTTTTATTTCCCTTGCCTCAGGGGACCTGTCTAGAAAAAAAGTATTATTATAGTCCATGACAGAGAAATTACTGCCTATGCTCTCTTTTAGGACTTTTATGGTTCAAATAAACATTTGAGGTCTTTAATCTATTTTTAATTCATTTTTGTTCATGGTATAGAAAGGGGTCCAGTTTTATTCTTTTGCATATAGCTGTTCTCCTTCCTCCCTCCCTACCTCCTTTCTGTCCTTCCTTCCTTCCTTCCTTCCTTCCATCCTTCCTTCCTTCCTTCCTTCCTTCCTTCCTTCCTTCCAATATTGTGTTTAATAAAAGTGGCAAGAGTTAACATCTTTGTCTTCTTCCTGATTGGAGAGGAAAACCTTTTCACTTTTCACTGATTAATATAATGTTAGCTGTGGGCTTGTTATATATAGCCAATTCTCTCCTTTTTTTTTTTTTGAGAATTTTTATTGTTATTGATGTTTAATTTTGTCAATTTTTTTGGTATCTGTTGGGATGACCATATGATTTTCAGCCTTCATTTTGTTTGTGTAGTTTATCACATTCAACAGATGTTGAGACAGCCTTGCATTTCTGGAATAAATCCTACTGAATCATGGCATATGATCCTTTTAATGTATTTTATTAATTTGTTTATTTTTAAAGATTTTAATGTTAATTTATTTTTGAAGGAGAGAGGAGAGCATGAGCAGGAGAGGGGCAGAGAGAGAGGGAGACACAGAATCTGAAGCAGGCTTCAGGCTCTGAGCTATCAGCATAGAGCCTGACATGGGACTCAAACTCACAAGCTGTGAAATCGTGACCTAGGCAGAAGATGGACACATAACTGACTGAGCCACCCTGGTACCCCTTAATGTGTTTTTTGAGTTCCCTTAACTGTTGAGGAACTTGGCATCAGGAATATTGACCTGTGGTATTTCATTTTTGTTTTTGTTTTGTTTTGTTTGTAGCATTTTTATCAGGTTTTGGTATCAGGATAATCCTGGCCTTGTACAATGTGTTTGGAAATATTCCCTTTTCTTCTTTAGGAAAACCTTGAGAAGAATTGATATTAATTCTTCTTTGAATGCTTGGTAGAATTTACCACTGAAGCAGTCTGGTCTGGGACTTCATTTATTGGGAGGCTTTTAATTACTTGATTACTGATGCCATATATTTGCTAGTAATTGATCTGTTCACATTTTCTTTTTCCTCATGACTTGGTCTTGGTAGGTTGTATGTTTCTAGGAACTTATTTTCCTAGGTTGATCAGTTTGTTGGTATACAATTCTTCACAGTCATCTCTTATGATCCTCTGTACTTCTGTGGTATCAGGTTCCTGTCCCAAGCCTGTGACATCAGTTTTAACATCTCATTTTTTTGTGTTTTTTGACTTTATCTCTCTCTCTCTTATCTTGATGAGTCTACCTAAAATTTTGTCTATTTCATCTATCATTTCTCTTCATTTAATTGATTTCTGATATTTTGTCTTTTTGGCCTTTATTTCATTTATTATTCTAATCTTTGTTACTTCCTTCTATAATTTGTGGTATCATTTGTTCTTTTTCTAATTCCTTGAGGTGTAAAATTTGTTTGTTTGAGCCTTTCCTTGTTTCTTTAGGTAGGCTTTTATCACTATGATCTTCAATATTAGAGCTGCTATTGCTGCATCCCACAAATTTTGATATGTTACATTTGATTTGTCTCGAGATATTTTTTCATTTTGATATCTTCTTTGACCCATTGATTGTTTAGAAGCATGTTGTTTAATTTCCACATATTTGTACACTGTTTAGTTTCACTCATATAATTAACTGTTAGTTTCATATTATGGTAGTGGGAAAAGATACTTGATATGATTTTATTCCCCTTAAATTTATCAAACTTCTTTTGCTACCTAACATATAACAATCTATTTTGGAAAATGTTTCATATGCACTTGACAATAATATGTATTCTGTTGTATTAGGTGGGATGTTCTATAAATACCTGTTAAGCCAATCTGGTCTAACATGTCATTTAATGCCAATGCTTCCTTATTAATTTTCTGTCTGGATGATCTATTCATTAATGTAAGCAGGGTATCAAAGTGCCATATACTATTGAATTGCCATTTCTCCTTTGAGGTCTGCCAATATTTGCTTCACATATTTATATATTCCTATGTTGGGTGCATGAAACAAATATCATATTCTCTTCTTGGATTATTTTATTATTATGTCATACCTTTATTTTTCACTTATAATCTTTGTTTTAAGATGTATTTTGTCTAACTATAGCTACTCTACCTTTCTTTTGGTTTTGATTTCCATGGAGTACCTCTTTCCATTTCTTTAGTTACAGTCTATGTATCCTTACATCTAAAAATCTGTCTCTTGGGGAGCCTGGGTGGCTTAGTTCGTTAAGTATCCAACTTCGGCTCAGGTCATGATCTCGCGGTTCAGGGGTTTGAGCCCCGCATCGAGCTCTGTCCTGACAGCTCAGTGCCTGGTGTCTGCTTCAGATACTGTGTCTCCCCCTCTCTCTGTCCCTCCTCCTCTCATGCTCTGTCTCTGTCTCTCAAAAAATAAATGAACATTTTTTAAAATTTAAATAAATAAATAAAAATAAAAATCTGTCTCGAAAGCAGCACGTAGATGGGTTTTGGATGTTTGTTTGTTTTATATATTTTTAAGTCCATTCTACTACTCTCTTTTAATTGGAGAATTTAGTCCATTTACATTTAAAGTAATTAATGAAAGGTGTGTGCTTATTGCCATTTTGAAAAAAAAATGCTTCCTATTTTTGTAGTTTGTTTCTTTTTTCTCTTGCTCTCTTTTTTTGTGGCTTGATGACTTTTCTTGGTGGTATGCTTATGTTGCTTTGTCTTTATCTTTTGTGTCCTTATTGTAGATTTTTGCTTTGTAGTTACAACGAAGCATACATATAACAACTTATATTTATAACAATGTATTCTATGTTGATAACAACTTGAGTTTGATCTCATTTTAAGGCTGAACGATTTTTACTTTCACTCACATGTTTTATATTTATAAGGCCACATTTTACATATTTTTATCTTGTGTATCCCTTAATTGTTGTAATTATAGTTATTTTACTACTTTTGTCTTTTAGCCTTTATAGTAGTTTCATAAATAGTCCACTATCTTCACTGTATATTTAGTTTATCAGTGAGATTTGTTCTTTCATATGTGTTCTTGTTACTAATTAACACTCTTTACTTTCTGCTAAAGACATCATTAAAATTTCTTGTAAGAGTGGTTTAGTAATGATGGATTGCTTTATCATTTGCTTAACTGGAAAACTCTTAATTTCTCTTTTAGTTGTGAATTATAACCTTGCTAGGTAGAGTATTCTTTGTTGAAAGCTTTTTTTATTTTTTTCATTCCTTTAAATATACTGTGCAGGAGAGATCCTTGACTTTAACTTTTGGTATTTCAATTAGAGTGTCTCTTTGGGTTCATCTTATTTGGAAGTCTATCATTTTCCTGGATCTTGATGTCCATCTCCTTCCCCAACTTAGGAAAATTTTCATTCATTATTTCTTCAAGCAAGATTTCTGCTCCTAGTTTTCCTCTTCTCCATCTGGGAGCCATCTAATTCTACATCATTTTAAGTGATGGACAGCTTCCTTAAAAGGATTACATGATTCTGATTAAGATACTTTGAATCACACAATTCCAAAATTAATATTAAATTTAAAGTTTTGTATGACTATTCGCAAAGATGATGTGTTTTTCATTCTTAAAATATATGCTAAAGTGAAGATTTTAATTTAATCTTTTTATTTTGATATTTTACAGATAAGAATACAGACTAAACACATCCAAGTTACTTTTTAAAGATCTTGCTAGTAATAAGTGAAGAAATAAGACACTGTAAATAAAAACTAACATTATTTCTTTCATTTGTTTTCAGAAAAATATTTAGCTCAGATGGAATTTTTTTTTAAGAATAAGTAGTAAAACCATTTGGTTAATAGGAAGAGTATTTCCAGTTAAACTTTGCCTAGCCTATTATTCAAAGCTGTTCATTGTATCTCTCATCTTTTATCTTTTATATCCACAATACATATTTTACCTGTATTTATTTTTATTTATTTAACAAACGCATACTACATATGCCAAATGATTACATAAATATTATTTTCTACAATTTCAAGATGAGAAAACTAAAGTGTGAAAAGTGATGTATTGCCTTAGGTCACATAAGTGGTAATTGGTAAAGTTAGCATTTGAATGCAGGCAATCTCACGCTAAATTAAATCTCCTTGACTATAAACACACCACATAGATATAAACGGTCAGTCATTCCCTCAAAGCAACTTTTAGATATACCCATAAACCCTAACTATGCTCTCATATAGACGAGAAAGATAAATTAAAAACTCAATAAGAAATGTTCTCAAAACTTTTCCTAGATTAGATGTGTATATGTGGACTATTCAAGTGCATTTTCATGGACATCCTATGATTTAAAGCCTTCTTTTATTTTTTATTTTGAATTGTATCTCTAAGGATATGTTCTCTTCCATTACTTTTGAATGTTCTTCTCTGAGGACTACAAATATTTGGATTTAGTATTCACTTTGTCTATATATATCTATCTATATCTATATCTATATCTATCTATCTATATCTGTATATATCTATCTATATCTATCTATATATATCTATATCTCACTCTCTCTAAATGTTTACATTACATAGTTACTTTTTTTCTCTCAAGAACTTATTGGTGTATTCATTGTTTTGGGCCAAGGTTAGTCTTTTAAAATAGGTTTTAACATTTGTTTCTTCCACCAGCTACCTTATATTAACAGGAATTATAATATTTTATGAATTTAAACTCACATGTCTCACTTATGGGCAATTAAAACTTAATAAAAGAGATACTGAAGTACATCGCAACTTAATAAAATACATATTTCAATATCTTATTTAAATTTTAGAAAGTAAATTCCTGTTATTCTATATAATGTGTTTAAATTTTTTGATTCTTTTTATCTGATTAAGAATTAATGTTTTTATTTTTTCTGATATAAACAAAGTAAAATTTGGGGGAGGTGAGCATTTATGAAGTGGCATTAAAGAATTACACTATTTTATCAATTTTATGACATATTCACAGCTATAAATGCTAAATGCCTTTTGTAAGTTTAGCTTGTTCAAATATAGCTTTTAATTATCCAATTAATTACTATATTCATTTATTCAAACAAACTTCTCTAATTTCCACCTTCTTTATCACCATTTCATATATGTATTTAATTTTAATCATTCCTCATGAATCTGTCATTTCAGATTATAATTATGCATGTTGCCAATTTGTCATCAAGTTTTTGTATGTCTGATGGATATGAGTGTTTAATTTAAAGTAGTGAGATTCAAAGTCCCTGGATGGCTCAGTTGGTTGAGTGTTCAACTCTTGATTTTGGCTCAGGTCATGATGTCCTGGTTCATGCCATCAAGCCCCTGATGGGCTCTGTGCTGATAGCATATAACTTGTATAGGATTATCTCTATCCCTTTCTCTGCCCCTCCCCTGCTTGTGCACACCCACAGTCTCTTTCAAAATAAAGAAATAAACTTAAAAATTTAAAAAGTAGCAAGTTTTTAGGGAAAACAAAAAAATGGCATACATGAGTTTAAGATCAGCCACAGAATTTTGTTGATATTTTTTCCTTTGTTATTTTGCAAGTGTGCTGATTTTCTACTAAATTGACAGGTAATACATGTTTCAACTCCTATTTTGATTTGATTTATGGAACCATCGATATTCTTCAAAACATTAATATTAACATTGGAATTTCAAAAATATTCAAAAACTTACCGATATATCACTATATAAATATAAACAAAATAATAAATATATCAATAAAACAATAAAAGATATAAATATATCTCTATATAAAATGAGAACTATTGCATTATGTGTAGCTTAAAATTATTAAATGCAAGATTTATAGAGGGAAAATTAATATCATGTGTGCAAATAAATAGCAGAATTAATAAATTTATCAGAAATATAAAAAACGAATCTCCAATTAGAAGTCTCCATATTCTTTTAGTCAATATATCCTACTAATTAGGTTTCTGCTTGAATACTGCTTGCACTGAGAAGCTCATTGCTACTTTTTACAACTTTTCCTCAATCAGCTTTCAAGAAATTGGTTCATGGAGCAGTACTGTCAAAATGGTGATGAATGAGATTCAGAGCTAAAAAGACTATCGAGAACCAAAGCTTAGAAAGTTGGCTTTTACCTCTCAGGATCAGTTAATTGGGAAATATGTCAGAAAACATCCCTTCAGTGGAATATGCTTTTTAGTGAAATTGTCTCCCTAGGAAATTCTCTCTGTCTTTTTATTATAGCTGTCCATTCTCATCACCTCTGGCTTATTTCTCTTGAAACAATGATTTAAAATTGTGTAGAAATAGGCTTCAATTGAAAATGCTTTATTCCTCTGAGGTAATACGTAAAAACAAAATAAACTTGTTTTTTTCAACTTTTGATGACAAAAACTGAAGGTATCTGACCTACTCTTAATTTTTTAATCATTTATTGTTTGAAGTACAAGTTGCAATCAGATGAACTACAGGGAAAGAATGAAGAACAAATAAATTCACTAGAAATATATTTAGCTGATTTCAGAATCAATAGCTCACGAAGTGATTGTTTTTCTTTTCTTATAATGTAGTCACTGCACATGTCTGAAAATGTGCTTCTCTCTGAAAAAATGGTAGTGCTAATAATTTTAAATAAATTTTGGGGTGGAATTATGATCTTGGAATGTTTTTTGTGAATATTGAGTATCAAGTTCACTGAATGTAAATGCATGGAAGTAGTATTTTTTGAGAATTACCCCTAAAAAAATAAACTGAAGGTGAGGTTTACATTTATAAAACATTACTAAAAAATGTTGGCAAGTGAGCATGTTAAGCAGAAAGGTCATGGGCATGGTGGGGACAAGAGAGGAAAAGTCAGAATCCAAGTTCATTCAGTCACAAGGAGCAAGTAACACATCCTTAGTCATCCTGTGGCAATTTAACATATGAACAAGATGTAACCTGGATAATTTTGAATAATTATGTTATTAGTCTAAATTACGACCCTGTATGCCACTTGCTAGTTCCCAATGCCTAGACAAAGGCTATAACAAGACAGAGACATTACAGCTTTCACTGAAAAAAAAATTGGAAGCATAGTTGACAAGCAATATGACATTAGTTTCAGATGTACAACATAGTAATTCAACAAATCTGTGTTATGCTATGTTCACCACAAGTGTAGCTGCCATATGTCACCATATAACTTTATTAAAATACTATTGACTATAGTCCTTATGATGTACTGTTCATCTCCATGACTTGCTCATTGTGTAACTGCAATCCTATACCTCCCGACCCCATTTATTCATTTTTGCCTATCACCCCACCTGACTTCCCTGTGGCAACCATCAGTTTGTTCTCTGTATTTCTAAGTATGTCTCTGCCTTTTTTGTCTGTTTGTTAATTTGTTCTATTTTCTAAATTCTATATATAAGCAAAATCATATAGTATCAATCTTTTTCTTTCTGAGTTATTTCTCTTAGCATAATTCTTTCTAGGTCCATCCATAGTCACAAAAGGCAAGAACTCATTCTTTCTTAAGTTTGAGTAAAATTCCAATGTATATCACATCTTCCTTATTCATATATTGATACACACTTAGTTTGCTTCCATATCTTGGCTATTGTGTATAATGTTTAATAGTCATAAGGGTGCATATATCTTTTAAAGTTAGTGTTTTGGTGTTCTTTGAGTAACTACCCAGTAGTGGAATTTTAATGAATCATATGACATTTTTATTTTTATTTTTTTAGAAACTTCCATACTGTTTTCTAGAGTGTTTGCACCAGTTTATATTCCCACCAACCGTATATGAAACTTCCCTTTTCTCCACATCAGTGCCAACACTTGTTGTTGTCATTTTGATAAACACCCACTCTGGTGTGAGTTGATATTCTGTTGTGGTTTTGATTTTGATTTCCCAGATGATTAATGATGTTAAGTATCTTTTTAATGTGTGTATTGGCCATCTGGATGTCCACCTTGGAAAAATATCTACTCAAGTCTCCTACCCATTTTTTAATCAAATTGGTGTGAGTGTGTGTGTGTGCACATGTGAGTTGTGTGTGTGTTGAGTTGTATAAATTCTTCATATATTTTGGACATTTATTTGAGTTGCACAAGTCCTTATATATTTTGGACATTAAATTCTTATCGGATTATTTTTCAAATATCTTCTCCCATTTAGTAGGTTACTTTTTGTCACTGTGCAAAAGTTCTTATTTTGGTGTAGCCCCAATAGTTTATTTTTTATTTTGCTTTCCTTCCCTTACAGACCTATTTCGAAAAATGCTATTAAGGCTGATGTCTAAGAGATTGCTGCCTGTTTCCTTTTAGGAGTTTTATGGTTTTAGGTCTCACATTTAATTCTTTATTTCATTTTCTTTTTTTAAATATTTTTATTTATTTCTAGGAGAGAGAGACAGCGTGAGCAGGGGAGGGTCAGAGAGAGAGGGAGTCACACACTCTGAAACAGGCTCCAGGCTCTGAGCTGACAGCAGAGAGCCCAACGCGGGGCTCGAACCCACGAACCGCGAGATCATGACCCAAGCGAAAGTCCGACGCTTAACCGACTAAGCCACCCATGTAGTTGTCCAGTGTTCCCAGCGCCGTTTCTTGAAGACACTGTCTCCTATGCGTTAAATATTCTTGCTTCTTTTGTCATGGATTAATTGATCATATAAGCATAGGTTTCTTTCTGGGTTCTCTATTTATTTCCATTGATCTAGGTGTCTGTTCTTCTACCAGTCTTACACTGTTTTGATGATTATAGTGTTGCAATATATCTTGAAGCATGGGATTGTGATACCTTCAGCTTTATGCTTTCTCAAGGTTGCTTTGGCTATTCAAAGTTTTTTGTGGTTCCATACTAACTTTATTGGTATTCATTCTAGTTATGTTAAAAAATGCCATTGGAATTTTAATAAGGAGTTTATTGAATCTGCAGTTTGCTTTGGGTATCATGGACATTTTAACAATATCCAATGGAGTATTTTAACAATATTTCCCATCCTTGAGCATGTAATATCTTTCAATTTGTCCTCTTTAGTTTCTTTCATCAATATCTTATAGTTTTTCAGGGTACAAGTCTTTTGCCTCTTTGGTTAAATTTATTCCTAGAATTTTTTTTCTTTTCATGCAATTCACTAAATGGGATTGTTTTCTAAATCTGCTACTTCACTGTTGGTGTATAAAAACCCAACAGATTTCTATATATTAGTTCTATATATTAGTATTGTGAAAATTTACTGAACTAATTTATTCTAAATGTTTTTCTGGTGGAGTCTTTAGGGTTTTCTTTGTATGGTACCATTTTATCTTCAAATAGTGACAATTTTGCAGATACTAATTTGGATGACTAATTTGCTGTACTAATTTGGATGACTTTTATTTTATTTTTTTCTTGTCTTATTTCTGTGGCTGGGACTTCCAGTACATATGGAATGAAAGTGATGAAAGCAGGCGTTTTTTGTTGTTCTTAATTTTCCCCCATTGAGAATGACCTTAGTTGTGGATTTATCATACATCGCCTTTGTTATGTTGAGGCACACTTTGTTGATGGTGTTTATTACTGATGGATATTGAATTTTGTCAAATGATTTTTCGGAATCTATTGAGATGATCATGATTTTTAATATAATTTTGTAAATGTGGTATATCACACTGAGTGACGTCTGGTTATTGAACTATCTTTGCATCCTTGGAATAAATCGTGGTGAATACTCCTTTTAATGTATTAATGAATACGGTTTGCTAAAATTTTGTTATGTACCTATGTGCATTAGGGCTAGTGGCTTGTAGTTTTTTTTTTTGTAGTGTCTTTTTTTTAAAAAAATCAGGATTATACAGGCCTTGTAGAGTATATTAGGAAGCTCCTCTTATTCTATTCTTTGAAATGGTTTCAGGAGAACAGATATTAAGTGTTCTTTAAATGTTTGGTAGAATTCATTTGTGAATCTGGTCATAGACTTTTGTTTGTTAGGAGTTATTTGATTATCGACTCACTTTTGTTATTAGTAATCGGTCTGTTCAGATTTTCTATTTCTTCCTGATTTAATCTTGGAAAATTATATATTTCTACAAATTTATTCATTTCTTCTAGTTTGTCTAATGTTGGCATATATTTTTTTTAGTAGTCTGTTACAAACTTTGTATTTTTGTGATGTTAGTTGTGACTTTTCCTCTTTAATTTCTGATTTTATTTATTTGGGTCCTCCTTTTTTCTCAGTCAGGCTAAAAGTTTATCAGGGTTTTTTTTTATCTTTTCAAAGAACCAGTTGATATTTTATTGATCTTTTCTATAGTTTTTTGGTCTCTATTTCATTTATTTATGCTTATATCTTTATTTCCACTCATCTGTAATTTTGACTTTTGATTTTTTTTGAAGTTCCATACATGTAAATTAGGTTGATTATTGGAGATTTTTGTTTATTGATGTTAATTTGTATGGCTATAAATTTTCCCTTAGACTACTCTTGCTGCATACCAAATATTTAAGGCTGTTGTGTTTTTATTACCTTTTAGTCCCTGTACCTTTTTTTGCCTTTTCTCCTCATTGATTTCTTTCTTGGTTAGAAATTTCAATTACTTGCTTAGTTGCATGTTGTTTAATCTACATGTTTGTATTTTTTTTCCCTATAAATGGTAATATACAGCTTACTATTGAATAGAACACATTGTTAGGAAGTGGCATAATAACAGACCAATGCCATATTTAAATCAACTTATTTCCAAATATTTCTATAACTAATTTTTAGCTAAGGAAATTGGGACAAAGAATTCATCGTTGTGATATGATTAAATATTTATCCTTGACTAAATAACGTTATATGTATGACAAAGGAAAAGTTATACCTGAAGAAAACAATACAAAACTAGTCTGAGTAAAGGACTATCTAGGTAAATATTTGATTTAGAATGTTATTTAGCTAGTAATGCAATAGGAAATATTTGCTTTAGATCAGTAGTTACAAAAAGTAGATTACATCTAAGATTCTTATTAACATACTTGAAATCATTTTCAGTTAGGTTGTGAGTGGACTGAAAGCTGGAATAGTAAAAATAATGTTAAATTTATACTTATTTTTATCTGAGTTGTTAAAATGGTCATTTACATTTAAATAAAAAATTCATTTGGGTTAATACTGCATTTGGCATATTGTGATTGTAAAAACAATCAAAAATCTTTTTGGAAGTTAACATCTTATAATTGCAGCTTATACTGCAATATATATCCAATGCAATCATGTATCATAGCAAATCATGCATTTAGTGAGTTTCATTTCAGAACTAAAGTGTTTTAATGTGAAATGCAGAATCTCTGATTACTTATATTTTTACTTTATTCACAAATATTCCATAAAATTTTATATAAACTGAACCATGTCCCCCCAGAATTCACATTTGAAACCCTAACCTCCAATATAACTGTATTTGGAAAAAGGGCCTGTAAAGAGGTAATTAAGGTTAAATGAGATCATAAGATTGTAGCCTCAATCGAATGTCTATAGTGTCCTTCTACTAACAAGAGACATCACAGTTGTGTGGCAGAGGAAAAGCTATGCAAGGACATAATGAGAAAGTAGCTGTCTGCAAGTCAAAGAGATGGGCCTCACAAGATACCAATCACTCTGGCACCTTGATCTTAGACTTTCAGCCTTGAGAATTGTATGAAAATACAATTCCAGCATTTATGCCATCCAGCTTCTGGTATTTTGTTATGGCACTCCTAGCAAACCAATATAAAATTCTAAGATCAGGTTTTTGGCAGGGAAAATTTCCATATAGAATTCCATATTTAAAACCTTTTCTTAAAAATTCAAATATATATTTACCTGCAAATTTAAATACATTATGTTTTAATTTAAAACAACTGGCTGACATGGGAAAGCCAGATATTTTCATTCATTTTCCAAAAATGCAGTACCCTGATATATGGGTTATCTTGGGCACTAACAGTTATTTGGATGGATGGATGGACAGGCATACAGACAGAATTTGAATTTAGAATGCAGAAATTCTTAAAATGTGTAGCTCTGATAATGTCCACTTCTATTGAAGCAATGACTGGCTGTATATAGGGAGTAGATCCAGATTTTGAAGAACATAAGCACCTAAATAGGATGCCAGTTACTTAGACAAATAAATCTAAACTGGACTTCAAGGACACAGAGATACTAGAGTACCTTGCAATAAACCGTGTTGAATATGCATAATTATCAGGATCTATTCCTGCCACCTTCCAGGTTACTTTTCTCTACTACAAGAGTAGAGAGTTAAACTCTTTTTCTTTTCCCACTAGATTTCCTTGCATGTGCTGGATGCAAAGTAGGTTCTAATTAGATGCACTTGTAAGAGCATTTTGAAAGTGAAGTGATAGGAAGTCATCTTTCTGCCAATTTTGGTATGTCTGTTATTGTTGTTTTTTTATGGCAACCAAGTTATGAGAATGTGATTTTGTTTTTTAACTTTGTTTTAGAATCCAATTTCCAGCTTCACTGGTATTTAAATATAGTTCTGAGGTTGCAGTCACTTTCTGATTCAGCAAGCCTATATGTCAAACTCAGTGGTTCATTGGTGGCCTCCTGATTTCCCACTTCTCTTATTGTGAGAGACATTATCTTTACCTTGGTTGATCAATTAAATGTGTAATGTTTGTGGTGAAACTCAGAGCCTACTCTCCTAATACTTCTTTGGATTAAATCCTATTCTGCAACGGGCACCCTTCTACACTGTTGGTGGGAATGTAAACTGGTACAGCCCCTCTGGAAAACAGTGTGGAGGTTCCTCAGGAAACTGACAATAGAACTCCCCTAGGACCCAGCAATAGCACTGCTAGGAATTTACCCAAGGATACAGAAATGCTGATGCATAGGAGCACATGTACCCAATGTTCATAGCAGCACTCTCCACAATAGCTAAAACATGGAAAGAGCCTAAGTGTCCATCAACAGACGAATGGATCAAGAAGATGTGGTTTATCTATACCATGGAATACTACATGGCAATGAGAAACAATGAAATCTGGCCATGTGTAGCAACATGGATGGACCTTGAGGGTGTTATGCTGAGCGAAATAAGTCAGGCAGAGAAAGACAAATATCATATGTTTGCACGTATAGGAGGATTAGGAGGAACTTGACAGAGGAACAAGGGGGAGAAGAAGGGGGAAATGGTGGGGGAAAGGGAGAGAGGCAAACCATGAGAGACTCTTGAATGCTGACAAAAACTGAGGACTGGTGGATGTGGGGGGGAGGAGAGGTGGGCATGGAGGAGGACACTTGTGGGGATGAGCACTGGGTGTTATGTGGAAACTAATTTGACAATAAACTATTTGTAAAAAAAATAAATAAATAAATCCTATTCTCATAATATTTATTGCAATTCTGACTGCTAGAGAAATCAAGAAACATTCAATTTTCTGTATAGAAGTAATTGTATTGGTGTTTGGGAAAGTCTGAATCAAATTCAGAATATGAACACAAAATGAATACAATTATAACCCATAGATGTCTCCAAATGTTTACATGAATAGATAAATATAACTTTCCATCAAATGTGAAAATGACTCTACTTTCATGCTTACAGTTCCATTTTCCCTTAATTCATGGATAATTTCTTATTCTACCCCCTGCCAATGTGGTATACATTTACTGAATTGATTTTTATGACTAATAGTTAAGTACAAAAACTATTTTGTTAACAAAGGGATAGTCTTCCTTTTATTATCAGTTAGTGACAAAACTGTATCAACACGTTATCCGCTCACATACACAGAAGGTATTAAGCCTTATCTTCCCAGACCTGGTAACACCAGCAAGAATTTATGAAAGAAAAGAAGTTATATATTCCTTTTGTCTTTTTACTCAATTTAATTACTTGCATCCTTCTAGCTCAGAGACTAAAACTTCATTAAAGTGTGAACTTGATCTTCCCTTCCCTAAGAATATTTAACTGAATATTAACCCCCAAAAGTGTTTTAAACTGTATTTCTTAAAATTATTTTATTTACTGGAAAGGATATTTGATAGGGGCAGTGAAACTCTTGAGTTCTTCAAGTTCTGTAACCACTAACTAGTAAAAGGCACTCCAGTATATTTCTCTGGGGATTCAATTACACCACAATTAAAATCAGTGGTGGCCTAAAGATCTGCACAGTTTCTTTAGGGTCTAACATACTAGTCCTCTCTTCTGGTTCTCTATTCCAGGAAGGAATATTTAAAGAGAGTATTTTAAAAGGATTCTTAAATTATGGAAGGAAAATATTATGTGCAAGCCTACTAATAAAATATGGGGAGAAATATGGGAAGAAATAGGCATTTTGCAAAGGAGAACCCATGATTTAATTAGTATAATGCCACAGAGTTTTAATTGATAAAATACCACAAACTATCAATAAATATTACAAAGAGTGCTTCTCTCTCCATCATGCTTGCTTACCTCACATATGTCTTCTGACAGTACTCTGAGAGAAATGCCTGCACATATCTTCTCAAGCCTTAAACTTATGTAG
The DNA here is from genome assembly GCA_017311185.1 of Proteles cristata cristata. NCBI lineage: Eukaryota > Metazoa > Chordata > Mammalia > Carnivora > Hyaenidae > Proteles > Proteles cristata. The sequence continues at coordinate 71,572 of JAESUZ010002627.1, forward strand.
AAAGTTGAATGTTTGTTGATTTTCTCTCTTAAAAATTGAAAATATCTCAGTCATAATTTGAGGTGAGTTTAAAGAAGCACAAAATGATGAAATTGGCTGTTTAAAGATATGATGTTTGTGGTGACAAATTATCCATAGGATATTTGCTTTTATTCAGACCTGTGGCTTCACTTCCTTAATACCTTTAGGGATAAGATTGCTTAGATATTAAGAGAACATGGCGGAGGAAATGACATTTTGAAATTTATTATTCTGCCTAAAATGCCTGCATTTTTTCTTGGGTGTACTGCATACGTGAAAAAAATATATATATGAGGGAAGCTATAGAGTTCAGATTTCATTTATAAAATTGAATTAATTTGTTAACTTATCAGAATCCATCAAATACTATAAAACAGTTCTCTCAAGTTCATGGGATGGCGCGTAATGATGTGCATTACCAGCAGGATGTTATGGCCTTTTCCATTGTTTCTTAGAAACACAGATTCTTTGTGAAAAGAAAAAGTTTTATAGTTTCAGGTGTATTTGTAAATGTCTGGTAGATGAAAAAATAGTTATTTAAACATTGTTTGCACTGGACAATCAGTTTGGACATTTGCCTAAGCACCCTAGTCAATTAGGGCCACCAAATATAACTGATTAATGCAATGAATTGACCAGCTGTGTGACTGAACTAACCAAATAATACAATTGATTTAAAGTAAAATATGTGCAGTCTTACTGGTGTGTAATTCATTAGTTGCATTATTTTGTTCATGCTCTGAGAAGTCCCTGACCTTCTCTGCTCTGCATCACGGCACACTCAACAACTTAGTGGACTGGATGTGTCATGATCCTGGAAGGCCCAAACACATAACTGTATTGGCAGTGCAAGGAAATATTTCCTGAGAATTATAACTGATAAATCTAGCTTTTCCTGCAAGTTTCTACACCAAAAACAGGGGAACTTCCAAGGAAATAGGAAATAGATTGCATTGGGTTAATGATACAGGCTGATTTTGTTTGTATGAAGATTATCTGTCTATATAGTATGGTGCTTTTGAATACTGGAAGGCAGAAAGACAGAGTTTTTAAGGGTATGGGTATTATATTAGATAGACTCATTTTTGCTTGCCTTGTACACAGATAAGTATTATACACAGTGTACAGAAAAATGAAAAGCAAATAGGCTTATGGAGACCAACATCACATTTCAACCAATTTATTACATTTGACTACACACACACACACACACACACACAAACTGTGCAGTATAAAGGTAAGGTGTCTTTCTCCCATGAGATAAGGAAACTGGCATACAGAATGAATACATGACTTGCCAATGATAACATGAATAATAAATATTAAAGCCTGAACTAGTTCCCAAATGTTTTTACTCTTAATTCATTGCTCTTCTTCCATTACACAATATTATATCTTACATGTTTCAGTTGCAAATGACCAAGGCATCCATTTAAATAAAAATAAGCACCATGTCCCAAAGTAGGTATACGAGAAATTTACTGGGTTTATGCTATCAGAAAGTTCAGAGGTTGAGGTAGCTTCTGACATTGCTGGGTCCAGAAATTCAAACAATTATCTACTTGCTTATGTAATTGCTCTCCGTCCTTCTCTCTCCTCTGTGGTGGACAAAGTGGGTCAGGCCAAGAAATGAAACAAGAATAGTTGTTTGAAAGAAGCTATCAGAGAGTATTGGAATATTCTAAACAGAAAGGATGGTGGCATGAACTAGGGACACAGCGTTAGGGTAATCAAACAAGGTCAAATTGAAGATTTTTTAAATGCAGAACCAATAATATTTGTTGATAGGATGAGGGCCATCAACAGAGTATGGAATTAAACATGATTCCAGCTTTTGGTCTGAATGACTAGGTATAATGTGCACTCATTCACTAAAATAATGAAGACGGAGAAGGGAGCAGATTTCGATTAAAAAAATAAAATACAAAATGATAAGTTACTATTTTTAAAAGGCTGTTTTCACAAGTAATTTTGTGTGAATTAGAAATAGTACTTTACATGCTTTGGAAGAACTGTCCCCACACTTAGACCACCAAGCTTAGCTAGAAATTCTTTCAACTCCCAGAAACCCTTTTATTACGGGCTCCTTTCGTGTGATACATAACTGCATGATCATATTAAACAAATCTAGAAGGCTGTATGTAAAATTAAATAAAAATTTAAGATGTTTGGTGTGACCATCATAATTGATAATGCAAAAACAGAATTTCCCATGGGGCAAACAATAAACCTAATAAATTGATGTAAATATGAAATTCAGCTAATCAGTGGAAAAACAGCATGTTTTCCAAGCTTTAAATAACCTTTGATATTTTGAAAAAATTAAACTATGGTCCTTTATGTGTATTTGAATAATCTTAGTATATAAATGTCCACACACACCTCGACTACCTAGCTCAGTTCACAATAATATTGTGTATATTGGGTCATTTTGGGAGATGTATTTGTTGAAAATAAAACTTAAGAAAGATTAATACAATATGTAGTTGAACATAAATTAAAACATTCATAATCCCCAGAGATAAATAGGAAACTCTTCTTATGCATTCTCCAATAGTAGAATACTCTCTGCTTTCCATTTATAAAGTTACTGAGTGGAGAATTTTAATTTTTCCCTAATTTGTGAAAAGAGGTATAAAATGAACTTTCAGTAAGGTACCATTCATATTTATGTAGCCTTAGAAAATAAAGAATGAGATTAGGGTTTTAAGTATTTTTATATACAGAAGTAGCCTTACATATTTTTATATACAGAAGGAGCCTTATTCCAGGCAACAACTGCTAACTACAACAAATATGTTAGTTTTTAGTTTTGCTATATTTTTGCTGTACCAATATGGAAGCAGCTGATTCACTTCTGATGTGTCAACTTTAGGTATAACAGACTATGTAACACAAAATCCATTTGTGATGAAAGAACAAGGAAAAAAGTACAAGATGATATCTAGTAACAATTTTGTTCAAATGAACATGTTTTCAGAGACAACTTGATTCTTAGTTTTGCTGATCAAGGTAGATGATAAATGATAGACTGATAGACATAAAATGAGTCAAAGGACTACCTATTCCTTTATGAGAAGCTCCTATGCTAAACTGCTAAAAAAAAAAAAAAGAAAGAAAGAAAGCTCATTCATCGAAGTCTTGCATGAGGCACAGCATGTGTGGTAATTGGTGAGAAGTGTTGGTTAGGAACAATGGTAATTTGTGTTGCCATTAATCCCTATTCTGTCCATTTCTGTAAATCAGTTTCTTGCCTAAGAAGTAGTTATTTATATCCCTAAATTTGAAGTGACCTCATAGAAGAAGATTGATATACATTAACCTTTACTCCTATGCATCTTTATTTCTCCTCTTTACTCAGGACTTTTGTATAACAGAAAATATCAGGTTAATTTGGAGGTGCTTGGGTGGTTCAGGAGGTTAAGTGTTAGACTCTTGATTTTGGCTCAGGTAATGATTTCGATTCAGGTGATGATTTCACAGTTGGTGGGGTTGAGCCTTGGTCAGGCTCTGTGCTGGCAGCTCAGCCTGCTTGGGATTCTCTCTCTCTGTCTTTCGCCTGCACACATACTCATACTCTCTCTCTCTCGAAATAAATTAATAAATTTTTTTTTAAAAAAAAAGATAATTTGAAGTAAAGACCTGTCTTTGGGTCATATGTCCAAATGTGTTGTAAAGATTAAAGATAATGTATATCAAGACTTTAACTTAGGTTCTGACACATTGTAAGAACTCAGTAAAGACTTTAATTATAGTTACTAATCATAAATCAGTTGCCAACTTGACCTTCCAGAAACATTGCTATAAGATTTTCAGATACAGGGGCGCCTGGGTGGATTAGTTGGTTAAGCGTCCGACTTTCGCTTAGGTCATGATCTCACGGTGCGTGGGTTGGAGCCCCGCGTGGGGCTCTGTGCTGACTGCCAGCTCAGAGCCTGGAGCTTGTTTCAGTCTGTGACTCCCTCTCTCTCTGACCCTCCCCTGCTCACGCTCTCTCTCTCTCCTAGAAATAAATAAAACATTAAGAAAAAAAAGATTTTCAAATACAGGAGTTATGATTTAAGGATCCGTTCAGTAATTCATGAAAGTAATATATCAATACTTGTAATATTCTTCTGCACTAAAGGTTTTGATACAACCAGAGATTTTATTAGGTAAACTTAATTAATCCAAGAATCAATTATGTAAATTTGAACTTGTTTTGAAGCTTATTAGCCAAATCGTCAGTAATCTAAGTAGTTGATAAAGGTTGCAGTTAACCATAGTTGGGTAAATCTTAATCTGTTTAGATGGTAATAATTCTTCCTGCTGAGAGACTTGTAGTCAAAAATGAATAAAATTTAAAAGCTTAAGTATGGGTCTTATGAGGATCTTATACATATTTCCTCTGTTCTGAACAATTCCCCAAATGAGAAATATGTATATTACCTTATAAATGTGTATATTTCGCTGACCATGAATTTTACTTTTCTTTTTTAAAGCAAAAGAAAAATATTATTTATATTTTTACCTTTTGACTGCCTTCACCCATTCCTTCCACATTCCTCCCCCACCCCCACCACCGGCTTCTGGCAACCACCAATCTGTACTTTGTCTTTATGAGCTTGGTTGTTTTTTGTTCTTAGTTTTACTTTTTGATTTCACGTATAGGATAAATTGTATACTATTATCTTTGTCTATATGACTTATTTTACATAGCAAAATACCTGCAATGTCCATCCATGTCACAAATGGCAAGATTTCATTTTTTTATAGCTGAATAATATTTGTGTGTGGGAGGAGATGTATGCATGTGCCCACCAACAGTGCACAAGACTTCCTTTCTTTTCTTTTTTTTTTTTTTACAAATAGTTTATTGTCAAATTAGTTTCCACATAACACTCAGTGCTCATCCCCACAAGTGTCCTCCTCCATGCCTTCCTTTCTATCTACAACTTTGCAAACACATTATTTCTTGTCTTTTTGTATAAAGCCATTCTAATAGAAGGGAAGTGATATTTTATTGTTGTTTTCATTTGTATTTCTTACATGATTGATGATGCTGACCATCTTTTCATATACCCATTGGACATTTGTATATTTCTCTTTAAAAATGTCCATTCAGATCTTCTACCCACTTTTTAACAAATTTTTTTTGTTACTGAGTTGTATGAATTCTTTATATATTTTGGATATTAAACCCTTAACAAATACATAATTTGCAAGTATTTCCCCCATTCAGAGGGCTGCCTATCCATTTTACTGATGGTTTTCTTTGCTGTACAGAAGATGACTGTTTTGAGATAGTGACAATTATTTGTTTTTGCTTTTGTTGCTTTTACTTTTTGTGTCAAACTCTAGAAATAACCCTCAAGACATGTCAAGGAGCTTACTGCCTATGTTTCCTTCTAGAAGTTTTATGGTTTCAGATTGTATGTCCAAGTCTTTAATCTATCTCAAGTTAATATTCGTTTATTGTGTGAGATAGTGGCCCAGTTTCACTCTCTGCATGTGGCTGTCCAGTTTTCCCAGTCCATTTATTGAAGAGATTGTCTTTATTCCATTGTATATTTTTGGCTCTATCTTTTTGTAATTTAATTGACCGATTACGAATGGGTTTATTTCTGGGTTCCAAATGTGTTCCATTTGTCTATGTGTCTTTGTGTCAATGCCATACTATCTTGATTACCATAGTTTTGTAATTTAGTTTAAAATTAGAGTGCATGATGCCCCCAGCTTTGTTCTAGCTCATGGTTGCTTTGGATATTAGGGGTCTTTTATGGTTCCATACACAGTTTAGGATTGTTTGCTCTATTTCTGTGGAAAATGCATTGAGATTTGATAGGGATTGCAATGAATGTGTATATTGCTTTGGGTAATGGGACATTTTAACCATATTAATTATTCTAATCTATGAAAAAAGAATGTCATTCCATTTATCTGTATCTTCTAATTTTTCAATGTCTTATAGATTTCACTACACAGGTCTTTCACTCCTTGGTTAAATTTATTTCTATGCATTTTTTGATGCAATATATGGGATCATTTATCTTCTCTTCAGATATTTTGTTATTAGTGCATAGAAATGGAACATATTTGTGTGTTTATTTTGTATCCTGAAACATTCCTGTGTATTTATTTAGAGAGAAAGAGTGCATGCATGATTGGGGGAGGGTCAGAGAGAGGGGGAGGATGCGAAGCAGACCCCATGTTATCAACGTGGAGCCCAATGTGGGGCCTAATCCCGCAAACTATGAAATCATGATCTGAGCTGATATCAAGAGTCAGATGCTTACCTGACTGAAGTGCTACCCAAGTGCCCATGATTGTTACTTTTAACATTTTTTTGATGGAATCCTTAGAGTTTTCTAAATATAATATCACATCACCTGCAAATAGTGACCGTTTACCTCTTCCTTTTCAGTTTGGCTACATTTTATTTCCATTCCTTGTCTAATTGCTGTTTTAGGGACTTCCAATACATGTTGAATAAAAATGGCAAGAGGGAACATCCTTGTCTTGTTCCTGGTTTCCCAGGAAAAGCTTTCAGTTTTTGACCATTGACATGGTTTTAGTTGTGCAATTTACATTATATGTCCTTTATTATGTTGAGGTACATTTCCTCTATACCCATTTGGTTGAGAGTTTTTATCATCAATAGATGCTGAATATTGTCAAATATTTTTCTGCAACTACTAAAGTGATCATATAATTTATATCCTTTATTTTAATATAGTGTATCATGTTGACTGATTGCAGATGTTGAAACATCCTTACCTTCCTGAAGTAAATTCCCCTTGATCATAATGTATGATCCTTTTAATACATTGTTGAATTCCATTTGCTATTATTTTGTTGAAGATTTTTGCACCTAAGGTCATCAGAATATTGGCCTGTCATTTTCCCTTCTTATGACATCCTTGTCTGTTTCTACAATTAGGTTAATGCTGGATTTGTAAAATAAGTATGAAAGAGTTCTCTACTCTTTTTTAAGGAATTTGAGAAGGATTGGTATTAATTCTTCTTTGAACGTTTGGTAGAATTCACCAACAAAGCCATCTGGCCCTGGATTTTGGTTTGTTGGGAGGGTTTTGATTACTGATTCAATTTCCTACTAGCAATTGGTCTATTTATATTTACTATTTCTCTTATGTGTTATTGAGGTATTATTTTCAAACAGTGTTATATTAGTTTCAGGTGTATAACATACTGATTCAACAGTTCTATACATTACTCAGTGCTTACCACAATGATATAGTGACCATCTGTCACCACACAATTATTATAATATCATTGACTATATTAACTATGCTGTACCTTTTATCACCTTGGCTTTATTTAAACCATAGATGGAAGCTTGTACTTCTTAATTCCAATTATGTATTTCACCCCTCTACCATCACTCAGCAGTCACTTGTTTCTGTATTTAACAGCCTGTTTTTTGCTTATTCGTTTCTTTGTTTTGTTTTTCAGATTTCACATATAAGAGAATCATATGGTATTTTTTTCTCTGTTGTACTTAATGCAACACCCTCTAGGTCCATCCATGATGTTTACAAATGGCATATCTTATTCTTATAATGGCTAATATTCCATTATAAATAAATAAATAAATAATTATATATATATATATATATTACACACACACATATACACTGTATCTTTATTCACCTGTTGGACATTCATGTTGCTTGCATATCTTGGGAGTGGTAAATAATGCTCAAATAAACATAAGGGTGCATATATCTTTTCCATTTAGTATTTTCATTTTCTTTGGGTAAATTCTAGAGGAATTACTAGATCACATGGTATTTCTGATTTTACTTTCTGAGGAAACTCCATACTGTTTACCACAGTGGCTGCACAAGTTTACAGTTTCACCAGAAGTGCAGGAGAATTCTTTTTCCCTACATCCTAAGGAATAATTGTTTTTTTATCCTTTTGAATCCAGCCATTCTGACAGGTGTAAGATGATATCTCATTGTAGTTTTGATTTGCATTTCCCTGATGATCACTGATGCTGCACAATTTTTCTTATGTCTGTTGGCTATTTTTATGTCTTCTTTGAAAAAATGTTTATCCAGGTGCTCTAGTTAGACTTTTTGATATTAGGTTGTATTAGTTATTTCTATATTTTAGATAGTTTTAAAATAATTTTTAAAGGTTATTTATTTTGAGAAAGAGAGAGAAGGGGGGTGCAGAGAGAGATAGAGAGAGAGAGAGAATCTCAAGCAGAGCCCACACTGTCAGCACAGAACCTGATGTGGGGCTCGAACTCAGAAACTGTTGGGTCATGACCTGACCCAAAACCAAGAGTTGGATGCTTAACCTACTGAGCCACCCAGGCACCCCTATACTTTAGATATTAACACCTTACAGGATATATCATGTGCAAAAAAATTGTTTTATTCAGGAGGTTGCCTTTTTATTTTGTTGAAGGTTTCATTCACTATGCAAAAGTTGGATTTTTTGTTTTAGTTTGGGTTTGGGTTTGTTTTCTTTCTTTCTTTTTTCTTGTGTGTATGTGTGTGTGTGTGTGTGTGTGTGTGTGTGTGTTTGTGTGTGTAGTCCCAATAGTTTATTTTTGTTTATGATTCCCTTGCCTGAGGAAAAATACCTAGCAAAATGTCATGAAGGCTGATGCCCAAGAGATTATAGTCTATGTTTTCTTCTAGGAGTTTTATAGTTTCATGTCTCATTTTAGATGTTTAATCCATTTGAATTTATTTTGGGTTATAGTGTGAAAGAGTTGTCCAGTTTTATTCTTTTGCATGGAATCTGGTGTCCCCAACACCATCTGTTGAAGAGGGTATGTTTTCTTCACTGTGTTGTTGATCCCTGTGTCTATTTTTTGTGCTAGCTCCATAGTGTTTCAATTACTATAACTGTATGGTATATCTTGAAATCTGGGATTGTGGTACCTCCGAGCTTTTTTTTCTGGAGGTAGGCCTGTATTGCTAAACTTCCAACTTAAAATTCCATTTGCTCTGTGTCATAAATTTTGGACCATAGTGTTTTTGTTGTCACATGTCTGCATGTATGGTTTGATTACCTCTTTGATTTATTGGTTGGCTCATTAATTATTAGTAGCATGTTTGTCAGTCCCCATGTATTTGTATTCTTTACAGATTTTGTCATGTAATTGATTTTTTGTTTTTTACCCTTGTGGTCAGAAACAATGCTGGATATGATTTCAATCTTCTTAAATTTATTGAGCCTTATTTTGTGATGTAACATGTGATCTATCCTGAAGAATATTTATGTGCACTTGAGAAGGATGTGTAATCAGTTTTTGGGTAAAATGTTGTGTATACACTTATTAAATCCATCTGGTCTATTGTGTCCTTCAAAGACACTCGTTCCTTGTTGCTTTTCTGTCTTATGATCTATTTATCAAATGGTGTAAGTGAGGTGTTAAGGTCCCCTACTATAATTGTATTACTGTCAATTTTTCCTTTTATGTCTGTTAATGTTTGCTTTATGTACTTAGGTGTTCCTGTGTTGAATTCATAAATATTTACAATTGTTATATCTTCTTATTGGGGTGATCCATCTACCATTATGTAGTGCCCTTCTTTGTCTCTTGCTATAGTCTAACTTTCTCCCACTTTTCATTTTTTGCTACTATTTGCATTGACTTTCCAACACTTTACTTTCAGTCTGTACGTGTACTTACGTCTGAAATGAATATCTTGTAGGCAGAATTAAGATAGGTCTTGTTTTTTTTATACATTTGCCAAATTCTTCCGATGGAAACATTTGTTTATTTACTCTTAAAATTATTAGGTATGTATTTTCTTAATTTTATTTTTATTTTATGTTTATTTCTTTATTTTTCAGAGAAGATGGGGGAGAGATCGAAAAGGAGAGAGAGACTCCCAAGCAGGCTCTGTGCTGTGGTTCCTTCGCTTGTGGTTTGATGGCTATTTTTAGTGTTATGCTTGGATTCCTTTATCTTTATTTTATCCTTATCTCTAAGGATATCCTTTCTCCTTATCTTTATTTTTGTATCTATTATAGGTTTTTGATTTGTGGTTACCATTAAGTTAATATATGACATCTCACATGTTTAGCAGACTATATTAAGTTGGTTACTTGCATTCAAACACATTCTAAAGGTACTGAATTTTTACCTCTCCCTTCACATGTTATGTATATGCTCTCATGTTTTACATTTGTTTATATTGTCTATCCATTGACTGATTTTTGTAGATATAATTGATTTTTACTATTTGTGTGTTTTTAATCTCCTTACTGGCTTTATAAATGATTAAACTACTACCTTTAGTACATGTTTGTTTTTACCTATGAAATCCTTTTCCTTTTATTATTTTCTTCCAGTATGGCCTTTTCTTTCCACTCAAAGAATTCCCTGTAACATTTTTTGTAAGACTGGTTTATTTGTGATGAACTCCTTTAACTTTTGTTTGTCTGTGAAACTTTTTTTTGTAAGTTTATTTATTCATTTTCGGAGAGAGAGAGAGAGAAAGAGGGGAGAGGGAGAGAGTGAATCCCAAGCAGGCTCCATGTTGTCAGTGTGGAGTCTGACCTCATGAATACTGAGATCAGGACCTGAGCAGAAATCAAGAGTCAGACACTGACTGAGCCACCCAGGCATCTATCTGAGAAACTCTTTATCTCTCCTTCTATTCCTTCTATTCTAAATGTTAACATTAATGTATACACTATTTTGAGTTGTGGTCCTCCCCACCCCCCGCCACCTTTCAGAATGTTGAATATATCATGACACTCCCATCTGACCTGTAAAATTTCTACTGAAAAATCAACTGATAACCTTATGGGGTTTTCATTTTATATAACTATTTTCTCTTGGTGCTTTTAATATTTCCTCTTTATCACCACTTTTTACCTACTCTGATTATTACATGTCTTGGTGTAGATTTCACTGGGTTAGTATTCTTAGGAGCATTCTGTGCTTTCTACATTGGAATACCTGTTTCCTTCCCCAGATTAGGGAAATATTAAAGCATTATCACTTTAAATAAACATTCTGCCCCATTCTCTCTCTTCTCTTTCTGGAATCCCTAGAATGTAAATGTTATTCTGCCTAATGATGTCACTGAGTTCTTTTAACCTATTCTTTTTTTGCTCTTCAGCTTGGTTGCTTATTATCACCCTGTTTTCTAGAACACTGATCTGTTCTGCATCCTCTAATCTGTAATCGATTCCCTCTAGTGTATTATTTTTATTTCAGTTATTGCATTCCTCATCTCTGGTTCTTTCTTATATTTTTTACTTCCTTATTGAAGCTCTCACTGAGTTTATCAACTCTTAAGTCCAGTATCTGTTTGACTATTACTTTAAACTCTTTACCAGACATATTGTTTATCTCATTTTCACTTAACTATCTTGCTATAATTTTGTCTTTTTCTTTTATTTGGGACATATTCCTCTGTCTTCTCATTTCGTGCAATTCTGTTTCTATGTATAAGGGAGGTCAGCTATGTCTCCTGGTCTTGAAAGTAGTGGTTTTGTTGGGGCACCTGGGTGGCTTAGTCGGTTAAGCGTCCGACTTTCGCTTAGGTCATGATCTCGCGGTTCGTGGGTTCAAGCCCCGCGTCGGGCTCTGTGCTGACTGCCAGCTCAGAGCCTGGAGCCTGTTTCAGAATCTGTGTCTCCCTCTCTCTCTGACCCTCCCCTGTTCACACTGTCTCTCTCTATCCTAGAAATAAAATAAAAATATTTTAAAAAAAGAAAGAAAGAAAGTAGTGGTTTTGTTTAGAAGAGTTCTTGTGGTGCCATATAGTACAATCCCCCGTCACTGACCCAGATGCTCTAGAAGTGACTCCTATGTGGGGTGCATGTGTCCTGCTCTTGTGGCTGAGCCATGTTTGCCTCCAGCCCAACCAGCTGCCAATGAACTGATTTGCCCACTGTGTGTGCACTGTGAAGTGTTTGGTCTCTGTGCTGTTGAGAGACTTGAGGTGCCACAAGATGGCCGGTGGGCAGGATTGACCGTCAGACACAGGTACAGGTTCACCAAATGGCAGAATTGATCTCTGCATGGCCAACACAGGCTGAGCTACTAGAATTGGCAGATCCATTGGTGTATAGTGTTATCTCGTCTCTCCCCGAGAAAGGAGACAGTTTGGAGTGGTGCCAGTCTCTGCTAGGTTTCCTTTCAGGGTATGGCAGGGCAGGAGCAGGTTTGGAGGACTTAGTGGTACAGGCTGGATGGGTCAGGTCTGTAGGGAAACACATGCAATATGAACAAGATAGGTGGACACTGTTAGGGCTGGCTCCCACCATGTGGAGAGCCTATCTTGGGTGGGGAAATGTAAGAGACATTGCACCTGCCAGCACATTTTTTGTTCTTGGAGGAGACTCTTGAAAATCTCTGCCCTGCTAGCACATGTTCTAAAGTTAGTTAATTTCCTTCACATATACCACGGACACTTTTCAAATAGCTGCTTCTGTGCTATATCTCAGGTCAAATTATTTATTATGCTGTCTCCATAAGGGCAAGAACTGTTTCCCACTGCCTTCCAGCTCTCTAGAATTAAGCCTAGTGGTTTTTAAAGTACTCTGAGTGAAGCACCATTCATTTTTAAAAGCTCCCATAGGTAACCCCGTTGTTTTTCAAGGCCAGATGATATGGTGACTCATCTTCCCAATGCAGGTCCCCTGTGTCTACAGTGAGGCTTAGTCCTCTGCTTCTCCGTGCTTGTGGAATCCCTCCCATTTGGGGTTAACTAACGGGAAGTTTGACTGTAGACCATATTTCTGTCCCACCCCCATCCCTTTGGATGTGGATTCTTCTCTGCCACTAACTATGGAAGGTCTGTTCCCCTAGTCTTCAGGTTGTTTTCAGAGTTCTTTGTATTGATGTACCTTTTATCTCAGTGTGGCTGTGGGACAAGGTAAGATCAGATTCCCCCTACTCTGCTGTCTTCCCATACCTCTAGATTTTCTATTTCTTCATGATTCTGTATTTGTAGTTTGTCTTTCTAGGAACATATCCATTTCTTGTAGGTTGTACAGTTTATTAGCAGATAATTATTCTTAGTAGTCTCTTATTATCCTTTCTATTCCTGTGGTATCAGTTTTAATATCTCCTCTTTTATGTTTGATTTTATTTGAGTCTTCTCTCATTTTTTTTCTTGATGTCTAGCTAAACGGTGGCTAATTTTGTTTCTTTTTTCAAAGAACCAGCTCTTTCATTAATCTTTTCTATTGTCTTTTTGGTTTCTATTTTATTTATTTCTGTTCTTTGTTATTTCCTTTCTTCTTTGACATTGGACTTCTTTTTCTAGTTCTTGAGGTATATTGTTAAATTGTTTATTTCAGAATCTTGTCTCTTGGAATAAGCATTTATTACTATACCCTTCCCTCACATAAATGCTGAATCCCATAAATTTTGCTGTCTTATCTTTGCATTTTTATTTATTTCAAGGCATTTTTAAAATTTTTATTTTAATTTCTTCTTGGGTTCATTGGCTTTTCAGTAACATATAGTTTAACCTCTACATATTTGTGATTTTCCAGTTTTTTTTTTAAGAGTGAGCACCTGTGAGTACAGGTTGGCAGAGAGACAAGGAGAGAGAGAATTCCAAGTGGACTCCACACTGTCAGCATGGAGCCCGACATGGGACTTAGCTTCATGAACCATGGGATCAATGACCTGAGCTAAAATCAAGAGTCAGACACTTAACTGACTGAGCCACCCAAGTATTCCTGTGATTTTCCAGTTTTATTCATGTGATTTCTAGTTTCCCACCAGCGTGGTTTGAAAAGAGCTTGATATGATTTCAATCCTCTTAAATTTATTAACATTTGTTTTGTGGCTTAACATATGATCTATCCTGGAGAATGTGCCATATGCACTTAAGAAGAATATGTACTCTGTTGCAATTGGATAAAATGTTCTGTACGTAACACTTAAGTCCATCTGGTCTAATGCATCACATAAGGTTGAGGTTTTCTCACTAATTTTCTGCTTGAATGTTCTATTCATTAATGTAAATGGGCTACTAGCCTCCCCTCTTTTATTTTATTGTTAATTCTCCCTTTATGTCTGTTAATATTTTCTTTATATATTTGACAAATATATAATTTTTGAAAATACAAATGAAATGTTGCGACCCATGGGGAAATGACAAATACTTGACTCAAAGATTCCTAGCTGGATAGTAAAGATATAAATCTACCATTCAATAAGAAGATTTGATAATACTAGTACAGTGGTGTTTTGCAATATCCAAATAAAGATTGGTGACATTGGAGTACAAAGCTATAACAGGAGGTTTTCTCTACCAATGAGTTAGGGCAAAAATGGGATACTGCCCAAAAGCAGTAAGAGTGCAAATATTTTCTCACTGAGAGACTTAACACAAAGTGTTAGCTTTGTTTTTTTTTTTTTTTAATATTTTTATTTATTTCTAGGAGAGAGAGACAGCGAGAGCAGAGGGTCAGAGAGAGAGGGAGTCACAGACTGAAACAGGCTCCAGGCTCTGAGCTGGCAGTCAGCACAGAGCCCGACGCGGGGCTCGAACCCACAAACCGCGAGATCATGACCTAAGCAAAAGTCGGACGCTTAATCGACTAAGCCACCCAGGCGCCCCTCAAAGTGTTAGCTTTGACTCAAGCAACTCAGGAGCTTCCACACAGGGACGATAGAATATGGGCAAGATTGGGCCCAATGTGAATATTCAGAAATCAATGATGGTGTGGCTCAAGCAGCCTCCCCAAGTCCATCCGATTCAGCACTGGAGGTATAAGACTCCAGATGTGTATATTTTAAATACGTGTATGTGTGCAGGGAAGGACGGGTGTGCAAAGATCATATAGATCTCAAAAGACAGAAGAGCTTCCTTTGAGAGGAGGCCAAAGACAAACTGCCTAGTTTATTTAACTTTTATTTTTTAAATAATTTTGAAATGTATTTATAGGTTCAAAATTAGCATAGATGTTACAAGTATCATTCACCCAGCTTCTCCTAATGTAATATATTTATGTAAGATGTTAACATTTGTCAAAACAAAAAATTAATAATAGTAATAAAATTTACTTAAATACAGTTGGTTTTTTGTTTTAATTTCATAAGATTTTTCACTAATGACCTTTAAGTGTTTCCAATTCACGACCCCACACTGCACTTAAAATATAATGTTTTCTAATTTCCCTCTTATGTAATAGTCTTTCCCTGTCCTTTATGTTTTGAAGAATACTGCTCAATTATTTTATAAAATGTCTCAAATTTAGAGTGTCTGACATATCAAACCATTAAGTAGAAGTTACACATTTTATTGCAAGGGTACCACAAAAAGGATGCTGTTTCCTCAGTATATATTAAAAAGAGATATATGATGTCAATGTGCAATATTACTGATGGAATTAGCTTTAATCACCTGATTAAAGTGATGTCAGGTAGGTTTCTCTGTTCTAGTTACTCCTATTTTTCTTAATTAGGAACTATCTTAAGATGAACTGTCTTGAGGCTATGCTCCAGAGATGTCTTCTATTTTCTATGCTGCAGCCTTGGAATCAAATATGTCTTCAATAATGCCTTGTTCCTTTTGTTGGAGAAGAGTATTTATAAACCAGTGTCTGGTATTTAGAAACATAATTTGCTTACAGTGTTGTTGCTTATAGGTCTTCTAAATGGATACAACTTAGAAAATATATATATTTATATCTGCATTTGGATGGATGAAAAAATTGATTGATTTATATCTAATTATGTATGTACCATGAATTCATATATGTTGATTTTCAATCAACCACCATAGGATGAATTCTAAAAAATTGAATAAGCTGGTTCTCATTATTTACAATGTACTTACTTATCAAGCACTTGCTACACTGCATGTAGTTTCAGAATTGATAAGATAGAGCCCTGTGGGAAACAAATTTAGTAACTACAGTATTTGTGTATACTTATTTTTGTACCTAGCCTTTGGTATCTAACCAAAATATTACTTTCCAAAGTAACTTAGGTTAGTTCTATCTTTCTATATGGTGTTGTATGAGTTGGATATTATAGATTTGGTTCCAGACCTCCACAAAAAAGGGAAGGTGGCAATAAAGTCATTCAAGTTAATATTTCGCTTACCCAGTGCATTTTAAAGTTATGTTTGTACTATACTGTAATATATTACATGTGCAGCAGAAATATGTCCAAACATATAATGTACAAACACTAATTTAAAAACACATAATTACTTTAAAAACATCATTTGAGCTTTTAACAAGTCATAATATTTTTCCTGGTGAAGGGTCTTACCTGAGTGTTGATGATTGCTGACTTATCAGGGTAGTGGTTGCTGAAGGTTGGAGTTTCCATAGTAATTTCTGAAAATAAGTTTTGAGAATAATTTCTGAAAATGAAGTTTGCCATATCAATTGATTTTTCTCTTATGTGAATGACTTCTCTATAGCCTATGGTTCTGTATGATAACATTTTACAATTATGGTAATTGTTTCAAAATTTGGAATCAAACATTTCAAACCCTGCCACTGCTTTATTAACTGTTTATGTAATATTATAAGTTCTTTGCTGTCATTTTAACAATCTTCACAGCAACTTCACCAGGAATAGAAGCCATCTCAAAAAAATTACTTTCTTTGTGTATTCATAGGAAGCAACTCCTTATGTATTCAAGTTAACCATAAAATTGCAGCAATTCAGTTACATCTTTAAGCCTCTCCTTCTCATTATAGTTCTCCTGCTATTTCTGCCACTTTTGTAATTTTCCTCCACTGAAACCCATCAAAGTCATCTTTGGAGACTAGAATCAACTTTGTCCAAACTCCTCTTAATGCTAATACTTTGACCTCTTCCCATAAATTTCAAATATTTTCTATTTATTTTTTAAAATTTTAATTAATTATTTTTCTTAAATTTACATCCAAGTTGGTTAGCATATAGTGTAACAATGATTTTAGGAGTAGATTCCTTAATGTCCCTTACCCTTTTAGCTCATCCCACTCCCACAGCTCCTCCTGTAACCCTCAAATATCTTTTAACCCTTAAATATTTTTCAAGTCATATTGAATGGTGAAGGTTATTAATTGATTTTGTACAGAGAAATCACAGCTTGTGACGGTGATAGCCTTAAGAAATGCATCTCTTAAATAATAAGACTTGAAAGTCAAAAATGACTCTTTAATCTTTTGTATGATGGGTTGCAGGCATGAACACAACATTAATCTCATTGTACATCTCCATCATCTCTTTGGTGAACAGGTACATTGTCAATGAACAGTTATATTGTGAAAGAAATATTTTTTTCTGAGTGGTAAATCTCAACAATGGGCTTAAAATATTCAGTAAATGATGTTAAAAATAATGTGCTGTCATGAAGGCTTTGATTTTCCACTTAGAGACCACAGCAGATAAGAATTAACATAATTGGTTAAGGGGGCTAGGTTGTTGTTGTTGTTGTTGTTGTTTCCCAGAATGGTAAATGAACATTGGGTTCAAGTTCAAGTCACCAACCAGCTGCACTAGTTTCTTTTTTTTTTTAATTTTTTTTTTAATGTTTTATTTATTTCTAGGAGAGAGAGACAGAGACAGCATGAGCAGGGGAGGGTCAGAGAGAGAGGGAGTCACAGATTGAAACAGGCTCCAGGATCTGAGCCGGCTGTCAGCACAGAGCCCGACGTGGGGCTCGAACCCACGAACCGAGAGATCATGACCTAAGCGAAAGTCGGACACTTAACCGACTAAGCCACCCAGGCGCCCCCAGCTGCACTAGTTTCTAACAATACCATCATCCTGTTGTTTGTTGAAGCCAGGCAATGACTTCTCTCTATCTTTTAAAGTCCTAAGTGGCATCTGCTTCCAATATGAGGCTGTATCATCTACATTTAACATATTTTGTTTAGTGTAGCCACCTTCATGAATTCCCTTAGCTTGATCTTCTGAATAACTTGCTGCAGCTTCTACATTAACACTTGCTTCTTCACTTTGTCCTTTTCTGTTTTGGAAATGGCTACTTTCCTTAAACCTCATTAACAAACTTCAACTAGTTCTGCTTCAGACATAGTATGCAGCAACCTCACCTTTCAACGTTCATATAATTGAAAGAAGTTAGGGCCTTGGTCTGGATTGGGTTTTGGCTTAAGGGGATTTTTGTGGCTGCTGTAATCATTGACCCAGACCACTCAAACTTTCTTCATATCAGCAATAAAACTGTTTGGCTTTCTTATCATTCATGTGTTCACAGAGTAACATTTTTAATTTCCTTCAAAACTTTTTCTTTGCATTCGCAACTTAAGTATTAGGCTCCAAACTAGGTCTCTTGTGCCAGTCTCAGCTTAGGACATGCCTTCCTCACTAAGCAAATCATTTCTAGCTTTTGATCCAAATTGAGACATGTATGACCCTTCCTTTCACTTGAAAATGTAGAAGCCATTACAGGGATATTAATTGACCTAATTTCAATATTGTTGTGTCTCGGGGAATGGGAAGATCCAAGGAGAGGGAGAGAGATGGGGGGACAGGCATCATTAAGGCAGTCAGAATGCATACACATGTTTAGGTTTGCCATCTTGTATGGGCTTACCTCATGGCTCCTCAAAACTATTACAATAATAACATCAAAGATCACTGATCACAGATTACTGTAAAACTATAATAATGAAAATTTAAAACATTGAGAAATTATCAAAGCATTACACAGAGACACAAAGTGATCAAATGCTATCAGAGAAGTGGAGCCAGGGTGTGCATTGGTGGCTCAGTCGGTTAAGCGTCCAACTTCAGCTCAGGTCATGATCTCACAGTTCATGGGTTTGAGCCCCACGTCAGGCTCTGTGCTGACAGCTAGCTCAGAGCCTGGAGGCTGCTTCAGATTCTGTGTCTCCCTCTCTCTCAGCCCCTCCTCAGCTCATGCTCTGTCTCTCTCTGTCTCTCAAAAATAAATAAACATTAAAAAAATTTTTAAAAAGAAAAATGGAGTCAATACACTTGCTTCATTCAGGGTTGCTGTTAACCTTTGGTTGGTAAAAATAAATAAAAGAAAAATGTAAACACCAAGTATCTATGAAGCACAATGTAAAAAGCATGATAAATGGGTATGCTTGTGTCATTTATATGTAGTCCAAGTGGTCACATTGTTGCATTTTAACTTCTTTTCACCTGTTTTTTGATTTTTCATACCTACACAATATGGCTTATGCAAATACCAAATTATGTTTATAATAGACATGGAAGAATGGGTAGATTAATTAAATACACAAATTTCTGGGAATGCTTACCTGATCTCTTAAATAATATACCTATTTTGGTAGTTAATAGATGTGTTTTATCATATTCTTTGAAAATTACTGTGTGTGTGAGGGAGACAAAGAGAGAGACATACAGACAGAGATGAAGCACAGAAGAGAAGGTAGGACAATAAATATTTCAGATTCTGGTGCTTTTTTCACTTTTTACATCGTCCGGCCTGGTTCTCCCAGATTCTCTTTACTGCCTGCTTCTTGATAGCATTTAAAGTATGTCTCACATGGGACATCACTATGTCCTTTTATATGCACTCATGATCTCAGATAAGTGTTGCTAGGGTCCTGGTCCAGTTATTCATACTAAACTTCCTACTGATATTACTAATGTATGCTTCTTCTGAAACTAAATGAAACCTTCACAACTTTAATTACCAGAAAGTAAACATTTTCAATATAAATTTCTGACTGAGTAAACAAAAGATTAATTTTGCTACTTTAGAGCCTAACCATCCAAAGTTTGTCCTAAGACTAGGAATTTAGAGCCAGTAAGACTAACAGGAGAGTGAGGTACTTGCCTTGGGCACAAAATTTAAGAAAGCAAGAAAATACTCAGTGCAGTAAAATATTTACCTGAGTTTCTATTGCTGGATGTCATATTTGCCTCAGGCTCAAATAGAGTTTATCAAGTTATAGTGGCTGATACTGCCTGAATTTTACATTTTGATATTTTATCCATCATGATTTATTTTTCATTCATTTTTATTTTAAAATACACATTAAATACTTTATCTTTATTACTGAATTTTAGTAATTTATCCTTAAATTTTTCCCCTGCAGGAAGTTCTTCACTCATCTCACTGGAACTAAACCTATTCAGTCTTCCTTTTTTCTTCTGCATGTGAAATAGTAAATGTTGACATTAGTCAGAAGGTGTTCAGAGTACGTATAGTGCTGTGTGTGTAAACACAGATGTGTGCAATACTAAGAGGAATAACATCAACATAAAACAACAAATACCCTTTCTTCAAATAATTTGCTTTCTCTCAGAGAATGTCAGAATATCAAATATTTACTAAATATTTGAGTCATTTCTTCCTGCAAGGGCAAACAGTAAAATCACAGTATCTCAAATCAAACAAAGATTATAAAAGAAAATGTATGAGGCTTTTGTGACTTAGTTGACAGAAACATAGGAGAATTCTATTATAGAAATGAGGACATTAATTATAGATTTCTTGTCAAGAGAGATGAATGCATGTCTAACCATGATGTAAGAGGGTCCCATATTAGCTACATTCTTTTATCCTATCAAGTAAGAACGTTCTATTATATTTTACATTATTAAATATTTAAAAAAATACAAATCAATGATTGCCCGGATTGCTAAATCTTACTTTAAATACCACCCAGATATTTTGAAATCTCAAGTGTATTTTGATTAATATCTTTATCTGGTGCAGCAAATTAAGTTGATTCTACCTCCTTCTGCTCCATGCTGCCCTAGCTTTCTTTTTCTCAGTCCAATAATATTACCTTTAATAAAATCATATTTACTCTAGTAAATTGGTTGCCTAAAAATATCTAAAGAGAGAAAAAAAGGCAAATTTGGTTTTTGGATCATGTAGCTGAGATGGCACTTACCCAAAGTTTCCATTCTAATATTCAAGACTCCTGGTTCTAATTTAGAAATGAATTAAAAGCAGTAATATTTTTATATAAAAATATTTCACAAATTATCTCTAAAAGGGAGTGATTGAATATTAACATTAAATGATGCCTGTATATCACAGAATATGGCAATTTGGGAAGCTTTTAAGTTTTGGTCCCTCCACTGAGACAACTATTGAACTAGCAGGAACTATCTGAAGCAACTATTTTAGGACTCGAGAATCAGTGAGGTTTTCAGGGAAATTCTTGATGAAGAAAGACTCAGAGTCTGCTGAATTTTGAGATTCTTTCTGCAGCTACCATTTCCTATTCCTATGGATACGTCAGACCACACTCTGAGTGTGACTTGCTGATGTCAGCTTGGGGAAATAGGGAACTTCACCTCCTAAAATTTGGCTTTCACATGTTGATTGCTGCCATTAATTTCTGAAGAGTTTTACAGAGGCCATTGATTTAACCCACATGGGCTGAAGCAGTCATTGTTGCAAGGAGTTTAAAGGGATACTCTTTAAAAATTTACTTTTTATTTTTTTAAATTGGATACAGGCATCTAAGGAAATGAAAATAGTGACTAAGGAGATAATGGAACAGAGACTGCAGTGATCACACACAAGACGGGAAATAATCTTTGCAAAAATTGTTTGGGAAAGGTCACTGAATAAATTGATGACTGCAGTCTTAACAGCAGAAATAATAGCAATCCTGGATGGAGGGATGAGATGATTAATACAATATTCAAAATATCCAGTTTGAATAAATAAGAACAAAGCATACCAAAACAAAACAAAACAAAGAAACCTGAAAGTATTGCTTAGTCACTGATAAAAAGAAATTGATAGGAGCCATCCATGAAGGATCCCAGACATTGGACTTACTACACGAAGACTTTAACAGTTGAAATATGCCCAAAGATCTGAATAAAATCATAGATAAGAAGAAAATGAAACCAGGAAAACAAATAGTTAGCTATGGAATATCAATAAATAAATCTATAATATAGAAAGACACCAAATAAAATTTGGGATCTAAAAAGTACAGTATCTTAAATAAAAATGTTACTAAAGGGTTTAAAATATATACCTGGACAGACAGAGGAGAACTTAAATGTAGGACAACTGAAATTAACAGATTGAGGTACAGAAGAATAAAGAATAATGAACAAAGTTGAAGGAATCTATCACCATGGGCATTATGGGAATCCCAAAAAGAAGAAAAAGAGGAAAAGGGCCAGAGATAATATCTTAAGAAATAATGAATGACAACTCCATAAATATGATGAAATATATGAATCTGCACATCCGGTTACCTCAAAAAATTCCTAAATAGGATAACTCAAAGAGACAGCATACCAAGACAAATTATAAACAAACTGTCAAAAATCAAAGACAAAGACAGAATCTTGAAAGCAGCAAGAAGCAAGTCATTATGTAAAAGGAATACACAATTACATTAGCAGCTATTTTTTCATCATACAATATGGAGGAAAGAAGACAATGTACTAATATAGTTAAAGTGCTGAAATTGGAGTGCTGTAACTCAAAGCTATGTAAATAAATCATATACACACACACACACACACACACACACACACACACACCACTTCTGTTTTCATTCATCAGTCGATGGATATCTGAGCACTTTTCATAATTTCACTATTGCTCATAATGCTCCTATAAACAATGGGGTGCATGTATCCCTTCAAATTAGCTTTTTGGATCCTTTAGGTAAATACCTAGTAGTGCAATTGCTGGATTGTAGGGTCATTCTGTTTTTAACTTTATGAGGAGCATCCATACTGTTCTCCAGAGTGGCTACACATGTTTGTATTCCCACCAAGAGTGTAAGAGGGTTCCTTTTTTTCTGCATCCTTACCAACACCTATTGTTTCCTATTTTGCTTATTTTAGCTATTCTGACTGGTGTGAGGTAATATCTCATTGCAATTTTAGTTTGCATTTCCCTGATGATGAGTGATGTTGAGAATCCTTTCATACCTCTCTCTTTTTTCTTTCCTCCATATATATGTTTTGTTTCTTAAATTCTACAGGTAAGTGAAATCATAGTATTTGCCTTTCTCTGACTTATTTCACTTAGCATAATACACTCTAGTCATTAAAAATGGCAATATTAGATTCTTTGTTTTGATTCCATTTATATATATGATTTGATTTATATATATATATGGTTTATATATATGATATATATGACTCCGTTTATATATATGATGTATACACATATTTTTATTCCATATATATTCATGTATGCATGTGTATATGTATGTGTGTACATAATATACATATATACATATATGTACACACACATACATATACACACCACTTGTTCATTCATCAGTCAATGGACATTTGGGCTCTTTCTAGAATTTGGCTATTTTTGACAGTGTTGCTATAAACATCAAGTTCATGTGCCTTTTTGAATCAGTATTTTTGTATCCTTTTGGTAAATACCTAGTTGTGCAATTGCTTGGTCACAGAGTAGATCTATTTTTAACTTTTTGGAGGTAACCTCCATGTTCTTTCCATAGTTGCTGCACCAGTTTGCATTCCCACCAACAGTGTAAGAGGGTTCCCCTTGCTCCACAACTTCACCACCACTTGTTGTTTCCTGTGTTAACTTTAGCCAGTCTGACAAGTGTGAGGTGATATCTCACTGTAGCATTAATTTGTATTTCCCTGATGATAAGTGACATTGAGGATCTTTTCATGTGTCAGGTAGCCGTCTGCATGTCTTATTTGGAAAAAGTTTATTCATGTCTTCTGCCCACTTCTTAACCGGATTATTTTTTGGAGGGGGTGAATTTGATAAGTTCAATATATATTTTCAATAGTAACCTTTTTTCAGATACATCATTTGCAAATATCTTCTCCCGTTCTGAAGGTTGCCCTTTAGTTTTGTTGATTGTTACCTTTGCTATGCAGAGGATTTTTATTTTCATTAAATCCCAGTAGTTTAATTTTGCTTTTGTTTCCCTTGCCTCAAGAGACATATCTAGAAAATAGTTGCGATGGCTGATATCAAAGAGGTTACTGCCAGTGTTCTCCTCTAGGATTTCGATGGTTTTAGGTTTCACATTTATGCCTTTATCTATCTTGAATTTATTTCTGTGTATGGTAGAAGAGAGTGGTCCAGTTTTATTCTTCTGCATGTTGCTGTCCGTTTTTCTCAGCACCATTTGTTGAAGAGACTTTCTTTCATTGGATAATCTTTCCTGCTTTGCCCAAGATTAATTGACCATACAGCTGTGGGTTCATTTTTGGATTTTCTATTCTGTTCTATTAATCTATGTATCTATTTTTGTGCAAGTACCCTACTGTCTTGATCACTACAGCTTTGTAATATACTTTGAAGTACAGAACTGTGATGCCTTCAGATTTGGTTCTCTTATTCAAGATTGCTTTGACTATTTAGGGTCTTCTGTGGTTTCATACAGATTTCAGGATGGTTTGTTTAGCTCTGTGAAAAATGCTCGTTTTTTTAATAGAGATTGTATTAAATAAGTGGATTGCTTTGGGTAATATAATTTTAACAATTTTTAACAATTTTTACAGTTTTAACAATTTAACAATATTTTTTTCTTCCAATCCATGAGCATGTTTTTTATTCCCATTTCCTTGGATCATCTTCAATTTCTTTCATCAGTGTTTTATAGTTTTTGGAGTACAAATATTTTACTTCTTTGGTTTGGCTTATTTCTAGGTATCTTATGGTTTTTGGTGCAACTGTAAAAGGAATTGATTCCTTATTTTCTCTTTCTGCTGTTTTATTATTGGTGTGTAGATATGCAACAGGTTTCTGTACATTGATTTTGTATCCTGCAGCTTTAGTGAATTTCTGTTTTAGTGCTAGCAAAACTAGAACTAGAACTTTTGGGTTTGCTATATATAGTATCACATTATCTGCAAATAGTGAATGCCTGACTTCTTCCTTGCTGATTTGAATGCCTTTTATTCCTTTTCCTTTTCATTATTTGATTGCTGAGGCTAAGACTTCTACTATTATGCTAAATAACAGTACTGGGAGTGAACTTTCCTGTTTTGTTCCTTACCTTTGAAAAAAAGTTCTGTTTTTCCCCTTTGAGGATGATATTAGCTGTGGGTCTTTCATATATGGCCTTTATGATGTTGAGGTACGTTCCATCTATCTCTACTTTGTTAAGGATTTTTATCAAGAATTTTTGCTGTATCCTGTCAAATGATTTCTTTTTCTATCAAGAGGGTCATATAGGAAGGAAAAAAAATCTTCCTTTTATTAATTGGTGTATCATGTTTATTGATTTGTGAATATTGAATCACCCTTGCAGTCCAGATATAAATCCCACTTGAATGTGGTGAATAATTCTTTCAATGTACTGTTGGAGTCAATTGGCTAGTATTTTGTTGAGAATTTTTACATCCATGTTGGTCAGGTGGAGTCTGTCGGGTTTTCGATGTAGAGTATCATGTCATCTGCGAAGAGTGAAAGTTTGACTTCCTCTTTGCCAATTCTGATGCCTTTGATTTCCTTTTGGTGTCTGATGGCTGATGCTAGGACTTCCAGCACTATGTTAAACAACAGTGGTGAGAGTGGACATCCCTGTCGTGTTCCTGATCTCAGGGGGAAAGCTCTCAGTTTTTCCCCGTTGAGGATGATGTTAGCTGAAGGCTTCTCATAGATGGCTTTGATGATGTTTAAGTAGATTCCTTCTATCCCAACTTTCTCGAGAGTCTTTATTAAGAAGGATGCTGTATTTTGTCAAATGCTTTTTCTGCATCTATTGACAGGATTATATGGTTTTTATCTTTTCTTTTATTGATATGATGTATCACACTGATTGATTTGCGAATATTGAACCAGCCCTGTAACCCAGGAATGAATCCCACTTGATCTTGGTGGTTCATCCCCTTACTTTTAATCTGAAGGTAACTTCCAGTCTAAAATGAGTTTCTTGTAGACAGCATATAGAAGGATTTTGTTTTTTAATCCATTCTGCTACCCTATGTCTTTTGATTGGAGCATTCAGCCCATTTATATTCAGTGTTATTATTGAAATATGTGGGTTTAGAGTCTTCGTATCTTTTGTAGGGTTCATGTTTATGGTGGTGTCTCTGGTATTTTTGTTCCTTGCAACCTTTCCTTCAGAGCGTCCCCCTCAGGATTTCTTGTAGGGTTGGCTTGGTGGTGACAAAGTCTTTCAATTTCTGTTTATTTGGAAAGGTTTTTATCTCTCCTTCTATTTTGAATGACAGGCTTGCTGGGTAGAGGATTCTTGGCTGCATATTTTTACTGTTCATCACATTGAAGATCTCCTGCCATTCCTTTCTCGCCTGCCACGTTTCAGTAGATAGGTCTGTCACCATTCTGATAGGTTTCCCTTTGTATGTGAGGGCCCTTTTCTCCCTAGCTGCTTTCAAAATTCTCTCTTTGTCCTTGTATTTTGCCATTTTTACTCTGCTATGTCCTGCAGAAGATCGATTCAAGTTACGTCTGAGGGGAGTCCTCTGAGCCTCTCATATATCAACATGTACTTCCTTCCCCAGGTCAGGGAAGTTCTCTGCTATAATTTGTTCCAGGACTCCTTCAGCACCTTTCCCTCTCTCTTCCTCTTCTGGGATTCCTATGATATGGATATTGTTGCGTTTGACCGTATTGCTGAGCTCTCGAATTCTTCTTTCCTCTTCCTGGATCAGTTTGTCTCTTTTTTTTTTGTCAGCTTCTTGTTTTTCTATAATGGTGTCTTCTAAATCACTTATTCTCCTTTCTGCCTCTTCAATTCGTGCATTGGAGGCCTCTAATTTATTATGGATCTCATTTATCGCATTTTTTAAATCTTCATGCCTATTTTTATTTTCCATTCTGTCTATAGCCATAGTTTCTTTGATGTCCCCTATGTTTTTTCAAGTCCAGCTATTAATTTTACCATTCTTTTTCTAAAATCTTGTTCAGTTATGCTGCTGATATCTGTTTTGAGCAATTCATTAGCTGTCATTTCTTCTTGGAGTTTCTTTGGAGGAAAGCACTTTCGTTTTGTCATTTTAGTTAGCATTCCGGCTCTTGTTGGTTTTAAAGACCTGTTATGGTCTCTGTATCTATGAGCGCTGCTAAATCCAAGAAGACTCTTTGACTTTCCAGGGCCTATCCTTTCAGAGAGTGTTTTTTGAATGGTATCTCTTGGTCTCTCTTGTTGGGACCTTGGTTATTTTATTTTCCTATTCGTAGTGATACTTGGGACTCTCCACCTTGTGTACTCTGGCTTATTTCTTGAGGTAGCCCTGGAAAAGAAAACAGACAAACACACAGGAAGAAGGAGCACACAAACGCACAGGCTAATTCAACTAACGTGCAAAGCGAGAGGGAAAACGAAAAAGTTAAGAGAAAAGATGGAGGAGGGAGGGTGAATAATATGGAGTATAAAATACATAAAAGGGTCAAAAAGGGGAAAAGGAAAGGAAAAAAGAAGAAAACCGATGGACAAAGAACGGTTTAAAGCATATACCTAGATTTCCCAGCTACAGTTAAATAGCCGTGTGTATGCAGTGCTGGTTGAAGAGCATAGAGGAAGAGAGAGAAGACAGGGCGGGATGAGGCCAAATTGGAAATAGAATGAACAGGCAGAAGGGATAAGAAGCTTTTTTCAAAGAAGTAAAGAGTAGAATATGGTTGGATAGGTGAGATAATGCTGCTGGAATTATCCAGAGAAACTATATAGTCTAATTCCTCCTTAGAGAAAGAGATGTAAATGTCGGTAGGTGTAGAATTTACATTTATAGAATGGACTCGTGATTGTTTAAGGAAGCTGGCGACCAGAGTTAATCAGTTCAGTGTTCTGGGGAAAAAAGAGAGGAAAGAGAAAGAAGAAGAAAAAAGAAAAAAAAAGGGAGGGAGGAGGAGGAGGGCAGCTCTCAAGCAGGGATGGGTGTGGCGTGATCCAATGCCTTAGGCGGGTGTTCTGCCTTGGTGGTTGAGGGGAGGATAGTGATGGTGCTCCAGTCCCTTCTTGAACCAAGCGCTACACCTCGCTTTTTTGGGCGTGTAAACTCCCCGTACCGGGGGCGCAGCCAAAGTTGGTTGCACTCTTCAACTCATGCCAGTCCCAATCTCCAAATCCAAGTCTGCAGGCCCCGCTGAAATTGCCTTAGACACAACTTCCCAGGCAACCCCCTCGGGGAAATTCCAGGCCCCCTGCCCGGCTCTGGGGGTGGAGTCAGAATCGTTGCTTCCTTCCCTAGGTTGGGCTGGTGAGTATGGGCGGGGGCTTGCCTGCTGGGTGCGTGGAGCCCGAGCCCGCTGGAGTGAGGAAAACCAGCTCCCTCTATGACTCGTCACCGGAAACATGAACTCACAGGCAAATGTCCCAGTTTTTAGTTCTTTTCCTTCCCTCTCGAGTTCCAGCCCGCCAGGAGCGCGGACGCCTGGTGTCCACGTGGCTCTTTTAGGGGCCCCAGCCACCCAGGAGCTACAATGGCGGCAGGCGCTTCGCCACTCTTAAGTCTAGCCGCCAGGAGCCCGCACAAAGAAGAAGTTTGTGCGCTCAGCCCCCCCAGGACCAGTTGGTGCAAGGGGACCTGGTGTGCAGATATTTGGCAAGTACGGTCTTTCTATGCACCGAGCGGAGATTTTTCTGTTTCGGACTCTCTCTTTTTCCCCTCTCACTCCCCATAGAGTGTAGAGGGGGATCACCTCTGACCCTGGAGTCTCCAGTCCTGGCCCAATTTTATCTTCCCCAGTTCGCACTCACATTAGAAGTCTCTCTCAGTAGATTCTGCATCCTTTTTCTCCCAATCTCAGGTTTTGTAAGGTTTCCAATGGCTTCAGATCTTTTCTGTGTGATGTATGGGCGCGAGTGTAAGCACGGAGCTCCTTACTTCTCTGCCATCTTGCCCCTCTCACTTTTGATATTATTTATTTGGTTCCTTTCTATTTTCTTTTAGATAAATGTGTCTAGGATTGTATCAATGTTATTAATTTTTTCAAAGAGCTCCTGGTTTCATTTATTTGTTGTATTGTTCTTTTTGTTATTGTTCAATTTCTATATCATTTTCTTTCTGCTCTAATATTTATTATTTCCCATCTTCTGCATTTAGGCTTCATTTGGTGTGTGTGTGTGTTTCTTTTCCTAGCTCTGTTAGGTGTAAGAATTAGTTGCTTGATAATTTTCTTGCTTCTGTTCTAGGCTTGTATTGCCATATATTTCCCCCCTACAATCACTTTTTATGCATCTAAAATATTTTGTACTATTGTGTTTCCATTTTAATTTGTTTCATGTGTTTTTTTATTTCTTCTTTGATTTCCTGGTTGACTCTTCCATTGGTTTTTTTTGTTTGTTTGTTTTTTAAAAATGTTTTATTTATTTCTGAGAGAGAAAGAGGTAGCATGAGCAGGGGAGGGTCAGAGAGAGAGGGAGATACAGAATCCGAAGCAGGCTCCAGGCTCTGAGCTAGCTGTCAGCATAGAGCCCCTTGCGGGGCTCGAACCCATGAACCGTGAGATCATGACCTGAGCCAAAGTTGGACGCTTAACTGTCTGAGCCACCTAGGCACTCCTGACTTTTCCATTGTTTATGAACATGTTTAAAGTCCATGTATTTGTGGTCTTTCCAATTTTTTCTTATAGTTGATTTGACATTTTATAGGTTTTGGTTAGAAAATATCCATGGTAGTCTCAATCATTTTGTATTTGTTGGGACATCATTTGTGACCTAGCATGGGATTTATTCTGGGTAATTTCCCACATGCATTTGAAAAGAATGTATATTCTGGTATTTTAGAATGGAACATTCTGAATATATCTGTTAAGTCCATTTGTTTTACCCTGTCATTCAAGGCTTGTTTCCTTGTTGATTTTCTGCTTAGACAATCTGTCCTTTGTTATAAGAGGAGTGTTAAAGTCCCCTACTATTTTTTGTATTATCATCAATGAGTTCCTTTACGTTTGTTATTAATATTTCTATATATGTAGAAGCTCTCATGTTGGAGGTATAGATATTTAAAATTGTTAAATCTTCTTGTTTGATAGTCACCTTTATTATGATATAATGTCCTTATTTGTCTTTTCTTACAGTATTTGTTTTAAAATCTATTTTGTTCAATATAGGGATAACTACTCCAACTTTCTTTTGGTGTTCATTTTCATGATAAATGTTTCTCTACCCCCTTTCTTTCAATCTGCAGGTGTCTTTAGTTCTAAATAAATGAGTCTCTTGTAGGCAGCATATAGATGGATCTTGGTTCTTTTTTTAATCCATTCTGACTCCCTGTCTTTTGATTAGTCCATTTACATTCAGAGTAATTATTGATAGATATGTGTTTAGTGCCATTTTATCACTTGCTTTGTCATTGTTTCTGGTGATTTTCTCTATTTCTCTCTTTCCTTTTTCACATTTTATCTTTCCTTTTCACCCGAGACATCGTCTTTAATATTTCTTGCAAGGCTGGTTTAATGGTTGCAAACTCCATTAGTTTTTGTTTGTCTGGCAAGCTCTTTATGTCTCCTTCTATTCTGAATGATAGCCTTGCTGGATAGAGTATTCTTGGCTGTATCTTTTTATCATTCTGTACTTTGAATATATCATTTCACTCCCTTCTGGCTTGCCAAGTTTCTGTTGAGGGATCTATAGCTAGCCTTATGGGTCTTCCCTTGTAAGTTAGAAATATGTTCTGTCTTGCTGCTTTTAAGATTTGTTTCTTTATCACTATAATTTGCAATTTTAATTATGGTATGTCTTGGGTTTGGCCTGCTTTTGTTGATCTTGATGGGAGTTCTGTGCCTCCTGAATGTGGATATCTGTTTCCTTCCCAAGATTAGGGAAGTTTTCAGCTACTATTTCCTCAAATTTTCTGTCCCTTTTTCTCTCTCCTTCTTCTGGGAATCATATAATATACATATTATGTTTGATACAGTCACAGAGTTCCCAAGGTCTATTCTTATATTTCATAAATTTTCCCTTTTTTGTGCAGCTTCATTATTTTCCATTATTTTATCTTCTATATCCCTTATTGACTCCTCTGTTTCTTCCAATTTTGTGTTCATTACATCAAGTCTATTTCAAATCTGAGTTATTGCTTTTATCATTTCTGACTTATATTTTTTAACTCTCTTATCTCTGCAGTAAGGGCCTCTCTGGAGGCTTCCTTTTTTTTCTCAAGCCCACTGAATATCCTTATGATTGTTGCTTTAATTCTCCATCAGACATGCTATTTATATGTGTGTCATTTAGATCTCTGGACGTGACCTTATCTTGTTCTTTCATTTGGGATGAATTTCTCTCTCTTAGCATTTTGTCTAAGTCTCTATCTTCTTCCCTGTGTTAGAAAAGTCCATTATGTTTCCTGCTTCTGAGAGCAATGGCTTTATGAAGAAGAGGTCATAAAATGTCCAGGGCCTAGTGCTTCATGCTTCAGGGAGTTTCTCTGGTGTGTTCTGTATATACTCTGCTGTTGTGCTTTGGCTGCTCTATTCTTCAGGCTGGTTGCCTACAGAGGCTCGCCTTGCTTGTATTGAGTAGATTTTGGTCCTTGGCCAGAATGTGGTGAGTTTTAACTAGGTGTGCTCTGGTCTGTTTATTAAATGAGATCTGATATTAGTTCCACTAGAATTGAAGCCCTGCAGAACTTTCAAATCGGGAGATGTGGTGTGAGCAGGGGTTTCTGCTGATCTTCTGGAGAAGGGGCCCACTGTGCTGAGACTGAGGCAACCTTGACTGACCAAGGCAGTACTGATGGAGTGCAGTGGTGTGGGACTTGGCATAAGCATGTTTGGCAGCCAGTGTAGGGACTGAGCTGCTTTCTGAAGGTGTCTCTGCATGTATGCTGACGGGTGAGGGAAGGAAATGGTGCCAGGCAGCTCCTTTGTTCCCAGAGAGGTATGTCAGTGAATGCTACCACTCAGGGATATGCTTCAAGAAAAGCAGTCTCCCCACTGTGCATACCAAGAGTTTTTAAGTTGGCTGTTTCCAGGCAGTCTGCCTTCAGGTTGTTTTCCTTCTTCTCTCCAGGAGCAGGGTAATGCTTTCAGGGCTCTATCCCAGCCACACCCAGACTTTTAAAACTCCAGTCGTTAAGCCCTACTAGTTGTAAGAACTCATGAAAATTAGCCCCTCTCATTTCCCAGGCAGTGGCTTTGGGGAAGTGTTCTTTTTGTGCATTCCTTTGTGTGGTCCTCTCTTCCTGGTCTTTTTCTGTGACCATGGCTCCTTCTCCTCTTCAGCACTCTCTGTTTCTTCCCCAAACCACATCTCTGCACTTCTCAACTTCTTCAGTGTGGCTTTTTCTTTCCCTTTAGTAGCAGAGTTTGTTCTATCAGTCTTCAGGTTGACTTCTGGATATTTAGAATGACTTAATAGTTATTTAGGTCTTTTCAAAGCATGAGGTAAGCCTAGGGTCCTCCTACTATACCCCCATCGTAGCTCCTTTCTTACACTTGAAAGAATTGTAAACCTTTAAAAAGTTAAACCTTTATAAAAAAAATTGAAGATAAGGGAACACATTCTTTGAGACTAAATTATTACTCCAAACCCAGATATAAAAATTACAAAAAAAGAAAATAGCAGATCAATACATCTAATGAATTTTCTCAAGAAATGTACCAACAACTGAATTAACAAGTTGAAAGAATTACACAGGCCTAAGTTTTATCAAAATAATGAAATAGTGGCTAAAAATAGAAAAATAATAAAATTAACATTATACATTAAAAGAATGAAAAAATACAACACATGATCACTCAATTGATAAAAAAAGAATTTCACATAATTCAACACATTTTTATGAATGAAACATTCTGCAAATTAGGAATAGATGGGAATATCCTTATTATAATAAAAATATCCATGAGAAGTCCAATTTTTCATACTCAAGGGTGAAAATCTGAAATATTTTCCCCTCAGTCTTAAAAGCAGAACAAGAATAGTCATTTTATTGACTGTTATTTTAACATTGTTATATTAGAACTAACCAGATCAGTCAGGCAAGGAAAATAAAGTCCTACAAGTTAGAAACGAAGAGAAAAATTTGTCTAATTGTACACAGTGCAGGCAGACACACACACACACACACACACACACACACACACACACGCACACATGTCTAACAGAATACACAAATCTACCAGAGACAATTTAGCAAAATTTGAGAGTTCAAGATCAACACACCTAACACACACAGTTGGGCTTCTACATAAAAATAAGCAACCCAAAAGGGAAATTAGGAAAGTAATTCCATTCAGTATAACATCCACAAGAATACAATATCCATGAAAAATTTTAACCAAGGAAGTAAGAGAGTTCTACACTGAAAACTAAATTGTTGAAAAAACTTAAAATGACATAAATAAATAGAAAGATATTCCACATTTATAAATTGGAAAATGTAATATTGTTAAGATGTCAATATTTTCCAAAGCAATCTACAACTTCCTTATATTCTCTATCAAACTTCCAGTAGCCTTTTTTTTCTAAAATTTTTAATGTTTTATTTATTTCTGAGAAAGAGAGAGAGAGAGAGAGAGCGTTGGCAGGGGAGGGTCAGAGAGAGAGGGAGACACAGAATCTGAAATAGTCTCCAGACTCTGAGCTAGCTGTCAGCACAGAGCCCAACGCAGGGCTCGAACCTACCAATCTGAGATCATGACCTGAGCTGAAGTCAGACGCTTAACCGACTGAGCCACCTCCAGTAGTCTTTTTAAGAACAGAAATGGAAAGTAGACTTATATGGAAATACAGGAGGCTCCAAACAGTCAAAACAAATCTGAAAAAAAGAGCAAAGTAGAAAGACTGAAGCTTCTTTTCTTCAAAATTTATTCCAAAGCTGCAGTGTTCAAAACCGTGTGGTGCTGGCATATGGATAGTCATATAGACTAATGGAATATGTTTGAGAGTTCAGAAATCAATCCAGATATCTTTTGTCAATTGATTCTCAACAGGAAAGCTGAAGACATGCATGGAGGAAAAAAATAGTTTCTTCAACAAATGGTTGATAACTGCATTTTCACATGGAAAAGAATGAGTTTTAGCACCTACTTCACTTGATATACAAAAATTAAAATGGACCAATAACCTAAACATAAAAATTTAAACTACAAAAATAACAGAAAAAGATACTTCATGACACTGGATTTGGCAATAGATTTTTAGAGTGAATACCAAATGCCCAAAAAAACACAGAAACAAGAGATAATTATATTCAAAAATCAAAAACCTTTCATGCATCAGAATGCATGACTAAGAATATAAAAAGGAAGCCTACAGAAATTGAGAAAATATTTCCATATCATATACCTGATATAAATTTAATACCCAGAACTATCCAGAGTCTGGATATCTACCTCATTTTCTCAGCAAAAGGACAAACACAATTTTAAAAATGAGCAAATAAATTAAATAAACATTTCACCTAAGAAGATATACAAATGGCCAACAAGTACATTTAAAAGATGTTCACAATCCTTAGTCATTAAGGAAGTGCAGATCAAAACTGCAGTGAGATACCACTGCATACAACTATCATGGCTTTAATTAACAAAGTGGAAGTTAATACCTATTGTGGAGATTTTGAGAAATAGGAACTCTCATACATTGTGGTAGAGAATGGAAAATAGTGCAGCCACTGTGGAAAACAGTTAAACAGAATATTCAGCAATTATATCCTAGGTATAAACCTTAAAAAGAAAACAACAAAAAATTTATATCTACACAGAAACTAGTGTACAATGTGGGTAGTAGCATTATTCAGACTAGCTAAAAAATGGAATTAAACTAAATATCCATCAATGAGGTAAATGGATAAAAAATGGTATATACATACAATGGGATATAATTTAGCCCTAAAAATGAACAAATTACTGATAAATGCTACAACTTGAGTGAGTCTTGAAATATTATTTTAAGGAAAGAAGCCTAATATAAAAGGTCACAATTTGTATGTGTAATTCCTTTTACATAATATATTCAGACTAGGCTTATTGATATACAGAGCGCAGATTACAGGTTATTAGAGGTGGAAAGAGTGAGGAACATTGACTATAACTACTTAATAATTATGGGTAGTATAATTGATGGTATAGGTGTTTTTTATGGAGTAATTAAAAAGTTTTAAAACTAGAGAGATCTAGTGTTACACAACATAGTGAATACATAAAACATCGTTGAATTATAACTTTAAAATAAAATTCGCATCACATGTAGTAGCTAATTGATTTTTAAATCACATGGTACAATATTTACTGGTTTCACTCTCCACTAAGTTCAGGATTAATTAGTATAGACTGACTGTCCTTCATAAATGATCTCTGTTCTATATTAACTGTTTAGTCGAGATATAGAATCATCTCTAAAACTTCTAGTGAATTTTTGCCCCAAAGCAGAATTTTAAAAAGGTAATTCTGAATTTTATTTTCTTCATTCATTCTATGTGCCACAGTAGTTATATATCTGAGCTATCAAATGCAATGGAAATCAACATTGGTCATTGGAAAATATTTACTAGAGATTGTTTATATACTAGTTGTCCTTAAGTGACATTCTGGAGGCTAAAAACTTGACTTCAGTCATTAAAAATATGCATATCATTTTATAACTCTGCTTGTCTCTAAATATGATGCTTTCACTTAAGATTAGCTAATATTGAAAGCTTACTTTATCTGAGGTGTTGTTCTAAGCACTTAATGTCTCTCAGCTTACTTAGTAAGATAATTACATATTTAATGAGTAAACTTTGATAGTTTTCTTAAATAAAATAGGGTCATATATAAAACTTAATACACTGCTTTTCTGTGATGAGAAAATGAAAATTATAGGAGCCATAAAATGTAAAATATTGTAGTTTGAGCAACCAAAATATAGTTAGTACTTAAAATAAGTAGGATTTAATACCTGTAACTTCTTAACAATCAGCCGGCTCAGCTCTGGGAATGATGAGAGCAAGAGAAAGCAGAGTCCCCACCCTTAAGGAAACAGCACAACAAACAGCCCCAGATAAATACCACGGGAGTAGCCCCTGTTTGACAACTGCCTGTATACGGGAGGGAGATTTGTGTACTAATCTCAGAGTGTATCCTGGAGGGGCAGGAATCCTTTGGAGGCAGCTCCAAGAACAAAGATGCTGACAGAAGCAATTCCCTGCCTTGCATCCCCCCCGCCCAGACTCAGAGACACCTGTGGGAATCAGCATAGTGCAACACTCTTCCATCTAGCTTGTCAAAAGCTTGCCGCACAATTGCATACTTGCGTGGATCTGCACAGTCCAGCCTGGCTAGCCTTGACAGGAATTTTGGGCAGCTGTGGGTCCCCTCTACCAGTGGACCAGAATGGGCCTAGCTGGCATTGTGGGTTCCACCCATATATTCTCCTGTGGATCTGTATCCTCCAGTCACACGGCAGGCCTTTTCTAAAGTACCTCCAGGCCCTCTCTCACAGCAGACCTATGCAAAACTTACTAACACATTCACTCCACCCCAGTGCTCTACTGCAGACTTGCCCTCTCCAATATGCCTTTGGCTATACCCTATCCAAAGGGGTGCCACAAGCTCGGCCATGTGCAAGCATTCCCAGCAGGTGCCAGCACCACTACAAAGTGACTCCTGTCATAAAGAGAGGGGGAAGTATCCACGCACACCAGTCCAACTGCAGCCCCAGCAGCGGGCTACCATCTGGCCTGACTGCAGGATCAGCCCACCAACAGAAGCTTCTCACGGGACAACACAGGGAAAGTACCCTGCAGTTTGGGCTTCTGCATCTATGGCAAACTCTTGATCTGAATCAGCTAAAGCCCATGGCAGCCTCAGACTTTGCCTACCAACGACACAGGAACCAAACCCTGCCCACAGCAGGCAAAAAGAGCCATTGCAGATGAATAGACTGAAAGTAAAAGCAGAGCAGTCACTACAGTAGGATGCATGCAACACACCTAGGAGACACCCATGAAGCACCACGTTCTGATGAGTAGTGGATAGTCTACCACAGAGCACCACAGGGACAGTTCCTCATAAAGCCACTGCTTTCAACAGCAGGATATATAGCTGACTTTCCTAACACATAGAAACAAGCACAGAGAGTTAGAGAAAATGAGGAGACAGATCAATATTCCCCAAATGAAAGAACAGGAAAAGACCATAAGAGAATGAAACAAAATGAAGTGATATGCATGATATAGAATTTAAAGTAATAGTCATAAAGATATTCACTAGACTGAAGAAGAGAGAGGACCTCAGTGACACCCAAAACAGAAAGAAAACATTAAAAGAACCAATCAGAGATGAAAAACACAATCACTGAAACTACAAATACATTAGTTAGAATAAGTAGTAGACTAGACGAAGAAGAAGAATGGATCAGTAAACTGGAGGATGGAGTAATGGAAAGCTGAACAGGAAGGAGAAAATAATAAAAAAAGAAAATAGATTGAGGGTATTCAGTGATGCTATCAAGCATAATAGCATTCACATTAAAGGGATTCCAGAAGGAGAAAAAAGAGAAAAGAGACAGAAAATTTATTTGAAGAAATAG
This sequence comes from Proteles cristata cristata, assembly GCA_017311185.1. Classification (NCBI taxonomy): domain Eukaryota; kingdom Metazoa; phylum Chordata; class Mammalia; order Carnivora; family Hyaenidae; genus Proteles; species Proteles cristata. Next base: position 108,919 of record JAESUZ010002627.1, read on the forward strand.
TAGCTGATAAGCTCTGAAATCTGGGGAGGGAAACAAAAATTCAGGCCTAGGTGGCATGGAGAGCTCCCAACAAAATTAACCCAAGGAGGTCCACACCTAAACATATGGTAATTAAGGGGCCGAAAGATAGTGGTAGAAAGTTTTAAAAGAAGCAATCAAAAGGAAACATTTACATAAAAATGAAATCGCCATAAGGCTATTGGCTGATTTTTTCAGCAGAAACTTTGCAGGCCAGGAGGGAGTAGTATGATATATCCAAAATGCTGTGGTGGGGTAGTGAACTGCAGCCAAGAATACTCTATCCAGCAAGGCTATTATTCAAAATAGAAGGAGAGATGTGGAGTTTCCCATACAACCATTTGTTAAAAGAAATTGTGACCACTAAACCAGCCCTACAAGAAAAGTTAAAGGGGACTCTGAGTGGAAAGGAAAGACCATAAATAGGAGTATTAAAAGTAGGAAGGACAAGAGATGTAAGACTAACTATATATATAACAAACAGTCAAGTTTTACACAAAAGAATGTAAAGTTTGATACCAAATATCTAAAATATGGAGAGAAAAGTAAAGGATGGGTTCAATCTTAACTGAATATCCACTTAATATAGCCTGCTATATATATAAGATGTTATACATAAACATAATGATAACTGCAAGTCAAAACTAGTAATTGATATCCAAAAACTAAAGAAAAAGGAATTCAAATAGATCATTAAAAATCCAGCAAACCATGGGAGAAGACAGCAGGAGAGAAAAGGAACAAAGGACTTCAAAGTCAACCATTACACAGGTAACAATAAGTATAAATGCAATGAGTACATACCTATTAATAATTACTTCGAATGTAAATGAAGTAAATGTTCTAATCAAAAGACTTAGGGTGATGGAATCACTGAAAAAGCAAGGCTCATCCACTTGTTGCTGATTAGAGATTCATTTCATACCTAAAGACACAGGCAGGTTGAAAGTAAAGGAATGAAAACACACTTATCACATAAATGGAGGTGACAAAAAAGTAGGAGTAGTGATGCTTATATTGGACAAAAGAGACTTTAAAACAAAGTCTGTAACATTAAACAAAGAAAGGCAGTATATAATCATAAAGGAAACACTGTAAGAAGATATAACAATTTATGCATCCAACATGGAATAACTCAAATACATAAAACAGCTAATAACAAACATAAAGGAAGTAAGTGATGGTAAGTACAATAATAGTAGGAGACTTTGACACCCTTCTCACATCAACGGATAGATGATTCAAACAGAAAGACAACAGGAAAACAGTCCCTTTAAATGACGTTTTGGACCAGATGGATCCAACAGGTATATTTAGAACATGTCATCCTAAAACAGCAGAATACACATTCTTTTTAAAGATACATGAAATATTCTCCAAAATAGATCCCATATTAGGTCACAAACAAGTCTCAACAAATTCAAAATGACCAAAGTCATAGCAGGCATCTTTTCTGACCAGAACACATGAAAGTAGAAATCAACCACAAGAAAAAACATCTGTAATGAACATAAATATGAGTCAAACAACATGGTACTAAACAATGAACGGGTCAACCAAGAAATCAAAGAGGAAATAAAAACATACAAAGTGATGAATGAAAGTGAAAATATAATGGCCCCAAATATTTGGTATGCAGCGAAACTCTGAAGAGGGAAGTTTATAGCAATTCAGGTCTACCTCAAGAAGCAATAAAAATTTCAAATAAACAAACTTAAACCTCAAGGATGTAGAAAAAGAAGAACAAAAATAAACCCCAAAACCAGAAGGAAGGAAATAATAAATTCAGAAAAGAAATACCTAAAACAGGAACTTAAAAATCACAAACATAAAAACCTCAATAGAACAGATCAATAAAACCAGGAGCTTGTTCTTTGAAAAGATTTTAAAAAATCATAAACGTTTATCTAGACTCATCAAGAGGGGGGGAGGGGGGAGAAAGAGAGAGAGATAGAGAGAGAGAGAAAGGATGCAAATAAAATCAGAAATGAAAGAAGAGAAAAAACACCACAGAAATACAAATGATTATAAGAGAATATTATGAAAGATTATCTACCAACAATTTGGACAATATTACAAGAAATGGATAAATTCCTAGAAACATATTTTCCCAAAAGTGAAGCAGGAAAAAATAGAAAATTTGAACTAATTACCTTAATTTAATGAAATTAAATCTATAATTAAAAAACTTCCAACAAACAAAAGTCCAAGACAAGTCAGTTTTATAGGTGAATTCTGCAAAACATTTAAAGAAGAATGAATATTTCTTCTTTTTTATAATTTTTTAAGATTATTTATTTTGAGAGAGAAAGAAATGGGCAAGGAGGGGCAGAGAGAGAAGGATAGAGAGGGAATCTCCAGCAGGCTCCACACTGCAAGCACAGAGCCTGATGCTGGGCTCAAACTTATGAACTGTGAGATCATGAACCGAGCCAAACTCAAGAATCAAATGCTCGGGGCGCCTGGGTGGCTTAGTCGGTTAAGCATCTGACTTTCACTTAGGTCATGATCTCGCGGTTCGTGGGTTTGAGCCCCGCATCGGGCTCTGTGCTGACTGCCAGCTCAGAGCCTGGAGCCTGTTTCAGTCTGTGACTCCCTCTCTCTCTGACCCTTGCCCTGCTCACGCTCTCTCTCTCTCTGTCTCCTAGAAATTAAAAAAAAAAAAAATTAAAAAAAAAGAATCAAATGCTCAACCAAGTCACCCAGGTGCCCCTATACTTCTATTCAAACTATTTCGCCTCCCACTTGAAAAAAATAGAAGAGGGAAAGCTTCCAAATTCTTTCTGTGAGGTCAATATTACCCTGCTAGTAAAATCAGACAAAGATATTATATATTAAAAAAAAAAAAGAACTACAGACCAATATCTGATGAGCAGACATACAAAAGTCTTCAAAAAAAATATTAACAAACCATATCCAACAATACATTAAACAAACACCACAATCAAGTAGGATTCATTCATGGGATGCAAGTGTGGATTAATATCCTCATATCTATCAACATGATATATTGCATTGACAAGAGAAAGGCTGAAAACTATCTGATCATTTTAATAGATGCAAAAAAAGATTTGACAAAGTACAATATATACTCATGTTAAAAAAACTTTCAACAGATGAGATTTAGAGGGAACATACAGCATACATCAGCATAAAAAAAAGGACAAATAATTTAAAAATGAGAGGACATAAAATGATATTTCTCTAAAGAAGACATACAGATGGCCAACAGACACATGAAAAAATGCTCAACATCACTCCTCATCAGGGAAATACAAATGAAAGCCACAATAAGTTACCACCTCTCACCTGTCAGAATGGCCAAAATCAAAAACACAAGAAACAACAAGGCTTGTGGCATTGTGGAGAAAAAGAAGCTCTTCACATTGTCAGTGGGAATGCCACTCTGGAAAACAGTATGGAGGTTCTTCAAAAAAATTTACAATGTAATGACCATTTGATCCAGTAATTCCACTACTGGATATTTACCCAAAGGATATGAAAACACTAATTCAGAAAGATATTTGCACCCCTGAATGCATTTCAGTACCATTTACAGTAGTCAAATCATAGAAGCAGCCCAGGTATCCATCAGTAGATTAATTGCTAAAGAAGTGGTGTGTGTGTGTGTGTGTGTGTGTGTGTGTGTGTGTGTGTGTGTGTGTGTAATGGAATATTACTCAGCCATAAAAAATGAAATCTTGCCATTTGCAACAAAATGGATCGATCCAGAGAGTATAATGCTAAACAAAATAAGTCAGTCCAAGAAAAGTACCATATGATTTCACTAGTATATGAAGTTCAAGAAACAAGCAAAGTGAAAAAAAAAGATACAAACCAAAAAACAGAATCTTAATTGTATATAACAAACCCATGGTTAACAGAGGGACAGTAGGTGAGCAGATTAGTTTAATAGTTAAGGAGGATTAGGAATACACTTATCATGATTAGCACTGAGTAATGTAAAAATATCGAATCACTATGTTGTACACCTAAAGCCAATATAACACTGTATGTTAACTATACTAGAATTAAAAAATATATGCAAAACATTTATTGTATTGCTATAGCACAAAATAAAATACTTAAAACTATCATTATTATCAATCAGATTATTTATCATAAAGCATTTCTAGTTTGTCTTTAAAGAGATTATTTTATGTTTATTTTTGAGAGGCAAAGAGGGAGAAAGAGAGAGATGAAAGAGAGAGAGAGAGAGAGAGAGAGAGAGAGAGAGAGTGGGGGAGGGGCAGAGAGAGAGAAAGAGACACAGAATCCAAAGGAGGCTCCAAGCTCTGAGCTGTCAGCACAGAGCCCGACGCAGAGGCTCGAACTCACAAAGTATGAGCTCATGACCTGAGCTGAAATCAATGCTTAACTAGGTGCCCCAAGGCATTCCTAATTTTACACAATAAAACAATATAATATTTTCTGAATATGCTATCGGATTATAGTGTGAATTATAAATCTATGTCCATACAGTGTATATAAAACTGTATATTGTGAACTTTTATTATTACTAATTCATAAAGAATATTATGCTTAAAAATAGAACATCTAAGGCATTTTTAAATTACCATGATAATTGTGGCAAGCTGATGATGGTTTTCAGTATGAAACCTGACAAAAAGCTGTGATGAGAGAGAGAGAGTGAGAGACCAGAAGGAGGGAAGTGGGGAGCCTGGGTGGCTCAGTCTATTGGGTGTCAGACTTCAGCTCAGGTTATTATCTCATGGTTTGTGAGTTGGAGCCCTGCATCCGGCTCTGTGCCGACAGCTTGGAGACTGGAGCCTGCTTCAGATTCTGTGTCTCTCATCTCTCTGTCTTTTCCCCACTCGTACTCTACACCTCTCTGTCTCTCTCTCTCTCAAAAGTAAATAAACACTAAAAGAAAAAAAAAAAGGACGGAGTAAGGGAGAAGTCCATAAAGCACTAACTTCAGCTTGAAAACAGAAGTAGTCTTGTATATGCTTGTGATTAGAACATGGTCCTTGTTGTGAAAAAATACATATTTTTTACCGTTTTTGTTGCTAACATACTCTGCCCTTGACTTGCTCTACCTTGAACACATCTTGTAAGGTCTTTAATGGACTTTGATCTCATCTGAGAAAAGATCAAGAAAGCATTACTTTTCCTATGTTCTAGTAGACATTTGATGGCAAGAGCTATCAATTTCTCATATGAAGTATGAAAGTATCATTTTCAGGGGAATCTTAACAATCGGTGGGTCAAATCATAAGAAAATATTGTTAAGAAAAATTAAACACATCCATTTTGTGCCTTTGGGAAATAAATTGACAGCACTAGCAGGCCTTTGAGGTTTATAATATTCTTTGTTTTAGTAATGCTACAATGTTAAACCTTTTTTTAAAAAAATGTGTATCCCATCTTAAAATAATTTGAAAGAAACAGCATCTGTTAGTCTCCTCAGAAACCTATCCTTCCCAATTTATAGCTCACGCTGTGATTTTTTTTTTCCTTCATAAACAGCAACCTTCTTTAGATTCCTATAAGCTTCTATGTTTAATACTATGTTTTCTTGGGGTTCTAACTGTGCTGTCTTTGTTACTGCAATTCAACTTCTAAACACTGTGTGTGTGTGTGTGTGTAATTAAAAGTAAATACATTATTACATTTGAATTCCTATAAGCTATATAACACCAGATATTTACATAATCCAATTGAAATATTGTACATTTGAACATTAATTCAAACTTAACACTTGAAAAGGAAGATTATGTAATTTTTAGGCCATATTTATTTTGTGAATACAGATGATTTATTTCATATAGCTCAAATTGTTATGACTGTTTTTGAGGAAATCAAAATCTTACTTCAGAATATATCTGAGACTCTATTAACAGAGGACATTTCTCACAATGTCCTTCGTTTTTCTGATACTACAGAAACGTCAGTGTTTCTGTGAATGGTTTCTCCGAATTGAAATTTCAATATAATCAGAATCTGTGTCTACTTGTATTTTTGAATGAGATTAAGACTTAGGGAATTGAGGGTAAAGCAGATTGCCTTCCATCATGTGAGGAGGTTCCATCCAATCGATTGAAGGTCTAAGTGGAGATAAAAGATCTGTCCTCCAAAGCAAAAGAAATTTCTGCAGCAGACTGCCTTCAGACTGCATCAGCCCGGTTAGCTCTCCTGCTTCATGTCAGCCCACACTGCATATGTGGGACTTACCAGCCTTCACAATTATGCAGTTCAGCTCCTTATCCAAAATCTCTTTCTCTATATATACACAGTACACAGATTCTGTTTTTCTGGAGAATCTGACTCATTCAAGGATTGGTTGTATCACTACTTTTAGTACTATTTGGGCATCTTAGTAGATTGGTAGAGAAAGAGAGCTGTTGAGCACCATTTTGCCTATGCTTTGAACTATGGCGTATACTGTTATTATTTTTCTTTTTTTTAAATATTTTTTTATTTATTTCTAGGAGAGAGAGAGAGAGAGACAGCGTGAACAGGGGAGGGTCAGAGAGAGAGGGAGACACAGACTCTGAAATAGGCTCCAGGCTCTGAGCTGGCAGTCAGACAGAGCCCTACGTGGGGCTCGAACCCACGAACCGCGAGATCATGACCTAAGCGAAAGTCAGACGCTCAACTGACTAAGCCACCCAGGCGCCCCTGTTATTATTTTTCTTAAAAAATGGAACTTCCTGTTGCTAGATGCAGATTCAAAGAATGTGTCAGGGAACCTGTCAGAAACATAGCAACAGACTGAGCTCCATATAACCTTGTATTTACAGCACTTGCTAGTATTGAGTAGAATATCGACCCCCAGCCCACTGAAAGTAATACTCCTTTCAGTGTATTACTTGCAGGGCTCCTGGGTCAGCAGAACTATTTGTGAACCAAAGAGCTACACATTAAAATGTTTAGTTTTGCTGTACATATTCATTAGGTACTTATTCTGTGTTAGGCACTGTCCTACTACATGTTTATCTTCATGTAAGAAGATAAGCAAAATCCTCAGCCATCATGGAACTTACATTCTGGGAATAAAAATGAGGCCAGAAGCACATTAAAATATAATGGAAATATCTCTGTATGGAGGCATTCCTTAGAGATATTGTGGGTTCATTTCTAGACCACTGCAATAAAACAAATATCAAAATAAAGTGAGTCAAATAAATGTTTTGGTTTTCTGGTGAACATAAAGGTTACATTTATGCTATACTGTAGTCTATTAAGCATCCAATACCATTATGTTTGGGGGGGGGGAACAAAGTATATACCTAAAATTAAAAAATACTTTATTGCTAAATAAATGCTAAAACACCAACTGGGCTTTCAGCAACACGTCATCTTTTTGATGATAGAGGGTCTTGTCTCAGTGTTGACTGCTACTGAGTGATCAGGGTGATGTTTGCTGAAGGGTGAGGTGCCTATGGCGATTTGTGAAAATAAGGCAACCCTTTAGTTTGTTGCATTAATTGACTTTTCCTTTCACAAATGATATCTCTGTAGCATGAGATGCTATTTGATAGCATTTTACCCACTATAGAACTTATATCAAAATTGGAGCTAATCCTCTCAAACTCTGCCACTGCTTTATCAATTAAATTTATGTAATATAAGTTCTTTGCTGCCATGTTAGCAATCTTCACAGCAACTTCACCAGAAATAGATCCCATCTCAAGAAATCTGTTTTTTTTGCTCATCCTCAAGAAGCAACTCCTCATCTGTTCATTTTCTCATGGCATTGTAGGAAGTCAATCATATCTTCAAGCTTCACTTCTAATTCTAGTTCTCTTTCTGTTTCCACCACATCTGCAGTTACTTGCTCCACTGGAGGCTTGAGCCCCTCAAAGTCATCCATGAGGTTTGGAGTCAACTTTTCCCAACTCCTCTTACTGTCGATATTTTGACCTCTTCCTATAAATGTTGAATGTTCTTATTGGCATCTAGAATGGTGAGTCCTTTTCAGAAGGCTTTCAATTGACATTGCCAAGATCCTTCAGAGGATTCACTATTTAAGGCATCTCTGGCTCTAAGAAATTTCTTAAATAATAAGACTTGAAAGTTGAAACAACCCCTGGATTCATGGGTAAAATGGATGTTGTGTAAGCGGGCATGAAAACAACATTAATCCCATGTACATCTCCATCAGAGTCTTGGGTGACCAGATGTACTGTCTATAAACATTCATAGTTTGAAAGCAATCTTTTGTTCTAGGCGGTAGGTCTCAAGTGGCCTTAAAATATTCACCAAACCATGTTCTAAATAGATGTACTGTCACACAGGTTTTGTTGTTCCATTTATAGAGCACAAGCAACATAGATTTAACGTAATTCTTAAGGGCCCTAGAAGTTTAGAAATGGCAAATGAACACTGGGTTCAACTTCAGATCACCAGCTGCATTAGCTCCTAACAAGGGTCATTCTGTGATTTGTTGAAGTCAAGCATTGATTTTTCCTTTCTGGCTATGAAAGTCCTAAATGCCATTTTCTTCCACTATAAGACTGGTTTGTCTGCATTGAACACTTGGTGTTTAGTGTGGCCATCTTCATGAATTATCTTAGCTAGATTTTCTGAATAATGTGCAGCTTCCATATCAGAACTTGCTGCTTCACCTGGCCCTTTTATATTGTAGACATGGCTTTTTCTAAACCTCATGAACCAAGCTCTGCTAGCGCTAGACTTTTCTGTAATGTACTCACCAGTCAGCTTTCATAGAATTGAAGTGAGTTAGGGCCTTGCTCTGGATTGAGCTTTTGCTTAAGAGGATGTTGTGGCTGGTTTAATCGTCCATCCAGACCACTCAAACTCTGTCCACATCAGCAATAAAACTGTTTGGCTTTCTTATCAACTGTGTGTTCACTGGAGTAGTACTTTTAATTTCCTTCGAGAACTTTTTCTCTGCATTCACAACTGGGTGAACTGTTTGGCACAAGAGGTTTAGTTTTCAGCCTATCTTGGCTTTCAACATGCCTTCTTCACTAAGCTTAATCATTTCTAGCTTTTAATTTAAAGTGAGAGATGTGTGACCCTTCCTTTCACTCGAACACTTAGAGCCCAATGCAGGGTTAATAACCGACCTGATTTCAAACTTGTTGTGTCTCAGACAATTGGGAGGCCCAAGGAGGGGGAGTGAGATGGAAGAATGGCTGGTCAGTGAGACAGTCAGTACACACATAATATTTATCAATTAAGTTTGCCATCCTATGTGGAAACCCATAACAATTCCAATAGCAATTTTAAATATTAACATTCACAGATTACTATAACAAATATAATAATGAAAACATTTAAAATATTGCAGGAATTACCAAAATGTGATACGGAAACATGAAGTGAGTAAATGCCATTGTAAAAATGTTCCTGATAGACTTGTTCACTATAGGGTTGCCACTAACTTTCATGTTATTAAAAAACCACGATGTCTGTAAATTGCAATAAAACAAGGAAATAGATTGCATTTCATTTCTAGCTTGTTGCTTAAAGCGTGAAAATACTTGTACTGTGGGTGGACATGTCATCATGTTCCTCCTTCCCACATGATTCTTCTAGACCTTTCTAAATTTTAAAATGTAGGCACAATTAATGATTACTGTCAATGTATGGTCATCATAAACATCTTTACAAATACTGATACAATTTGGTACTACCTTTACATCACTGAATTTAACACCTTTTTAAAAAAATTTTTTTTGGTTTTTATTTATTTTTGATATATAGAGAGAAAGAGCATGAGCAGGAGCAGGTCAGAGAGGCAGGGAGACACAGAACCTGAAGCAGGGTCCAGGCTATGAGCTAGCTGTCAGCACGGAGCCTGGTGTGGGGCTCGAACACACAAACCATGAGATCATGACCTGAGCTGAAGTCAGATGCTTAACCGACTGAGCCACCCAGGCGCCCCTGAATTTAGCATCTTAACTGTTCCACAGGAAGCACAGCTTCAAGACCAGATGGCCAGGATGACAAACATATGAAGTTACCAATCCCACCTCTATGTCATCCTGGTATATTTTCTTATGCAGTCTGACTAGAACCTTTCAATCTTTCTTGATGAAACCCTCTGTTAATCTAAGATGGAAGACAAGATGAAAGTTATATGGCATTTAAGAACCAGTGCAAGTCATTATCTGAAAGGACTGAAAAACTGTTGTGTCTACAGAAATTCTATCTCTAGCTACTTTCTACTGTCTTAAAGATTTTAATTTTCTTCTCTCTTGCTCATGGCTACACTTTTAACTTAGAATTCCTGGTGTTGGTGTGTGTCCCTTTCAAAACATTAGAGAGAAACAAGTGTATTCTGTCACAACATGAAATACCTAAGTGTACTGTCCTATTTCTAAGGGAGAAACTTCTCATTCCTATATATATATATAGGAATATATAGGAATATATATATATATAGGAATATATAGGAATATATATATATATATATATAGGAATATATATATATATATTTTTTTTTAATCTCCACAACACAGAACAACAACAAGAACAACATATGTTGTCAAGGTACATTTTGGTAGTGTATAAAATGTACCTATGAGACTTTTCTTCAATATGATTAGCATGTGTGTAGTCTCTATTGTCCACAAACCTCCCATTTGTACAAACATATCTCTAGAACAGACCTTCTCAACTTTTTCTCAATTATAGAATATTAATAATTTGTTAGAGTTTCGATTTCAGATAAAAGCTTACTTAAAATCTCTTGCAAAAGCAGAATTTTCAGTTAAATATTACAAGTACTTTCCACAAATATTTAAAGTAATTAGTAGGTATACTTTGTATTTTCATACAGTTTCATTCAGTTGACTTGTGAACAATGCTGGCATTGAGGGCACCACATCCCCCGCACCGTTGAAAAGCTGTGGGTGGGTAATTTCGACTCCCCCCAAACTTAATTACTAAAAGAGTAGTATTGACTGGAAGCCTTACCAATAACATAAATAGTTAATTAACCCTAATTTTGTATATGTATTGTTATACTGCATTCTTTCATAAAATAAGCTAGAGAAAAGAACATGATATTAAGAAATCGTAGGGAAGTAAAATACATTTACAGAACTGTATTTATTGAAAAAAATCACCAGACTGTCAGTGAACCCCCACAGGTCAAGCCCCTGACAACAGAGGATCAACTGTATTTCTCAAAGTCCAATTTGTCATATGCTAAAATAAAAATATACACTGTAGAGATAACAACGTTTTCATGAATTTTACATATTGCCTAAAAGTAGAGGTCTGAACTTCCTTTTAGGAAACATTGGTTCTAATGAAATAAATGGCTCTATAGTAAAACTTCAAGTCACTTATATTAGTGTTCAAAGCAAACCTGTATAATACATTATATTGGTGATAAATACAGGGAAAAATTTTTAAATGAGTCCCTCAAAATGCAAGTGATGATGGCTTTAAACTATCTCACATGTTTCTGCATTGTAGTTACTTCCATTCTTTAACCTCAATTTACTATGAAAATTAGTTTTCATTTCCTAAATATGTGGTGCAGGAAGGCAAAAAGCCCAGATATTAACCAAATTCTTTCATGGATAATTAAGAATGGACAAGATGTAAAGCACACTGTAAAGAAAATCTACATAGAAAGTTACTTCCATTTAAATTAGTTGTTTTCTTTCATAATAGAGGGCAGTAATAATGATGAGGACTGTAATGATAATGGTAATAATCATACCATTAGTGGCAACTACCATTGAAGGATTACTATGTGCTAGGTACTGAGCTACCCACTTTGCAAATACTATCTCATTTAATTCCTGTACTCCCATAAGAATGTATTATAATCCCCACTTAAGATAAGAGAAATCCATTCTTAGGTATATTAAGAAAACTTTTTCTACATTATTTATCTAGTGTATGGTAGAATATGAGTCCAATGTGCAACTCTGAGTCCAGAGCCCATACTCTTACTGACCATACAGTAATAAGTGGTGCTGAAATCCAGGTTTGTTCAATAGCTTGTTTAATGATTTTTGTTACCGTGTACTTGTTTTTATGTCTATAATATGAAAACTCTACTGGTGTATCTCTAGGAAGTGAGAACTAATATTTTTTTTAAAAGAAGTTAAGTTTATTAATTTATTTGACAGAGCCAGAGCATGAGCAGGAGAGGGGCAGGGAGAGAAGGAGAGAAAGAATTCCAAGCAGGCTCTCCTCTGCCAGTGCAGAACCTGATACTGGCCTAGAACTCATGAACCATAAGGTCATGATGTGAGCTGAAACCAAGTCGGAGACTTAACTGACTGAGCAACCAGGTGCTCCAGTAAGAACTAATGTTTTAAAGTATTTTTCCAACTACCTCAAAGAGATAACATTTATAAAGATTCCATATCACCTTATGGTATGTATGATATGATATTATGATATATGCCTCTCAAGAAGACATCAATCAAAAGATATTTTATGTTTATATCCATATTTAACACATTCTCCTCATATTCATTTGTGAGAAAAGAAGATGGACATGTGAACATGTTGTCGTGGATTTGGAGTGGCAGAGAATTATTTCAGCCAAGAATAACTTACTCAGGAGTAACAAATCTTAAATGCACATGTTCTAAGTATATATTTATTGAATCTGTTGAACTTCTTAGAATTTAGCCAATAGCTAGGATATCTGGCATTATTCTCGCTTACATTTATTTTAAACACTGTGTGTTTTCTTAAACATAGGATGATATATCATGTCTGTAATTTCTACAGTGTAAATAGTTACTATGGGCATTTGGTGCAGCAGGAGTGACCTTTCTAAGACATAAATGGGTTATATTAATTCTCAGTTTAAAATACTTCAGTGCCTTTCTATTGATTGTAAAATATAATTAAAGACTTACATCAATGGGTACTTAATTGTGTTAACTATTGTAGTTTAAGGAGCAAATATTTGTTGATTTATGTAATAAGTCCAGAGTTAGGCTGTTGTGGGGCTCATCCAATAGTTCAATGATATCATCAAACACCAGATTCTTTTAATCTTTCAGCTCTGTTGTTCACAATATATACCCTTGTATACTGTACCCTTGTGGGTGCATCTGTACTCTTGTGTATTATCTCATAGTCACAAGATGATCATTATTTTCCAGAGTTATGCCTTCATAAATGTCAAACAGAAAAAAAAAAGACGCAGGAGGGAAAAAAAGATATTTTGATTGTAGGGAATCATTATAGGCATGTTATACAGCAGAACTAGGGTTATTTCATTAACCACTTCTAGTTTTGAGGTAGGAGCTAGAAAATAGACTTTTAGCCAGATACTTTGGGAAGCAAAAAGTAATTATTGTTCTATGCTTAAGGATAAATGGAAAACATCCTTTGGATTGGCAACTAACACTATCTGCTTTATATGTAGTAAAACCAGTGTTTATATGTATAAACCAGTGAACATCCTGTGATATATATATATATATATATATATATATATAAATCATATATAAACATATATGTATATCATATATATAAATCATATATATATAAACATATATATGATATATATAAACATATATGATATATATAAACATATATATATCATATATAAAAACATATATATATATATCATATATATTCCAGCATCCATAAATAAAATATGATTGAACACAGGATGCTCACTGGTTTGTACATTGTCCGTGGCTTCCAGGCTATTCTGTGGATTGAGTAGCTGCAACAAAGAGCACCTGGCCCACACAACCTAAAATATTTATCTTCCTCTTTGTGAAAGTTTTTGCCAACCTTTGATAATGTATCTCTTATAGACCCATTTGTGTCTTTACAGGCAAGATGAACATGGGTTTCTTCAAAGTGGAGGGTCCCTTCCACATGTCATCCCTTCCATACTCCAGATCCTGTGACTTCCTGGTTGGCTTTCAACAGGGGTATGAAAAGCATGACTCGATGTTTGCCTTTATTCCTGGTCAATATTAACTTGCACTTTATCATTTATATAGCATTTTAGACCTATGTTTTTGTCTGTTGTGGCTACTACAAAAAAAACCCAACCCATTTATATATGTGTGTATATATATATATATATATATATATATATATATATATATATATATATATATGTTGGCCATTGAGGTTACAAATGATTACAATTTCTCTAGCTTATTTTATATAATCTAGCCTATTTTAATTTTCTTATCTTTTGTCCTGCCCTACCTCTAGATTTAATTTGTACTCCAGTTTAACTAAACAACTAATTCCCTGAATTCTCCATGTCCTTTCCCTACTGCCCTGCCTTCATGGTTGCTCTAATTTTGACTTGGAAAACCCTGTGGTCTTGATGTATCTGCTGAGTCTCCACTTTACCTGGAAGTCAACCCAGGCATTTTCCGCTCTATCAAGAATTCTCATATTCTTTCTTAAATGCCTAATAAAATTGATTCCTCTATGTCATATTATAGTGTGTGATTCATATGAGCTTACATTATTATGAGCAAGCAATTAATATATCTGAAAATTTAAAATACTTCCAACTTTTGGCCACAAGGAAAGAAATGACAAAACTTGTTTTCAAAGGGTTAATGATATATGTCACGTACTATTTCAATATTTGAAAGAAAGTTTTGTCCATTGTAGCCTTGTGGCCACAAACTACATAAAATCCTATACTGGAAATTTCATCTTAATTAAAAGAAAATGTTTTGCTTGATGAAGTTAGTAAATTTTTGTTACTGTGGAAGACATAAGATTTGGATGTAACTCACTTATTAAACTCAGCTACTGAAGATAAGAATGGAGATGTGAATAAGTAATCTTCTACATTCATCACATGCCTTCATAATGACATGAATTAGTGGTCAAGTAATGTTGGATAATCGTCTACAATTTTGAATATACTGATATATAAATAACATCAGTGTAGCACTATAGTATTTTCTGTTTGCTATCATACACTACATTACTTCATCTTTAAAAAAAATTTTTTTTTAATGTTTTATTTATTTCTAGGAGAGAGAGGGAGACAGCGTGAGCAGAGGAGGGTCAGAGAGAGAGGGATTCGCAGACTCTGAAACAGGCTCCAGGCTCTGAGCTGGCAGTCAGCACAGAGCCCGACGCGGGGCTCGAACCCATGAACCGCGAGATCATGACCTAAGCGAAAGTCAGGCGCTTAACCGACTAAGCCACCCAGGCGCCCCCATAACTTCATCTTTTATTTTTTTTATTTTTAAAAAAATTTTTTTTAATGTTTTTTATTTATTTCTAGGAGAGAGAGAGAGAGAGACAGCATGAGCAGGGAAGGGTCAGAGAAAGAGGGAGTCACAGACTGAAACAGGCTCCAGGCTCTGAGTTGGCAGTCAGCACAGAGCCCGAAGCGGGGCTCGAACCCATGAACCGCGAGATCATGACCTAAGCGGACGCTTAACCGACTAAGCCACCCAAGCGCCCCCATAACTTCATCTTTTATTTTTTTTAATTTTTTAATTTTTTTTTAATGTTTTTTATTTATTTCTAGGAGAGAGAGAGAGAGAGACAGACAGCGTGAGCAGGGAAGGGTCAGAGAAAGAGGGAGTCACAGACTGAAACAGGCTCCAGGCTCTGAGCTGGCAGTCAGCACAGAGCCCGATGCGGGGCTCGAACCCACGAACCGCGAGATCATGACCTGAGCGAAAGTCGGACGCTTAACCCACTAAGCCACCAGGGCGCCCCCATTACTTCATCTTTTAAACAACCTAAGAAGGTAAGTAAAATAAATACCATTATCCCTTTTTTAACAGAATATTAGTGTGTTGTTCAGAAAGACTCATGGGTTTGTCAGAGTTCAAATAGTAAAATGGTAAACTTGGAAATTAAATGCAGATCTTTTGATTTCAAATTCAAGGTTTAGTTTACAATACAGTTCTGAACTCCTGTGATTATAATAATTATGTAATAATTGTGTATTTTTGGTCTATTGAGTGTTTTGTATTCATGTTTATTAATACTATTAAGTCATAATTATTTTGTAAATTTTATGTAAATCCTAAACATCATAAATTTAATTTATTTTCTATGCATTACTTATTGTTAGAGATCTAAATTGCTTAGCTGTTGGTAACACACTCATTCTGCTTTGCCAGTGACTTTCTTGCCTTCAAAACTGAAAGTCTCACCTCCCAGAAACCTTCTTAGTCCTGAAAACTTAAAACATTTGGTCACCCTCTTAACATGGTGGAAGACAGAATGTTAAGCCCTACATTCTTTTGAGCAGTCTTAGAATTATAGATACCTCAATTAGGAACTTAATTGGGAATCTTGAAACATGGGAACATTTTGACACAGTTTAACAAAGAGATTAACTAGTCATTATATCTCATTAGCTATACCATGTTTAAAAAATATTTATATTACCCAAACTATTAAATTTTAGGTAGGGGCACACTTCGGTGGCTCAGTCAGTTAAGTGTCCGACTTCAGCTCTGGTCATGATCTCACAGTCTGAATTTGAGCCTCACATGGGCTCTGTGCTGACAACTCAGCCTATAGCCTGCTTTGGATTCTGTGTCTCCTTCTCTTTCTCCCCTCCCTCCCCCATTTCAAGAATAAATATTTTTAAAAAATTTTTAAATTAGATAATTTGATATATCTTAGCAAAGTATGATAGAATTTGGTTTGCATTTATATATGCCTGTACAAAGGCAAAGATAGGTCCTACGATTTTGAAAGAATTTCTATAAAAGGTCCAAGTGCTATTGACTTTTAAAATAGGCAGTAAAAATATTTGGATTTAAATGCTTTTGAAAGAAATGATACATACTTATTTAACATATCAAACTGTCAATATGGGAAGTAAATTTTACCCATCACTAAGAAATGAAAAAGAATCATCATCTCATTTATAGAGTAACTGTTTTGACCAAAATACAAAACGACAAGATAGAATTACAAAATAAAGCTCCTGAACACAGAACAGACCGAAGATGGACAGGCCTGGGTCAAGGGAGGGAAGGGAGAGGGAAACGGGTGTTGGGCATCAATCACAGCACTTGTTGGGATGAGTACTGGGTGTTGTATGTAAGCCAGTTTGACAATAAATTATATAAAAATAAGTAAATCTCCTGAATAATAAAATATTTTCATTACAATAAATTGGACTATTATTATTAATACATACTGAAAAGAAGACTTCTGCTTCTGGGTAAGATATAGTAGATCCATGTTCCTTCTGCAACACTTAGAAAGATCCTATGTTTAAAAGGCAGAGAATAATTATAGAAACAGGAAGAATATGGTAGATTAAAACTCCAAAGAGAAATAAACCTATTATGAGTAAAAGCCACTTATTTTTTGGATCCAGATGATTATGTTGTAGTGAGATTAGGTATTTGGCCAGATCCAGGGAGATTCTATAATGGAATAGAAACCAGCAGAGGCTTTGGTAGTTGGGTGAAGTTGAATTCATCAGTGATGGTATGGAAACTAAAGAAGCCCAAACAGAAATATGTTTACTCTTAGAATATTCTGAATTCTAAGCTACACTGGAGGCTACAGCTCTGATTTAAATGTTATAAGCATGCAAGCATTAATTACTGTATGCATTTGAAATAAATCACATTCTCATAATATCTATGAGACAAAATTCTAATGGAATATAAGAACTGGTCGAAAAAATTTGGCCATTTTCCCTTCAATTTGCCAGGTATTGAAAAATATGGAATGCAATAAGATAAAAAAGAGGAGAGCTGATTTTCCCATAGTGGATAGTCTTTTAGTGGGACTAAGAAGGTGAAGAACTATCAGATTCTCACTCAACGCACAGAAGACCACATTCCTGGCATCCTGATGGACAGGAGCTGGTTTACTCTGAAGTGACAGCCTAACTGGACCTAGATCAACCCTTAACTGAATTTGACTATATTAATGAACACAGCATGGCTGTCACAGAAAAAAGAACTCTTTCTGGCGAAAGAGTCCATTGTCTGTTTTCTCATTTTATTTTTTTATTCATAATAACCTGCACAGAAATCTTAAAATATATGGGATATGTAAAGACACAGAAAATATGATCAGGTAAGAATGAAAGCACTAAGAAGAATACATTAATGCATGTAAAACAACATTGACCACTTAACACAAATAATGTTTTATGGGGTTTATAACATATGCCAAGAGGGGCGCCTGGGTGGCTCAATCGGTTCAGTGTTCAACTTCGGCTCAGGTCATGATCTCATGGTTCATGGGTTTGAGCCCCACGTCGGGCTCTGTGCTGACTGCCAGCTCAGAGCCTGGATCCTGTTTCAGTCTGTGTCTCCTTCTCTCTCTGACCCTCCCCTGCTCATTCTCTCTCTCTCTCTCTCTCTCAGAAATAAATTAAACATTTAAAAAAATATTTAAAAAACCATATGCCAAGAAAAAGTGACAAAAAAGGTACAGATCATAGGAGGGTGAGAATAGAACTTTAAAATATCAGAGGTATGTCCTAAAGTACTATCACTGGACCTAACCTATTGATTCTGACGTTTCTGAACTTATTTATGATACTATTGGCTAATTTTATCCTCATATTTACTCGGTAGTTTGTTAAGGTAAGGAACTACAGGTACAGGATAATTTCCTCTGATCTGTAAAAACACCATCCTTGTTACAAAAGACGTAAATAGACACGTCTCCAAAGAGGACATCCAGATGGCCAACAGACACATGAAACGATGCTCAGCATCCCTCCTCATCAGGGAAATACAAATCAAAACCACACTGAGATACCACCTCACACCCGTCAGAATGGCTGACGTTAACTACTTAGGCAACAACAGATATTGGAGAGGATGTAGAGAAAGAGGATCTCTTCTGCACTGCCGATGCGAATACAAACTAGGGCAGCCACTCTGGAAAACCATATGGAGGTTCCTCAGAAGATTAAAAATAGAACTACCCTACAACCCAGCAATTGCACTACTAAGGTTTTTTTTTTTTTTTCTTAAACAAAAAGCTGTGCCTCCAAATTTTATTCTTCATTCTTTTACTCACTCAGGGTTCGTTGTTTTTTTTTTTTAATTTTATATAGTTTATTGTCAAGTTGGTTTCCATATAACGCCCAGTGCTCATCCCCACAGGTGCCCTCCTCCATGCCCATCACTCCCTTCCTGCTCCCCCCACCCCATCTGCCCTCACCCCATCAGCCCTCAGTTTGTTCTCAGCATTCAAGACTCTCTCATGGTTTGCCTTTTTCCCTCTCCCCCACTATTTTTCCCCTTCTTCTCCCCCATGGTCCTTCGTTAAGTTCCTCCTAATCCTCCTATACTTACACTACTATGTTTTTATCTAAGCGATACAAGTGTGCTGTTTTGAAGGGGCACATCCACACCAATGTTTATAGCAGCACTATCAACAATAGCCAAAGTATGGAAAGAGCCCAAATGTCCATCGATGGATGAGTGGATAAAGAAGATATGGTATATATAGACAATGGAATATTACTCAGCAATCAAAAGAATGAAACCCTGCCATTTGCAACTATGTGGATGGAACTAGAGGGTATTATGCTAAGTGAAGTTAGTCAGAGAAAGACAAATATTATATGACTTCACTCATATGAGGACTTAAGACACAGAACAGATGAATATAAGAGAAGGAAAGCAAAAATAACAAACAGGGAGGGGGACAAAACATAAGAGACTCTTAAATACAGAGAACAAACAGAGTTACTGGAGGGGTTGTGGGAGGGGGATGGGCTAAATGGGTAAGAGGCATTAAGAAATCTAATCCTGAAATCATTGTTGTACTATATGCTAACTTTAACATAAATTTTAAAAAATAATTTAGAAAATTAAAACACCACCCTTTTCTTTTGATTATAAAGAAAAACCCTCTAATTCTTATGTAAAACTTGCATACTGGGAGTAACATGATTTTTGTAAAATTTTAATGAATTTTTCTTTATCCTCTGAGTTCTGATATTCCCTTGAGAGAGAGAGAGTGTGTGTACCTAGTTGTGAATCTTATTAAATGTATCTACTGCTCACCAGGAGGTGGGGATTTCTATCTGGAAATAGTGTCTTTAACATTCAGGAATTGTATTCTATTATTTATTTTCTTTTCCATTTCCTTTTGCTATTTCAACGAAGAATTTTAGAGCATCTGGATTTCTTAAACTACTCATATTTGCAATTGCTTTGCATATTTTTTCTGTGTTCCTTGTCTCTGTATTCTATTCACTCATTGATCTCCAGCTCTATGTTCCCAATCATCTCAAATATTAAAATTATATTTTAATAATTTAAGCAAATACATTTATTTAATATTTAAAGAATGTTATTATGCCTATTCCATTTTGTTATTTTATACATTTAAATTTAAGTCAACTTACAGTGTAGTATTGATTTCAGGAGAATTCAGTGATTTATCACTTACATTTAACACCCAGTGCTTATCACAAGTGCCCTCCTTAATGTCCATCACCCATCTGGCCCACCTCCCACCCACCTCCCCCCATCAATTCTGTTCTCTATCATTAAGAGACTGTGGTTGGTTTCTTTCTCTTCTATTTTTTTCACTGCCTTGTATTATTTTTTTAACTATATAGCTGCAAAATTGAATTGAATTTCTCAACAGATTTAATCATAGTAGATATCATTTACTCAAAAGACAAAAATGAAAGGAAGAGCAGCCGTGCTTTAGAGAAAAAGCCTTTTGTTTTCTAAACCAATGCTGCTGTAATGACTAAGGGAGAATTTGCTATATTATGAAATGTGATAGTGTTTGACCTGCCACCAGCAAATGGCCAGTAAGTAATTGAGCCACACAATGTGGATGAAAGTACTGATTGTAAGAGAATGACTGAAAAATGGCTATTGAAAACTATTTCTTGTGAAAATATTATAAATGCCATTGAACCAAGACAATATATGACTAACAAGAGGTGTTGTAGAGGGACATGCTGAACAAAGTTTACAAAATGCAAGTGTAATAGATGATATTGCTGGAGCATCACATCTGATACTGTGTCATCTCTTAGATGTTAAGAAGGCTGCTACTGAAATGTCTACAAATTCTCCCGGGAAATGATTTTGAACACAGTATCTGAAATTTTTAAAAAAGATTTCTCTTAAGTATTTTTAAAAAATTATTACATGACACTATGCTTGGCATATCTGTCCTTGTCACTATACAGTTAATATTTCATGTCTTATTACTCACGTTAAACTATGTGACTTTACATAAAATGATGCTATGTATTTAAGAAATGTTTTCATTGATTTTAACTATATGGGTAAATATAGACATGCCTTCGATAATACCTATTTCTCATTTTTAAAATTTAAAATTTAAAAAATCCCCTCTTTATTATCCATAGTAAAAAACTATAGCACCTGATTTCTGAAATTCATCTATGAATAAATAAAAAAGAAACATATAATAGACACACAATTTAAATCACTCACTATCTTTTATTTGTACCTACTGTGAATTATATTGGGAAATCTATGAGTCACCTGTGCAGACTACCTTGAGTCAGGGGTGGCCTATGAGATGTAAGTACACACACATCTTATGACACTACCCCTTGTCATTTCCCCCATCTTGCTTGGTATACACTAACATGCTGTTATCACAAGGATAGTGAGAATATACATGCATAGACTTTGGCAATGACCTCATTTAGCCATTGGTACAGCAGCTTCCTACCTCCCAACTTTTTATTATGATAGAAAAATAAATATGTGTGTACAACATTAGAAGTCAGGTTTCCTGTTATTTTCAGCTGGAATCTTACTTACCTGTCTTAAGGGAGGAAAACCATAAGAAATCCTTAAATACAAAGAACAAACTGAGGGTTGCTGGTGGAAGGTGGGTGGGTGGTATGGGCTAAAAAGGTGATGGACATTAAGGATGAGCCCTGGGTGTTATATGTAAGTGATGAATGACTGGGTTCTACTACTGAAACCAATATTACTCTGTATGTTAACTAACTTGAATTTAAATAAATTAGTTTAAAAAAAGATAGTTCAACTTCAATTGATAGATTGAAAATTTATAAATATCATTTTAATTTCTTATGTGTTTAATTTCTTTTAAGTTTGAAATAGAAATGAAAGAAATTCCTGAAACTCAGATAATATCTTTATAAATTGTACAGGCTTGGAAAATGATACTAAGCTTAAGAAGTATATTATGAATAACATTACTGTTAGAGATATGTTAATAATTTGGGATTCCCAACATTTTATTGACTCTCCTCTGTAAAACATGAGGAAGCTACCATATTGAGAGTTCCTGACTGCCCCATTTCTTTCTTTCTTTTTTTTTAATGTTTTATTTATTTCTAGGAGAGAGAGAGAGAGACAGCGTGAGCAGGGGAGGGTCAGAGAGAGAGAGGGAGTCACAGACTGAAACAGGCTGCAGGCTCTGAGCTGGCAGTCAGTACAGAGCCCGACGCAGGGCTTGAACCCTTGAACCGTGAGATCATGACCTAAGCAAAAGTCGGACGCTTAACCGACTAAGCCACCCAGGCGCCCCCTGACTGCCCCATTTCTTATCTCCCACTGTTTAATTGAATTATTTTTATAAGACAAGGTTTATAACATTTATAATTTAGAAATATTTTGAAATAGGTTAGTAAATATGATTATTTTTAAAAGAGATGCAAATGTCCACATGTTTCTCCATCCCTGCTTTCTGTAATTTTTTCCTGAATATTTGCTGTATTTTGCTAACAGCCTCAACTATATGCTAGCCTTGCATACAGCTCCTGAGTGCTTTTCTTTGAGAACTATGTAGATCTTAACCAACTACAATTTAATTTTTTTGAAAAACATTTTCATTCTAATATGCCCAAATCATCACATCCTATTTAGTCCCTACCTTCTTCAGAAACTACAATTTCCTGATGTCGTTCCTCTTTAAAATCAACCATATTCCATATCTCTTATAAAAAATAAGCTAATTATCATTGTTTTTCATAGTTAAGTTTTTACTAGCTATTAAATCACATTCTTGTGAGATTTTGAGTTTTTAAACCTTTTTATCCTTTCTCTTTTTGATGTGAGACAGAAGCAAAACAATGTGATCAATTCAATATATTCAGAAAAAAGTGTTTGACAAAGTACAACATGCATTCACAAAAAAAAAAAAAAGAAACCTCAACAAAGGAGATTTGCTCATTCATTCATTCATTCATTCATTCAGAGAGACAGAGTATGAACAGAGAAGGGACAGAGAGAGGGAGGGAGACAATGAATCTGAAGCAGGCTGTCAGCACAGAACTCAGTGTGGGGTCTGACTCACAAATGGTGACATCATGACCTGAGCCAGTCAGATGATCAACCAACTGAGCCACCCAGGCGCCCCAACAAATTAGGTTTAGAGGGAACATACCTCAACAGAATAAAGGCCACCTATGAAAAACTCAAAGCTAACATCATTCTCATTGGGGGAAAAAACTCAGGCCTTTTTCCCTAAGGTCAAGAACAAGACAAGGATGTCCACTCACTACTTTATTCAATATAATATTGGAAGTTCTAGCCATGGTGATTAGAGAACAAAAACAAATAAAAGGCATCCAAATTGGTAAGGAAGATATAAAACTGTCACTCTTTAAAGATGATATGATACTGTATACACTAAAGCTAAAGATTCCACCAAAAAAACTATTAAAACTGATAAATGGACTCAATAATGTTACAGGATACGAAATCAATATATACAAATCTGTTGTATTTCTGTACACTATTAATGAAGTAGCAGAAAAGGAAATTAAGATAGCAATCTCAATTATAATTGCACTAAAACGAATTTAGCACTGTATGTTAACTATACCGGAGAGTTGTTTTTGTTGTTTTGTTGTTTTTTTTTAAAGATGATTCTCTCTTTATCTTTAAATACTGACACTTTGATTACAATGTGTCCTTGTGCGGGTCTCTCTGGGTTTTTCTTACTTGCGATTCTCCATGTCCCTGGACTTGGTTGCCTGTTTTCTTCACCAAGTTACAAAAGTTTTGCTGCCATTTTCTATCCTTTTCTGTCGGTCTTTTCCTTCTGGGACCCATATACTACAAATGTTAGTATGCTTGATCTTGTCCTCAAGGTCCCTTAAATGATCCTCAAATTTTATTTTTCTTCTGTTTTCATAGAATGACTTCCTCTACAGTCTTCCAGATCACTGATTTGTCCTGCTTTGTGTACTCTGCTATCAATTCTTTTTAGACCATTTTTGCTTCACTTAATGCATTCTTCAGTTATGAGTAATTCTTTTTTTTAATTATATCTATTTTATATCTCTTTGAAGTTCTTGTGCTCATCCATTCTTCTGAGTTTTGTTAGCATCTTTATAATCATTACTTTGAACTGTTTATTTGGTAGATTGCTTAGTTCCATTTTGTTTAGTTATTTCTCTGAGAATTGCTCTTCTTGTTTTGATTGGAACATACTCCCTTATCACTTCATTTTGCCTAATTATCTGTCTCTATGTAATAGGTCAGTTACATCTCCCCTTCTTGAAGGAGTGGCTTTATGCAGAAAGTGTCCTGCGGGTTCAAGTAACCCCTTGTCACCTAGGTTCCCCAGTGGTATCCACATGTGGGCTATCTATGTCTTCCTCTGTGGCTGGGCCACAACTGGTACAGACTCATTGGTATGTAGAGCTGTCCACAAGGATAGTTATATGCAAGTCCAGGCCACAATCCCTATATGCTTGGTATATGGAGTTTCCCTCAGTGTGGCTGACTGTGAGGCCTGGTTGTTAACTGTTGCTGGGACTCCAGTATAAGGGGCCGGCATCTGGTGTGGGAACCCTTGGTGAGGGCCCTAGTGTTGGCCAAGGCCTCCCAGTGGACATGGTGGAGCATATGGGTGCTTAGAAGAGGTTCTAGGTCAGGCCAGGTAGGTTGGTCATGTGGAATTCGCAAAGAAACACCAAGGCTGGCCACGGGTTTCCACCACAGTAGGTGGAGAGGGTCAGAAATGGTGTCTGCTAGTGCCAGGGCACCTATGTAGAAATAAGTGAAAATAAAGTGGTGCCTGCCAGGACTTCCATCCCTGGAGAATGTTCCAACAGAATGCTGCCCTTCCTTCAAATACCCTAAAATTATTCAATGGATATCTTTCATGTGTAACCCAGGTGCTTTTCAAATGGCTGCCTTGGGGCACCTAGGTGGCTCAGTCGGTTAAGCGTCTGACTTCGGCTCAGGTCAAGATCTCATGGTTTGTGGGTTCGAGCCCCGCTTCGGGCTCTGTGCTGACAGCTAGCTCAGAATCTGGAGCCTGCTTCGGATTCAGTGTCTCCCCCTCTCTCTCTGCCCCTCCCCTGCTCACGCTGTCTCTATCTCTCTCTCTCTCTCAAAGACAAATAAAACATTAAAAAATTCAAATGTTTGCCTTTATGCTAAGACTGGGAGTGAGTTTGTGCATGTGCCCCTTAAGAACAGAGACTCAGTTCCTCTTGCCTTACGGCTCTCCTGGCATAAGCTTCACTGGTTTTGAAAGCGAAATGCCATGGGTGCTCATCTTTCCAGTATAGGTCCCCAGGGCAGGAATGCCCAATACTGGGGCCACACCTCATGTTTCTGAAGAAGGGACTCTTCAGATGGGATATCCTACCTGTTTATGAATTGCTGCCATGGAAGTATGAATCCTGATTAGACCACATTTATGCTCCTATCTTGATGTGGCTTTTCTTTATATCCCTTGTTGTATAATATCATTTCTGTTAGTTTTCAGTTTGTTCACAAAGATAGTTGTTCTATATGCATTTGTAGGTTTTGGTGTGTCCTTGGAAGTTGAGCTCAGAATCTTTCTACTCCATCATCTTAGTCCCCAGCATTGTCATATTTTTTTCCTGCTAGCTCCCTTTCATCTCTTTCATATTTCTATGACCTCTCCTTCCATCATATCTACCTAATCTCTGGGCTACTATTATCATTTAAATCATTTAAACCTATACTCATTGCAAATATTATTTTTTTTTCTCCAATAACTGCACTTAAGATGTACTTTCACTTGCTTATGCCTTGTGTACTTCCTCCTTTCCAGTGGAAAGTTCATATCTTGTGTCTTCTCTATTTATTATACAGCTTTTAATGGAGTCAACTATTTTGTTAACAAGATTATGGAAATTAAAGAGTGGAGTGAGATGGAGAAGCTCTCAAGCTTATTATTCTATATATTAAACACCTGTTTGAAACATTTATTGTGTTCAGTGAGAATCTTTTCAGTGTTTTTCTTGTTTAAGATCTGTGAAATGCAGCATCTAAGGCTGTCAGTATAAATATTTGTTTCTCTAGGGTTTTTCCTCCATCTCCCTGACTTACATCTGGTCATCTTCCTTAGTTGAGACCAGACTGTAATGTATCAATATAGATTTTCATTTGACTCCCCCTTCCAGGCCATTCTGCAGAACCTAATTGGGTCATTCCAAGAATATGGTTCTAAGTTTCATTACTCTTACCACTGGTCAATTACATATCCCTTTCAGAACTATGGTATTTAGTTTTGGAGGAAAATTGTTGAAAGGTTTTGAAGAATAATAAGCTATGGGAGACTCCCAGAAATAATGGCATTAAATTTGGGCTAACACTTGACTTCACAAAGTAAATAAAGTCATGGTAATTTTCTATGATGTTCAAGAAAATATGAATGTCTATTCTCTGAAATAGATGCTGCATATCTACAAAGAGAAAGAGAGGAGAGATTATGCAAGTCTGTAAATCTTCTATTGAAAGTCTTTGTTTAGAATTTTTTATTCTAAAATTCTATGAATTCTAAATTTATTCTAGAATTCTAAAATTCAATGACTTCTGATTGTTCTATTAACATTTGTTGAAAGTTTGGGGGAAAAGGCAGTCCCTCATTGTCACCAGTGAGCTAAAGCACTTGTGGTTGAACATTACACAGGGTCCAAAGTTTGTGCCCCAAGGAAAGTCATTCAGATAAAAGAATCAATTCTATGTGCATGTTCTTTTGGACACACATGCTGAGGACTGGTTCTGTCAAAAGAAATAGCTCTGCCATTCTCCTCCAACCTTGGATCTCTGGCACTCACTACCTTTTGGATAGGCGACTAATTAAATGGAATTGTTTGGAAAAGAAGAAAAGATAGTATATGGACATTACTGGGAACTATGGTAAAAAATTGCTTGAAATTTATATATAATGGGTATCCATATTAATTTTGTAGCTAAAATGATCCCAGTGATAGAATTCTTTACTTTGAGGGTCTGTTATGGTATTAATCAAATTCAAACTTGTGTCATAGCATTTGTATGCATTTGTGTGTGTGTGTGTGTGTGTGTGTGTGTCTGTATCTGTGTCTGTGTGTGCTACGATATAGTCAACTTCTTAAGGGAAAATGTTTTTAACTCGGCTGATGTCATTCCTGTAAATATTCCATCCAAATAGTACTCAATAAATATTTGATGAATAAAAGAAATTCTTTTCGAAAGGATAACATTTCCCTAACAAAAATATAAAATAAGCTGTAATTATTTGATGACAAGAATAAAACAATGTAGCATAAAATGTCAGTGTAGCAAAAAGAACAAATGTGTTTATATAAACATTATTTTTATGGCAAGATCATTCATTCTATTTTATCTGACATGAAGACTTGAGGAGTATTAGTTAAGAAACATATGTTAAACTGCAGTTACAAAACAACCACAGAATTTTAGTCATTTAGCATAAAAAATGTAGCTCATGGCATATAGCTAATGCTGATCAAATTACAAGGAAATCTCTGCACACATGGTCATGTACAGACAAAGGCTGATAGAGCCTCTACTATCTGATAATTTTATATGAACACTGTGGACTGATTTTTCAATACCTAAGTGAAAAAACGGCATAGCACACTTGATATCCTATACTTCAGCTCTATACTTTAGTTATTAATACCTTCTACTGAAAACCTATTGACTAAACCAAGCCATATCACCTTTCTTAAGTGCACTAGGGCTAGTAAATAGGGAGGAATGTACAGCTATTTAGATAACAGCAAGTACTGTTTCTTTCAGGGAGGAAGTATAAAACTCAATTAAAAGAATTTTTGTTGGAATGTGTGTATGTGAGGTATATGTGTATTAATCAAAAATATAGACAAAATTTGTGTCACATGATTAGAAATATAGCATATACTAAAATGTATAAGTTGGTGCTACCTCCTTCAAGGAGTTTTGAGTCTAATTGTGAAGTGTATAATTTAATTGTAATTGTAAACTGTGTAATTCTAATTTAGTTCTAATTCTAATTATTAAATTATATATGCAAACTACATTGTCATTGAAGTAGTTTGAGCATTGTAGGGGTCAAAATATTTCCTCTTTTTAAATAAACTATATATCTGCCAAAAATCACTAAGGCATTAATTGAACCATATGATAGATTTAGGAATTATACTTTTCTAAATACAAACAGGCTTGGGGAGCCTGGGTGGCTCAGTCAGTTAAGCATCAGACTCTTGATTTTAGCTGGGTCGTGTTCTCACATTTTGTGAGATTGAGCCCCCAGTCAGGCTCTGTGCTGCTTAAGATTCAGCTGCCTTACCTGAGTGGCCATGATGTAGTGTGCCCTAGGACTACTCCAGGCTCAGCCAGCCTCAATGACCAGACCCCTGCAATCTACACAGGCTGAGAGAAGTAGCAGTTCTGCTTAGTTCATAAAAACAAGCACAGATGGGGTGCCTGTGTGACTCAGTGGGTTAAGCAATGGACTCTTGATTTTGGCTCAGGTCATGATCTCACAGTTTGTTAGTTCAAGCTTTGCATTGTATTCTGAGCTGACAGTGCAGAGCCTAATTGGGATTCTTTCTCTCTCCACCTCTCTGCTCTCCCATGTGCTCTCTCTTAAAATAAATAAATTAAAACAAACAAAAATAGGCACAGAAAGCCAAACAAAATGAGAGACAGAAATATGTTCCAAATGAAAGAATAAGATACAACCCCAGTGGATGTGGGGGTGTGGGAGACTAATGAGATGAAGATAAGTAATATATCCAATAAAGAGTTTAAAGTAAGTGTCATAAAGATGCTCACCAAACTTGGGAGAAGAATGTATAAATATAGTGCAGTTTCAATAAGCAGTTAGAAATCTAAGAAAAACCATCCAAGCTAAAGAACACACTAACTGAAATTTTAAAAATACACTAAAATGAGTCAACAACAGATTAGATAATGCAGAGAACAAATCAGAAATCTGAAGACAGATATCACCCAGCAGGAACAGCAAAAAGGAAAGAGAATCATAAAGCGAAGGTAATTTAATGGACTTCTGAGATAACATCAAATATAATAACACTGATATTACCAGGGTTCCAGAAAGAGAAGAGATAGAAAGTGGCATAAAACTTATTTGTAGAAATAATGGCTGAAAAATTTCCTAACATGGGAAAAAAACAAAGCAAAACAAACAAACACAGACATCTAAATCCAGGAAGCACAGGAGTTCCAAATAAGTTGAACCCAAAGAGATCCCCACCAAGATATATTATAATTAAAATGGAAAAAAATAGAAAATCTTAAAGTTAACAAGATAAAAGCAAATAGTCACATATAATGGAAACCCCATAAGACTTCAGCTGATTTTTCAGAACAAACTTTGCAGGCAGAAGGGAGTGGCAAAACATGTCCAAACTAGTGAAAAGGAAAAACTTACAACCAAGAATATTCTTTCTGGCAAGATTATCATTCAGTATTGAAGAAGTAAAGATTTCCTCATATAAGCAAAACCTAACAGAGCTTATCGCTGCTAAAGAACCCTTACAATAAAGGTCATGGTCCTCTTTTAAGCAGAAAATGCCATAATAGAAATAAGAAACTATATCAAAGGAAAAAAACTCACCAGCAAAGGCAAATATTCAGGAAATATTCAGTGACTTAAACACATAGTATGAAATTTAAAGGACAAAAAAACCCAAACAAACTAACAAACAAAAACATCTAAAAATCAACTAGAATAGTAATAAGTAGTTAAGAGATACACAAAAACGATTTAAAATATCACATCAAAAACATAAAAGGGGAGTACAAATGCAGTGCCTTTAAATGTGTTCTAACTTAAGTGACTATCAACTTAAATAGAGTGCTACATATATAGGATCAATATATACATATATATATAAATCTGAGGTTAACAACAATCAGAAACTACATTAGCAAAACAATAAAGAGAAAGGAACCTAAATATAACAGAAAGAAAATCATTAAATCACAAGGGAAGACAAAAGAGAACAAGAGAGCAAGAAAGAAATAACCAGAAAACAATGAACAAAATGGCAATAAGTACGTACCTATCGATAGTTACTTTAAATGTAAATGTACTGGATGCTCCAATAAAAAGACATAAGATAGAAGAATGGATGAAAAATAAAGACACATCTATATACTGTCTACAAGGGACTTATTTTGAATCTAAAGATGAAGACCAAAAGTGGAGGGTTGCAAACCAAAAGAAAGATGAGGTAAAAATGCTGACAATATAGACTTTAAAAACAAAGACTGTGACAAAAAAAAAAAAAAGCAATATTGCATAATGATAAAAGGGTCAATAAAAATATATATACATAACATTTATATACATTATGTTCCCAGTATAGGAGCAACTAAACATTTAGAGCAAATATTAACAGACATAAAAGGAAAAATCGACAGCAATACAGTAGTAGTAAGGGAATTTAATACTCCGCTTACGTCAATAGATAGAACATCAGACAGAAAATCAATAAGAAAACATTGGCCTTAAACAACACATTAGGCCAAATGGCTTTAAAAGATATAGAGAGAGCATTCCATCCCAAACCAGCAGATTACACATTCTCCTCAAGTATATATATATATACAATGGAATATTATTTGGTGATCAAAAATAATGAAATCCTGCCATTTGCAACAATGTGGATGGAATTATAATGTATTATGCTAAGTAAATAAATCAGAGAAAGTTATCACGATTTCAGTCATATCTGGAATTTAAGAAACAAAACAGATGAACATAGGAGAAAAGAAGCAAATATAAGATGAAAACAGGGAGGAAAATCATAAGAGACTCTTAAATATAGAGAACAAATTGATGGTTACTGGAGGGAGGTTAAGGATGTTAGGATGGTCTAAATGAGTGATGGGCATTAAGGAGGCCACTTGTTGGGATGAGCACTGGGTGTTATATGTAAGTGTTGAATCACTAAATTCTATTCCTGAAATCATTATTATACTAAATGTTAACTAATTTGGATTAATTTTTAAAAAATAAATAAATAAAAATATTCCAATAAGAGAAGCTCATGAATAGGTGGCTTCACAGGTAAATTCTACCAAATATTTAAAAAAGTTCCTACCTATCTTTCTCAAATGTTTCAAAAAAAATTGAAGAGGGAAGAATATTTCCAAACTAATTTATGAGGTCAGCATTACCTGAGACCTAAGCTAGACACAGATAGCACAATAAAGTAAATTGAAGACTAATTATCCTGATGAATATAAATGTAAATTTCCTCAACAAAAATTAGCAAATCAAATTCAACAATACTTTTAAAGGATAATATACAATGATCAAGTGGGATTTATTCCAGTGAATCATGGATATTTCACCATCCAGAAATCAATCAAAATTATACATTACATTACCAAGATGTAGAGTTACCAAGATGAAGGATTCAATTCATATAATTATTTCAATAGATGCAGAAAAAGCATTTGATAAAATTCAATGTCTAGTTAAAAATTCTCACCAAGTAGATACAGAGGGAACCTACCTCAATATAACAAAGGTCACATATGACATAACCACAGCTAACATCATACTCAGTGATGAAACGTGAAAGCTTTTCTTCTAAGATCAGGAACAAGGAAAGGATGCTGAATCTCACCACTTTTATTCAACACAGATTTAGAAGTCTTAGCGACAACAGTTATGCAAGGAAAAGAAATAAGAGTCATCTATATCAGAAAGAAAGAAGTAAAATGGTCACTATTTATAACTGACATGATAATGTACATAGAAAACCCCAAACACTCCAGCAAACATTTATTAGAACTAGTACATGAATTCAGACAAGTCACAGGCTAAAAAATCAATATATAGAAATTGGTCAGATCTCTATATACTAGCATAAACTATCAGAAAAAGAAATGAAGAACACAGCTCAATTTACAATTGCATTAGTAAAGTAGGAATAAATTTAACGAAGGAGATGAAAGACTTGTACTCTGAAAACAAGACATTGATGAAGGAAATTGAAAATGACACGGGGGCGTCTGGGTGGCTTAGTCGGTTAAGCGTCCGACTTTCGCTTAGGTCATGATCTCGCAGTTCGTGGGTTCGAGCCCCACGTTGGACTCTGTGCTGACTGCCAGCTCAGAGCCTGGATCCTGTTTCAGTCTGTGACTCCCTCTCTCTCTGACCCTCCCCTGCTCACGCTGTCTCTCTCTCTCTCTCCTAAAAATAAATAAAACATTAAAAAAATTAAAAAAAATAAAAAGAAAGAAAATGACACTAACAAATTAAAAGATATTCCATTCTTATGGATTGGAATAATTAATATTAAAACCATATTACCCAAAGCAGTATATAGATTCAATGTCTTCCCCATCAAAAAACCATGGCATTTTCCTACAGAACTAGAACAAATGATCCTAAAATTTGTATGTAATTTAAAAAGATTAGGCACGTGGGTGTCTCATTTGGTTGAGTGTCCAACTTCGGTTCAGGTCATGGTTTGTGAGTTCAAGCCCATATCAGGCTCACTGCTGTCACATAGAGTTGACTCAGATCCTCTGTCCTCCCCTATCTCTGCCCCTCCCCCACTCATGGTCTATCTTCCCAAAATTAAAATAAATAAATAAAAACCACATAGCCAAAGCAAGCTTGCAAAAGAAGAACAAGCTGGAAATACCATGATCATTAATTTCAGATTATACTACAGAGCCATAGTAACCAAAACAGTATGGTACTTGCATGAAAAAGCCACATAGATGAATTTAATAGACAGCCTAGAAATAAACCCACACATATATGGTCAATTAATAAAGGAAAAGTGTGGCAAGAATATACAATGAAAAAAACTACAGTTTTTTAATAAGTGGTATTTGGAAAAGTGGACAACTATATGTAAAAGAATGAAACTGAACCACTATTTCATACCACATACAGAATTAATTCAAGATGGATTAAAGATTTGCACATAAGACCTGAAACTATGAAACTCTAGAAGGAAACATAAATAGTAACCTCTTTGACATTGACCTTACTCATACTTTTTTTGGGCCAGTCTCCTCAAGCAAAGGCAACAAAAGCTAAAATAAACAAATTGGATTACATCAAACTAAAAAGTTTTTGCACAGCAAAGGAAACTATAAACATAATGAAAAAGCAACCTACTGAGTGGAAGAAGATATTTGCAAGTAATATATCCAATAAAAGATTAATATCTAAAATATATAAAGAACTTAAACAACTTTATATCAAAAATCAAACCAATTAAAAAATGAGTAGAGGGGCGCCCGGGTGGCTTGGTTGGTTAAGCGTCCGACTTTCGCTTAGGTCATGATCTCGCGGTTTGTGGGTTCGAGCCCCGCGTCGGGCTCTGTGCTGACTGCCAGCTCAGAGCCTGGAGCCTGTGTCAGAGTCTGTGTCTCCCTCTCTCTCTGACCCTCCCCTGCTCACGCTGTCTCTCTCTATCCTAGAAATAAAAAAAATAATAATAATAATAAGTAGAAGTGTTGAATAGGCATTTTTCCAAAGAAAGTGCACAGATGACCAAAAGGACCAGGAAAAGATGCTTAACGTGACCAATCAGGGAAATGCAAATTAAAACCACAATAAAATATCACCTCATACCTGTTCAGTCAGCTATTAATTAAAAAAATAAGTGTTGGAAAGGATGTGGAGAAAAGGGGATACATACATACTGTTGGTGGGAATGTAGCTTAATGAAGTTACTGTGGGAAACAGTACGAAGGATTCTCAAAAAGTTAAAAACAAAGTAGCCATACGATCTAAAAATTTCATTTCTGGGTAATTGAAGGAAAGAAAACATCAATTCAAAGAGATATATGCATACCTATGTTCATCACAGCATTATTTACAGTAGCTAAGATAGGGGAGTGAATTCTCTACATATGTATATATGTACATATATAAATATGAAATAATACTCTGCCATAAAAAACAATGTATATATATATATATATATATACATGAATGTATACATATAAACATGTATGAAATATTACTTTACCATAAAAAAACAATGAAATCTTGCCGTTTAGGACAACAAAATTGACCAAGAGTATATTATGCTAAGTGAAATAAGTCACACAGAAAAAGACATACTGTATGATGTCACTTAGATGTAAAAACAAATGAACAAACAAAACAAAACAGGAACATTTTCATAGATCTAGAAAACAAACTATTGGCTACTAGTTTGGGAACTAGGGAAGAAGGGATTAGGGGACAAAAAGTATAGATGAAGGGGATTATGAGGTATATACTTTCATTGTAAAATAAATGAGTCATGGGGATATAATAAACAGCAGAAGGAATATAGCCAATAATATTATAGTAATTTTGTATAGTTACAGATAACTAGTTTTATCATGGGTATCATTTCATGTTGTATAAAACTATCAAACTATTGTACACTTGAACTAATAAATTTTTATATCAAATCTCTTGATCAAGTTATCTTATTAATTTTAATAAATTTTAATAGTTTAGAAGGGAAGATGTTGACTGTAGTTATAAATCATACTGTCATAAGGAAACAATTTATTTTAACATGTATATTGATTATTAAAATATTCCATGATCCTATATTTGCTAAAGTCTCAAGAAAATGTTGCTTAATATGGTGAGAGTAGGGCTCCTGTTGACTTCCTTATTTTAAATAAGTATAAGTTTAGAATTTTGTCATTTCAGACAATGTTTATTGAATTATTTTGGCAAATAATTTTCTTTCTCTTTTTTCTTCTGTTTCTCTTGTGCCCACACTGTTCATTGAAAATGAATTTTCTTTTTTTTTTTAATGTTTTTATTTTATTTCTTACGAGAGAGAGAGAGAGACAGCGTGAGCAGGGGAGGGTCAGAGAGAGAGGGAGTCACAGACTGAAACAGGCTCCAGGCTCTGAGCTGGTAGCCAGCACAGAGCCCAACGCGGGGCTCGAACCCACGAACCGCGAGATCATGACCTAAGCGAAAGTCGGACGCTTAACCGACTAAGCCACCCAGGCGCCCCGAAAATGAATTTTCACATTGTGAAATCTTTATTAGAATATACCAGTGGAATTTACACTTTTTTCCCCACATTTTTTAAAGAGTGAAGGAAAGAAAAATGTGATAAATTTTGTGTGCTGAATTACACTTTAGTTAATGGAATAAACATTGCTTGGTAATTATACATTATATTTTATGCATTACTTGCTTATATTTGTTACTATTTTATTTTTGATTTAGGATATTTGCTTTTATTTTCATAAATAATTTCTCTTTCTCCCTATCTCGTTTCCTTTTGAGATTGGAAATGTAAATCAAACTGGAGAACTCTTTGTTTCTCTTTACATCTTGAAATAGTTTAAGTAAAATTGGAACCAAGTTATCTGACGGTTAGCTAAACTTAATCTAGTTCCCTTTTTTCAATACAGTAGCCTCTAAATATACATTCTCTTCTTCTATTGTAATTTATCTCGTAAATTTTCTGTGTTTTGGATTAATTTTACTAATTTTTATTTGTTAGGAATCAACCCTGTCCTTGAATTTTTCTAAATGTGTTCTATATAATTTAATATGAGATCATGTTTAGTGCTTTCAGTTTTAATCCAGAAATGCATCATTTTATTGCACTTTCATTGTGCTCATAGATATTCCATTTTTCTCCTGTAAATTAAAGGTGGTGGCAATTCTGCGTTAAGCAAGTCAGTTGGCACCATTTTTTTCCCCAATAGCATTTGCTTGCTTTGTATTCTGTGTCACATTTTGATAATTTTCTCAATATTTCAAAACTTTCATTATTTCTGTATTTGTTATGGTGATCTGTGATTTCTGATGTTACTAATAATGTGCTAATTTGGGGGCACCAGAAATCATAACCATATAAAATTGCTTACATGTTGTGTATGTTCTTACTGCTCCATTAATCCCCATCTCTCCCTCACTTTAGGCTTATTTCCTAAGACACAGATATATTGGAATTAGGGTTCTGAATGACCCTACCATCGTCTTTTTTTTTTTTTCCTAGGAGGAGAGAGAGACAGCGTGAGCTGGGGAGGGTCAGAGAGAGAGGGAGATACAGACTCGAAATAGGCTCCAGGCTCTGAGCTGGCAGCCAGCACAGAGCCCAACACGGGGCTCGAACCCACGAACCGCGAGATCATGACCTAAGCGAAAGTCGGACGCTTAACCGACTAAGCCACCTAGGCGCCCCGACCCTACCATGGCCTTTAAGTGTTCAAGGGAAGGGAAGAATTACACATATCATTTTAAATTGAAAGCCAGATTAAATTTAGTGAGAAAGGCATGTCAAGAGCTGAGATTAGCTAAATAGCTAGCTCTCTTGTACAAACAGTGCACCTAGTTGTGAAAGCAAAGAAAAGATACTGGAAGGAAATTAAAAATGCTACTCCAGTGACACAACTGATAAGAAAGCAAAAAGCCTCATTGACAAAATGGAGAAGTTTGAATGGTCTGGATAGAAGATCATACCATCCACAGCATTCACTTAAGTCAAATCCTAATTCAGACCAAGACCCTAACTTTTTTCAGTTCTATAAAGGCTGAGCTGCAGATAAAGAGTATGAAGCTAGCCGAAGTTGATCCACGAAATTTAAAGGAAGGAGCCATCTCCATGACAAAAGTAAAGGTGAAGTAGTAGTGATTGCTGATATAGAAGCTGCAGCAAATTATCCAGAATATCTAACTAAAATAATTCAACCAAAGTGGCTACATAAAACAACAGATTTTTGATGTAAACAATACAGGCTTTTATTGGAAGAAGATGCCATCTAGGACTTTCACATGTAGAATGAAGTCAATGCCTGGATTCAAATGTTCAAAGAACAGGCTGATTTCTTTTGTTAGGAGCTAACATAGCCAGTGACTAAAATGAAGCTAATTCACATTTACTATTCTGAAAATCCTAGGGCTCTTAAGAATTATGCTAAATCTACTCTGCCTGTACTCTATAAATGGAAAAACAAAAACCAGATGACAACACATCTGTTTACATCATGGTTTACTGAAATTGTTAAGCTCATTGTTGAGATCTACTGCTCAGGGAAAAATATTCCTTTCAAAATATGACTGCTCATTGACAATGTGCACCTGCTCACCCAAGTGCTCTGATGGAGATGGACGACGGGATTAATGTTGTTTTCAAGCCTGCTGCTAACATGACATTCATTCTGAAACCCATGGTTCATCTCAACTTTCAAGCCAAGTTATTTAAGAAATACATTTTATGAGACTACATAAAATGCCATAGATAGTGATTTCTTTGAGAGATCTGGGTAAAGTCAGTTGAAAACCTGGAAAGGATTCACCATTTAAAACACCGTTAATATGTGTGATTGATGGGAAGAAGCCAAATTATCAACATTAAGAGGAGTTTGGAGAAGTTGATTCCAATCTTCATGGATGACTTTGAGTGATTCAAGACTTCAATGGAAAATGTAACTGCAGATGTGGCAGTAATAGCAAAAGAACTAGAATTAGTAGAGCCTAAAGATGTGACTGAATTACTCCAATCTTGTGATAAAATTTGAACAGATGAGGAGTTGTTTCTTACAGATGAGCAAAGAAAGTAATTTCTTGAGAGATAATCTACTCTTCATGAAGGTGCTATGATGGTTGCTTAAATGGCAAGAAAGAACTTAGAAATTACATAAATTCAATGATTTACAAAAGCAGCAGGAGTTGAGAAGACTGGTTCCAATTTTAAAGTGTTATCAAGTAACATTGCATCCTACAGAGAAACTGTTCATGGAAGGAAGCATCAACCCATGCTGTAAACATTGTCTTATTTTAATATTTTGACAGACACCCCAACCTTCAGCACCGCCACTCTAAACAACCAGCAGCCATCTGCATTGAGGCAAGACCCCTCACCAGAAAAAGTAATAATATTTGCTGAAAATCTCAGATAATGGTTAGCATTTTAAGCAATATTTTAAAAGTTAATATGTGCATTTTTGGACATAATGCTATGATATAAATAATAGACAGTATAGTGTAAACATAACTTTAAATGCACTGGGAAATGAAAAAAATCATTTGACTTTATTGTGATAGTCACTTTATTGTTCTGGTCTGGAACTGACCCTGCAATATATCTGAGTTTTGTGTGTATTTTCTTAATTTTGAAAAATTTCCCGTTCATATAAAACATTACCTTTCTACCCAGCTAGTAAATTTAATTAATTTTGTTAATGTTTATTTTTGAGAAAGATAGAGAGTGACAGAGTGTGAGCTGGGGAGGGACAGGGATATAGGGAGACACAGAATCCAAAGCAGGCTCCAGGCTTTGAGATGTCTTCACAGTGCTCGACACAAGGCCTGAACTCACAATCATGTGATCATGACCTGAGGCGAAGTCAGGCACTTAACTGACTGAGCCACCCAGGTGCCCCTAGTAAATGTAATTATTGTTTTAAAAATAGGAGTTCTGAATTTATGTGTATTGACTATTTTTATTAACATCTATTTCAATTTCATTCTATTCATATTTCTTTCATTTTGCTCTATGCTGTTCAATTATATTGTTTACTATCTAATTGTTAAATAAAGTAAAAAAATTTTAACTTAGGCACTCATGTTTCAAAAGATCCATACCTTCCTATTTTATTCAAGAGAGGATATCAGAAGGCAAGTGAGTGAGAATGACTTTTGAATTTAGGCCTTTATTTTATTTTTTTCAATAATAACGGTGGTATTTAAGACTATGTATTTCTTAGTGCATCAGATTCATCCCATAGACTTTGATATAAAGTGTTTTAATAGTTATTGCTTTCTATATGTTCTTTTAACTTTTCCATTGGATTTTCTTGCAGTTCCAAGTGTTATTCTAGACCTATGTTTCTGATTTCAAAAGTAGTTAGATGTTTTTCATTCTCAAAATATTTAGTTCTACTGTTTTGGATGATGACTAAAAAATTAGATCATAAAAATTTTCAAATTTATATATTTTTAAGAGTCATTTTATGAATATGTGAGTTTCAATACATGAACTTTTTTGTAAATTTTCCCAATATGAAAAAATTATATGAGATACCTATAATTCTATGTATTGCTATTAAGTTGATTCTCTTTTTTTTTTAATGTTTTTTTAAATTTACTTCTGAGAGAGAGACAGCATGTGCAAGGGAGGGCCAGAGAGAGGGAGACACAGAATCTGAAACAGGCTCCAAGCTAGCTGTCAGCACAGAGCCCGACGTGGGGCCCGAACCCACAAACCGTGATATCATGACCTAAGCCGAAGTCGGATGCTCAACCGACTGAGCCACTCAGGCGCCCCTAAGTTGATTCTCTTAATTACATTTTTGTTTTGTGTTCTTGTCTTTTGCATCAATGAAACCTTAGGATATTATTGAAGTCTACAATATATCATTTACATTTTTAGTTTTCATTCCATTTACCAGATTTTGTGTTATGTATTTAGCTGTTGTTTGCTGATATTTTAAATCTTTCATCATCTATGTGTTTTTGAATCATCAAAAAATCTTGTCTGTCTCCTCAATATTTAAGCTTTATTTATTTATTTTTATTTTTTTTTTATGTTTTATTTATTTCTAGGAGAGAGAGAGAGAGAGAGACAGCGTGAGCAGGGGAGGGCCAGAGAGAGAGGGAGTCACAGACTGAAACAGGCTCCAGGCTCCGAGCTGGCAGTCAGCACAGAGCCCGACGTGGGGCCCGAACCCACGAACCGCGAGATCACGACCTAAGCGAAAGTTGGACGCTTAACCGACTAAGCCACCCAGGCGCCCCTCAATATTTAAGCTTTAAGTTCTATTCTGTTTAAATACATTTCCAACTCATTATTACTACATGTATTTTGGCCCATATCTTCTTACTCATTTTATCTCATTTTAGTCTCCTTTTTCTTTTTATACTATTTTTTTCTTACTGTTGCTATATTAAAATCATGTAATTCAGTAGTATACTTTGACCTATATAACCACCTATTTTTTAATTGTGGTTCTCTTTTTAAAAAAATTTTTGCACCGTCACTCTCCTTCCCACAATCGCCAAGGCAGAACCCCCGCCTGAGGCATCGGATCACGCCACGCCCATCTCTGCCTGAGAGGTGCCCTCCTCCCTTTTTCTTTTCTTTTTCCCTTTTTTTTTCTTTTTTTTTTCTTCTTTTTTTTCCCTCTTTCTTTTCTCTTTTTTTCTTCTTCTTTCTCTTTTCTCGCTTTTTTCCCCAAAACACTGACCTGATTAACTCTGGTTGCCAGCTTGCTTAAACAATCACAACAAGTCCATTCTGTAAATGTAAATTCTACACCTACCGACTTTTTCAGCTATTTCTCTCAGGAGTAATTAGACTATATAGTTTCTCTGGATAATTCCAGCATCCTTCTCTCACCTATCCAACCATATTCTACCCTTTACCTCTTTGAAAAAGTTTCTTATCCCTTCTGCCTGTTCATTCTATTTCCAAATCTGCCTTGTCTCACCCTGCCTTCTCTCTTTTTCTCTATGCTCTTCAACCAGCGCTGCATACACACGGCTATTTAACTGTAGCTGGGAAATCCAGGTATATGCTTTAAACCGTACTTTGTCCATCGGTTTTCTTCTTTTTCCCTTTTCTTTTCCCCTTTTTGACCCTTTTATGTATTTTATGCTCCCTATTATTCGCCCTCTCTCCTCCGTCTTTTCTATTAACTTTTTCGTTTTCCCTCTCACTTTGCATGTTAGTTGAATCAGCCTGTGCGTTTGTGTGCTCCTGCTCCCTGTGTGTTGGTCTGTTTTCTTTTCCAGGGCTACCTCAAGAAACAAGCTAGAGTACACAGGTGAAGAGTCCCAAATATCACTACGAATAGGAAAATAAAATAACTAAGGTCCCAACAAGAGTGACCGAGGGATACCATTCAAAAACGATCTCTGAAAGGATAGGCCCTGGAAAGTCAAAGAGATTCTTGGATATAGCAGTGCTCATAGAAACAGAGAGCATAACAGGTCTTTAAAACCAACAAGAGCCGGAAAGCTAACTAAAATGATGAAACGAAAGAGCTCTCCTCCAAAGAAACTCCAAGAAGAAATGACAGCTAATGAACTGCTCAAAACAGATATCAGCAGCATAAGTGAACAAGATTTTAGAATAATAATGGTGAAATTAATAGCAGGGCTTGAAAAAACATAGGCGACATCAAAGAAACTATGGCTACAGACAGAATGGAAAATAAAAATAGGCATGAAGAATTTAAAAATGCGATAAATGAGATCCATAATAAATTAGAGGCCTCCAATGCACGGCTTGAAGAGGCAGAAAGGAGAATAAGTGATTTAGAAGACACCATTCTAGAAAAACAAGAAGCTGACAAAAAAAGAGACAAACTGATCCAGGAACAGGAAAGAAGAATTCGAGAGCTCAGCGACACAGTTAAACGCAACAATATCCGTATCATAGGAATCCCAGAAGACGAAGAGAGAGGGAAAGGTGCTGAAGGAGTCCTGGAACAAATTATAGCAGAGAACTTCCCCGACTTGGGGAAGGAAGTCAATGTGGAAATACAAGAGGCTAAGAGGACTCCCCTCAGACGTAACTTGAATCGATCTTCTGCACGACATATCATCGTAAAAATGGCAAAATACAAGGACAAAGAGAGAATTTTGAAAGCAGCTAGGGAGAAAAGGGCCCTCACATACAAAGGGAAACCCATCAGAGTGGTGACAGACCTATCTACTGAAACTTGGCAGGCCAGAAAGGAATGGCAGGAGATCTTCAATGTGATGAACAGTAAAATATGCAGCCAAGAATCCTCTATCCAGCAAGCCTGTCATTCAAAATAGAAGGAGAGATAAAAACCTTTCCAAATAAACAGAAATTGAAAGAATTTGTCACCACGAAGCCAGCCCTACAAGAAATCCTGAGGGGGATGCTCTGAAGGAAAGGTTGAAAGGAACAAAGATTCCAGAGACACCACCACAAACATGAACCCTACAAAAGATACAAAGACTCTAAACCCACATATTTCAATAATAACACTGAATGTCAATGGGCTGAATGCTCCAATCAAAAGATATAGGGTAGCAGAATGGATTAAAAAACAAAATCCATCTATATGCTGTCTACAAGAAACTCATTTTAGATGGGAAGATGCCTTCAGATTAAAAGTAAGGGGATGGAGAAATATATATCATGCTACAGGAAATCAAAAGAAAGCCGCAGTAGCGATACTTATATCAGACAAACTAGACTTTCAATTAAAGACAATCACAAGAGATGAAGAAGGGCACTACATAATAATTACAGGGTCCATCCATCAGGAAGAACTAACAATCATAAATGTCTACGCACTGAATATGGGAGCACCTAAATATCTAAAACAATTAATCACAAACAGAAATAAGCTTATAGATAAGAATGTGCTAATAGCAGGGGACTTCAATACTCCGCTTACAGCAATGGATAGGTCAACGAGACAGAAAATCACTAAAGAAATAATGGACTTGAAAGATACATTGGACCAGATGGACCTGACGGATATATTTAGAACTTTACATCCTGAGGCCAGGGAATTTACTTTCTTCTCAAGTGCGCATGGCACATTCTGCAAGATAGATCACATACTGGGACATAAAGCAGCCCTCAATAAATATACAAGAATAGAGATCATACCATGCACACTGTCAGATCACAATGCTTTGAAACTTGAAATCAATTATAGGAAGAAATCTGGAAAACTTCCAAAAACATGGAGGTTAAAGAACACCCTTCTAAAGAATGAATGGGCCAATCAGGCAATTAGAGATGAAATTAAAAAATATATGGAACAAATGAAAATGAAAACACAACAATTCAAAATCTATGGGATGCAGCAAAGGCAGTCCTAAGAGGAAAGTACATTGCTCTCCAGGCCTATTTCAAGAGATTAGAAAAAGCGCAAGTTCAAAATCTAACAGCTCACCTAAAGGAACTAGAGGCAGAGCAACAAGAACGCCCTAAACCCAGTAGAAGAAGAGAAATAGTAAAAATTAGAGCAGAAATAAACAACATAGAGACCAAAGAAACAATTGAACAGATCAATGAATCCAAGAGTTGGTTTTTTGAAAAAGTAAACAAAATTGACAAACCTCTAGCCAGACTTATCCTAAAGAAAAGAGAGAGCACCCAAATAGACAAAATTATGAATGAAACTGGACTTATTACAACCAACCCCTCAGAAATACAAGCAATTATCAGGGAATACTATGAAAAATTATATGCCAATAAATTGGACAACTTAGAAGAAATGGACAAATTCCTAAACACACACTCACTACCAAAGTTCACACGGGAAGAAATAGAAAACCTGAACAGACCCATAACAAGTGAAGAAATTGAATCAGTGATCAAAAATCTCCCAACAAATAAGAGCCCTGGACCTGATGGCTTCCCTGGGGAATTCTACCAGACATTT
Source organism: Proteles cristata cristata (assembly GCA_017311185.1). Classification (NCBI taxonomy): domain Eukaryota; kingdom Metazoa; phylum Chordata; class Mammalia; order Carnivora; family Hyaenidae; genus Proteles; species Proteles cristata. The sequence continues at coordinate 152,442 of JAESUZ010002627.1, forward strand.
AAAACAGAATTAATCCCAATTCTTCTCAAGTTATTCCAAAAAATAGAAAGCGAAGGAAAACTCCCGGATTCATTTTATGAAGCCAGCATCACACTGATTCCCAAGCCAGACAGAGATCCAGCAAAAAAAGAGAACTACAGGCTAATATCCTTGATGAATACGGATGCAAAAATTCTCAACAAGATCCTTGCAAATCGAATCCAGCAGCATATAAAAAGAATCATCCACCAAGATCAAGTGGGATTCATTCCTGGGTTGCAGGGCTGGTTCAACATTCCCAAATCAATCGATGTGATCCATCATATCAATAAAAGAAAAGATAAAAACCATATGATCCTGTCAATAGATGCAGAAAAAGCATTTGACAAAATACAGCATCCCTTCTTAATAAAGACTCTCGAGAAAGTTGGGATAGAAGGAACCTACTTAAACATCATCAAAGCCATCTATGAGAAGCCTTCAGCTAACATCATCCTCAACGGGGAAAAACTCAGAGCTTTCCCCCTGAGATCAGGAACACGACAGGGATGCCCACTCTCACCACTGCTGTTTAACATAGTGCTGGAAGTCCTAGCATCAGCCATCAGACACCAAAAGGAAATCAAAGGCATCAGAATTGGCAAAGAGGAAGTCAAACTTTCACTCTTCGCAGATGACATGATACTCTACATCGAAAACCCGACAGACTCCACCAGAAGCCTACTAGAACTGATCCAAGAATTCAGCCAAGTTGCAGGGTACAAAATCAACGTACAGAAATCGGTTGCATTTTTATACACCAACAATGAAGCAACAGAAAGAGAAATCAAGAAACGGATCCCATTCACAATTGCACAAAAAAACATAAAATACCTCGGAATAAACCTAACCAAGGATACAAGAGATCTGTATGATGAAAACTATAGAAAACTTATGAAGGAAATTGAAGAAGACACAAAGAAATGGAAAAACATTCCATGCTCATGGATAGGAAGAATAAATAGAGTTAAGATGTCATTACTACCTAAAGCACTCTACACATTCAATGCAATTCCAATCAAAATTGCACCAGCATACTTCTCAAAACTAGAACAAACTATCCAAAAATTTGTATGGAACCACAAAAGACCCCGAATAGCCAAAGTAATCCTGAAAAATAAAACCAAAGCGGGAGGGATCACCATCCCAGACGTTAGCCTCTACTACAAAGCTGTCATCATCAAGACAGTATGGTATTGGCACAAAAACAGACAAATAGACCAATGGAACAGAATTGAGAACTCAGAAGTGGACCCAAAAGTATACAGCCAACTGATCTTTGACAAAGCAGGAAAGAATATCCGATGGAAAAAAGACAGCCTTTTTAACAGATGGTGTTGGGAGAACTGGACAGCAACATGCAGAAGAATGAAACTAGATCATTTTCTCACACCATGCACAAAAATAAATTCAAAATGGATAAAGGACCTGAACGTGAGACAGGAAACTATCAACACCCTGGAGGAGAAAGCAGGAAACAACCTCCTTGACCTCCACCGCAGCAACTTCTTACTTGACACATCCCCAAAAGCAAAGGAATCAAGAGCAAAAATAAACTGATTGGGACCTCATCAAGATTAAAAGCTTCTGCACAGCCAAGGAAACAACCCAGAAAACTAATAGGCAACCAACGGAATGGGAAAAGATAGTTGCAAATGACATATCAGATAAAGGGTTGATATCCAGAATCTACAAGGAACTCACCAAACTCCACGCCGAAAAACAAACAACCCAGTGAAGAAATGGGCAGAAGATATGAACAGACACTTCTCCAAAGAGGACATCCAGATGGCCAACAGACACATGAAACGATGTTCAGCATCGCTCCTCATCAGGGAAATACAAATCAAAACCACACTGAGATACCACTTCACCGCCAGTCAGAGTGGCTAAAATGAGCCAATCAGAGAACTCTAGATGCTGGCGAGGATGTGGAGAAACGGGCACCCTCCTACACTGTTGGTGGGAATGTAAACTGGTACAGCCCCTCTGGAAAACAGTGTGGAGGTTCCTCAGGAAACTAACAATAGAACTCCCCTAGGACCCAGCAATAGCACTGCTAGGAATTTACCCAAGGGATACAGAAATGTTGATGCATAGGAGCACATGGACCCCAATGTTCATAGCAGCACTCTCCACAATAGCTAAAACCTGGAAAGAGCCTAAGTGTCCATCAACAGATGAATGGATCAAGAAGATGTGGTTTATCTATACCATGGAATACTACATGGCAATGAGAACAATGAAATTTGGCCATGTGTAGCAACATGGATGGACCTTGAGGGTGTTATGCTGAGCGAAATAAGTCAGGCAGAGAAAGACAAATATCATATGTGTGCACGTATAGGAGGATTAGGAGGAACTTAACAGAGGACCAAGGGGAGAAGAAGGGCAGAAATGGTGGGGGAAAGGGGGAGAGGCAAACCATGAGAGACTCTTGAATGCTGACAAAAACTGAGGACTGGTGGATGTGGGGGGGAGGAGGGGTGGGCATGGAGGAGGGCACTTGTGAGGATGAGCACTGGGTGTTATGTGGTAACTAATTTGACAATAAACTATGTGTAAAAAAAATTTTTTTTAATGTTTATTTTTGAGAACAAAGAGTGTGAGAGAGGAGGAGCAGAGAGAAAGAGAGAGACAGACAGACAGACAGACTCTGAAGCAGGCTTGAGGCTCTGAGCTGTCAGCACAGAGCCTGACACAGGGCTCAAACCCACAAACCAGGAGATCATAACCTGAGCTGAAGTTGGGTACTTAACTGACTAAGCCACCCAGGTGCTCCCGTTGTCTTCTTTTTTAAATTAAGCTTTTCATTTTAATACCAGTATAATTAACATATAGTATATTAGTTTCAGGTGTACAATATAGTGATTCAACAATTCTATACATCATCATGCAGTGCTTATTATAAGAGTACTCTTAATCCCCTTCACCTATTGCATCCATCCCTCCACTCACTTCCCAGTGATATGTTTTATTTTAAATGAATATCATCAGTTCCAATAATTATATTTTTCAACAAGAACATTTTTTACTTGAATTATACTTCAGAATAATTGTTTTAATATTATTGTATAATATTATATATAAGGTATATATAAAACACTGCATCCAAGTAAAATAGCATACACACTTCTTTCATGTACACACAGAAAAATCCCATTTAAATCACATAAAAAGATACATAAAAAATATTCCACATTTAAGATGACTGAAATCATACCAAGCATATTTTCCAACCACAATGGTACAAAACTAAAAACGAACAATAAAAAAAGCTAGAAAATCTATAATGTAAATATTAAATATTTAATATGAAATACTACACAAGTAATAGGTCAAATAAGAAATCAAATAGCAAATTAAAATATATTTTTTAAAATTATTTTTATATTTTTTATTTAAAAAAATTTTTTTTAATGTTTTATTTATTTCTAGTAGAGAGAGAGAGAGAGAAAGACAGCGTGAGCAGGGGAGGGTCAGAGAGAGGGAGTCACAGACTCTGAAACAGGTTCCAGGCTCTGAGCTGGCAGTTAGTACGGAGCCCGATAAAGGACCCACGAAGATCATGACCTTAGTGAAAGTAGGATGCTTAACCGACTAAGCCACTCAGGCGCCCTTAAAATTATTTTTAATTTGAAAGTAAAAAACAAACAAACAAAAAACAACACAACATTCCAAAACCTATGGGATGCAGGAAAAGCATTTTAGAGTGAAATTTATGCTATAAATGCTTGTATTAAAAAAAAAGATTCAAATAAAAAACTTAACACTACACCACAAGGGACTAGACAAAGAAGAAACGTAACTGACATTTAGAAAAGGAAATAAAAAAGAAAAATCAGAATAAATAAAAGAGACAACTGTAAACAATAATATAACGCTAAAAGTAATGACCAGTTTTTCTAGAAAGAGAGAAATAAAATTGGCAATGCTTTTAACTACATTTACTAAGAAAAAAGAGAAAGAAGACTCAAAAACCAAGATGAGAAATGGAACAGATAGCCACAGAAATATTGTTATAACAGATTACTGTAAACAATTATATACTAACAAATTATATAAATTGGGGGGGGAAACTCAGGTAATTCTTAAAAATGCACAGGTTACAAGTGAATCATGAAATTTGAATCCAAGAAATAGGAAATCTTCATAGACCATTAACAAGAATGAAAGTTGAATTAGAAATCAAAGATCTCCCAGCAGAGAAAAGACCAAGAGCGTGTGGTTTCATTGGTGAATTTTACCAAACATTAAAAAATAATAATCAAGGGAGGTGCAAGATGGCAGAGAAGTAAGGAGCTTGTACTTGCACTCGCGCCCATACATCACACAGAAAAGATCTGAAGCCATTGGAAACCTTACAAACCCTGAGAGATTGGGAGAAAAAGGACGCAGAATCCACTGAGAAAGCCTTCTAACGTGAGTGTGAACTGGGGAAGATAAAATCGGGCCGGGATCGGAGACTCCAGGTGGGAGGCGATCCCCCTCTCCCCTCTTCGGGGAGTGAGAGGGGAAAAGGAGAGAGTCCGAAACAGGAAAACCTCTGCTCGGGGGGGTGGGGGGAACCTCAGCTCCGTGCATAGAAAGACCGTACTTGCCAAATACCTGCACGCCAGGTCCCCTTGCGCCAACTTGTCCCTGGGGGGCCTGAGCACACAAACTGCTTCTTTGTGCGGGCTCCAGGCGGCTGGGCTTCAGAGTAGTGGCACTCCTGCCGCATTTGTAGCTCCCGCGCAGCTGGGGCCCCAGAAAGAGCCTCGCGTACTCCGGGCGTCAGTGCTCCTGGCTGGCTGGAACTCGAGAGGGAAGGCAAAGAACTAAAAACTGGGAAATTTGCCTGTGAGTTCGTGTTTCGGGTGAGGAGCATGGAGGGACCCGGTTTTCCTCGCTCCTGCGGGCTCGGGCTCAGCACACCCGGCAGGCAAGCCCATGCGCATGCGTGCCAGCCCGACCCAGAGAAGGAAGCAGGGATTCTGACTCCACCCCCAGAGCTCGGCAGGGGGCGTGGAATTGCATCGAGGGGGTTGCCTGGGAAGCTGTGTCTAAGGCAATTTTAGCGGGGCGGGCGGACTGGGATTTGGAGATTGGAAATGGCCTGAGTTGAAGAGTGCAACCAACTTTGGCTGCGCCCCCGGTACGGGGAGTTTACACGCCAAAAAAAGCGAGGTGCAGCGCTTGGTTCAAGAAGGGACTGGAGCACCGTCACTCTCCTCCCCACAACCACCAAGGCAGAACTCCCGCCTGAGGCATTGGATCACGCCACGCACATCCCTGCCTGAGAGGTGCCCTCCCCCTCCTCCCCTTTTTTTTTTCTTCTTCTTTCTCTTTTCTCTCTTTTTTCCCCAGAACACTGACCTAATTAATTCTGGTCACTGGCTTGCTTAAACAATCACAACGAGTCTATTCTGTAAATGTAAATTCTACACCTACCGACATTTTCATCTCTTTCTCTCAGGAGTACTTACACTATATAGTTTCTCTGGATAATTCCAGCATCCTTCTCTCACCTATCCAACCATATTCTACCCTTTATCTCTTGGAAAAAAGCTTCTTATTCCTTCTGCCTGTTCATTCTATTTCCAATATTGCCTGATCCCGCCGTGTCTTCTCTCTCTTTCTCTATGCTCTTCAACCAGCACTGCATACACACGGCTATTTAACTGTAGCTTGAAATCCAGTTATATGCTTTAAACGGTCCTTTGTCCATCGGTTTTCTTCTTTATTCCTTTTCTTTTCCCTTTTTTTGACCCCTTTATGTATTTTACACTCCCTATTATTCGCCCTCCCTCCTCCATCTTTTCTCTTAACTTCTTCGTTTTCCCTCTCGCTTTGCATGTTAGTTGATTTAGCCTATGCATTTGTGTGTACCTACTCCCTGTGTGTTATCTGTCTGTTTTCTTTTCCAGGGCTACCTCAAGAAACAAGCTAGAGCACACAAGGTGAAGAGTCCCAAATATCACTACGAATAGGAAAATAAAATAACCAAGGTCCCAACAAGAGAGACCAAGAGATACCACTCAAAAAACACTCTCTGAAAGGATAGGCCCTAGAAAGTCAAAGAGTCTTCTTGGATATAGCAGCGTTCATAGAAACAGAGAGCATAACAGGTCTTTAAAACCAACAAGAGCCGGAAAGCTAACTAAAATGATGAAACGAAAGAGCTCTCCTCCAAAGAAACTCCAAGAAAAAGTGACAGCTAATGAATTGCTCAAAACAGATATCAGCAGTATAACTGAACAAGATTTTAGAATAAGAATGGTAAAATTAAGAGCTGGACTTGAAAAAAACATAGGGGACATCAAAGAAACTATGGCTACAGACAGAATGGAAAATAAAAATAGGCATGAAGATTTAAAAAATGCGATAAATGAGATCCATAATAAATTAGAGGCCTCCAATGCACGAATTGAAGAGGCAGAAAGGAGAATAAGTGATTTAGAAGACACCATTATAGAAAAACAAGAAGCTGACACAAGAAGAGACAAACTGATCCAGGAACAGGAAAGAAGAATTCGAGAGCTCAGTGATACGGTCAAATGCAACAATATCCGTATCATAGGAATCCCAGAAGACGAAGAGAGAGGGAAAGGTGCTGAAGGAGTCCTGGAACAAATTATAGCAGAGAACTTCCCCGACTTGGGGAAGGAAGTCAATGTGGAAATACAAGAGGCTAAGAGGACTCCCCTCAGACGTAACTTGAATCGATCTTCTGCAAGGCATATCATAGTAAAAATGGCAAAATACAATGACAAAGAGAGAATTTTGAAAGCAGCTAGGGAGTAAAGGGCCGTTACATACAAAGGGAAACCTATTGGAGTGGTGACAGACCTATCTACTGAAACGTGGCAGGCGAGAAAGGAATGGCAGGAGATCATCAATGTGATGAACAGTAAAAATATGCAGCCAAGAATCCTCTATCTAGCAAGCCTGTCATTCAAAATAGAAGGAGAGATAAAAACCTTTCCAAATAAACAGAAATTGAAGGAATTTGTCACCACTAACTCAGCCCTACAAGAAGTCCTGAGGGGGACACTCTGAAGGAAAGGTTGTAAGGAACAAAGATACCAGAGACACCACCACAAACATGAACTCTACAAAAGATGCAAAGGCTCTAAACCCACATATTTCAATAGTAACAACACTGAATGTAAATGGGCTGAATGCTCCAATCAAAAGACATAGGGTAGCAGAATGGATTAAAAAGCAAAATCCATCTATATGCTGTCTACAAGAAACTCATTTTAGACGGGAAGATGTCTTCAGATTAAACGTAAGGGGATGGAGAAATATATATCATGCTAGAGGAAATCAAAAGAAAGCCGGAGTAGCGATACTTATATCAGACAAACTAGACTTTAAATTAAAGACTATCACAAGAGATGAAGAAGGGCACTACATAATAATTACAGGGTCCATCCATGAGGAAGAACTAACAATCATAAATGTCTACGCACTGAATATGGGAGCACCTAAATATCTAAAACAATTAATCACAAACAGAAATAAGCTTATAGATAAGAATGTGCTAATAGCAGGGGACTTTAATACTCTGTTTACAGCAATGGATAGGTCAACCAGACAGATTATCACTAAAGAAATAATGGACTTGAAAGACACATTGAACCACATGGTCCTGACGGATCTATTTAGAACTTTACAATCTGAGGCCAGGGAATTTACTTTCTTCTCAAGTGCGCATGGCACATTCTCCAAGATAGATCACATACTGGGACATAAAGCAGCCCTCAATAAATATAAAAGAATAGAGATCATACCATGCACACTGTCAGATCACAATGCTTTGAAACTTGAAATCAATTACAGGAAGAATTCTGGAAAAGGCCCTTCTAAAGAATGAATGGGCCGATCAGGCAGTTAGAAATGAAATTAAAAAATATATGGAAACAAATGAAAATGAAAACACAACAATTCAAAATCTATGGGATGTGGCAAAGGCAGTCCTAAGAGGAAAGTACATTGCTCTCCAGGCCTATTTCAAGAGATTAGAAAAAGCGCAAGTCCGAAATCTAACAGCTCACGTAAAGGAACTAGAGGCAGAGCAACAAGAACGCCCTAAACCCAGTAGAAGAAGAGAAATAGTAAAAGTCAGAGCAGAAATAAACAACATAGAGACCAAAGAAACAACTGAACAGATCCATGAAACCAAGAGTTGGTTTTTTGAAAAAAGTAAACAAAATGGACAAACCTCTAGCCAGGCTTATCAAAAAGAAAAGAGAGAGCACCCAAAGAGACAAAATTATGAATGAAAATGGACTTATTACAACCAACCCCTCAGAAATACAAGCAATCATCAGGGAATACTATGAAAAACTATATGCCAACAAACTGGACAACTTAGAAGAAATGGACAAATTCCTAAACACACACTCACTACCAAAGTTCACACGGGAAGAAATAGAAAACCTGAACCGACCCATAACGAGTGAAGAAATAGAATCAGTGATCAAAAATCTCCCAACAAATAAGAGCCCTGGACCTGATGGCTTCCCTGGGGAATTCTACCAGACATTTAAAACAGAATTAATCCCAATTCTTCTCAAGCTATTTCAAAAAATAGAAAGCGAAGGAAAACTCCCGGATTCATTTTATGAAGCCAGCATCACTCTGATTCCCAAGCCAGGCAGAGATCCAGCAAAAAAAGAGGTCTACGGGCCAGTATCCGTGATGAATCTGGATGCAAAAATTCTCAACATGATCCTTGCAAATAGAATCCAGCAGCATATAAAAAGAATCATCCACCAAGATCAATTGGGATTCATTCCTGGCTTACAGGGCTGGTTCAACATTCACAAATCAATCAGTGTGATCCATCATATCAATAAAAGAAAAGATAAAAACCATATGATCCTGTCAATAGATGCAGAAAAAGCATTTGACAAAATACAGCATCCCTTCTTAATAAAGACTCTAGAGAAAGTCGTGATAGAAGGAATCTACTTAAACATCATCAAAGCCATCTATGAGAAGCCTTCAGCTAACATCATCCTCAACGGGAAAAACTGAGAGCTTTCCCCCTGAGATCAGGAACACGACAGGGATGCCCACTCTCACCACTGTTGTTTAACATAGTGCTGGAAGTCCTAGCATCAGCCATCAGACACCAAAGGAAATCAAAGGCATCAGAATTGGCAAAGAGGAAGTCAAACTTTCACTCTTCGCAGATGACATGATACTCTACATTGAAAACCCGACAGACTCCACCAGAAGCCTACTAGAACTGATTCAAGAATTCAGCCAAGTTGCAGGGTACAAAATCAATGTACAGAAATCGGTTGCATTTTTATACACCAACAATGAAGCAACAGAAAGAGAAATCAAGAAACTGATCCCATTCACAATTGCACAAAAAAACATAAAATACCTCGGAATAAACCTAACCAAGGATACAAGAGATCTGTATGATGAAAACTATAGAAAACTTATGAAGGAAATCGAAGAAGACACAAAGAAATGGAAAAACATTCCATACTCATGGATAGGAAGAATAAATATAGTTAAGATGTCATTACTACCTAAAGTACTCTACACATTCAATGCAATTCCCATCAAAATTGCACCAGCATACTTCACAAAAATAGAACAAACTATCCAAAAATTTGTATGGAACCACAAAAGACCCCAAATAGACAAAGTAATATGGAAAAATAAAACCAAAGCGGGAGGTATCACCATCCCAGACGTTAGCCTCTACTACAAAGCTGTCATCATCAAGACAGTATGGTATTGGCACAAAAACAGACACATAGACCAATGGAACAGAATTGAGAACTCAGAAGTGGACCCAAAAGTATACAGCCAACTAATCTTTGACAAAGCAGGAAAGAATATCCGATGGAAAAAAGACAGCCTTTTTAACAGATGGTGTTGGGAGAACTGGACAGCACCATGCAGAAGAATGAAACTAGATCATTTTCTCACACCATGCACAAAAATAAACTCAAAATGGATAAAGGACCTGAACATGAGACAGAAAACTATCAACACCCTAGCGGAGAAAGCAGGAAACAACCTCCTTGACCTCCACCGCAGCAACTTCTTACTTGACACATCCCCAAAAGCAAGGGAATTAAGAGCAAAAATAAATGATTGGGACCTCATCAAGATTAAAAGCTTCTGCACAGCCAAGGAAACAACCCACAAAACTAATAGGCAACCAACGGAATGGGAAAAGATAGTTGCAAATGACATATCAGATAAAGGGTTAATATCCAGAATCTATAAGGAACTCACCAAACTTCACACCCGAAAAACAAACAACCCAGTGAAGAAATGGGCAGAAGATATGAACAGACATTTCTCCAAAGAGGACATCCAGATGGCCAATAGACACGTGAAACGATGCTCAGCATCCCTCCTAATCAGGGAAATACAAATCAAAACTACACTGAGATGCCACCTCACGCCAGTCAGTGTCTAAAATGAGCCAATCAGAGAACTCTAGATGCTGGCGAGGATGTGGAGAAACGGGCACCCTCCTACACTGTTGGTGGGAATGTAAACTGGTTCAGCCCCTCTGGAAAACAGTGTGGAGGTTCCTAAGGAAACTAACAATAGAACTCCCCTATGTCCCAGCAATAGCACTGCTAGGAATTTACCCAATGGATACAGAAATGCTGATGCATAGGAGCACATGTACCCCAATGTTCATAGCAGCACTCTCTACAATAGCTAAAACATGGAAAGAGCCTAAGTGTCCATCCACAGAGGAATGGATCAAGAAGATGTGGTTTATCTATACCATGGAATACTACATGGCAATGCGAAACAATGAAATCTGGCCATGTGTAGCAACATGGATGGACCTTGAGGGTGTGATGCTGAGCGAAATAAGTCAGGCAGAGAAGGACAAATATCATATGTCTACACATATAGGAGGATTAGGAGAAACTTGACAGAGGAACAAGTGGGAGAAGAAGGGGGGAAATAGTGGGGGGAAAGGGAGAGAAGCAAACCATGAGAGACTCTTGAATGATGACAAAAACTGAGAACTGATAGATGTGGGGGGGAGGGGAGATGGGCCTGGAGGAGGACACTTGTGGGGGTTGAGCACTGAGTGTTATGTGGTAACTAATTTGACAATAAACTATTAGCAAAAAATAAAAAATAATAATAATCAATGACAATCCTTAAGAAATTTGTACAAAAAATGGGAATAGGAGGAACACATTCAAAATCATTCTGAGGCCAGTATTACCCTGACACCAAAACAGGATAAAACAATACAATAAGAGAAACGTCTAGTTTTCCTGATAGGATTGTTACTCTGATTTTCTATTGACAAGAATTTGTCAGGTGGCTCTGTGTATATGCTAAGGGGCATGCAAGGGAAATAGCTCCAACCATCTCCTTTGTCCCAGGAGAGGCATCTCCCTGAAGCTCCAGAAAGCTTTTCTAGAACAGCAAATAATCAATCCTCTATATGCCAAAAGTTTTTTGTTTGTTTGTTTTTCAGATTGCTGTTTCCACACAGTCTGCTCTGCAGTTGCTTGCATGTCTTCTTTCCAGGAGTAGTGCCATACCCTCCTGGCTCTATCCCAGCCAAGTCTGCAGACTTTAAAACTCCAGGCTTTAGAGATATGGTATGGGCAGAGGCCTATACTGTTCTTCTAGGAGAGAAGCCCACCTGCTGAGACTGAGGCAAGCTTGCCTGAGAAGGGCAATTCTACTAGAGCACAGGGGGTAATTCACAGGGGTAAATGCACCTATTAAAAAATAGGTGTATTTTTTAATGAAAGAATTAATGGATTCACATTCAGTGACGATTATGAATGACAATATATTTCTTACACCTGATGTATTTTTTTTACTTTGTTAGTTGCTCATTTTATGTTTCCGTATTTTTGCGGGTTTCATTTTTAAAATAATTTTCTTGTGTTTTAGTCATCTATATTTTTTGGAGGACACTATAAGGTAAGTGGCAATGGGAGGAGACATTAAACCTTATATAGGGAATAGAAAGATTAAGTACCCTAGGAGAGTACCATGCGTTATGCTCACCCCAATTAGTAATTTTGTCATCCTCGTTTATATTTCCTTTGAAGGCTACCTGTCTTTCACTTCACACTTACTTATACATATTCATTAATATTTTATAACAAGATGATTGTGTCTCTCTCAGGCCCACACTAAATCACACTCATATGATAAAACTATAAGAACATCTTTGGAACACTCTTGCTCTAACATGGGGATGGTATCATGAAAGAATTCTAATTGTTCTTTCCAAATTGTCTCCAGAGATCCATTTCTGGTTAGGGGGTTTATATGCTACTCTAGTTCTAGTGTGGTCCTTTTCCATTTGTAGGCTACTATTAATTCCCAGAGGCATGTAAGATAGTATCTGTAATTTTAGAATAAAGAAATGTTATCATCGTGTGTTTGTACTTCTTGCTCAACAAACACTCTAGGAATTCAGTGAAACATCTAATCTGCAGGCTTAAATATTTTTTTTAACGTCAGGAGAACTTTCTTCTAGTATGTTTTATCACGTGTTCCTTTTCTATCTGTATGCTTTTTTTTCTTTTTATGAGTAACATAACTATGTATCCCCACTTGCCACACACAACCTTAGTTTATGACTGTGGTTTAAGCAAATTTATTAAAATTAGTCCCCTTTCACTCTCAGAAGTGTTCAATTCCACAATACATTGCACAGTCAGCCTACTTATAAGTCCTACTATTTGCATGTTAGACTCCCAGAACTATTCTCTAAAAACCTTGTCTTTTCCTGAATATTCATATGTGGTTGATTAATTTGTTGTCTCCAAAATTTCATCCAAACCTGTATCTACACCATTTTCCATGACCATATTACTCCATCAAAGGTAGAATAAAATTACATACTTTTTTTTTGTGGCTTAGCCATATGATTTCTTTTGACCAATGGAATGCAGACTTGATTAAAGCAAAACATGAAATGTGTCTGTGCAATGGGACTTGGACTTTTGTTCTTTTCCAATCCCTATTTGAAGATAGTTTTCCAGTTAGCACATTGGTCAAAGGGAAAAGAGCCACATCTACATCTAACTTGTACCTAACTGTAATTTGGAGCCAAGTTCAGATGAACCCTTCCCATGTCAGTCATGGGAGACTGCTAGTTAATTGACAGATGTATGAGCAACATTAAATATCAACAAAACTGACAGCTATATGCTCTTTATACATTTTATTATGTACTTTAAGCTGCATCTTTTATTTGATATTTTAGTTCTACCCCAACTCATGGGACCTGCAATGGGAAGATGAGCCCCTATCACTTCTGGCTTTGAAAACAGTGGGTCTTATGTCTAGGAGAACCACAGGAAAGCAAGAAGCCAAGACTCCGTTCTTAAGGGGACAAATATAATTTCACTCACTCTGAGTTCTAGAGCATAAAGGAGTTTGAAAAATGCCTAGGTTACACATGAAGGACATCCAATTACTAATTCTAGACTTTATGCCAGAAAGGTAAAGATTTGTTGGAATGCTTTCAAAGATAGCAATACTGGTAGGCACCACTTTCTTTTTTCACTTCCCTTCTACTTAGCTAGACAGGCACTCATTGAAGTCATTTCTGACATTTTCCACCTATTGTGGTTGCACCATTCACCTCATCCCACTGTTCTCCTGCAGACTCATCCCATGCAAATCACCTGACCCAGTGCCTCTCTCAAGCAGCCCGCAACTCTGCCACAAATGGTCCTGACTGGCACTGGAGTTGCCCCAAAGTTTCCAACTGGCTTGCCATACCTACTAGGAGTCCGCAGCCCACACTGGCAGTATCCCTAAGCAGGCCCTACCCCAACAGGTCAATTCCACACACTGGGATCCTTGCAATGGTTACAGCTGGAAATTCACAAGAAGTTACACTGGCAGTCTGCCCCAATATGCCAGTAAGTTCACAATTGTGACCAAGCCAAAACAAAAGTTCAAAGATAGCCCACATGGGGGTATAACACTCATGACCAGGAGTTCTGCCATGCTGGGCCTCACAGGATGGCTTGTCCATTAACAACTCCTTCAAGACTAAGAGACATAGCTGACCTACCCAATGCATACAAGTAATGAGAGTCAGGTAAAAGGAAACCAAAACATATATTCTAAACAAAAGTGTCAGAAAAAGACCAAAGTGAAATGGAGATAAGCCACCTACTAGATAAAGACTCCAAAATAATGGTCATAAAGAGGCTTACTGAACTCTGGAGAAGAATGGATAAATAGCATGAGAACTTCAACAAAGAGGTAGAAAATTCAAAAAAAAAAAAAAAAAAAAAAAGAACCAACCACAACTGAATAATGCAATAAACTAAATAAACAGTACACTAGGAAAAGTCAACAGAAGAAAAGGAGATCAGTGATCTGGAAGACAGGGCAGTAGAAATCACCCAATCAGAGCAGCAAAAAGAAGAAAAAACTTTAAAAATGAGGATAGTTTAGGAGACCTTTGAGACAAGATCTATTGTACTAATGCTTGTCCAGGAAGGGAAATAAGGGGATAGAAAAACTATTGGAAGTTTTTTTTTAAGTTACTTATTATTAATGGCTAAAAAGTTCACAAACCCAGGAGAGAAAATAGACAATCAAGTCCAGGAAGCACAGAGCTCTAATAAGGTAAACCCAAAGACACTCACACTAAGATACATTATAATCCAAGTTTCAACAGTTGAGGATAAAGAGATTCTTAGAAGCAGCAAGAGAAAAGCAACTGGTTACATATAAGGGAATCCCACAAATATGAATTTATTTTTTAGTTGATACTTTATAGGCCAGAAGGGAGTGGCATGACATATATACAAGCTGATTTCTGAGGAAACAAAACGAAACAAAATAAAATCTACACTAAAGATACTCTACCTTGCAAAATTAAGACTCTGAATGAAAACTGAGATAAGGATTTTCCCAGACTGGCAAAAGCTGAAGAGTTAATAAATACAAAGTAGCCTTACAAGTAATGTTTATGGGACTTTTTAAAATGAAAAGCAAGGGGCATCTGCCTGGCACAATCAGTTAAGGGTCAGAGTCTTGATTTTGACTCTGGTTATGGTATCATGGTTCATGGGATTGAGTCCCACATCAGGCTCAGAGCTGACAATGCTTGGGATTCTCTCTCTCTCTCTCTCTCTCTCTCTCTCCTGTGCCCATGTATGCACTCACTCTCCCTCAATAAATAAATACATAAACTTAAAAAAATTAAAAAATAAAATTGAAAACAAAAAGCCATAATTAGAAATAAGAATATTGTGAAAGAAAAATTTCCCCAGTAAGTTTAACATACAGTAAAGTAGTAGATTAACCATCTACATAACTAGTATAAAATTTAAAACAGAAAGTAGTAATATGATGTAAACATACAATAACTAGCAAAGGTATACAAAAGGTAAATAAAATATAACTTCAAAAATATAAAATGTATGGAGAAGGGAGTAAAAATGTAATGCACTTAGAATGTACTTGAAGTTAAATGGCCATCTACTTAAAATAGATTGCTGTATACATAGGATGTTATACATAAGCTTAAAGTTACCACAAGCCAAATACCTTTAATAGATAACACAAAATTTTGTATAAAAAAGGATACAAACATAACAAAAAGGAAAGTCACCAAGGGGCGCCTGGGTGGCTTAGTCGGTTAAGGGTCCGACTTTCGCTTAGGTCATGATCTCGCGGTTCGTGGGTTCGAGCCCCGCGTCGGGCTCTGTGCTGACTGCCAGCTCAGAGCCTGGAGCCTGTTTCAGTCTGTGACTCCCTCTCTCTGACCCTCCACTGTTCATGCTGTCTCTCTCTCTCTCTCCTAGAAATAAATTAAAAAAACATAAAAAAAAAAAAGGAAAGTCACCAAATCATTAGAGAAGAGAACAAGAAAAGAAGAAAGGAACAGAGAAGAACAATGAAACAATTAGAAAAATCATTAACAAATGACAATAGGTGTGTGTATATGTGTATGAAATTACTTTAAATGTAAATAGACTAAATTCTCCAATTAAAACACATTGCAAGGCAAGATAGATACAAAAGCAAGATCCATATATATGCTGCCTATAAGAGACTCCTTTCCAATATAAAGAATATACAGACTGAGAGTGAAGTGATGGAAAAAGATATTTCATGCAAAAAGAAACCAAAAGAAAGTTTGTATAAACAAAACTTATATCAGAAAATAAATAGACTTTAAAACAAACTGTACGGGGCGCCTGGGTGGCTTAGTTGGTTAAGCGTCCGACTTTCACTTAGGTCATGATCTCGCGGTTCGTGGGTTCGAGCCCCGCGTCGGGCTCTGTGCTGACTGCCAGCTCAGAGCCTGGAGCCTGTTTCAGTCTGTGACTCCCTCTCTCTCTGACGCTCCCCTGCTCATGCTGTCTCTCTCTCTCTCTCTCTCCTAGAAATAAATAAAAATATTTTAAAAAAATGTTTAAAAAAAACAAAGACTGTACAAGGGACAAAAAAAGTGGCATTATATAATGATAAATGGGTTAATAACAGAGGCCATACTTGTCGATAGTTATGACTACAACATAGGTGCATCTAAACATATAAAGTAAATATTAACAGACATAAAAGGATGCATTAACAGTAACATAATAATTATAGGGAAATTTAACACTCCACTGACAACAATGAATGGGTTGAGTAGGCAGAAAATCAATAAGGAAACAATGGCCTCAAATAATATCTTAGACCAAATGGTCTTGATTGATGTATACAGAGCATTCAATCTAAAAACAGCAGAATATGCTTTCTTCAACTGTACATAAAACATTCTTCACAATAGGACACATGTCAAGTCACAAAGTAAGTCTTAATATATTTAAGATGATTGAAATCATATCAAGAATATTTTTCAATGAGAGTATGAAACCAGAAATACACTTTAAGAAATAAACTGGAAAAAAAAACCAACAAATGTGAAGACTAAACAACATGATTCTAAAGAACCAGTGGATTATGAAGAAATCAAAGTGGAAATTTAAAAAATGTCAGTACTACCTAAAGCAATCTACACATTCAATGCAATCCCAATCAAAATTGTACCAGCATTCTTCTCAAAACTAGAACAAACTGCCCTAAAGTATGTATGGAACCACGAAAGACCCCAAAGAGCCAAAGTAATATTGAAGAAGAAAACCAAAATGGGAGGCATCACCATCCTAGACTTTAGCTTCTACTACAAAGCTGTCATCATCAAGACAGTATGATATCGGCACAAAAACAGACACATAGACAAATGGAATAGAATAGAGAACTCAGAATTGGACCCACAAATGTATGGCCAACTCATCTTTGACAAAGCAGGAAATAGTATCTAATGGAAAAAAGACAGCCTCTTTACCAGATGGTGCTGGGAGAACTGGACAGCAACATGCAGAAGAATGAAACTAGATAATTTTCTCACACCATATGCAAAAATAAATTCAAAATGAATAAAGGACCTGAATGTGAGACAGGAAACCATCAAAACCCTAGAAGAGAAAGCAGGAAACAACCTCCTTGACCTCAACCACAGCAATTTCTAACTTGACACATCCCCAAAGGTAAGGGAATCAAGAGCAAAAATGAACTATGGGGATCTCATCAAGATTGAAAGCTTCTGCACAGCAAGGGAAACAATCCATAAAACTAACAGGCAACTGGCGGAATGGGAAAAGATAGTTGCAAATGACATATCAGATAAACAGTTAGTATCCAAAATCTATAAGGAACTCACCAAATTACACAGAAAAAAAAATCCAGTGAAGAAATGGGCAGAATATATGAACAAACATTTCTTCAAAGAGGATATCCAGATGGTAAACAGAAACATGAAATGATTCTCAGAATCCCTCATCATCAGGGAAATACAAATCAAAATCACACTGAGATACCATCTCATGCCAGTCAGAGTGGCTAAAATGGGCAAATCAGAGGACTCTAGATGCTGGTAAGGATGTGGAGAAATGGGCACCCTCCTACACTGTTGGTGGGAATGTAAACTGGTACAGCCCCTCTGGAAAACAGTGTGGAGGTTCCTCAGGAAATTAACAATAGAACTCCCCTATGACCCAGCAATATCGCTGATAGGAATTTACCCAAGGGATACAGGAGTGCTGATGCACAGGGGCACATGGACCCCAGTGTTCATAGCAGCACTCTCCACAATAGCCAAAACATGGAAAGAGCCTAAGTGTCCATCAAGGGACGAATGGATCAAGAAGATGTGGTTTATCTATACAGTGGAATACTACATGGCAATGAGAAACAATGAAATCTGGCCATGTGTAGCAACATGGATGGACCTTGAGGGTATTATGCTGAGCGAAGTAAGTCAGGCAGAGAAGGACAGATACCATATGTTTGCACATATAGGAGGATTAGGAGGAACTTAATGGGGGACCTTGGGGGAGAAAAAGGGGAAAAATAGTTGGGGAAAGGGAGGTAGGCAAACCATGAGAGACTCTTGAATGCTGAGAACAAACTGAGGGCTGATGGGGGTGGGGGAGAGGAGAAGGGGGGTGATGTGCATGGAGAAGGCACTCGTAGGGATGAGCACTGTGTGTTATATAGAAACCAACTTGACAATAAACTATTAAAAACAATAATAAAATAACTAAAAAATACCTTGATAAAGATGAAAATTAAAATGCAATCCTTCAAAATCTATGGGGCAGAATAAAAGCAGTTCTAAGAGAAAAGTTTACAGAAATATAGGCCCACTACCAAAAATAACAAATATCAAAAACAACCTTAACTTACACCTGAGGGAACTAAAAATAAAGACAACAAAGAAAAAAAAAGCCCAAAGTTAATAGGAGGAAAGTAATAATAAAGTTCAAATTTAAATAATAAATTTAAATAGAGACAAAAAAGTAAAAAAGATCAATGAAACTAAAAGCTGTGATTTTTTTTTGAAAAAAATTATATGAAATGTATGACCTTTAGTTGGATTCATCAAGGAAGAAAAAAGAGAGGGCCCAAATATATATCATATCAAAAATAAGAAAAGTGGAGAAGTTATAATAAATACTAAAGAAATAAAAAGGATTATAAAATACTACTATGAGAGATGATATGTCAACAACTGGAAAAATCTAGAAGAAATGTATAAGTTCCTAAAAACATACAATTTTCCAAGACTAAATCAAGAAGAAATATAAAATCTTATTTTACAAATTACAAGTAATAAAATTGAATCAGTAATTTAAAAAACTCCAAACAGTAAAATCCAGGACCAGATGGGCTTTGCACATGAATTGTACCAGGCATTTAAAGGATAGTTAGCACCTATTATGCTTAAACTATTCCAAAACATTAAAAGAGAAAGGAATGACTCCAAACTCATTCTACAAGGCTAGCCCTACCATAATAACAAAGCCACACACACACACACACACACACACACACACACACACACACACACACACACACTGCAGACCAAAATCTCTGAGAAACATGAATGTAAAAATCCTCAACAAAATATTAACGCAGTGAATTCAACAATATATGAAAAGTATTATACACCATGCTCACTTGGGATTTCTTTATTCCAGGGATGAAAGAATGGTTCAATATTCACAAATCAATCAATGTGATATGTTAACAAAGGGAATAATTATCATATGATCATCCTAATAGATGCTTTTGGAATAATTATTATACGATCATCCTTATAGATGCAGAAAAAGCATTTGATAACATTCGTATCCATTTATTATAGAAGCTTTCAACCAAATGGTTATAGAGGAAACATACTACAATGTAATAAAGGCCATACATAACAAACCCAAAACTAATTAACACTTAATGTTAAAAAGCCTGAAGTTTTCCTCTGATTATGAAAAGGACAAGAATGTCTTCTCCTGCCACTTTTATTAAACATAATATTGGAGTCCTAGCCACAGCAATCAGACCAAAAAATATACATAAATTTTAAAAACAAAAAATAAATATGAAGTGAAACTGATACAATTTACAAAATACATAATTTTGTATACAGTAAACCCTAAAGATTCAACCAAAAAAACCCATTAGAACTAATACAAAAATTTGGTAAATTGCAAGATACAAAATTAAGATAGATAAATCTGTTACATTTCTATTCACTAATAATAAACTATAAGAAAGAGAAATTAAGAAAGCAATCCCATTTAAAATTACATCGAAAATGGGGCGCCTGGGTGGCTTAGTCGGTTGAGTGTCCGACTTTCGCTTGGGTCATGATCTCGCGGTTCGTGGGTTCGAGCCCCGCATCCGGCTTTGTGCTGACTGCCAGCTCAGAGTCTGGAGCCTGTTTCAGTCTGTGACTCCCTCTCTCTCTGACCCTCCCCTGCTCACGCTGTCTCTCTCTCTCTCTCTCCTAGAAATAAATAAAACTTCAAAAAAATAAATAAATAAAATAAAACACTTAAAAAAAATAAAATAAAATTGCATCGAAAAGAATAAAATATGAAGAAATAAATTTAACCAAGGAGGTGAAAGACCTGTTCTCTGAAACTATAAGACATTAAGAAAACTGAAGATATCAAAATAAATGGAAAGATATTCCATGCATATGGATTAGAAAAATACTGTGTTTTTTTTTTCTAGGAGAGAGAGAGAGAGAGAGAGCGTGAGCAGGGGAGGGCCAGAGAGAGAGGGAGTCACAGATTGAAACAGGCTCCAGGCTCTGAGCTGGCAGTCAGCACAGAGCCCGATGTGGGGCTCGAACCCACGAACCGCGAGATCATGACCTAAGTGAAAGTCGGACGGTTAACCGACTAAGCCACCCAGGCGCCCCAGAAAAATACTGTTAAAATGTCCATACTACCCAAGGCAATTTATAAATTCAATGCAATCCCTATCAAAATTTCAGTAACATTTTATACAGATGCATAACAAAGAATCCTGAAATTTGTACAAAACCACAAAAGATTCCAAATAGCCAAAGCAATCTTGAGAAATGGAACAATGCTGGAAGTTTCATACTTCCTAATTTCAAGCTATTCTACAAAACTATAGTAATCAGAGCAGTATGGTAACTGGCACAAAAACATACACAATGATCAATGGAACAGAACAGAGTCCTGAAATAAAGTCACACTTAAACAGTCAATACGTCTTTCACAAAAAAAGGCAAGAGTGGGGCGCCTGGGTGGCTCAGTCAGTTAAGTGTCCGATTTTGGCTCAGGTCATGATTTCACGGTTTGTGGGTTCCAGCCGCATGTCGGGCTCTCTGCTGACAGCTAGCTCAGAGCCTGGAGCCTGCTTCAGATTCTGTATCTCCCTGTCTCTCTGACCCTACCCCGCTCACGCTGTCTCTCTCTCTTGAAAGAAATAAAACATTAAAAAATTAAAAAAAAAAAAAAAGGCAAGAGTATACAACAGGGAAAAGACGTTTTTCAATAAATGGTGTCAGGAATACTGGACAACTCCATTCAGAAGAATGAAACTGGACCAGTTTCTTAGCCATATACAAAAAAAAAAAAAACAAAAAACAAAAAACAAAAAAACCCAGAATAGATTAAAGACAATGAGCATTTGGAAGAAAACATAGGCAGTAAGTTCTTAGACATAGGTCCTACAATATTGTTTTGGAAATATCTCCTCAAGCAAGAGAAACAAAGGCAAAAAGAAACAAATGAAACTGCATCAAACTAAAAAGCTTCTGTACGCAGAGGAAAACCATCAACAAAAGGTGACCCACTGAATAGAAGATATTTTCATATGATATAACTGATGAGGAGTTAATATCCATAATATGTACTCACATGATTTAATGTCAAAAAACAACCTGATTTAAAGGGCAAAGTACATATGTAGTTCTTTAAAAAAATGCAGATGGAAAACATACATGAAAAGATACTCAACATCCCTAATGATCAAATGGAGCCGCGAAACCACCTCACACCTGTCAGAATGGGTATTACCAAAGAGAAAAAATTGTTATTACTTTGGTGATTGTTGGCAAAGATACAGAGAATGGGGAACTCTCATGTATTTTGGGGGAGTATGCAAAATAGCATGGCCACTATGGAAAAGAGATAGAGGCATCTCAAAAAATTAAAGATATAACTACCACACAATCCAGAAATTCCACTTCTGGGTATTTTCTTGATAACAATCCTAATTTCAAAATATATATGCACCCCTATGTTTTTTTTTAAATGTTTTATTTATTTCTAGGAGAGAGAGAGAGAGAGACAGCGTGAGCAGGGGAGGGCCAGAGAGAGAGGGAGTCACAGACTGAAACAGGCTCCAGGCTCTGAACTGGCAGTCAGCACAGAGCCCAATGCGGGGCTCGAACCCACGAACCGTGAGATCATGACCTAAGCGAAAGTCAGAGGCTTAACCGACTAAGCCACTCAGGCGCCCCTATGCACCCCTATGTTTATTGCCACATTATATACCACAGCCAAGGTTAGGAAGCTACCTAAGTGTTTATCAATAGCTGAATGGATAAAAATGTGATATATGTCTGTATGTATAAGCATACACATACATGTGTGTATATATATGTGTGTTTGTATATATGCATTCACACATATTACTCATAAAAAAAATGAGATGTTGCCATTTGTGACAACATGGAAGGACCCAAAGGATGCTATGCTAAGTTAAGTAAGTCAGACAGAGAAAGACAAATATCTTATGATGTGTGCAATTTAAAAAACAAAACAAAGTAAACAAAAACAGAGTCACAGTTATAGAGAAGAGTTTGGTGGTTGTGGGGGCAGGTGGAGAGATGGGCAAAGTAAATAAAGGGGATTCAAAGGTACAAACTTCCAGTTATATAATAAATAAGACATGAAGATTCAATGTACAGCATAGGGAATAGTAGTTAATATTGTAACAACTTTATACGGTGAGAGATGATAGCTAGATTTATCACGGTGATCTCTTTGTGACGTAGATTAGTGTTGAAATCTCTATGTCCTTCACTTAAAAGCAATATAAAATTGTATTTCAATTGCAAAATATTTTTGGACTGTAATGTATATTCATGGGAGGGAGATAAATTAATATCTTTTTAATCAAGGGAAAATACATTGTAGAGATTATCATTTTATTCTTTACAGTTCCTCTTATCTCTATAGCTGTATAACTTACATGATTCAAATTGCCCTCTGTTTCTCCCTACTAATTTACTTTACTCAAATCTAAGGTCTTGAAATGATTTTGTTGATGTATTTTTGTTTGCATTCATTCATCACACTTCTGCATTTGGGTTTGTACCCTCCATTCAATGGAGTCTTTTCTTGTTGATTCTGCAATTATCTCCATGTCCATAAAACTAATGGATACTTTGAACCCTCTTTTTAATTAATATGTAAGCATTATTATCCATGATTGATGCTGTTTACTTATTTTCTAAATGTTTGTTTGTTTTTTTACTTATTTGAGAGAGAGAGAGAGAGAGAGAGACAGAGAGAGAGAGAGAGAAAATGCTAAGGCAGGCTCCACATTCAGTGCAGAATCCTACGTGGGGCTCGAAATCATGAACTATGAGATCATAACCTGAGCAGAAATTAAGAATCAGATGCTTAACTGACTGAGCCATTCAAGTGCCCCAGTCGTCCTCTCTTTTTTAAATCTCTACTTTCTTCAGCCTCTATGAAGACATACTCCTTAGGTTTTTGTGCATTTTTATGTTGTTTCTTCCTCTTCAAAATTTTAAACATGTGTCTTTATCATGATTCTGTTCTGGGCCATTTTTCTTTTTAGATATGGATGTATGTACATATGTATCTATGTATGTATTTTAGAATTTTTTTGTTTATTTATTTATTCATAGTGTTTTTTAAATTTCTTTTATTATTCTTTTTTTTTCCAGTTAGTTAACATGTAGCATAATACTAGTTTCAGGTATACAGTATAGTGATTCAACACTTCCATATTTCACCCAGTCATGTTTTCTAAACGATCTCCTTCATTTAAGTTTAATGTCCATGTTCTAAATTTAGGTGCTATGATTCTCTGCCCTTTATCCCCAGTTCAAACCTTTCTTTGAGTCGAGACTTATGAATGTGTTTAAGGCTTCTCAAATTAAACCCCTAGACTTTGTCTCCAAAATTCTCCATTTGGAGATTTCTCTTTGGAAATTATCACATACTGAAAAAACCTTCATAACATCGCTGACCACTCTAACCACTCAGTTAATGAGCTATTATGTTTTATCAACTTTCCTAACTATCTTTCATCAGTACAACCCCCCAGTGCTACCAGCATTTCTCAGTTAAATTATTCTAGCAGCCCAAATTTGCCCTCCCCTTGGCTCCTGATAAAACACTGCCACTATCAACATATGTTTTCAACCACCAAACAAATCAGATCATCATCTTCCATGTAAACCCCTTTAATAACTTATTTCACCTTAAAAATGTAAACAAAATCTGAACATGGCTAACATAGCCATCCTTTGTGTGGCCCTACCTGCTTAATACATCCATCTCCCTTTGCTACACACTCCTCTTGCACTCTGAGCAAGTCTCTTTTAAACCTGAGTCTATCTTTTTAAAATTTTCCACTTAACTTTTACTTATTTCTGAGACATCAGCTAATGTATTACTTCCTGAGAGAAAACTTCCTTGTCATACAAGACCAGGGTGAATCCTCAAATAGCACTCAATGCTTCTTCCCTTCACAGTCCTTTATTTGTTATCACTTAATATTTTTTGCAAATATTTATTTAATGTGTATCTTTATAATCTTTAAGTTTCCTGAGGCAACAAGTCATGTATGTTCTATTCAGCTCTATATCCTCAGTTCCCCTAATACCTTCAATAAATATTAATTAGCTAATTCACATGCCTTGTACAACATGACTCCACATTAAAGGGAGGATTTGTGTATTTTTAAGAGGGCTACGATACTGAGAAATAAAATTGTTCTTAAAATTCTTCTCTGGTTGTTTCTCATCCCTGACCTACTTTTCACTTTGTCTCAGTTGTTCAATAGAGGGAAGTAGAACATGTTCTTACTTGTTGTATATGTTGTACTCAGGATTTTACCCTATGCTTAACTTATTAAGCTAAAGGATGCTAAGGTCTTGAAGTTAAACAACTTTTCGAATCTGTATACATAGAGTAAATATATTGTAGAAGAAAATTAGTTCTGTATATTTTAGGCATATATTTCAATTTCTTTAATTTTCCATGGGATTAGGATAATTTTAAAATAAGAAAAGAGGAAGGAAGGAAGGAAGGAAGGAAGGAAGGGAGACAGGCAGAGTAGAGAGGGAGTAAGGAGATGGGGGAAAGAAAGGGCAGAGAGAGAGGAAGGGAGGAAACAGGGGATGAAGAAAGGAAGTAACAAGGTAAGCTTTACTTTGCAATAAAATGTGAAATAGGAAATGTAAAAGTAATGATTAAAACATAAAATCGTCTTTTGTAACTACCAAAATAAGCATTGTTTTAGACAACAATCATCAATGGATACCAAAACTAGTACATGAAAGTTTAAGAAACAACAAGATTTTTACATAGTTTCAGAGTTAGTCCCCATGAGATAGTTCATAGTTACAAAAAGACGGTGGGAAAATCTGACAAACACTGTACTCAAGGGATGGCAGTTAGCATCATCAATAATTGGAAAAATTGACAGCATGTGCCTCTTAATAGGATGCACTGAGAAGAACATAACATCACTTTTGTGGATATCCCGCCAAATGTGCACAACCTAAATTTAATCAGGAAGAACAGCAGACAAACCAGAGAGAGACTTCTTCCAAAATTTCTGACCTGTAGCCTACAAAATGAAACACAAAGGATGACCGAGGAATTGTTCCAGATGAAAAGAGACTAAAGGAACATGACAACTGAATCCAATGTATAGTCTGGAGTTTTTCTTTTCTATGGCAGACATCAGTGGGACTGTTGGCAAAATCAGAATATAATCTAAACATTGGACAACAGTATTGTATTAATATTAATTTCCTGATTCTGATTATTGTACTATGGTCATATAAGAAAATGGTTTTTTTAAAGAAGCACATACTAAACATTTAGGATTAAAGGAGCATCATGTGCAACTGATTCTCAAATCTTCAGAAAAATTATATGTATTCTGTTTGTGTGTATGAATATCAGTGTACATGTACCAAGGGAAAGAGAAAGAGAGAAGAGGGAAGATAAGGCCAACATGTATATTACTGATATTTGGGGAATCTGTCGAGGAATATACAGAATTCCTCTAGACATGTACTACTAATAAAATATATTCTTTATTTTTCAGATCTGAATAATGGCTAAGTCACCAGCATTGAGAAGATTAAATGAAGAGAATGTGAACATATTTTTTATGAAATACACTGTATCCCTCAATTTTTGTTATCATATTAATATTACTTTTGTAAAAAAGTGGAATGAGAATCATACATCTTTATATTATTCATCCTATTTAAACTAAGCATGAGAAAAATAACCGCTATTTAAAAAAAAAAACACCTTTATCTTATAAATAATTACTAGTTAGAGAATGCAGGGTATTTTGAAGGTTAGTGTTGTCAGGCAATGGACTTACTCATCATCGCTTCCTCATAAATCAGAATCTAATTGGCTGACAGAATAACCAAACTAGGGATCTGAGCTGGTCATAGCTAAAATTTACTGTCACTGTAGATATATAGGGGGAAATTACTACTGTGTATTTGAACTAGTAAAACTATAGCTCCATTGCTTTACTGTTCGTTTTTTAAACTATTATTTAATTGACATTTTTATGAAAAGATTCTTCTACTCAGGATCCTAATTAGACACTGACATTCTAGACACAGAACTGCCCCATTTTTAAACCTACTGTTACTACATTCCCTTGCATTGGATTTTAATGGTAAGATTTCCTATGTTCCATGATTATGCAAGTAGGCTGTGAGACACACACTGCTTAAAGTTTAAGACCAAATGATACTTTAGATAGCACATATCATTTGTAGAATAATGACAGGATGGATGCCCATTTGCTCCAGCAATAAACTTGTCTCTAAGTAGCTATATGGTGCTATCTGCTTGAAAACTTACTGTTTAACGAAGTTGAGGAACATGTTTCAAAATTGCCAATAATGCATTTCTATGCATCTAGTGTTTAATAATAGGTAACTTCTTCATTATTCCCATTTGAAAAAATAGAAAAATGAGTTATCGGTTAACATTCATTTAAAAGATTCTTGAAACAAAGTTTAAAGTCCCATATAATAAAATATTAATTATGCAAATAACTTATTATAAGATAAACTAAAATATTAAAGGCATTTTAGTGAAATGAGTTCCAAATCCATCCTTAATATATTCATTTCCAAAGACAGACAGTTGTTAGAGCTGGAAAGTAATCAAAATAGTCTTTGAGTTCTTAAACTTCACCAACTATAATATCAAATGGAAGCATACAATTTCTGTACTTTTTCTGAGAAAAAAATGAATCACTTCACTTTCACTTAAATCATGCATACATAATTTCAATCTGCTTATTGTTTTTATTTAGCCCTTTGCACAAGAAAATTAAAGACATTGCTGAATTCCAAGAAGCATTTTAGCACAGCCAGCCATTTGCTCTCAGGATAACACTGCTATGCTAAGTTGGTTTTTACTACTGTTGCATTTTAGAATATAAACAACAACACTGTATTCCCTAGTCTAGAAGCAATGTTTAGCTGAAATAAGATTTGCTCAGCAGGATGTCAAGACAACATGATTTATTTTCAAAAGAAAAAATGGAAAGTTATGAAACCTAAATAATGCTAATATAATTATTCTTGAAAATGGAGAAAAGTATATTTTTACAAGCGAATTTCAAGATAGATGCCATTTCAGGAAAAAAAAAACAAAAGATATAAAAATTAAATGTTGCTAAATAAGTTTACTGGGTGATAAATAGAAATGAAACACTTTGTGAAAGATGTAATCTTAAAGAATGCTTAAAATATGAGTGTATATAGAATTATACATAAATCTTCTAAGGTACTATGAAGGGCTTCTGTGATTTTCGATTAAGTATCAAAGAGTTGTAACATGAAGTTACAAGATAATAATAGACCCTTGCTATTTTGTTGTATTGCACTGTAAAAACTGCATTCAATTTTAGGCAAACAAAATTTAAAAGCCCAGACATTTCTAACAAAATATAAAAAGCCCAGGCAGATTTCTGAAGAGACCAATAATAATGTTTAGGAATTTGGAGAGGGCATTTTTTTAATAAGAAAATATTCACAGCAGTCTTGACTTTGCACATGCAGAATATGATTAAATGTATACTCATCGTGGATTTTGTGTAAGCACACAGTCTTTTGATTTTAAAAAATTGCTTAAAATGAAATTATTTTCATAAAATTTTCTACCCTGAAAGAATCAATACGGACACCTTATCCAAAATCCAAAACATCGTTTAAAACATCATTTAAAACATCATTTAAAAATGATGCCTTGGGCCCAAAATTGTCAACCTAAATAAGTTCACGGAGCCTGTTAATATCAAAGCCAACATTAAAACCCACATTTATAATAATAAAAAGCTTTTTCCAATTTGTCACATACTTCAAGTATCTCTAGCTCATGTCATTCTCCTGAGTTAAAAGTACAACATTATTAACTTTTTTCCAAATGCATTTTGGGCGTTCTTACTATCACACCACATGGGCTCTGGTATAAAACAATCTAATTCTAGTCTTTGTTCTATAACTTCAAAATCTGACCTGGGCCTAATTACCTAAGTTTTCATTTTCTTCTTCTGGAATTACTAATAGTAGAAACTTCATAGGGTTTTTTGAGTCTTATATGAGGAAACAGAAGTAACATGTTAACCCAGAATCTGGTACATAATATAAGTTTCATCACTGTTGACTATAATTATAAATTGTGGAGAAAAAGCATAAACAAATAGATGGATGGGGCGCCTGGGTGGCTTAGTCGGTTAAGCGTCTGACTTTCGCTTAGGTCATGATCTCTCGGTGCGTGGGTTCGAGCCCCGCATCGGGCTCTGTGCTGACTGCTAGCTCAGAGCCTGGAGCCTGTTTCAGTCTGTGACTCCCTCTCTCTCTGACCCTACCCTGCTCACACTGTCTCTCTCTCTCCTAGAAATAAATAAAACATTAAAAAAAAAAACCAAATAGATGGAAAATATTTTTTATACCTTCCAGAATTCTCAAGTGAATAAATACAAAGCAAACCACAACAGGAAAAAAATCACAACAAAGTTACTAAAAAACATGCCCCAAAAGAGGTGTTTCTATGTGTTTTTTTATTTTCTTAAACATATTGCCGTCAAATGAATAATAAGAGACTGGCAACTGATTTCTCAACAGAAATCATGGAAGCCAGATGACATAGGGCGACATTTTGAATTGTTTAAGGAAACTATCAGTCTAAAATTCTACACCTAACAAAAGTATTCTTCAAAAATAAGGTTAAGAGAATAAATTTCCAGATAAAGAAAAACTAATATGATACTCAATGCCAAGCACACAAAAGGTAGGAAGTGGGAAGGTTGTTCTTCAGGTAGAAGGAAAGTGGTCCCAAAGGATGCAATGTAATATACTAAGTCATGAAATTCAATAGAATATTCAATTATTTGGATACATGTAAATAAGTATTGACTGTCTAAATTTATAACAGGAATTTTTGTTTGTGTGTTTTGGAAAATATTTAAAATTTAAATATAATAATAATATAAATAATGAAAGAGTAAGAAATAGGGTTAATATTGTATGGACGATGTATGTCAACAAAAAGTATTCAAGGAATCATTTTGTAATACCCACAGTAACAACTAAAAGAATAATAAAATAATGCATATCTAGAAACCTAATAGGTAAAAGTAAAAAGAAAGAATGTTTAAAAAATAGGTAAAAGAGTTAGATAACAGATTTATAATCACCTGGAGAACATTAAATGAAAATAAACAGGAAAGTCTAAGTAAAATGCAAAAAGGATCAGACCATATAGAAGAGCAAATTTCAAGTATATGATTCTTGTAATAGATGCACATTAAATATGAGGATATAAAAATATGTAAATATATATAACATGAAAATGGTAATCAAAAGAAAGCTGGTATAGTTATATTCATTCAGAACTAGAGTTAAAGGCAAGATTTATTTCTATCAATGCAAATGATTATTGCAAAATGATACAGGAGTTCATTCAATAGAAAAAATATATAAATAGATATAAACATATTTAAAATATAATAATACATATATATATCATATATAGGTATAAATATATAAATATGTATATTTAAGGTACATGTATCCTAAATTTGAATACACACAAAAAAACAGAACTTCAAAATATTTCAACACTAACATATCATAAAGGCTAAGCAGACAGACTATAGTCAAATGAAAATTCAAGCATAACTTCCTCAATAAATAATGAAGCAAGTAGACAAAATCATCAGTAAAGAACTAGATATTTACACAGCATGATTAACAAATTTGGTTGAATTGAGATTCATAGAATACTTCGCCCACATTCTTTGTATGTGCACATGGATTATTTTCCAAATTGAACATTTATTATGCCATAAAGCAAGTACCAGCACATTTTAAATGACTGAAATTATCCGTTTGTTTTCTGCCTACAGAATCAAGCTAGAAACAAATGAACAAAAATGATAACTAAAAAATCTAAGAATGATTGAAAATAAAGCAATGCACTTCTAAATAGCTGATAAATCAAAGCCAAAATAACAAAGATGAAAGTTTCTGTTCTAAATGATGATGAAAATATATTCTGTCAAAATATGTGTTATGAAGTTAAAGCTGTTTTGAAAGAAATTTGTTGGCATAAACACATACATTAGAAGATTTAAAATCAAGGGCTTAAGTATCCCTCTTAATGAAATAGAAAGAGAGGGGTTTGCTAGGAACAAAAATCAATGACATAGGAAACCAGAAACAATAGAAAGAAATCAATAGAGCTAGTAATTGTCAGAAAAAAATAATTAGGAAAAAACCCAACATGGTTAATAAAACAAATTACAAAATATTAATATGAATGAAAAAATCACTTCAGATTCTACAGATATGATAAATATATAAAAGGAAAATTAATCAACATTTTAAAATTAACTTGAAATTTCAGATACAATGGAGAAAGATTTTGAAAAGGACAACTTCATACAACTTAAAATTCAAAAAAACACAAACAATCCAGTTTTTAAAGTAGACACAGTAATGTAAGAGACATTTTTCCAAAGAAGACAGTTAAATAGCCAAGAGATTAATGACAAGATGCTCAACATCATTAAACATCAGGGAAATGCAAGTCAGAACAATGAGATGTTTTATTACCTCACACCTGCTAGAATGGCTAGTAACATCATGAAGGCAAGAGATAACAAGTGTTGATACTGATGTGAAAAAAGGGAGCCCTTGTGCACTGTTGATGGGAATGCGAATTAGCTCAGCCATTGAGGAAAACAGCATGGTAATTTATTTAAAAATTATAAATAAAACTACCATGTGATACAGCAACCCCATTTCTGGATATGTATTCAAAGGGAATGAAAACAGGATATGGAAAGATACCTGACCTCCAATGTTTGCTGAAGTTTTGTCCACAAAACTAGGCTATAGAAGCAACCTAAGTGTCTGTTAATAGGTGAAAGAATAGAGTGTTACATATGTATACAATGAAATACTATTCAGCCATGAGTAAAAAGGAGATCTTGCTATTTGCAAACAACTGGGGTGGACCTTGAAGGCATTATGCTAAGTAAAATAATCCAAAGAAAGACAAATACTTCAAGATATCATTTATATGTGGAACCTAAAAAAATAAAAAAAAATTAAAAAGTCAGACTTACAGAAACAGCATAAAAAGTGGTTTCCAGAGACAAGAGGGTGGGGGAGTTTGCAAGATATTTAAGGGTAGAAACTAGTAACTAGTCAATAAATAATTACTGGAGATCTAAGGTGCAAGCACGTTGTTTATAGTCAGCAATGCTATATTATAAACTTCAAGGTTCCTGAATGACTAAGTCTTCACTGTTCTTACTCCAAAAAAAAGAAACGGTTATTATGTGTCTTGATAGAGGTGTTAGCTAACACTACACTGGCAATCATATTGCAATTAAATGTACCAAATCATCGTGTTGTACACCTGAAGGTTATATAATGTTATATGTCAATTATGTCTTCATAGAAGATAAATAGAAATCTGAATTCTCCTATATCTATGAAAGAAATTAAATTTGTAACTTAAAATTTATTCAGAAAGAGAGTTCCGGCCCAGATAACTTCTGTGAATTTTCCAAACATGGTACAATAATTTGGAGCAATCTTAAATATTTTCAAATAGCAGAAAAAATGGGAGAAATACACAATTCATTTCAGGAAATCAGTATAAATTTAATAACAAAACATGAGAAAAATACAGGAAATAAATGTTAAAAGACACCACTGAGAAAGCAATCCATAAACTTATGGGAGATATTATAATACTGATTACCAAAGATAGATTCCCAGTCAGTACATAGAATTCCACATAACTATAGATAAAGATAACCAAGTCAAGAAAGAGAAAGAGAGAGAGAAGCAGCCCCTTCAACAGGCAACAGAAAATGTTCAAACAGTAAACAAGCATGTGAAATGGTATATAATGTTATTAGTGATAAGGGAAATACAAAATAATACCAATGTGATAAAATGTAGGCTCACTAAAATGGCTAAAATTAAAATGACTGTCATCACACATAAATGGTAAGGATGATTCTAAACAACTAGAATGCTGAAGGACTACTGTGGGAGTGTCATTTTGTTTAATTATTTTTTTAAAAAAAGTCAGGATCTAATAGAATGGAATGGAATGTAAACATTCTCTAGGAATCAGGAATTCTCACATTTGCATCACAGGACATATCCAATAGTGTTTATAACAGTATTATCTCTATTACTCAGAATCTAACAGCAACTGACATGTCTAGCAAAAGGAGAATGGATTGATTTTACTATAGTTATAGAATAGAATGTCATACATCAAAGAAAAGATTCTGATGCAACCACAAAAACATGGTTAAATTAGACTTTATGTTGAGAGGGAGAAAAAGCTACATACACACAAATGTAAATAGTGTACTCTCAGAATGTGTGTGTGTGTGTGTGTGTGTGTGTGTGTGTGCATGTGTGTAAGCTCTAAAACAGGCTCAATCCCTGAACACAATTCAGGATAGCAATTACTTTTAGGGAGAAAAACATTAGAGGGGTTTCTGGGAGCTAGCATTGTTCTAATTTTTGATGTGAGCAGTGATTGCACAATTGAATTCACATTGACTAAAATTATAGAGCTTTAGATTTTAATCTTTTTTAATAATTAATGTTTATTTTTATTTTTGTGTGAGAGAGAATGAATGGAAGAGGGGCAGAGATAAAGGGAAACGCAGAATCTGAAGCAGATTCTGAGCTGTCAGTACAGAGCCCAATGCAGGACTCAAACCCATGAATGATAAGATCATGACTTGAGCTGAAGTCAGACGCTTAACAAACTGAGCCGGGAGGCCCTAGAGCTTTAGATTTTATAATTTATTTTTTTAAATGTGAGATACATTTAAATAGAAAAGTATAGAGTATGTGAATACAGCTTATATTATTCTCTTGAATATTCCTTATTGGATTCTTGTTTCCTAAAGCTTGTCATTTTCAGATTCTTTTTGGCCTTTGGAAACTCCACTGCTCACAGGTTAGCTTATAGTTATCAGTCTTTCCCTGCCAACTTTTCAGTAGGCACTTAGAATATCTGTTCAAAGGCTACTGCCAATTTTTTTTCCTGCTTCTGTTATTCCGCTGAAAACATGACTCTTTTCATTTGTTCTGAAGAACACATCTCCCATCTCATATGCTCAAAAGCTTTTAAAAAACGCTTTTCCAAGAAACTCATGACTAACGTTATTATTTTGATGTGAAAACAGCTAACATCTGTGGCTTAGGGAAAAATAATAAAACATGCCTCTGAAAGAACTTGTTCCATGCGCTATGTAAGTTCTGAATTACTAGTGCTTGTGCTTAGAAAAAAATCTGTTCTAATTATTTTTTTCCAATGTAAGCCAAGAAAAGAGAGAAAAAGGAAAGTATTAAACCCTGCTCGTTCATAGTTCACTTTTGGCAATGGTGACCGCTGGCCTTCAAAACTAATATTGGTTTATTTTTTAGTTACTTATTGGATATTATTATTATTATTATTATTTCTTTTTACTTAAGCCAGACTCATGCCATCCTCATGCTGAGTAGCATCTTAAATGGGGTGCTTCTACATCCCACATGTCTGCATGCTTAATACGTATTCATTTTATTGTTTATTGTGGTGTTTACTTCATAGAATTTTGTAAGGATTTTAATATGTAATTTTTTTATTTTAAAACTTTTTTAAGAAATAATTATCTCTTCCAAAGTCCACTTGATGTCACTCTATTTTAATTATGTGCTGGGATTTAAGGTAGAATTTTATAATTAAAGATAGTTTGTATTGTAGAATCTTATGAATGGAATTCCTTTTATTTTTTGTATTCTATAGATAATAAAAAGATTGTACTTT
The DNA here is from genome assembly GCA_017311185.1 of Proteles cristata cristata. Lineage (NCBI taxonomy): Eukaryota > Metazoa > Chordata > Mammalia > Carnivora > Hyaenidae > Proteles > Proteles cristata. The sequence continues at coordinate 186,932 of JAESUZ010002627.1, forward strand.
AATTTGATCAATCAGTCCATCAAAGCATAAACTATACAAGCCTTTTTCATGAACAGTTCAGAACATGTACATTTGAAATGCAAATGGCCATTCCTATTTACCAAGAACCATATTTATTATGGTTACAAGACAATGACAAAGCTGACCCAAGTTATTTATAGCTATTAATAAGCCATCTATTAGAGCTGTCTAAAGAAATATATTCATGGTCTAAAGTATTGTCAGATAACCCACAGTTTGCTTTCTGTGAGGTAGGTAAGAAAGAAAGCAGAATTAAGTAAGATCAACATTATTCCTCTACAAAAAAGCTTTTTAAAGTATGAAGAGAGAATTATTAAGAAACTTCTTTCTGGCCTGTTAAACAGAGATACTTTATCAAATTTATGGGCCTAGAATGTCATGTTCTTTTGACTGAACAGAGATCATTTTAATAAGCTAGAATAAGATTATAGAGAATAGAGAGAAGTCTCATTTGGGATCATGGTGGAGAAACCCAAGAAGAAATGAGCTTCCAGAGACTATGTTTATGAGGCTAATTCCTATAGCATGCACATTAAGGGAATAAAACTAGAAAGGAATAATATATAAAGAAATATTTAATTTTTTCACAGATTCTTGATAGCTAACTTATTTCTAAACTGAATATTTCAGGTATTTTGTATCAAAAACTTACGCAAGAGATGAATAACTATATGTTTGTTAATCAATTCATGAACGTATAACTTTAGTTCTGAGTTGGTTTGAACACAGTGAAAGCCTCCAGATCAAGGAATCCTAATCTATTTGCATTAATAAATGAATGCTGAGTACTTACTATTTGATACCGTAGATACCAAGGATACAAAAGAATATAAACAGCAGTTTCTACAGTCAGACTTTATAGTAGATTGGCAGAAATTGGCAAAAAATTACAGATGACAATATAGTAGGATCAATGAAGTAATAAGGATGTACAGAGAGTATAATGGAGGAAAACAGGGAGGAAATACCATTTTCTTATGTGGGTCACAAAAAGGTTATTTCGGGTGAGAAAAAATAGTATCAACTAGCAGAGTAGCAAAATAAGAAGGCATGGTTTAGGAAATTATAAACATTTTAGTATGAATTGAGTATATGTTATAAGAGGAAAATATGAACAGATGAAAATATGAACAGATTAGGAATAATTCCTAATATTTGATAAGGAATTAACAAAGACATAAGATATTTTTATAAGTACAGTAAGGAGAATGGATTCAACCCTATTTGCAAAGAGGGAGCCTTTGAAGAAATTCAAGAAGAGTGACTTGTGCCAACTTTTACATTAGAAAGATCACTTGGGGGCACAGTTCAGGACACAGACTGGATGACAAAAGAAACAAAGTGGTAAGACAGCTGTTGGAAAAATCAAGGGAGAAATAATTAGAGACTAGACTAAAGGTGGTAATGGGAATAGAGAGAAATATGGTGATTGTTCACATTCAAGACTTAAAATAACCAGCCCTTAGTAACCATATGACTGTGTGTGGTAGAGAGAAAGAACTCATGAGTATTTAGAAGTTTATGAGGATGACAACTCAGTGGATATATACTGTCAAGTGGTGAGATTCACAGAACAGTGGTCATAGTTTCTGGAACTACACAAATTGATCCTGACTAGAGATACTAATTTAGCAGTTACTCAAATATTTCCAGCTGTTGGCATCATTGAAAGTCAATGTTTCTCCCAGAGGGAAGCAAATAGAAATGAAAACGTTTTAGAACTTTTATGAATGCTTAATTTTGAGGAATGTGAAATAGAGGAGAAAATTTATAAAGGACCCAAGAGAAAGCATGAAATGATAACACAATGGTATTGAAGAGTCCAGGGAAGGAAAGAAAGAGTTTTAGGTCAAACAGTTTTGATAAACTCATGCCACATTTATGTTAATAAGATATAAACTAAAATACCTCTATTACTTTTGGGGGAATTCAATGAGCCAGTTTTACTGTTGTGGAAGTAATCACTGTGGGACCAAAAAAAAAATAGTGAAAAATCTGAAAGTAATACATAGAAATTACATTCCCAAAACCTGAAAGGGAAGAAAAGACACTATATAAGTGATAGAATATTTTCAATTGTATAGCTTTACCAAATAACTTTAATATCTCACTGCTTAAAACACCAAAAGTTTATATCTTGCCCATCTCAGTCCAGAAGAGGATTCTGGACCACACTGTCCTCACTCAGAATCCAAGCTAATGGAGTCTTTAAAATTTGTGGTTTTCATGGCCGGGTGGGAAAAGAAATACAGACAATTGTGCACTGAATCTTGAAAACTTCTGCTCACATATCATAGTCAAAGAAAGCCTCATGTCCATGTCTGCATCCAAGAGGGTGGAAGTGCATTTTATCTTTTCAGAGCATGAGAAAGACTGGGATATTTATGAAAAGTGTAAAAGCTACTGCAATCTGTTCTGCTCACCAAATATTCTCTTCACTCTTCTTCCTGAAAACAAAGTTTACTCACCTCAGCTGTAAATCCCATTCAATCATGGCATCAAACTAAAAGTGCCAGTTTCATCAGTAAAAGGTTTCTCTTTTAGAGCGATGGATGGCGGTGTTAGATAAACCATGGCTGTAGGTATTTCTGTTTTGGAGATCTGTGAATTTAGAAAGATGTGCTATCTGCCCCTACCAACACACCCCAATAAACATTGGGAGGACAGAGGCTGGATAATCACACGAAACATTTCTTTTTAGAAAATGGAAGAATGCAAGGCAAATCAGAATCCAATTGTTCTTGTCCACTACCTTCCTTTGCCACATGGGAAGTGGACATGAGGGGACAGGCTGTCCTTGGATGCTGCAAATTGTTCTCTGATCACCTTCGGTCCATAGATACTTGGGGCCAAGACTCAATTCAAGTCTCAAACAACAGTGGATTCTTAAAGTTCAAGCTGGTTCTATTTTTGACACTAGATTCTTTTTGTGAAAGCCTAGTTAATCCTCAACAGTTTGATTCTAATCAGTTTCATTGTCAGTTTCATTGACAATCACATTTTCTTTCAAGGCTCCATTTCATGTGCACCATATTTCTTTCGTGCACCCTCTTGCTCAACACTTTGACTTTCCAAATACTTGGAGCTCATCAGGTTTGGCAGGTTCACATCCTTTTTCTGTTTCCTGACAAATTCTGTCCATTTCAAAATATTTACTGGATGTCAGTTTCTTAATTTGCATCATTTTTCTGATTCAATTTAACACGGGTGGTTTTAAGTATGTCTGTCATTGTTATTTCCTTAATGTGGCTTTTGTTTGGAGAGAATTTAATCAGTTGAAAATTATTTCTATTTTGTTTACCTGCAAGGCTTAGCTTAAATCTACTTTTTATTTGTTCCTCCAACATTTCTTTAATTTTTTCCTATGATTTCATGTCCCAAAACATTTGTCTTTTTACTATTACAAGGCTTTAAATTTTTAGAAATGTTTATTCCCTTCTGTTTGTTCTTGAAGACCAACAGATTCATTCTGAGCTCTTCTTTTCTTGTAATACCTTGCTAAATATAGTAAATAATAACAAGTACACTCTACTTCTTTCTGTTTATCAAACTGTACCTTTAGCAATTCACCTCTAATTTTCTTTAAAAATTTTTAATGTTAATTTATTTTTGAGAGCAACAATGAGACAGAGTGTGGGCAGGGGAGGGGCAGAGAGAGAGACACATACACACAGAATTTGAAGCATGCTCCAGGCTCTGAGCTGTCAGCAGAGAACCTGACCCAGGGCTCAAACTCACAGACCGTAAGATTATGACCTGAGCTGAATTCGAGTGCTTAAACAACTGATCCACCCAGGCAGCCCAATAATTCACATTTACTAGATGCATGGTCTACCTTCTAAATTACAACCAATAATATTTTACCAAAAACAATTGCTACTACATAATATCACTATCTTTGTAGCTTTAAAATAATAATTTTCTCCTTGCTGAGCACCCAGTGAGAAATTCTGTTATATTTTAGGTTATTATGCTACCACCCAAATTCTAGGAATCAACTTCTATATTAAGCAGGATAAAATAATATATGCTTTGGTAAACACTAAACTCCATATCTCAGAGCTTTAAATTAAAGGTTTATTTCATACTCACATCACATTATTTTCACTTCAAATCAAGGATCATCTCAAGGATATCTACTCAACATTACCATTACTCAGGAACTTAGGCTGGCAAGCACCTGTCTTCTGGGTCATCACCTGCGGCATGTGAGAGGTATGGCTCAAACAAAGTCATGTTCAAAAGTGAGGTACATAATATCTCATTGGTAACCGTAGCACATGCCTAGAAGGAGAAGATCTGAATAGAGTTAAATTGTCTCATTGGCTAACATAGACAACATCTGGGGAGGTAAATGGAATTCAAGTACCCTTTTTACTTTTATATTTAACGTATACGTGATTGAATATGTTTGTTTGCTAAGGAGAAAAGACAGACAGAGTGAGAAATTATAATCTCAGCAAAGAATGGTGATAATTATTGGAGTATTATTCCTGAGGAAGCTAAAAATGACTGGGTCTATGTAGAGGTGAAATCATCATCTTTGACAAATAAAATGGATAGTTTTTTCTCCTTTGAAAATGGAAGAAAGTCACATACATATAGATGAAGATAAATTTGAAGCTGATAACTAGGACTTTCTCAAGGCAGCTAAAAGTCAGTGCAAAGACAACAGAGTGCCTCTGGTATATTTAAAATGTCTTCTGTGGCATAGGTTCATTCAAAAAAACTTGAAATACTCTCCATCTTGTAGTACAAGCAGGTATATTATCTCAGAATTAAAACTTGGAAGATAAAAATATAATATAAAAATATAATAATATTCTTAGCCAAAGTAGACAAAGAAGAAAAGCTGTTTACAAAGTGTTTCTCACTTTCCTGCTAGGCTTTCTAACAGACAGACAGCTGCACTAATTCTAATTTGCGGAGTAAAGAATGAAGAAAACAGAAGATGGGAAATAAAACGACAAGTTTACATGTCAGCAAAGAATTATCTGAGCGATTTTTTTCCACCATCATGAGGATGAGGCTTATGAAAAATTTTATAAATCAGCACAGAAAACACCAAAGATGCCTAAGTGTGTTTTATTGTTCCAGTAATTTTTTCACTTTAGATAACATATAATATATAAATATATTATTTGTGTAATATATTATATGTCATGTATTAATATATATTATTTATATAATATAACATATTATTTATGCAATATATTATATATGTTTTATAAATATATGTACATATACATATGTATATATAATATATATAATAAAATATATTTTTTATTTCTTAGGTACTCTTTAGTTTTTATTTCAGTGAAGAAGATGATTAACTAGGATGATCATATTATGGAAAATAAACTTTCTATAACACGAGCAAGATCTAAATGACAATGTTACAAAAGTAAACTTAGAACTCACTTCCTAAAGCACTTTTATTTAACATTTATAGCTGTATTTTTTAACAAATATTTTGAAAGCCTAATATGGCATTCTGGTAAGATACTGACCCTCTGTATAATTTACACTACAGAAGGGAAGATAAGACACACACTTATGTACTTTATCAACTGTACCTCAAATTTGGATATACAGTTATGTATCCTACTTGCATTTTTTTTGCATGTCCAGACTAGCTGAAATCCAGAATATCGCTCCCTCAATCTCCTATTCATTTTCCCACCTCCCCCAACTAAGTCATCCAGGAACACCCAAGGAACAAAGGAAGGAAGTTTGTTCACAGAGTAACTCAACAACCAGACATTGGACACAGTGTCTGTGGGAAAATTGTAACCACAGTCAACTTTCCTCAGGAATACAGGTATGATATCACCCTAACAATATGGGATTCATATGACACATTCAATGAGGATATACATATTCATAAAATGAAGAAAAACCATTGCCCACACATAATTCAAGGCTGTGCCACCTCAGTTAATTTCCTGAAATTATTTGGTAAGCCAGGGGCCCACCCCATCCCTGACACTATGGAGCAGTAGCTAATGACTCTCTCAGCTCCCACAACTTCTTTTAGGTTTAGATTTCTGAATGTAATGTATTCCTCATTTACACATTTTATTCAAACCCATTTATAACGTTTTTGCAAATTACCTTATCCTGAATGGGGCTCTTTCCAACAAATTGCTATCAACTCTGTCTAAATTAAAATTCATCAAGCATTTCTTTTGGTGCCATTAAGAGAATTCTTCACTCTAGAGAGACTTCATGCCATCTGGAATTTCAGGGCAACCACGATGACCATAAATGGTTCTTAGGTTTCTGACACATGTCATTGCTCTCCTTAGCTCCACATTATATGTCATTAGAGCAACAATTGCTTGCCACATACCAGGTTCCCCTGGAAACAGTGGTTCTCACAGGACCTCAGCCTGTGACCCTCCATACTCACTTGTTCATCATGTCTTCAGTCATGGAAACAGTTCCCTGCAAGCTTGGCACAGCCACCCAAGGCTTTTTGCTACAAGATAGACCCAAACCTGACTCTCAGGCATAGCCCACCTGCAAGAGGGGGTGGCTTCAGTCTCTTGCCAGATATCACAGTACTGGAGAAGATCTCTGTTAGACTTCTTTGCAACTGAAGAGATCAAGAAAGTGAATGAAAGTCTGTACTTTACATAATGGCCAACATCTCATGCATCATCCGTATTTAGTATCCCCTGATGAAGGACAGGGCTCAAGGTCCAGCACAACTGGTTGAACTTAAGGCACATTTCCCTGGCCCACAATCTGTTCCATCTGCACATTTTATAGACCTTTGAGCCAATGTATATGGTCTGGATGTTTGATCAATCCAATGACAGCAATAGCCGTTACTTATAAAAGATTATCTCTTTGGAATAAAGAACTCTGGGACTCTCTGACCTCACCAGTACTTATAAAAGGCACAAGGCAAGGTCTCATCAAGACACTCCTTATCCATTTCAGAGTCCTAGATGCCAATAATAGTGACAACAGGAACCACTTCACTTCTCATAATGAGAATACACTGCTGGGCTTTTGCACAAGGTGGTGGGCAGAACTTTCACCTCTCTTACCAGCTTCAGGCTGCTGTCCTCATAAAGCACCATGGTTTACTTAAAGAGCTTGAAATTCAATTAAATTAAAAAATGATAAAGTGTAGTCATCGAATATCAGTAGTGGACTGCGGTAAAGAGCCTGACTCCATTTTCTGACATTTGTTTGTTGACAGCTTTTAAGCCTCATCACTATCTTTTCCCTCTCCTGCCTCACAGCTGTGAAAGCTGTAAATAAGCACTCATGCTCGCTCTTTTGGCCATCACGTAAGGCTCCAATCTTGCAAGCCCCTTCCTTGCTTAGAAAGCCACTCCGTGGGGATGAGCACTGGGTGTTAAGTGGAAACTAATTTGACAATAAACTATTTGTAAAAAAAAAAAAAAAAGAAAGCCACTCCAGTACCATCCCCTTAACATAATAAATAGAAAGACAAGGCAGCCTTCTTTAACTGAAACGTTAAGCCATTTCTAGACCTAGTTTGGAGCTTCTCTGCTGTGCCCAGAAATTTTCATTAGGTGACTAATAAATCTTTTTACACCCCCTTGGTATGTGCACATATGTGTGAGTGTGGCATCATCTGTTTCAAAATCTGAAACCAATTTTGAGTGGAGATTTATCCTGCTTTTGAAGAATGGTCATAACAGATAGGCGCACACACACACACACACACACACACGAGAGAGAGAGAGAGAGAGAGAGAATGACAGACACTGCAGTTAAAGCAAATCTACACCCCTCTAAAGATAATGAGGATATCTCTGCCTCCGCTCCATAATATCTGTTACAGAATTTAGGAAATAGGATATATTGGTCTACACTAGAGCAGTGTTTCTTAATTCTAATGTGGATATGAATCATCCAGGGATCTTATTAAAATGTAGATTTTGACCCAGTAGAGGTAGAGTGGAGCCTAAGATTCTGCATGTCTAACAAGCTTACATTAGGTTCTCAGTCTTTGATTAAGGTATATGGCAGGTATTTAATTCACAGCCTTCCAACATCACACACACTAACAGAGAGGTAATTCCCTCAATAAAATTGGTAATTGTAACCAAGGCGCATATATATATATATATATATACATATATATATATATATATATGAGAGAGAGAGAGAGAATGTTATTAACAGGTGCAGTGCACAAAATAACTAATGCTCTATGCACTTGGAGAGTGAGTTTCTTCAGCAAGTAGCGCCTTGGTGAACAGATTTATTTCTCCCTAAAATTCTATTTTCCTCACTAGTCAGCAGTTACTCTTTCAAAACTCAAAGCCATGCCTATTACTACTTCCTTTGAGAAAACTAGACCATGACATCCAGATTGTCCAATGTAGCAAAGCTTGTCTCTACTGTCAGACCATACAAACCAAGAAACAACGCTTACAAGATGGCACACATTTCTGGGTTAAGTTCAGGGTTTGTCAGCTTTACTTTTATCTTTCTTGGTGATCTTTCCTTAAAATTTTCAGTTTCTATTTGCCTCAGCCTGCTTCTTGTCAAACCTTGCAATATTCCAAAGTCAGTTAGAATCTTTAGGAAAATGATCACAGACATATGTACAAGAGAGCATGCATATATGGAATCTATTTTTATTTGCAGCTCTTTAGGAACCATCAAAACAAACTATGATTTTGCTGAGATTCACATAGCTTTCTCTCCTGCTATTAATTTAGTAAACATGTGTGGGTCTTTAATCATGTTTATTTTTATAACCATTATCACATTATTAGACAGTCTTCGCATTACTTTCTCTGTTGTTGCCATTGTTGGTGTTTTCATTATTGTTTGTTTAATGTCCCATTTTGATCCACAGTGGGAGCCAGTTGTCTGTTCCTAGGTTGAGTTTTTGCTCTCTGCTGTGTACAGACTGGGAGTACAGAATTTTTAATGAAGTTTCTTCATGTTTACTTTTACCGGATGCCAAATGTTGAGGCTTTATTATAGCAATTCCCTTGCCTGCCTTAAATTCTGTCATCCAGCACAGCTTGGATGCTTGTTGGACCACAAGACCTCCACCAAATGTCACACACTTAAAATAACACGGTTTTTAAAATAAAGTCACTGGGTCATTGCTAATCATTGAGCCTGTTTCTGGGTATTACTTGCATTATTCATTTTGTTGGCGCTCTTCATATATACATACTTTTAAGTGTAACATTTTGGTATTGTCCTAAACACATTGATAATATTAAGAAAATATTACTTTGATTTACTTCGTTGACCTTCACTTTATGATCTAAGCATTTTCTTTCCTCTGCTGCATGAAATTCATGATGAATAAGTCAGCCTACCTTGATAACATAACTATATGTGGAAACACTGAGTGGCTTGTTGTCATTCTGACTTGGCTAAGTGCCTATACACTCTGTCACTTCAAAATTACATGCATACTCAAGGGTATTAGTTTTTCTTATGTACTCATTACAAAGGATACACGTAATTTTTTTCTTAAAGTGGGATTTCTCTGTTGTAATAAAAACATAAGGAGAATGGTGTCCCTTCCATTTATAATGTTTATTTATTTATTTTGAGAGAGAGAGAGAGAGAGAGAGAGAGAGCGCAGGTGAGCACGTGCTAATAATCAGGGGAGGAACAGAGAAAGAGGGAGAGAAAGAATCCCAAACAGGTTCTGCACTGTTAGCACAAAGCCTGAGCTGAGGCTTGATCTTGTGAACCTCAAGATCATAACAAACTGAAATCAAGAGTCAGATGCTTAACCCACTGAGCACCCAGATGTGCTTGCTGTCCCTTCATTAATTGCATTCAGAATTAAATGCAGTCAAAACTAATCTGTCTGTAGATGTTTCCTTAATATTATTTTTCATTTTAAATATTATTTCCAGGTCATTGGAACTCATGCTGTAGAATCCAAAGACCCTATTCTTGGATTTTATCTTTATTTTTCCACACATTTTCATTCTTAGCCCTTAATTTCTTTCTGCTCCATTTTAGAAGCCTCCTCAATGTTAAAACCAACACTGGTCACTATCAGTCAGTGAAATGACAGTATAGAGATGTCGTTTGAGAATAGAAGATGGTTCCATAATCTCCTCTCTGTATGTCGATATCATAAATGATCATTGAGTTGTGCTTGCTATATGCTTTCAGAGAAGGGGATAATAAAATAGAAGAATATTTTTGAGGGAAAAATATCCTTTAAAGCAATACCCTTGTGATAGCTGTCTTTAATCAAAAGAGAATAAATCTATACATATCTAAGTTAGAAAGAGAATTCATATAGCAACTTGAACTCTTCTAGTGTACCCATACGCAGAAAAGAGAGTGAGTATGTTTTATGGCTATGTCTCCAAAATGAGTACAGGCATAACAAAACTTGTTGGAAGTTCTGGGAACTCATCACTCACTCTTCCTCTCCTCTGCATTCTTAACTATTAGAAAATTCAAATAGGGAACAAAATGATAATAAATATTTGTGTAATTAGTAGCATCAATTAAATAGTCAATATCCAGAGCTCCCTGTAAACTTCTGCATCGAAGAATACTGCTTGTACTCCTATCTCTATCTCTTATCCTACACTGGATGGGAATTCAAGATCAATCTCATTAAATGTACACATGTGAGGTAGAAAGAGATTATCCTGCTGAAATAAATCTTACTTAGTGTTCCGTTTACAGGAAAACACAAATTTACAATGCTCGGGCTCAGGCAGGTCCAGAGAAGAAGAAAAACTAAAATAGGAGAGAGCTCAAGTCATTACATCTTGTTAATGCATGACGACCTTTCACCCATAAAGCCAACTAAATAGAGAAAAATGGCCAAGAACATCACTGTTTAAATAATTAGGAAAAATTATTATTTCTACCTTCATGTTCTAGGAAAATATAAATGGGTAAAAATGTTGAAAACATTGTCATACTTTATTAAGGAAGAACCATAATAGAAAAATAGAAAGGGTTGCTCTTTTTTCTAAATCTAAAGGTACACCTCAAAGCTTGTTTTGGGAGGTTTTTGTTTTTATTAAAGTATCTCTCACAGAATTTCATTTGAAACTACATAATGCTCTAGGGGGTGCCGATACACCAGGAAATCAAACAGAAAAGTACCTGGCTTCCTGGAGCTTACACCTTAGATCAGTAATTTGCATGCAACTTTTTTAGTCATTCAGAATTCCAGGACTTCAAATCAGAAAAACCTAAAAACTTCGGAATTGGAAAATGACCTAATACAGTCTTCTGATTTAAAAAAAAGGGGGGGGGAGAAAAAAAGTCATAAACCACTAGTTGAGGTTTCTTTAGCTTTTTTGTCATTGTTATTTATAAGGGCAGTGGTCTTATATTTTTATCCTGTAAAATTCCCACAGCAGTCCATGTCAGCTTAAAATACACTAATTATGTTGATGTAAGCATGATATAAACTATCTTACCAATCCAAGTCAAGTTGTCACTAAGGTGATATTATTGCTGTTAGTTACTGGAACACACTTTAAGAGCTCAAAATACTTTTTTTTTTATTTATTTATTGTGAGAGAGACAGAGTGAGTGGGGGCTAGCAGTGCAGAGAGAGAGGAAGAATCTCAAGCAGGGTCCGCACAGTCAGCACAAAGCCCAACGCGGGGCTCAAACTCACGAAACTGTGAAATCATGACCTTTAGCAGAGATCAAGAGTCAGACACCTAAACAACTGAGCAACCCAGGTATCCCAAGAGCTAGGAGTTCTTTAAAATTTAACTGAAGGCTTTGATATTTCACAAGATAAGGGCTATTGTGAGATGAAAGAAAGGGAAAAGATGGATCCAGACTTCATCTGGACCCTAGATTGGTGATAAGACAGAGAAACTCCAATCTGTATCTTCTGACTTGTCAATACATGTTCAGCAAAACCATGTGTGAGGAGAGAGGAATGAGGAAGACAAATATAAGACTGAGATGAGTGGGAACAGTATATTTTCTGCCAGAATAAGATTCCGTTTGGAGTTGATGTTCACCAATTTTGTGTAGAGCCAGTCAGCCTCATGCATTTAATTTACTGCAACAGTTTTCTGCTGCTTCCCTTTATTTATGGAGATACAAGTGCTCAAACTAGGGTTGAATTTTGCCAAGTGTGTATAATACAATATGAAAGAAAACAGTGAGTGAAAGTTTGAAAAGAAGGTGTAATAATACCAAACCATGGAATTCAGGCTGCATAAGGAAGCAAATGAAGACATGTGTTGGGATAGTTAAAAAAATAAGTGAACTACAAGGTTTTCATGAAGTCAGAGAATTGTAGTTGTGGACGTATTATAGTAAGAGAGAAGTACAAATAAAATTTTGAGGCAAAAAATATGTTTTACTTAAATGTCTATTGTTTGAGGCATAGTGCCAATAATTTAGAAGATTTTTTAAAATGTTGTATTTCAATCATTCATTAAGAAAATACATTGAGATCAAAAGCTTGATTACTGTGCATTTTGAATCATGTCTATATTGTTATTATAGAGAAACAGCAGATGGACACCAATTACTATTACCACTACCACCACCACCACCACTACCACTACAAATAGCTAATTCATGATAATATGCTATTTTAGTAATATCTGGAAGTTTGTAAGTATCTGGTTTTGGGGTTTCTCACTCTTTCAACACATCATCTTATAGTATTCTAGAAATTCACTATTAAATATTTACCAAGTGCCTAATCTATGCCAGATACTATTCTCAGCACTAACATTATTTTATTTTCACACATGAAAACAGAAACACAGAGAATTTAACATTTTGATTCAGAGTACATATTTTATGTGGTTTTTATCACACCATACTGTTGCAACTTGAGAGTATGGTTGTTTCTCAGAATATTAATGGGATTTTTATAGCTTGTGAAGTTCACACATTCATGCATTTTATGTCTATATTCTTTAAAATATATTATTTGGGTTTTCTTCTGTGCATGTTATTTTGCAACAAAGATAAATCCATTAACATTGAAGAGCTTTAAGTAAAATAATAGTCTTCTTCAATATCAGTAACCCTTTAACAACATGTAACTTTCTTCAAAGTATTTCCCTATAGTCCTTACTTGTCCTGTGCATATGCCTACTACAGAGCTCTCCTTCATGGACTCTGTGCTAAAGAGAAGGGAGTGAGATTGAGGTTAATTCATTTATTTTGCAGGAAGGCTAAGGAATTAAAAGTCTGGTCCCAAAATGGCCCAAATAGGTCTGAGCAAAAAGGTTAGTATTTTTTGGTAATGCTACATGTACCAGAACTTTATTGTCACGTTATCTGCAAAGACAAAAAAACCCAAAAAACAACAACAACAACAAAAAACTACTAGACTGTTCCTTAATAAAGGACAACTGTATTTGAATAAATTGTGTTATGTTCAGAATAGGGAATATTATTAAAATTTAAAAATAATTAGGCAGAGTTCTAGGTATCAGAATAGAATGAAGCCTATGATAGTCCATTAATTGAAAAAAGACATAAAATAATACATATTGTATAATCAAAAGTATGCGTGGGCACAAATGCTGATAATGGTAGGCAAAGAATGAAGGAGAAAACATGTTTTCAGTTACTGAATCATTCTGTCAATGTTACTTTCAGAGTGGCTGGCACTAGGGCTTAAAATGTGTACATTGTTATTGGTGAACAATTTAGACTAAAAATCAAAGGAAAAAATATACAAGAACACCTTCCCAGCCTATTCCTGTAAAACCTACTGGAAATTTTATTTTACACACACACACACACATAGGCACACACACACACACACACACACACACACGCTACTTACATAAATCACATGACTAAAATAGTCCATAGAACCAAATGTTTAATTCAACCACATCAACCCTATTCACTGCATAACTATGTGCCTTACTTAAACCAACTTTTGATAAAGGAGGTAACTCATGATAAAGAGTAAAGTTGTTGAACTTCCTTTCATTTTCCTGGGTTGGAGTCTTAATTTACTACAAGAGTAATTCCAGTATCATTTCAGACAGAAACATATCTTTGATTATGTCACATTTAGCTGATCTCAAAGAAATTTTGGTTAGCAGATTTTATTTTCTTAAGATGAACAAAAATAATGTATGCTTTGCAGTAAGAAAAGAAGGAAGGAAGGAAGGAAGGAAGGAAGGAAGGAAGGAAGGAAGGAAGGAAGGAAGGAAGGAAGGAAGAAAAGGTTTAAATGGAAAGGCCTACCCAAATATCTGTTCTTCATCTCTTTTCCTCTTCAAAATATTAGCAGATAAGGAAATATTTTCCTCAGTCATCAACTCAAAACTGATTACTGAAATTTAATTAATACACCAAGCTTGATGATGTAACTTTGATCTGCTATATTTCATTGGTAAGACAGCAGTCATGGCCATGTTAAAAGTTTAACTTGGTCAGTTATTTGACAGCTGAGAATATCGTGATCAATTGGCAAACTGATTTTCTAGGATGTATGTAGGAGTGGATTAGTATGTTTCATAGGCAAGCCCATCTAATCATTCAAAAAGTAGCATTCTTTTTAATATGTGTTTTTCTAGAACCTCTAAAAGAAATGAATGCTTACCAAGTAAGGACTTAACATGTAGATGCAAAGGAATTGTAGATATGAGGAGTTTGACCCAGTAATAATTCCATACTCCTCTGAGTGATTCAGAGCATTGTACAGAAGGCACATTGTTTAACCTTTATATATCGTAAAAATATTTTATCCTATTGATCAGATAAATGCTTTCTATAAAAGTAAAGAGTGAAGTTTTTAGACTTAAATTCAGATTCTACTACTACCCTAATGGTCCTGTGACCTTACCCCTATCATTTAACCAGCCTTAGCTTTGATTCCCTCATCTGTAATATAAGATTAAGGTACAGGAAATTAGATACAAAATGTATTTAGAGGAAAGCCTGAAATACAGTCGTAGAAGTCCCTACCAAGTGTAGACAGAAGACTTGATCTCTCCCAGGCAATATTTTAAGGACTTTATATGCATTACTGTGGAGTAGGTATAACAATGTTTCTCATTTGACAGATGAGGAAACTCAGGAACAGACATGTTAAATCGTTTTACCAATCATTTCTTAGCTTTACTCAGCTAAGAAATAGGACAATCAGATCTAACTTGTTGCTAAATTGCCTCTCACCTTAAGAATTCAACTGACCAGTAAGCATTAACATTTTCTTTGTTAATCTAAAAGAATATCATCTTATATATTAATCACAAAGCTATAATATTAAGAAGATATTTTAACTTAATTTAATTTCTTTCATCAGATGGCACAATTCTAGGTTTATATAATTGCCAAATAAAGATTGATTTAAAATGTTTTTTATTTTTTCCTCCTAACCTAGAAACCAAGACTTGGCAGTTATTTGTGAAATCTGTGCAACAAGATGGGAGGAGGGGAAAAAAAGTAGATATTAATAACATCTTTGAATACCTTTCTTTTATAAATTCTTCAAGCTCACCACCATCTTTTATTTATGGAATGCTAATATTTTAATATCTTTCAAAATGTCATTTTAATTAACATTACTCACACTCTTTTCTACTAAGGACAAAACTATTTTCCTAATTCTAGTGTTTAAACACATAAAGACCATTAATTAGCTAACGTCCAGCCCTCTCCCTTTCAAGGTCTATAATTCCTCTTCTCTCTTTTCTCCAATTCCCATCATAACTAAATTTAATTAATTTCATGCCAATTCTTTGATTCCTTTCCAAGTCTTTTACCAGCTGTTATTACTGGTGGCGTCCCAGACTGGACACTGAACAATGAAAAAGAGTACGCTTGATGCAGAATCAAGGGATGATTTTAAGAAACAAATATGATTGAATTATTAAAAGATAAAGCTTTCTCTAAACCTCATACATTCTCATCTCCATATGCTGTTTCCTCCATAGTGTTTCTGGCTCCACAGCTTTGATATTCAAAGAATCTTTGCTTACACATTACTCAGAGCAGATAGAGAATATTTACTGTATATCTAGCAGTGTCTTAGATCTGAAGTCACAAAGAAATATCTGAAGTATTTCTTGACCTAGAAACTTAGAATTTACTGGAAGAAAAAGATGGGTAAGAGATGATGTTTTATTTGATAACCTACATGCTCCTTTACATGAACTTACATGCTCCCTTTCTGGTATTTCCCTATAAAATACATATCATTTATGTTCTAATTGCAAAGCCCAATCCAAATAATGTAGGGCGTAAATAAACATTGTCAAGAAGAGAAAGAGAAGAATACTTTCAAAGGGTTTTGATTGAATACATAAATGCTTTATCTGATCTTCTCTTATTGTGTAGTTTGTAGTACTATTACTCTTCTGTTGACAGCATGGCTGTTATTAAATTTTATGGCTTTTTAAAAACATTTTACCCTTTGCTAAATTCTAGTTAACTAAATTATCTATTCATTTTCCATTATTTGCCCTAATGTTTATAATAAATGGATTCAGGACACAAACTTTGATAGCCTGCCAATATAATAAAAAGTATCAGTTGTTTTTTTTCTTTTTAAAAAATTATTTTTTTGTTAAAAAAGAGCATTTGACATATATTTTACAAAAAATAATTTAAAACTTAAAATACCTGGGCATACTGAAAAATTTAGAAAATTTTACTTATAAGTCTGATTATAAGATTTATTCATTAATATAGAAATATAACTATAATATAAATTTAAAGTCACCATCATAAATATCGACATATTTATATTTTCTAATTAAAAATATTCATAAATATACTTACATAATCCCATTTTACCTATGTGCGAACATACTCTAAATATTTTTATTAGCTTTTTCATTAAATAATACATAACTAATAAATATTTTATTAATAATTAAATGTCAGTAATGATGTCAATAAAGGCTTTGTTATATTATATTCTGCTGTATAGAGGTATGGAATATATTTAACCAATGCTCAATTGACAGGAATTATTTTATCTTCAGAGTCTTCTAATGCATACATGATACTGTGAGGAACACTTCCCTAAAGGAAATATCCTACCATTAGACTTGCTTTGAAATCATTATCATGCATATTGCAAACTGTAGTCATCAACATTGTATCTATTTAGAGTACCAACTGCAGGTTTTTTATTGTTCTTGCTTGTAACTGATTAGTAACTATATACATACATACACCCATATATTCAGTGACTATTTATATGAAATAGTTTGAGTTGCTAAATCCCCAAGTGTAATAGTTAATAGGTACAATTGTTTTGGTTTCTTGACTAGTAGTATAAAGTCTACTTGAGAAAATAGCATTAAATGAATCTGGTACTTGAAGTTGTAAAAACAAAAGGTCACTTTTCTAAGCTGTCTAAAACTGATCTTAAATTTAAAAACAAATGCATGAAAGTATATGAAATCCAACCCAAGAATTATTTTTTAATCAATAAATGTTCAATGACTTTCTAAATATCTTTTCACAGTTCCAATTTTTTTTAAAAATCCACTCATTCTCCTCCTAGGAAAAAGAGATTATGGCATCCATCATACATTTGCTGCTGTTTATTCTAAAATAAAGAGTCTATTTCATATCTTTTTTAATGGCTGTAGTTCATGTCATTTTATTCCTGGCTGGAAGAACATGTAGAACGTAAGAGAGAAGCTTCCTGGTAAACAAAAACAAATCCACTAAGCTTGCTGCTTAAGTGAGTACCGTTGTTAAGGCAACTACACCAAAAAAAAAAAAAAAAAATTCATGAAAGGACGTCACCTTAAGAGAGAATTAAGTAGTCACAGCAACTACTATTTTAAACCAAGTGTTGTTGCCAGTGTCTCCTTTCTTCCTCCTGGTAGAAGGCCTGTAAAATATTGTTGCCTTCTTTCCACAAGTTTTATTTTTATACCATAAAAATATAAATTTGAATGTGCCAAGTTGTCTCCAGTAGCTTTCCTGTCAGTAGATAGATATCAGCAAACATGAGACTGGTGTTGATTGTATTATTTCCTCATAGACTTTGCAACCACTTTGTTTAAACATCTTTTTGAATCTGGGAAGGTGCTTTGGAAATATCTGCAACAGTAATAAAAATAGTGCAATATGTTTGAGAAGCACATGATTAAAAGTGCAGTTGACCCTTGAACACCATGGGTTTGAACTGTGTCACTCTTCTTACAGGTGCATTTTTTAAAAAATAAATCCAAGACAGCACTGTGAGTGTATTTTCTCAACATTTCCTTTTCTTTAGCTGATTTTACTAAAAGAATACTGTATATAATACATATAATAAACAAAATATGTGTTAATCAACTATTTGCATTATCAGTAAGGCTTCTGGTCAACAGTCAGCTATTAGTAGTTAAGATATTATGTAACACCTTTTCTATTAAACATGTATTTTATTTTTCACAATGTTGTGCTTAATTCATTCTAGATTCTACGTTTGTGTGAGATATAATGATTAAAATGTAATATTTTGCATTTAACCAGCACGAGGATTTAAAAAAATCAATGTTTATTTATGGGGCATCTGGGTGGCTTAGTCGGTTAAGCGTCCGACTTTCGCTTAGGTCATGATCTCGCGGTTCGTGGGTTCGAGCCCCGTGTCGGGCTCTGTGCTGACTGCCAGCTCGGAGGCTGGAGCCTGTTTCAATCTGTGACTCTCTCTCTCTCTGACCCTCCCCTGCTCATGCTGTCTCTCTCTCTCTCTCTCCTAGAAATAAATAAAAATATTTGAAAAAATTAATGTTTATTTATTTTTGAGAGAGAAAGAGAGAGTTAGAGAGGGAAGGAGAGAGAGGGAGACGCAGAATTTGAAGCAGGCTCCCGGCTCTGAGCTGTTAGGCTCCACCACAGAGTCTGACGTGGGTTAGAACCCAGGAACCATGAGATCATGACCAGAGCTGAAGTTGGACACTCAACCAGCTGAGCCACGCAGAAGCCCTGGAACTGAGAATTTTTTAAAAAGTGGTATTTTCTAAGCAAATTAATTTTCAATTAATTTCTAGCCTTAAGACAGTATACATAGAATACTTGACACCTAGAGAAGATCATTTTTGAAAGTCCTTCTTTAATATGAAAAAAATATTAATATGATTACTAATTAATAACGATTATTTTCTTGATTCATTAATTGAATAATTAATTTAAAAAGATAAATCTCATTTTAAAAGATATTTTCAAATTTAATGAAATATTTCAGAAATGAACTACAATTCGACTTAAACAAAATTACTATACCTTATGTAGCCACTATGGAAAATAGCACAAATGGTCCTCAAAAAATAAAAAATACAAATACCCTATGATCCAGTATTTGCCCATAGAAAACAAAAGCACTAATTTGATAAGATATATGCACCCAATGTTTACTGCAGCATTGTTTCTAATAGCCAAGATATGGAAGCAACCTAAGTGTCTATCATTAGATGAATGGATAACACACACACACACACACACACACACACACACACACATACACACAGGAATAGTACTCAGCCATAAAAAAGGATGATATATTACCATTTTTGACAACATGGATGGAGCTAGAGGATATTACATTAAATGAAATGAGTCAGAGAGCAAGAGACAAATACCATATGATTCCACTTATATAAGAAATCTAAAAATCAAAACAAATGAACAAACAAACACAAAGCAGAAACAGACCCATAAATACAGAGAACAAACTGATGTTTGCCAGAGGCTAGGGTTTGGGGGATGGGAAAATGAGGGAAGGAGAGTGGGAAACCTAGGCTTCAGTTATAAAATGAATGACACAGGTATAAAAGATACAGCATAGGTAATCTGGGCAATGGTACTGCAAGGGTGTTGTATGGTGACAGTTGGTTGTACACTTGTAATGAGCATGACATAATATTAACACTTGAATTACTACATTGTACACCTGAAACTGATATTGTATCTCAACTGTACTTCAATGAAAACAAAATAACAGCAACAACAACAAACAACAAGACCCAACTATATCTTACATTTTGTACTGTTTCTCTGAGTTAAAATTTAAACACAAATTAAGACTTCAAGTGTTTACATGGAAATGAATAAACAAAGTCCTATTTTTTATCATTATATTCACTGTGCTATCATAATTTATTTTGTTGCTGCTGTTTAAACACAGGGATGTGGAGTAGCTAACACAGGGACTGGAAATGAGAATGGTACTCAAAGCAGCCATGAATGATCCTAGCTGTTCCTGAGTCTTTAAATAAATATTTGTAACTCAATCCAAATGTGTTATGATTCAATAGTATAACAAGGGTTCTCTGAATTATCTTACGTGGATCATAGAATATTAATTAAGAGGCTAGTTTTATGTTTGTGTATATATTATTAAAATTCACAATAACCACAGCAATTATTTAGAACTGAGCCCTAGAAAAATATATTTAGGAGATATATTTTACCACTGATATTTAGACTCACTGGTGCATGGTCATAGATTAATGAAGGTCAATGCTTAGAATTTAACTAGTTTTTGAATTCTTTATAGACAAGGCACTTATGTGTTACCACCACTCTGGACCAAACCCTTCCCCTGCCATGCATTTGGCATGCAGTTTGATATGAGAATGTGAGGCTTTAGGTCCATGTCAAAGCATCCTATGTATGTTTACATGGTCCCTAAGTTTAATTGAATTTCTACTGTGGGCATTTTTAATCAGCCATGATTTCTGTGACTGCAGTAGGATTCTCCTTGCTTCAGGGAGCCATGACATCAGATGATCTGTATTAATTGGAAAGAGGCAGAGGAAGTAGACACCTCTATTCATCTCCTTTTGGAGAGTTGTAGTATGTATCCCAAAATAGGAGTGTCCTTTTTTATTTGTGCTGATGCCATAGTCTATCATTGTTGCAAAATAAATTGAAGTGTCACCTGGTGCTTTGGTTTGATTTCACAAGTTAAAAAGCCACAATACATCTTGAGCATAAACAAGCAAAAAGACCCCCATCTAATGGAATGATTAAAAGTTTAAAATGCTGTTTTAATTCAATCAATTAAAAGCACAAACAGCATGTGTTTGATTGAATCAATTTAAAGAATTACACAGCAGTCAATGTGTTCATCAGCAGGAGTGAAAATTTCATGTATCACCTATACACAGCTTGAAATCTGTATCCTTCAATTAGATATAACAAACAACATTTTACCACATCACAGAAAGGTGACTTCTTCTGCAAAAGGAATGAATGGTGCTACACCAGAGATACACTATTAATTATAACTGATGCATCTGGCATCCAGTTTGAAATATTTAACAAATACTGTGCCTTGGTTATGAGTAATTTTCTGTCTTCTATATTTCTCCAAGTTGAAGTCTAAACATGAAAATGTATCTCAACTTCTTTCTATTAAAAATAATATTTGGGAGAAAGAATCAACATGGTAGAGAAGTGGGGGGAGGGGCAAATTCCTTCATCCCTCAAACACAGCAGTATGGAGCACAGAAGGCTTTGAATTTCACAAATCTGGGCTACAGTGACAGAAATATCTCCAGGGGCCCACAGGGACAGACTGGCAGACAGAGGTGTGTGCTTGAAAACTGGGAAAGATAAAATGAGCAGCATATGCACAGACTGAAAGGGTAGCCTCTGAGGTGGACAGACAAAAAGAAAAGAAAGAGAGGCTGTAGAAGTGTGGGATTATATTTTGATAAGAGATAAACTTCTCTGGATCACAGACTAGGGCACAGAAAAAAGCAGACAGAGTCAGTTTGGACTTGCAAATAGCCTTAGGAGTGACAAACCAGTGTTAGTGCAACTTTCTCTGGACCACAGCCACTCGAGATTGCTATGAGAAGAAGGTATATCGCTGCTCAAAGGACAAAAGACACTGCAGGCACCAGCAGAGGCCTCTTGTTGGCTTGGCAGAATGGTGCTATCCTGAAACTGGGCATGTGGATCAGGATCCTTTAAGACATCAGTTGGGGTTTGATCCCAGCCAAGTGCCTGGATGGCACAGGACACTGTGGAGCAGGGCAAACTGGCCCACTGATGACCATGCAGCACTGTGAGGACTGCCAGAAACAATATATCTGATAAAAAATGTAGAATAGTAATTATAAGACTAATAGCTGGGCTTGAAAAAAGCATAGAAGACAATAGAGAATCTATTGCTTCAGTCTATTGCTGTAGAGATCAAGTAACTAAGAGCTAGTTATGATGATTAAGAAATGCTGGAAATGAGGTGCAAACTAAACTGGATGAAATGACAGCAAGAGTAGAGGAAGCAGAAGGGAGAATAAGTGAAATAGAAGATAAAATTATGGAAAAAGATGAAGCTGAAAAAAAGAGAAATATGAAAATACTAGACCATGAGGGGAGAATTAGAGACCTAAGTGATTCAATGAAACTAAAAATATAGGTATCATAGAAGTTTCAGAAAAATAAGAAGAGAGAGAAAGGGAAGGTTTATTTGAACAAATTATAGCTGAGAACTTCTCTAATCTGGGGAAGGTATCAGACATCCAAGTCCAGGAGGCTCAGGTAACTCCCTTCAGAATCAATAAGAATAGGTCATCACCGTGGCATATTACAGTGAAACTGGAAAAATACAAAGATAAAGAGAGAATTCTGAAAGCAGGTAGGAACAAACAAGTCTTAACCTACAAGTGTAGACACATAAAGGTAGTAGCAGACCTGTCCACTAAAATGTGGCAGGCCAGAGGGGAGTGGATGGAAATATTCAATGTGCTAAATAAGAAAAATATGTAGCCAGGAATCCCTTATCCAGCAAAACTGCCATTCTGAAATAAAAGAGGAAAAGGCTTTCCTGGAAAAAAACCAAAAAACAAATAAACAAACAAAACAAAAACAAAATCAAAAACAAAAAACTGAAAGAGCTCATGACCACTAAACCATCCCTGCAAGAGATCCCAAAGTGGACTCTGAGAGTGGAATGCTGCAAAGACTATAAAGGGCCAGAGACCTCACCACAAGCATGAAACCTACAGAAAACACGACACTAAATCCATATCTTTCAATAATAACTCTGAATGTAAGTGGGCTAAATGCCCCAATCAAAAGACTCGGGTACCAAGTGGATAAAAAACTGAAATCCATCTATACGCTCATATCACACCTGAGGACAGCTGCAGATTGAAAGTGACAGGATAGAGAATCATCTATCATGTTACTGATGCTTCTGGAAGACAAAAGAAAGCTGGAAAAGCTATACTTATATCAGAAAAACTAGTTTTCAAATTATACTGTAACAAGAGATAAAGACATTAAATTATAATTAAGAGTTTATCAAGAAGAGCTACAATTGTAAATGTTTATGCCCCCAAATTGATACCACCCAAATATAAATTAGTCACAAATATAAGCAATCTATTGATAACAATCAGGTAATTTTTGATAATTTTAATATTCTACTTACAGCAATGGACAGATCATCTAAGCAGAAAATCAATAAAGATACAAGGGTCTTGAATGAAATACTGGATCAGATGGACTTGACAGATATATTCAGAACTATTCATCCAAAAGCAGCAGAATACATATGCTTCTTGAGTACAAATGGAACATTCTCCAAAACAGATCACATATTGAGTCACAGAACAGTCCTTAAAAAAATATAACATGATTGATATCATACCATAAATATTTTCAGATCTCAACATTGAAACTTGAAATCAACCACAAAATCTTCCATATGCATGCAGGTTAAAGAACATCTTACTAAAAAATGAATGTGTCAAGCAGGCAATTAAAGAAGAAATGAAAAAAAAAAACATATGGAAGCAATGAAAATGAAAACACAGTGGTCCAAACCCTTTGAGATGCAGCAAAAGCAGTCCTAAGAGGAAAATACATTCCAATCCAGGCCTATTTCAAGAAACAAGAAAGGTCTCAAATACAAAAACTAACATCACACCTAGGGGAACTTGTTGCAGAACAGCAAAGGAATCCCAAAGCAAGCAGAAGAAAAAAAGTAATAAAGAACAGAGCAAAAGTAAACAATACAGTATCTTAAAAAAAAAAAAAAAGAAGAAGAAGAAGAACAGCTCAATGAATCTAAGAGCTGGTTTTTTGAAAAAATAAACAAAATTGATAAGCTCCTAGGCAGACTTCCCAAAAATAAAATAGAACCCAAAAAGATAAAATCATAAATGAGAGAGGAGAGATCACAACTAACACTACAGAAAAACAAACAATTATTAGAGAATACTATGAAAAATTATATGGCAAAAAAACTACACAATCTGGAAAAAATGAAAAATTCCTAGCTACCCGCACACTAACAATACCCAGCCAGGAAGAAAATAGAAAATTTGAATAGAACCATAACCAGCAAAGAAATTGACAGTCCTCAAAAATCTTCCAACAAGTAAGAGTTCTGGGCCAGATAGCTTCCCAAGAGAATTATACCAGACACTTCAAGCAGAGTAAATACCTATTTTTCTCTAGCTGTTCCAAAAAATGAAATGGAAGAAAATCTTCCAGACCTATTCTATGAATCCAGCATTGATTCCAAACCGGACAGCGACCCCACTGAAAAAGAGAATTACAAAAAGTGGAAGCTTGACTTCTTCTTTACCAATTCTGATCCCTTTTATTACCTTTTGTTGTCTGATTGTTATGCTAGGACTTCCAGCAATCAGCACTATGTTGTTTAACATATGTAGTGTTGCTGATCTCAGGAAAAAAACTCTCAGTTTTTCCCCATTGAGGATGATGTTAGCTGAGGGCTTATTATAGATGGTTTTTATAGTGTTTAAGTAAGTTCCTTCTATCCCGACTTTCTTGAAGGTCTTTATTAAGAAGTGATGATGTATTTTGTCAAATGCTTTTTCTGCATCTATCGACAGGATCATATGGTTTTTCTTTTCTTTTGTTAATGCGATGCATCACATGGATTGATTTGTGAATACTGAACCAGCCCTGTAACCCAAGAATGAATCCCACTTGATCATGGTGGATAATTCTTTTTATGTGCTGTTGGATTCAATTTGCAAGTATCTTGTTGAAGATTTTTGCATCTGGATTCACCAAGGATATTGGCCTGTAGTTCTCTTTTTTTGCTGGATCTCTGTCTAGCTTGGGAATCAAAGTGATGTTGGCTTCATAAAATGAGTCCAGAAGTTTTCCTTCGATTTCTATTTTTTGGAATAATTTGAGAAAAATGGGTATTAATTAACTCTGTTTTAAATGTCTGGTAGAATTCCACAGGGAAGCCATCTGGCCAAGGGCTCTTATTTGTTGGGAGATTTTTGATAACTGATTCGGTTTTCTCACTAGTTAAGGGTCTGTTCAAGTTTTCTATCTCTTCCGGTGTGAATTTTGGTAGTGAATGTGTGTTTATGAATTTTTCCATTTCTTCTAAGTTGTCTAGTTTGTTGGCATATAATTTACTCTACATAGAAAATCTGACAGACTCCACCAGAAGCCTACTAGGTCTGATCCAGGAATTCAGCAAAGTGGCAGGGTACAAAATCAAAGTACAGAAATTGTATGCATTATTATAAACCAATAATGAAGCAACAGAAAGAGAAATCAAGAAACTGATCCATTCACAACTGCACAAAAATACATAAAATACCTACGAATAAACTTAACCAAAGATATAGGAGATCTGTGTGATGAAAACGATAGAAAACTTATGAAGAAAATTGAAAAAGACACAAAGAAATGGAAAAACATTCCATGCTCATGGGTCAGAAGAATAAATATTGTTAAAATGTCATTACTGTCCAAAGCAATCTACACATTCAATGCAATTCCCATCAATATTGCACCAGCATTCTTCTCAAAACTAGAACAAACTATCCAAAAATTTGTATGGAACCACAAAAGACCCCGAATAGACAAAGTAATATTGAAGAAGAAAACCAAAACGGAAGCATCACATTCCCAGACTTTAGCCTCTACTACAAAGCTATAATCATCAAGATAGTATGGTACTGGCACAAAAACAGACACATAGACTAAAGAAATAGAATAGAGAACTCATATTTGGACCAAAAAATGTACAGCCAACTAATCTTTGACAAAGCAGGAAAGAGTATCCAATGGAAAAAAGACAGCCTCTTTAACAGATGGTGCTGGGAGAACTGGACAGCAACATGCAGAAGAATGAAACTAGATAATTTTCTCACACCATACACAAAAATAAATTCAAAATGGATAAAGGACCTGAATGTGAGACAGGAATCCATCAAAACCCTAGAAAAGAAATCAGGAAAAAATCTCCATGACCTCAACCTCAGCAATTTCTTACTTGACACATCCCAAAAGGCAAGGGAGTTAAGAGAAAAAATGAACTACTGGGACCTCATCAAGATAAAAAGCTTCTGCATGATAAAGGAAACAATCCATAAAACTAATAGGCAACTGATGGAATAGGAAAAGATAGTTGCAAATGACATATCAGGTAAAGGGCTAGTATCCAAAATCTATAAGGAACTCATCAAACTCCACACCCAAGAATCAAGTGATCCAGTGAAGAAATGGGCAGAAGATATGAACAGAAACTTCTCAAAAGAGGACGTCCAGGGGCACCTGGATGGCTTAGTCGGTTAAGCGTCCGACTTTCGCTCAGGTCATGATCTCACGGTTCGTGGGTTCGAGCCCCGCGTCGGGCTCTGTGCTGACTGCCAGCTCAGAGCCTGGAGCCTGTTTCAGAGTCTGTGTCTCCCTCTCTCTCTGACCCTCCCCTGCTCACGCTGTCTCTCTCTCTCTCCTAGAAATAAATAAAACATTAAAAAAAAAAAAAGAGGACGTCCAGATGGCCAACAGACACATAAAATGATGCTCAGCATCCCTCCTCATCAGGGAAATGCAGATCAAAACCACCCTGAGATACCACGTCATGCCAGTCAGAGTGGCTAAAATGGGCAAATCATTAGACTCTAGATGCTGACGAGGATGTGGAGAAACGGGCACCCTCCTACACTGTTGGTGGGAATGTAAGCTGGTGCTACCCCTCTGGAAAACAGTGTGGAGGTTCTTCAAAAAATTAACGATAAAGCTCCCCTATGACCCCGCAGTAGCACTGCTAGGAATTTACCCAAGGGATACAGGAGTGCTGATGCACAGGGGCACATGTACCTCAATGTTCATAGCAGCACTCTCAGCAATAGCCAAAACATGGAAAGAGCCTAAGTGTCCATCAAAGGACGAAAGGATCAAGAAGATGTGGTTTATCTATACCATGGAATACTACATGGCAATGAGAAAGAATGAAATCTGGCCATGTGTAGCAACATGGATGGAACCTGAGGGTGTTATGCTGAGTGAAATATGTCAGGCAGAGAAGGACAGATACCTTATGTTTGCACATATAGGTGGATTAGGAGGAATTTAATGGAGGACCATGAAGGAGAAGAAGGGGAAAATAGTTGGGGAGAGGGAGGGAGGCAAAACATGACAGACTCTTGAATGCTGAGAACAAACTGAGGGCTGATGGGGCAGCGGGGAGAGAATAATGGGTGATAGGCATGGAGGAGGGCACTTGTTGAGATGAGCACTGGGTGTTACATGTAAATCAACTGACAATAAACCATTTAATAAATAAAAGAAAAGAAAAAAGGAAAAAGAAAAAAGAATTACAGGCCAATATCCTTGGTGAACATGGATGCAAAATTTCTCAACAAGATACTAGCAAATCGACTTCAACAGTATATTAAAAGAATTATCTTTTACATGATCTTCCACATGATCAAGTGGAATTTATTCCTGGGATGCAGGGTTGGCCCCATAGTCTCAGATCAATCAATGTGTTATATCACATTAATAGAAGAAAGCAGAAGAACCATATGACCATGTCTATATTTGTAGGAAAAGCATTTAACAAAAATAAACTATCCTTTCTTTTTTTTAATGTTTATTTTATTTTTGAAGGAGAGTGAGCTAGAGCATGAGTGGGGGAAGGACAGAGAGAGAGAGTGAGACAAAGAATCTGAAGCAGGCTCTAGGCTCTGAGCTGTCAGCACAGAGCCTAACACAGAGCTCAAAGCCATGAACTCTGAGATCATGACCTGAGTCAAAGTCAGATGCTTAACTGACTGAGCCATTCTGGAGCCCCACAGAGCATCTTTTCTTAATAAAATCCCTCAAGAAAGACAGGATATAAGGAACATACCTTAACATCATAAAAGGCATATATGAAAGTCCCACAGCTAATATCATCCTCAATGGGGAAACATTGAGAGCTTTCCCCCTGAGATCAGAAATATGACAGGGATGTACACTCTTACCACTTTTGTTTAACATAGTGTAGAAAGTCTTAGTATCAGCAATCAGGTGTAAAATTAAATAAAAGGCATCCAAATTGGCAAATAAGTCAAACATTCACTTTTTGCAGATGATATGATACCCTTCATGAATAACCTGAAAGACCCTGTCAAAACACTGCCAGAACTGATAGATAATTCAGCAGTCACAGGATATAAAATCAATGTACAGAAATCCATTGCATTTCTATACACCTATAATGAAGCAACAGAAAGAGAAATCAAGGAATCGATCACACTTACAACTGCACCAAGAATGATAAAATACATAGGAATAAATCTAACCAAAAAGGTACATGATCTATATACTGAAAACTATAGAAAACATACGAAGGAAATTGAAGAAGACACAAAACAGACAGACAAACAAACAAACAAACAAAAAACAACATTCCATGCTCATGGAGTAGAAGAACAAATATTGTTAAAAGGTCAATACTACCCAAAGCAATGTACACACTCAATGCAATCCCAATCAAAATTACACCAGCATTCTTCTCAGAGCTAGAACAAACCATCTTAATATTTGTGTGGAACCACAAAAGCCCCTTAACAGTGAAAGGTACGTTGAAAAAGAAAACCAAAGATAGTCATGAAACTACTAAGGTAATTGTGTTATCTGCTTACTATAGCATGACGTTGCTAAATGAATAATATTGACACCTGCAGCAAACTAGTAGAGACACTGATATACTTCAGCTTGCTAAATAAATTAGTAGATACCTTCAAATTCTAACATATTCCCCTTATAACATTTTTGGAGTCAGACTATGATTAATAGAATTGCTTTGAGGAGAAGAGATTTTTCTATGTTATTTTCATCACTATGATTGAGCCAAGAAAATCATACATTTAAGAGGGGGATAAAAGAGGGTAACTAAGTATGCATGCATTTTCAATTAAAAAATAAATTAATCACACTAGCTTGAGTGTTTCCATTTCACCAGCACCAAGATTTATACATTTTTTATTTCTGAAACTATAAGAGTCTCTGTTCAAAAGCTTTGTATGGGTGCCTGGGTGGCTCAGTCGGTTAAGCGTCCAACTTCGGCTCAGGTCATGATTTCATGATTCGTGGGTTTGAGCCCCACGTCAGGCTCTGTGCTGACACCTAGCTCAGAGCCTGGGGCCTGCTTCAGATCCTGTGTCTCCCTCTCTCTCTGACCCTCCCCTGGGCACAGTGACTCTCTCTCTCTCTCTCTCAAAAATTAAAAAAAAAAAAAGCTTTGTAATTTAGGTGCAAATAAAGGAATGTTGGATTTTTCTCCTTATGCAATCTAACGACTATCCCAGTCTTTAAACTTATATCTACTCAGGATGTGTATGGAAACTGTGATCCTCTGGGCTGCATTGTCATGAGAAGAGCCAGGCCTAGAGTAAGTGCTTGATGAGCATCATAATTAATATCTTTCAGGCTCTTTAGCAAATAATTTATTAATTATAATTTGGTTATTGCAAGTCTGCAATAATTTATTCCAAACTCCGAAAGCCCATATATGTATTTATTTATTCAAATTCCTGGGGTCTTTGGAGATCTAAAATTTTAGAGTTTAGAAAGGTGTGCATACACCCATCAATGGATGAATGGATAAAGAAGATGTGATATATATAAATATATATATGTGTGTGTGTGTATGTGTGTGTGTGTGTGTGTGTAGTATTACTCAGCAATAAAAAAATAATGAAATCTTGTCATTTACAACTATGTGGATGGGACTAGAGGGTATTATGCTAAGGGAAATTAGTCAGTGATAGACAAATATCATATGACATCACTCATAAGAGGTTTTTAAGATAAAAACAGATAAACATATGAGAGGTAAGGAAAAATAATATAAAAACAGAGAGGGAGACAAAAACATAAGAGACTCTTAAATATGGAGAACAAACAGAGGGTTCCTGGAGGAGTTGTGGGAGGGAAGATGAGCTAAATGGGTAAGGGGCATTAAGGAATCTACTCCTGAAATATTGTTGCACTATATGCTAACTACCTTGGATATAAATTTTTTAAAAAATAAATAAAAATTAAAGAAACTTCTAAGACTAAACTAGGAACAAATAGAAAACCTTAAAAGAGAAATTATTAGCAATGAAATTAAATCAGTAATCACAATCTCCCAAAAAACAGGACCAGATGCCTTCACAGGTGAATTCTAACAAACTTTTAAAGGACATAAAATACCTATCATTCTCAAAGTATTCCAAAAAATTAAACAGAAAGTAATGCTTGCAAATTCATCCTGCAGCATTAGCATTACCCTGATATGAAAACCAAAAATACCAAATAAAAGTAAATTATAGGTCAATATTTTTCATGAACATAAATAGAAAACCCCTCACAAAAATTACCAAACCAAATTCAATAATATATTTAAATATTCATACACCATGATCAAGTAGGATTAATTCCAGGGACAATGTAGCTCAATATCTGCAAGTTAATCAGTGGGATACACATTAACAACATAATGGATAAAAATCATATTATCATCTCAATAGGTACAGAAAAAGCATTTGACAAGATTTAATATGCATTTATGATAAAAATCTTAACAAAGTGCTTATGAAGGGAACATACTTCAACATAACAAAAGTCATATGTAACAAACCCACAACTACAAGCATACTCAGCAGCTGAAAGCTGTTCTTCTATGATCAGAAACAAGATAAGGATGCTCACTCTTACATGGTACTGGAACTCCAAGCTACAGCAATTAGACAGGAAATAAAATCATCCCAATCATAAAGGAAGAAGTAAATGTATCTTTTTTTTTTTTTGGCAGATGACATACTACTAGATAGATGGAAACATGACAGATGACAGATAGACAGATGATTGATTGATAGATGGATAGATAGACCTTTAAAATTTCACCAAAAAAGGATTAGAACAAATAAATGAATTCAGCAATGTCACAGGATCAAATTAATATACGGGCTTTTGTTGCATTTTTATATACTAATAACAAACTGTCATAAAGAGAAATTAAGAAAATGATACCTATGTTATTGCACCAAAAAGAATGCCTGGAAATAGATTTAATCAGTGAAGTGTAAGACCTGTACTGTAAAAACTATAAGGTGTTTATTAAAAAAAAGGGCACATGGGTGGCTCAGTCAGTTAAGCACCAGACTCTTGTTTTTGACTCAGATCATGATCACAGTTGGTGAGATTGAGCCTGGTGAGGAGCTCTGCACTAACAGCATGGAGCCTGCTGTTATGGGTTAGAAGAATTTATATTGTTGAAATGCCCATATTACACAAAGCATTTAGAGATTCCATGCAATCTCTATCAAAATAGCAAGAGCAAGGTACTGTCCTCTTAGAACTGCTTTGCCACATCCCATAGGGTTTGGAATTTTCTATTTTCATTTTCATTTGTTTCCATATTTTTTTTAATGTTTTATTTATTTCTAGGAGAGAGAGACAGCATGAGCAGGGGAGGGTCAGAGAGAGAGGGAGTCACAGACTGAAACAGGCTCCAGGCTCTGAGCTGGCAGTCAGCACAGAGCCCGACACGGGGCTCGAACCCACCAACCATGAGATCATGACCTAGGCGAAAGTTGGACGCTTAACCGACTAAGCCACCCAGGTGCCCCCGTTTGTTTCCATATTTTTAAATTTCTTCTCTAATTGCCTGATTGGCCCATTCATTTTTAGTAGGATGTTCTTTAACCTCCATATTTTGGAGGGTTTCCACGCTTCTTCCTGTGATTAATTTCAAGTTTCATAGCATTATGATCTGAAAATGTACATGGTATGATCTCAATTCTTTTATATTTATTGAGGGCTGCTTTGTGTCCCAGTATGTGATCTATCTTGGAGAATGTGCCATGCGCACTTGAGAAGAAAGTGAATTCCATGTCCAAGGATGTAGAGTTCTAAATATATCCGTCAAATCCATCTGGTCCAATGTGTTATTCAAATCCATTGTGTCTTTAGTGATTTCAAGAAATTAGAAAAAGTGAAAGTGCAAAATCTAATAGTGCACCTAAAGGAACTAGAGCGAGAGCAACAAGAGCACCCAAAACCAAGTAGGAGAAGAGAAACAATAAAAATCAGGACAGAAATAAACAAAATAGAAACCAAAGAAACAGTTGAAAAGATCAATGAAACCAACAGTTGGTTTTTGAAAAAATAAGCAAAATTGACAAACCTTTAGCCGGGTTTCTCAAAAGGAAAAGAAAGAACACTCAAATAGCAAAATCATGAATGAAAATGGACTTATTACAATCAACCCCTCAGAAATACAAGCAATTATCAGGGAATACTATGAAAAATTATATGCCAATAAATTGGACAACTT
The DNA here is from genome assembly GCA_017311185.1 of Proteles cristata cristata. Classification (NCBI taxonomy): domain Eukaryota; kingdom Metazoa; phylum Chordata; class Mammalia; order Carnivora; family Hyaenidae; genus Proteles; species Proteles cristata. The sequence goes on from JAESUZ010002627.1 coordinate 219,459, forward strand.
AGAAGAAATGGACAAATTCCTAAACATACACTCACTACCAAAATTTAGCACCCAAAGAGATAGAAAATCTGAACAGACTCATAACTAGTGAGAAAACCGAATCAGTTATCAAAAATCTCTCAAAAAATAAGAGCTCTGGGCCAGATGGCTTCCATGGGGAATTCTACCAGACATTTAAAACAAAACTAATACCCATTCTTCTCAAGCTACTCCAAAAAATAGAAATCGAAGGAAAACTTCCAGACTCATTTTAGGAAGCCAGGATCACTTTGATTCCCAAGCCAGACAGAGACCCAGCAAAAAAAAAAAAGAGAACTACAGGCCAATATTCTTGATGACTACAGATGTAAAAATCCTCAAGATACTTGCAAATCGAATCCAACAGCACATTAAAAGAATTATCCACCAAGATCAAGTGGGATTCATTCCTGGGTTACAGGGCTGGTTCAATATTCATAAATCAATCAATGTGATGCATCACATTAACAAAGAAAAAGATAAAAACCATACGATCCTGTCTATAGATGCAGAAAAAGTATTTGATAAAATACAGCATCCCTTCTTAATAAAGACTCTCGAGAAAGTCAGAATAGAAGGAACTTACTTAAACACGATAAAAGCCATCTATGTGAAGCCCTCAGCTAACATCATCCTCAGCAGGGAAAACCTGAGAGCTTTCCCCCTGAAATCAGGAACACGACAGGGATGTTCACTCTCACCTCTGTTGTTTAACATAGTGCTGGAAGTCCTAGCATCAACAATCAGACAACCAAAGGAAATAAAACGCATCAGAACTGGCAAAGAAGAAGTCAAACTCTCACATTTTGCAGACAACATGATGCTCTACATAGAAAACCCGACAGACTCCACCGTAAGTCTACTAGAACTGATCCATGAGTTCAGCAAAGTGGCAGAGTCTAAAATCAACGTACAGAAATTGGTGACATCTTTATACTCCAACAATGAAGCAAGAGAAAGAGAAATCAAGAAACTGATCCCATTCACAATTGTACAAAAATACATAAAATACCTATGAATAAACTTAACCAAAGAAGAATGAAATCTGGCCATGTGCAGCAATGTGGATGGAACTAGAAGGTGTTATGCTGAGTGAAATAAGTCAGGCAGAGAAGGACAGATGCCATATGTTTGCACGTATAGGAGGATTAGGAGGAACTTAACAGAGGACCCTGGGAGAGAAGAAGGGTGAAAATAGTTGGGAGAGGGAGGGAGGCAAACCATGAGAGACTCTTGAATGCTGAGTACAAATTTGGGGCTAATGTGGGTGGGGGCAAGGGGAAGGGGAGTGATGGGCATAGAAGAGGACACTTGTGTGTTTGAACACAGGGTGTTATATAGAAACCAACTTGACAATAAACTATTTTAAATAAATAAATAAATAAATAAATAAATAAATAAATAGAGGAGGGCATTTGTGGGTTAGAACACAGGGTGTTATATAGAAACTAACTTGACAATAAACTATTTTAAATAAATAAATAAATAAATAAATAAATAAATAAATAAATAAAATATGTTTAGCCTTAAAGTAGATAACTCAGTTGTGTAGCAAAGTATGCATGAGATGACAAATTATTAAAATTGAGATGTCCTTGCATAATTATATTTTTGTAAGGGCCTTAAGATTATTTTATCTTTCTGATAATATATCAGCAAAAATCAATGTATACATGGCATCATTTTTATCTTTATTGGGACTGTAAATATCAAAGTCAAGCAAGTTTTGGTCTTATCAGAGACCAGGCATAAGCACATAAAAACACGGGACTTCTATGATGAGAGGAGAAATTTTTCTAGAGTTCATAACTTACATAAAACTATGTATTATGAACGGCTATGTAATTTTTTCTGGTTAAAAACATTACTAACCTATTCCAAAATTACAATAGGCTTACAAGGGACAGAGCCTAGTTTTATGGTCTCTGATTTTTTTTTTTTGGTTGCTTCTTTAAGAAAGATAATATAAAATTACAATTACCTAAGCAAATACTAATTAAGGATAAGAAAATAAATTTAAACATTGCATATTTTAAAAGGATGAAGATTCCAAAGACCATGCAAAAATCCAGACAGAAAACATACCATATTTATTAATTAACTGTCTAGCACAACATTTTCTTCTCCTACAATCTTCGCTTCATATTTTTGATCACTGTTTTATATGAAAACAGCTTTTAAAATTTAATTTTCTGGGGCGCCTGGGTGGTTTAGTCGGTTAAGCGTCCGACTTTCACTTAGGTCATGATCTCGCGGTTCGTGGGTTCGAGCCCCGCATCGGGCTATGTGTTGACTGCCAGCTCAGAGCCTGGAGCCTGTTTCAGTCTGTGACTCCCTCTCTCTCTGACCCTCCCCTGCTCACGCTGTCTCTCTCTGTCTCCAGGAAATAAATAAAACATTAAAAAATTTAAAAAAATAAAATAAAATAAAATTTAATTTTCTATAGAGATAATTGAAAGGCAATTCCATTTTCTTTCACCATGGGTGTATAGAAATATTTTTTATTGTTAATGATAGGTTAGAAAGTTTCAGCTCTGCAAATCATTAATACAAGGACTTTAAGGGGAAATATCTTTCAGCTTTCATATGTGAGCTATAACATTTGAAGAAGTTTTCCAATTATGAGCTTTTGGCTTTACAGATTTAAAACTCTGTTCCTACTCACTTACCCACATGCTTCTTTTTAAAGTAGCAATGTGAATTCAGTTTATGCATGCCCATATCTAGATACCAATTAACCGGATATTCTGGGTTGTAGGGTATTGCTAGGTGCTGTCCTTTCACTCAGATGGATAACAATTAACTATATAAATGAAATGAATGCGGGATCACACACAACACACACACACATTAATGATATAATATTTTTGAAAGGTGATCTTTTACTTGACAATCTGTCATAAGCATCAAAAAGCTGGAATGTTAGGTCACTCAAAGATAATAAAAGTCTTATATAAACTGAATATAGTATGTATAATTATATATGGGACCATAAAACTTTTTATACTAAGCACAGCCAGATCAGAATAAATAAATCAATTGTACTTAAGTATTTTTTTTTTTTACCTATATAAGACATAAAAGAGTTTTAGTATCAGCTTGGGAATTAATTTTATTTTGCAGTCAAATGGAACTATCACATACCATGATACTTTTGAGAGACCAGAGGGTATATTTATTGAAAATAAAGTTATTGAAAATTTTAAATTTATTGCTGTCAGAAGCTTCATGGAATAATGAGGGAAAGAAATGAAAGGAGCTCAGCTAAAATCTCCCATTTCCTTTGAGATAGGGGTAGGAAGAGGTAATTAGAGTGACTGTGCATACTAAAAGCAATACCATCTGTGAAGTGAGATCAGAGGCTACACATCGCAGGGAAAATAGACTGTTCTGAACAAATCTTCCCAACACTAGCCCAAACAAGCAAGCAAATAACAACAACTTGAAGCCCCAGAGTAGGAATCAATGTCCCGAATAGTAATAATGTATTATCTCAAATGTCCAATTTCAAACAATAATTACAAGACATATAAAGAAACAGGAAAGTGTGATCCATATATAATTTTTAAAAAAGTAAAAGAGAAATGGTTTTTGGGAGAACCCAGGTGATAAATTTAACAGATAAAAACTTCAAAGGTGCTATTTTAAATGTATTTAATTATCTAAGGGAAAAAATGCTTTTGAATTAAAGGGAGTTATAGTAATAACATTGTGTCAACCAGAGACTATCAATAAGGAGAAATACATGCAATATATATATATATATATATATATATATATATATATATATATATACACACACACACACACACATACATGTATATATTTAAAAAAACAAATAGAAATTCTGGAGATGAAAACTACAATAAACAGAAAAAATCACTAGAAGGGCTCAAAAGTAGATTTGAGCTGGCAGACAAAAGAATCAGCAATTTGAAAATTGATAGAAACCATACAATCTGAAGAACAGAGACAGAAAAAGAAGAGGGGAAAATGAACAAATCTTAGAGAAATGAAGGCCACATTACTTGTGCAAACATATATGTAATTGGGAATCACAGAATTAGAGAAAGAAAAGGAGAAGAAAAAATATTTTACAAAATAATTACCAAGTACTTCCAAATACGAAAAACATTAGTCTACACATTTAAGCAGCATAATGATCCCCAAGTAGGCTACATACAAAGAGATTTATATTCAGTCATAACATGTGCAAAAACAAAGACCAGGAAAAAATCTGCAAAGCAACAGGAGAATAGTGACTGATCACACACAGAAGAACTCAAACAAAATTCACAGCAGACTTCTCATTAGAAACAGGACCAAAGGCAGTGAGATAATATATTCATGGTTGGAAACAAAAACTCCAATAAAGAACCTTATATCCAGTAAATGCTCTTTTTTTTTTTCTTTTTTTTTTTAATTTTTTTTTAATTTTTTTTAATTTTTTTTTCCATTTTTTTTTAATTTTTTTTTTTTTTACAAATAGTTTATTGTCAAATTAGTTTCCACATAACACCCAGTGCTCATCCCCACAAGTGCCCTCCTCAATGCCCACCCCTCCTCCCCCCCACATCCACCAGTCCTCAGTTTTTGTCAGCATTCAAGAGTCTCTCATGGTTTGCCTCTCTCCCTTTCCCCCACCATTTCCGCCCTTCTTCTCCCCCTTGGTCCTCTGTTAAGTTCCTCCTAATCCTCCTATACGTGCACACATATGATATTTGTCCTTCTCTGCCTGACTTATTTCGCTCAGCATAACACCCTCAAGGTCCATCCATGTGGCTACACATGGCCAGATTTCATTGTTTCTCATTGCCATGTAGTATTCCATGGTATAGATAAACCACATCTTCTTGATCCATTCATCTGTTGATGGACACTTAGGCTCTTTCCATGTTTTAGCTATTGTGGAGAGTGCTGCTATGAACATTGGGGTACATGTGCTCCTATGCATCAGCATTTCTGTATCCCTTGGGTAAATTCCTAGCAGTGCTATTGCTGGGTCATAGGGGAGTTCTATTGTTAGTTTCCTGAGGAACCTCCACACTGTTTTCCAGAGGGGCTGTACCAGTTTACATTCCCACCAACAGTGTAGGAGGGTGCCCGTTTCTCCACATCCTCGCCAGCATCTAGAGTTCTCTGATTGGCTCATTTTAGCCACTCTGACTGGCGTGAGGTGGTATCTCAGTGTGGTTTTGATTTGTATTTCCCTGATGAGGAGCGATGCTGAGCATCGTTTCATGTGTCTGTTGGCCATCTGGATGTCCTCTTTGGAGAAGTGTCTGTTCATATCTTCTGCCCATTTCTTCACTGGGTTGTTTGTTTTCGGGCGTGTAGTTTGGTGAGTTCCTTATAGATTCTGGATATCAACCCTTTATCTGATATGTCATTTGCAACTATCTTTTCCCATTCCGTTGGTTGCCTATTAGTTTTCTGGGTTGTTTCCTTGGCTGTGCAGAAGCTTTTAATCTTGAGGAGGTCCCAACAGTTTATTTTTGCTCTTGATTCCCTTGCTTTTGGGGATGTGTCAAGTAAGAAGTTGCTGCGGTGGAGGTCAAGGAGGTTGTTTCCTGCTTTCTCCTCTAGGGTGTTGATAGTTTCCTGTCTCACGTTCAGGTCCTTTATCCATTTTGAGTTTATTTTTGTGCATGGTGTGAGAAAATGATCTAGTTTCATTCTTCTGCATGTTGCTGTCCAGTTCTCCCAACACCATCTGTTAAAAAGGCTGTCTTTTTTCCATTGGATATTCTTTCCTGCTTTGTCAAAGATTAGTTGGCTGTATACTTTTGGGTCCACTTCTGAGTTCTCAATTCTGTTCCATTGGTCTATGTGTCTGTTTTTGTGCCAATACCATACTGTCTTGATGATGACAGCTTTGTAGTAGAGGCTAAAGTCTGGGATGGTGATCCCTCCCGTTTTGGTTTTATTTTTCAGGATTACTTTGGCTATTCGGGGTCTTTTGTGGTTCCATACAAATTTTTGGATAGTTTGTTCTAGTTTTGAGAAGTATGCTGGTGCAATTTTGATTGGAATTGCATTGAATGTGTAGAGTGCCTTAGGTAGTAATGACATCTTAACTCTATTTATTCTTCCTATCCATGAGCATGGAATGTTTTTCCATTCTTTGTGTCTTCTTCAATTTCCTTCATAAGTTTTCTATAGTTTTCATCATACAGATCTCTTGTATCCTTGGTTAGGTTTATTCCGAGGTATTTTATGGCTTTTTGTGCAATTGTGAATGGGATCAGTTTCTTGATTTCTCCTTCTGTTGCTTCATTGTTGGTGTATAAAAATGCAACCGATTTCTGTACATCGATTTTGTACCCTGCAACGTGGCTGAATTCTTGGATCCGTTCTAGTAGGCTTCTGGTGGAGTCTGTCGGGTTTTCGATGTAGAGTATCATGTCATCTGGGAAGAGTGATAGTTTGACTTCCTCTTTGCCAATTCTGATGCCTTTGATTTCCTTTTGGTGTCTGATGGCTGATGCTAGGACTTCCAGCACTATGTTAAACAGCAGTGGTGAGAGTGGGCATCCCTGTCCTGTTCCTGATCTCAGGGGGAAAGCTCTGAGTTTTTCCCCGTTGAGGATGATGTTAGCTGAAGGCTTCTCATAGATGGCTTTGATGATGTTTAAGTAGGTTCCTTCTATCCCAACTTTCTCTAGAGTCTTTGTTAAGAAGGGATGCTGTATTTTGTCAAATGCTTTTTCTGCATCTATTGACAGGATCATATGGTTTTATCTTTTCTTTTATTGATATGATGTATCACATTGATTGATTTGCGAATGTTGAACCAGCCCTGTAACCCAGGAATGAATCCCACTTGATCTTGGTGGATGATTCTTTTTATATGCTGCTGGATTCGATTTGCAAGGATCTTGTTGAGAATTTTTGCATCCGTATTCATCAAGGATATTGGCCTGTAGTTCTCTTTTTTTGCTGGATCTCTGTCTGGCTTGGGAATCAGTGTGATGCTGGCTTCATAAAATGAGTCCGGGAGTTTTCCTTCACTTTCTATTTTTTGGAATAACTTGAGAAGAATTGGGATTAATTCTGTTTTAAATGTCTGGTAGAATTCCCCAGGGAAGCCATCAGGTCCAGGGCTCTTACTTGTTGGGAGATTTTTGATCACTGATTCAATTTCTTCACTCGTTATGGGTCTGTTCAGGTTTTCTATTTCTTCCCGTGTGAATTTTGGTAGTGAGTGTGTGTTTAGGAATTTGTCCATTTCTTCTAAGTTGTCCAATTTGTTGGCATATAATTTTTCATAGTATTCCCTGATAATTGCTTGTATTTCTGAGGGGTTGGTTGTAATAAGTCCATTTTCATTCATAATTTTGTCTATTTGGGTGCTCTCTCTTTTCTTTTGGATAAGTCTGGCTAGAGGTTTGTCAATTTTGTTTACCTTTTCAAAAAACCAACTCTTGGTTTCATTGATCTGTTCAATTGTTTCTTTGGTCTCTATGTTGTTTATTTCTGCTCTAATTTTTACTATTTCTCTACTTCTACTGGGTTTAGGGCATTCTTGTTGCTCTGCCTCTAGTTCCATTATGTGAGCTGTTAGATTTTGGACTTGCGCTTTTTCAAATCTCTTGAAATAGGCCTGGAGAGCAATGTACTTTCTTCTTAGGATTGTCTTTGCCGCATCCCATAGATTTTGAATTGTTGTTTTCATTTTCATTTGTTTCCATATATTTTTTAATTTCATCTCTAATTGCCTGATTGGCCCATTCATTCTTTAGAAGGGTGTTCTTTAACCTCCATGTTTTTGGAAGTTTTCCAGACTTCTTCCTGTAATTGATTTCAACTTTCAAAGCATTGTGATCTGACAGTGTGCATGGTATGATCTCTATTCTTTTATATTTATTGAGGGCTGCTTTATGTCCCAGTATGTGATCTATCTTGGAGAATGTGCCATGTGCACTTGAGAAGAAAGTAAATTCCCTGGCCTCAGGATGTAAATTTCTAAATATATCCGTCAGGTCCATCTGGTCCAATGTATCTTTCAAGTCCATTATTTCTTTAGTGATTTTCTGTCTGGTTGACCTATCCATTGCTGTAAGTGGAGTAAAGTCCCCTGCTATTAGCACATTCTTATCTATAAGCTTGTTTCTGTTTGTGATTAATTGTTTTAGATATTTAGGTGCTCCCATATTCGGTGCGTAGACATTTATGATTGTTAGTTCTTCCTGATGGATGGACCCTGTAATTATTATGTAGTGCCCTTCTTCATCTCTTGTGATTGTCTTTAATTTAAAGTCCAGTTTGTCTGATATAAGTATCGCTACTCCGACTTTCTTTTGATTTCCTGTAGCATGATATATATTTCTCCATCCCCTTACTTTTAATCTGAAGGTATCTTCCCGTCTAAAATGAGTTTCTTGTAGACAGTATATAGATGGATTTTGTTTTTTAATCCATTCTGCTACCCTATGTCTTTTGATTGGAGCATTCAGCCCATTTACATTCAGTGTTATTATTGAAATATGTGGGTTTAGAGTCTTTGTATCTTTTGTAGGGTTCATGTTTGTGGTGGTGTCTCTGGAATCTTTGTTCCTTGCAACCTTTCCTTCAGAGCACCCCCCTCAGAATTTCTTGTAGGGCTGGCTTCGTGGTGACAAATTCTTTCAATTTCTGTTTGTTTGAAAGGTTTTTATCTCTCCTTCTATTTTGAATGACAGGCTTGCTGGATAGAGGATTCTTGGCTGCATATTTTTACTGTTCATCACATTGAAGATCTCTTGCCATTCCTTTCTGGCCTGCCACGTTTCAGTAGATAGGTCTGTCACCACTCTGATGGGTTTCCCTTTGTATGTGAGGGCCCTTTTCTCCCTAGCTGCTTTCAAAATTCTCTCTTTGTCCTTGTATTTTGCCATTTTTATGATATGTCGTGCAGAAGATCGATTCAAGTTACGTCTGAGAGGAGTCCTCTGAGCCTCTTGTATTTCCACATTGACTTCCTTCCCCAGGTCAGGGAAGTTCTCTGCTATAATTTGTTCCAGGACTCCTTCAGCACCTTTCCCTCTCTCTTCCTCTTCTGGGATTCCTATGATACGGATATTGTTGCGTTTGACTGTGTCGCTGAGCTCTCGAATTCTTCTTTCCTGTTCCTGGATCAGTTTGTCTCTTTTTTTGTCAGCTTCTTGTTTTTCTAGAATGGTGTCTTCTAAATCACTTATTCTCCTTTCTGCCTCTTCAAGCCGTGCGTTGGAGGCCTCTAATTTATTATGGATCTCATTTATCACATTTTTTAATTCTTCATGCCTATTTTTATTTTCCATTCTGTCTGTAGCCATAGTTTCTTTGATGTCGCCTATGTTTTTTTCAAGCCCTGCTATTAATTTCACCATTATTATTCTAAAATCTTGTTCACTTATGCTGCTGATATCTGTTTTGAGCAGTTCATTAGCTGTCATTTCTTCTTGGAGTTTCTTTGGAGGAGAGGTCTTTCGTTTCGTCATTTTAGTTAGCTTTCCGGCTCTTGTTGGTTTTAAAGACCTGTTATGCTCTCTGTTTCTATGAGCGCTGCTATATCCAAGAAGACTCTTTGACTTTCCAGGGCCTATCCTTTCAGAGATTGTTTTTGAATGGTATCCCTCGGTCTCTCTTGTTGGGACCTTGTTATTTTATTTTCCTATTCGTAGTGATATTTGGGACTCTTCACCTTGTGTACTCTAGCTTGTTTCTTGAGGTAGCCCTGGAAAAGAAAACAGACAGACAAACACACAGGGAGCAGGAGCACACAAACGCACAGGCTGATTCAACTAACATGCAAAGTGAGAGGGAAAACGAAAAAGTTAATAGAAAAGACGGAGGAGGGAGGGCGAATAGGGAGCATAAAATACATAAAAGGGTCAAAAAGGGGAAAAGAAAAGGAAAAAAGAAGAAAACCGATGGACAAAGAACGGTTTAAAGCATATACCTGGATTTCCCAGCTACAGTTAAATAGCCGTGTGTATGCAGTGCTGGTTGAAGAGCATAGAGAAAAAGAGAGAAGGCAGGGCAAGACAAGGCAGATTTGGAAATAGAATGAACAGGCAGAAGGGATAAGAAACTTTTCAAAGAGGTAAAGGATAGAATATGGTTGGATAGGTGAGAGAAGGATGCTGGAATTATCCAGAGAAACTATATAGTCTAATTACTCCTGAGAGAAATAGCTGAAAAAGTCGGTAGGTGTAAAATTTACATTTACAGAATGGACTTGTTGTGATTGTTTAAGCAAGCTGGCGACCAGAGTTAATCAGGTCAGTGTTTTGGGGAAAAAGGCGAGAAAAGAGAAAGAAGAAGAAAAAAAGAGAAAAGAAAGGGGGAAAAAAAAAGAAAGAAGAAAAAAAGGAAAAAAAAAAAAAAGGGGGAGGAGGGCACCTCTCAGGCAGGGATGGGCGTGGCGTGATCCGATGCCTCAGGCGGGGGTTCTGCCTTGGCGATTGTGGGGAGGAGAGTGACGGTGCTCCAGTCCCTTCTTGAACCCCGTGCTGCAGCTCGCTTTTTTTTTTTTTTTTGGCGTGTCAACTCCCCGTTCCGGGGACGCAGCCGAAGTTGGTTGCACTCTTCAACACAGGCCAGTTCCAATCTCCAAATCCCAGTCCGCGCGCCCCGCTGAAGTTGCCTTAGACACAGCTTCCCAGACAACCCCCTCGGGCTATTCCAGGCTCCCTGCTGAGCTCTGGCGGCTGAGTCAGGATCACTGCTTCCTTCTCTGGGTCGGGCTGGTGCGCATGCGCGGGGGCTTGCCTGTCGGGTCCGCGTAGCCCGAGCCCGCTGGAGTGAGGAAAACCGGGTCTCTCTATGGCTCGTCACCTGAAACACGAACTCACAGGCAAATTTCCCAGTTTTTAGCTCTTTGCCTTCCCTCTCGAGCCCCAGCCAGCCAGGAGCGCGGACGCCCGGTGTCTGCGCGTCTCTTTCAGGGGTCCCAGCTGCCCTGGAGCTACAATGGCGGCAGGCGCGCCGCCGCTGGAGTGAGGAAAACCGGGTCTCTCTATGGCTCGTCACCCGAAGTACGAACTCACAGGCAAATTTCCCAGTTTTTAGCTCTTTGCCTTCCCTCTCGAGTTCCAGCCAGCCAGGAGCGCGGATGCCTGGTGTCTGCGCGTCTCCCTCAGGGGTCCCAGCCGCCCTGGAGCTACAATGGCGGCAGGCGCGCCCGCGCCGCTTTAAAACCCAACCTCCAGGAGCGGCACAAAGAAGCAGTTTGTGTGCTCAGCCTCCCCCAGGACCAGTTGTCGCGAGGGGACCTGGTGTGCAGGTATTTGGCAAGTACGGTCTTTCTATGCACCGAGCGGAGATTTTTCTGTCTCGGACTCTCTCCTTTTCCCCTCTCACTCCCCGTAGAGGGTAGAGGGGGATCGCCTCTCACCCTGGAGGCTCCGATCCCGGCCCGATTTTACCTTCCCTGGTTCGCACTCACGTTAGAAGGCTTTCTCAGTGGATTCTGCGTCCTTTTTCTCCCAGTCTCTCAGGTTTTGTATGGTTTCCAATGGCTTCAGATCTTTTCTGTGTGATGTATGGGCGCGAGTGCAAGTACGGAGCTCCTTACTTCTCCGCCATCTTGCCCCCCCTCCCAGTAAATGCTCTTTTAAAATTGAAGGTGAGGGGCACCTGGGTGGCTCAATAGGTTGTCAGACTTCAGCTCAGTTCATGATCTCAGGTTTGTGAGTTCGAGCCCCATGTCAAGCTCTGTGCTGACAACATGGATCCTGGAGCCTGCTTCAGATTCTATGTCTCCCTCTCTCTCTCCCCTTCCCCTGCACATGCTCTATCTCTGTCTCTGTCTCTCTCAAAAATAAACAAACATTAACAACTTTTTTAAATAATAAAAAAGTAAAATTGAAGGTGAAATTAATGTGCCCAGAATAACAATGAGTGAGGGAATCTGCTGCTCTTAAAAACCTACTTTTAAAACACTACTGGAGTAAGCTTTCTAAGTTGAGAGTGAGCGACCCCATACAGTAATTTAAGCCACATGCACACAAAAGGGAATTAGATAAGATAATTATGAAGGTAACTGTAAAAGACTGTACAGTGGTACGTTGCTTCTCCTTCTTAACTGATTTAAAAACAAATATCCCCAAACAGTATACATATAATTGTCTTACTAGGATTATAACATATACAAATATAATACATTTGAAAATAACAAAACAAAGGAGAAAGGTGGAGCAAAAGTGCATGGGATTGAGAACATGGCATCAGATGGTAACAAACTTACAGGAATAAGTGAAGTGAATAAGAAAGTAAAATATAAACTACAAATATAAAGGAAGCAAAAAGAAGGAAATACAAAATAGAACAGAAATTAATGACATTGAGAATAACAAAACAATAGAGAAAATCAATGTATATAAAAGATGGTTTTTTGAAACCATCTTTGAAAAGATCAACAAATATTAAAAAGAATAGGTACACTAACAAAAAACCCAGAAGTTTCAAATTACAAACATCAGGAAGGAAAAATACAAGGACCCCATAAAAGATTATAAAATGATTATAAGGATTAGAAAAGAATATAAATTCATGTATGTCAAATAATTTAGATGAAATGGTCAAATTTCTAGAAAGACACAAATTATTAAAACTGCCCCAAGAAATAGAAAATCTAAATAGATCTATAACAAATAAAGTAATTAAATTCATAATAAAAATTTAAAAACTTCCCAGAAAAATAAATAAATAATCCAAATCCAGATGGCTACACTGGTAAATTCTACCAAATTTTCATAAAATATTCAATATCAATCATTCACCAACTGTACGAAAATATAGAACAGGAAAAAACACATTACATCTTATTCTGTGAGACCAGTTATATACTGACAAGAAAACGAAAGCCATCCCAATAAAATAAAACTTCACACCAATATCCCTTAGGAATATAGATTTTAAATTTCTGGGTAGAATTTATCATGAATAGACATTTCTCCAAAGAAGACATACTGATGGCCAACAGACACATGAAAAGATGCTCAACATCACTCATTATCAGGGAAGAGCAAGTCAAAATTACAATGAGCTATCACCTCACACCTGTCAGAATGGCTTAAATAAAAACCACTAGAAACAAGTGCAGTGTAGGTGGGAATGTGAACTGGTGCAGTCTCTGTGGAAAACTGTATGAGCTTCAAAAACTTAAAAATAGAACTACCCTAGTATCCATCAATTGTACTACTAGGTTTTTACCCAAAGAATACAAAAACACTATTTGAAAAGATATATGCACTCTTATGTTTATCACAGCATTATTTACATTCTTCAAATTATGAAAGCAGCCCGTGTCCATCAAAAGATGAATGGAAAAGGAAGATGTGGTACACCCCCACACATACACACAGGGTTATTATTTAACCATAAAAAGAAAGAAATTTTGTCACTTGCAAAGATACAGATGGTGCTAGAATATAATGCTAAGTAAGTAAAATAAACCAATCACAAAAAGACAAATACCATATAATTTAACTCATGTGTAGAAAACCAAAAAATGGTAGAAAAAGAGAGAGAGGGGAGAGACAAACCATGAAACAGATTCTTGTTTTTAAAAATATTTATTTATTTATTGGGGCACCTGGGTGACTCAGTCGGTTAAGCGTCTGACTTCGGCTCAGGTCCTGATCTCATGGTTTGTGGATTGGAGCCCCGCATCAGTCTCTGCGTTGACAGCTAGCTCAGAGCCTGGAGCCTGTTTCAGATTCTGTGTCTCCCTGTCTCTCTGACCCTCCCCTGCTCTCTCTCTCTCTCAGAAATAAATAAAACATTTTTTAAAAATAAAAATATTTATTTATTTATTGAGTGGGGACAGGAAGGGGGGAAGAGAGAATCCCAAGCAGGCTCCATGCTGTCAGCACAGAGCTGGAGAGGCAGGGCTTGATCTCATGGTTCGTGAGATGATGACCTGAGCCAAAATCAAGAGTTGGATGCTTAACTGACTCAGCCACCCAGGCGTTCTTAACTATAGAGAACAAAGTGATGACTAACCAGAGAGTAGGTTGATAGGAGGATAGGTGAAAGTTTATGGGAGATTAAAGATTTAACCTATCATTGTTAGCACTGAATAATGTATAGAATTGTTGAATCACTATATTGAACACCTGAAACTAATAAAACACTGTATGTTAACATAAATAAATCAAATACATAAAAAAATTAAATAAGTTACCACACTAAATGCAGCATCATATAAAAAGTATCATATATGACATGAATTTATCCCAGAATTACAAACTTGATTTATGATCTGAAATTTCATTTATAACTCATATTAATGGAACAATGGGACACACACACACACACTAATTCCAATATACACAGGAAAAACTTTTTTCGAAATCCAACACTCTTTCCCAGTAAAAACACTCAACTAAGGAGGACCAGAATTTAATTGTATCAACCTGATAAAATCATCCATGAAAACCTTAGAGCTTATACACTTGAGTAAATTGTCACTCACAATAGTGAAGTATCATGTCAGCATCCATCATGAGCAGGTGAGGGGAGAAGAAGCCTTCTCCCACCATGCAGCACTACTTTTGTTTGGCTTGTTTTCTCATATCAGATTTAAAAGTTCTTATTGCAAGATGTTGAACCACACATTAAAATGGAGTTAATACTATAACAGTCACTGTATTTTAAATTAGTGGCCTTTATCTTTGAGCATTTTTAGGTGTATGGAAAAACTGAACACAAAAATAGAGTCCTCATATACAATCTCTTTCATATACTACCTCTCCCCAGTTTTATATCTTAATAATACCATGCACTACTTTGGTATATTTGTTATAATTAATAAGTAAATATTGATATATTATTAGATTTTATAATTTACATTAAAGTTTACTCTGTGATTTTGGCAAATGTAGAATGATATGTATACACCATTACAGTATCATATAGAATAGTTTCACTGCCTTAAAAAATCTCCTATTCCCTAGGTATTTATTCCTCTCTCTCCCTAAACTCTGAGAACCATTGGTATCTTTACTGTCCCCATAGTTTTGCCTTTTCCAGAATGCCATATATTTAGAATCACATGGTAGGTACTCTTTTTAAATTGGCTTCTTTTACTTAGCAATATGCAATTATAGCACCTTCTTGTCTTTTTGCGGTTTGATGATTCATTTTTTTTTGTGCTGAATAATATTCCACTACATGGCTGAATAACAGTTTATTCATTTATATATCAAAGGACATCGTGGTAGCTTCCCATGTTTGACAATTGTGAATATGGCCACTATAAACACTCATGTTCAGATTTTCCTGTGGCCATAAATATTCAATTCATTTGGTTAAATACCATAGAGTGCACATAAAGAGTATATTTATTTTTTATAAGAAATTGCCAAATTGTCTTCCAAACTGAGTGCACCATTTTGTATTCCGAGAAGCAATGACTGAGAGTTCATGCTGCTTGCCAGTTTTGTCAGGGTTCTGGATTGCAACCATTCTTAAAAATATTTCCTCCTTTATCTTTATCATTTTGTCTTTATATATGAATAGTCAAACAATGCCAAAATTCTAGAAGGGATTTTAGTAGGTACTGGCATTTTTTTTTGATAAAAATATTATTCCTAAGCCTTAGCCTAGATGTTGAATAAATAAAAGAATTTTTGAAGAACGTATCTGAAAATTACCTGAGTATTTCATTCTGATGTTTAACACTTTCATTACAATCATGTGTTTATTCTACACATATATGTATATATAGATACATATATATATAAAAATATATACCTTTATACATATATTTATACCTATACAATACATATATTTATACTATAATGTTAAAAATGCTGCTTATTCCAAAGTTTTCATCTCATCACTAAAGAAACAAAATTATTTAAATTTTACATATATATATTTTATCTATTTTTAAGACCATTGAAGAGAGCCCATAACATAACATTTAGATATCCTCTATACTATTTTCTTTCTTTTGGAGAGTAACAAATGATTCTATATCTTCTTTCCTTCTTATTTATTTATTTAAAAATTTTGTAAATGTTTATTCATTTTAGAGGGAGATACAGAATCCAAAGCAGGCTGGAACCTCTGAACTGTCAGCACAGAGCCTGATGCAGGGCTTGAACCCATGAATGGTGAGATCATGACCTGGGTTGAAGTCAGACACTCAACCAACTGAGCTACCCAGGCATCTGATTCTATGTCTTCTATGGAATAGTTAATTTTAAAATATTCTTTTCACAAGACAAATAACAATTTAGTGCTTTTCCAAAAGATGTTTATCTAATATGAAGATGCTAGATTAAGGAAATTTAAGGTTATGATTTAAAATATTCCACTGGTAAATATATAAGAAATATTGAGGATATATATACATACATGTGTGCATACACATATGTACACACACAGATATACACACACGTCTGTACATAATGTATGTAAATATATATACATAAACATTTCATAAAAAATAAGATGTATACATAGACATTCCTCTAATTAATTTTTAATTTCTATGAAAATACAATTACCTATGACAGTGAATGGCTTTGCTTTTTGAAGTGTCCAATTGAAGGGTAAAAGTCTATAATGAGTTTATAGATTCTGTCCTGAAAGGTGAGAGGTTAAGTACAAATGAAGAAGCAACAGTCTCTAACTAATATATTTAGTAATTAACTAAGTTTTTAATATTCTATAGTAATATGAAAACAAGTGGGATGTATTTTTAAATCTTATAATTAAAGTGCTAAAATATTCAAACTGTTAAATCTCAAAATAACAAACTAAATGATTTCATGCACCACATCCTAGGCTGAGAAAATTAACTCCAACAGACTGTATTAGGAGCCACTTAAGATTAACAAATTAGATACGGACAGGTGTGAGTATGTCATTGTCACAGATGGAGAAATTCAGACACTGAAGGATTAAGGCACTTGTTTAGGAATTCACAGCTGTTCAAGTTAGTGCAGCTATGGCAGGAACCCAGTGTGAATGGGATCTAACCCTGGGGTTTGCTCGCTTGATTGACCTGCCTTTTATTTAATGGCTTTGTATTTATATTTTTAAAAAAGTCTTGTTAGTAAAGTGCTAGAAGCATTCATGTAGAATTACAAATTCAGTATAAAGTATCTATAAAATCAAGAACTCTACGTATATTTATCTTTATATTTAAAGGAAACTAATCGCTAGACTACTGAAATCAATTTATCTATTTAGATATAGACAGTGCTTTTCACCTTTCCACACAAATTTCCATCCCATTACTATGCCCACATAACCAGTCTTGGAGCTGCTACCTACCACCAAAGTCCAGGTGAAGAGAGGGTTTCAGAACCCAGAGATATACATTTTCCTACTCCTCGCTGAGAACCTAGGTTAATTATGGCTTAGAATGTACCACTGCCCACTGTTCATACTTCTTGTACATCTCAGCTAATTGCAATAATAATTACTATGTTGTAATTTAATATCTGCCACCCCTGCTAACAGACTGACAGGAGCTAGTTCTGCAACTGGCACAATAGTTGACATTAAATAAACTGAACTTTATTAGCTGAAGATGATCAGAAATTCCTTAAATCGCCACTTTCTGCTCTCATACTCCTATTTTACCTCTTTCTTACTCCCTAACATTGCTTATGTTTTATATTAGAAGGTTTGCTAAAGGAACAAGGGGACAGTAAAATTAAACTATGACATTGGGTATTTATGCTGAGAAACATATGGTTTATTTGTCCACTAATTTTGCTAGTCTATCTAGATCAAACACGATATAATACTTTATCTATGAAAATGGAATATTCCAGGGTAGCTCCAGATTACGTTCTAAAACTAAATATAGATGAATTTACTTTTTCCTTTTATTATAAAATATACATTCCACTCATCCCCTCATGTGTTGATGATTCCTTCCTTTGAATTTGAGGAGAGGCCTTCAATGGATTCATTCCAACACAATTTTTTAAAAGATTATTTTTAAAGTAATCTCTATACCCAACATGGGCCTTGAAGTTACAACCTCGAGATCAAAAGTCACATGCTCTACTGACTGACCAGCAAGGTGCCCCCCCAACCCAATTTTGATACTGATTAACTTCACTGGCATTTCTCTCAACATAAATCAAAATATAATTGATATTGAACTTAATCGAATAATGTGTTTATAATTCCTCTGTGAGTGTAACACAATGAGTTTTGTAACCTTTATTATGAAAATAAAATTACTGTTTTAATCAATGTTATTCTAAAGATCTATTGAATATCTTCCTTGGAATTTTTGTTACCCTGAAAATACTAATTGACATCACTTAATTTTATAGTGGCAACCATTTTAAAAAGACAGAGAAATATACTTCAGAAATAGCTAAAAGAACTTACAAAAGACTTATAAGATTTGTCACTCTCTTTAGGTAGGGAAACAGAGTATGGGGTGCAGGGAAAGGACATTATTTTTTTTATTTGAGAGAGAAAGAGAGGGAGAGAGAAAGAGAGAGAGGGAGGGAGAGAAGGAGGAAGAGAAGGAGGGAGAGGGAGAGGAAGAGCGTGAGTCGGGGAGAAGGGCAGAGGGAGAGGAGGGAGAGAATCTTCATCCTGGTCTCAGAGTCTGATGTGAGGCTTGATCTCATGACGCTGGGATCATTTCCTGAGCTGAAATCAAGAGTCAGATGTTCAACCGACTGAACCACCCAAGTGCCCCAAGGGAGAATTACTTTTT
The DNA here is from genome assembly GCA_017311185.1 of Proteles cristata cristata. Taxonomy (NCBI): domain Eukaryota; kingdom Metazoa; phylum Chordata; class Mammalia; order Carnivora; family Hyaenidae; genus Proteles; species Proteles cristata. Next base: position 238,147 of record JAESUZ010002627.1, read on the forward strand.
GATGATATTCATTGACATATAACATTTTGGGTATCTTAAAATTCTGTATATGTGTATATCTGTATATGTAAACATGAATAAAATATATTGTTATTCGTCTACTCAGGCTGCCAAACACAATATCACAGACAGACTGGGTGGCTTAAACAACAGAAATTTATTTTCCACAGTCAGGGGGTGGAGGATGGTTTAAACAGGTGACAGGGATATTAAGGGATGCACTTGTAAGGAGCACCGGGTAATGTATGGAAGTGTGGAATCACAATATTGTACATGTGAAACTAATATTGCATTGTACGTTGACTAACTGGAATTTAAATAAAAGCTTTAGAAAAAAAATGAAATTTATTTTTTCATAGCTATGGAGGCTGGTATATCCAAGGACAAATTCCTGAAAGATAGTTTTTATTCTGAAGCCCTTTTTTTGGCTTCTAGGTGGTTGTCTTCTCACTGAATGCACACAGCCTCTTTATGCACATGTTATGGGACAGGGTGGTGTGAGTGTGAGTGAGTGACAGAAAGAGAGAGAGAAAGAAAATGAAAAAACTGGTATCTCTTCTTATGAGGACACTAATCCTATTGGACCAGGACTCCATCCTGATAATCTCATTTTATACAAACTACTTCCTAAAGGCCCTATCTCCGTATATAGGCATGCCTCCTTTTAATGCATTTTGCTCTATTGTGCTTTTCAGATTAAAAATTTGTGGCACACCAACGCTGAGCAAATCTGTTAGTACCATTTTCATAAACATTTGCTCACTTCTTGTTTTTCTGCCATGTTTTGTGTCTCTGAGCCATACTTTTGGATCAATTTTTAAAAAATTTTTATTGTTATTGTATGTTTGTGGTAATCTGTGATCAGTGACTTTGATATTACTATTTAATTGTTTTGAGGTGCCATGAACCATGTACACATAAGACAGCAAACTTAATAAATTGTGTGTGACCAGACTTGTCTGCTGACTGGCAGTTTCCCTTTCTACCCTTTGTCCTTAGGCCACCCTCTTCCCTGAGACACAGTAATATTGAAATTAGGCCAATTAATAACCCTCCTAAATAGCCTCTAAGTGTTCTAGTGAAAAGAAAATCACACATCTCTCACTGAAATTGAAATCTAAAAATAATTAAGCCCAGTGAGGAAGGCATCTCAAATGACTAGATATGCCAAAATCTAGGTCTTCTGTGCCAAATTGTTGACCAAGCTATGAATGAAACTGAAGGAACTATAGTCCAGAGTCACGTAAATGATAAGAAAGTGAAACAGCTTCATTGCTGACATGGAGAGTTTTAGTGATATATATGGAAGATCAGACCAGCCACAACATCCCCAAAAGTCAAAGCCTAATCCAGAGCAAGGCCCTAACTTTCTATAACTCTATGAAGGCTGAAAGAGGTGAGGAAGAGAAGTTTAAAGCTAGCAAAATTTGGTTCATGAGGTTTAAGGGAAAAAACTCACATCAGAGTGCAAGGTGAGATAGCAAGCACTAATGTAGAAGCTGCAGCAAGTTATCTGGAAGATCTAGCTGAAAGAATTCATGAAGGCAGCTACATGAAACAACAGACTTTTTAATGTATACAAAGCAGCTTTCTATTTGAAGCAGATGCCATCTAGGACTTTTGTAACTGGAGAGATGATGCCAATGCCTAACTTCAAATATGAGACTGACTCTCCTATTAGGGGCTAATGCATCTAGTGACTTAGAGTTTACCAAGTGCTCATTTGCCGTTCCAAAAATCTCAGGGCCCAGAAGAATGATGTGAAATCTACTCTGTTCTCTATAAATGCAACGATAAATCCTGGATGACAACACATTTATTTGCAACATAGTTTACTGAATATTTTAAGCCCAATGTTGAGAACTGCTGCTCAGAAAAAAATGAATTCTTTAAAAGTGTAACTTGTTATTTACAATGAACCTGGTCACCCAAAAACTCTGATGAAAATGGACAACAGGATTAATATTTTCATGCCTACTAACACCAACATCCATTTTGAAGCCCATTCATCAAGAAGTCACTTCAATTTTCAAGTTCTATTATTTAAGAAATACATTTTGTAAGGCTGTAGCTGCCATTGACAGTGAGAGTTCTCCAATATATCTGGGCAAAGTAAATTGAAAACCCTTCTGGAAAGAATTCATCATTGTAGGTACCTCTAAGAACATTTGCCATTCACAGGAAGAGGTCAAATGTTAAGGTCTCTTGACATTAACAACAGACATCTTGTTAATGTCAAATATCATTAATTAGAGCATGGAAGAAGTAGATTCCAACCTTCATCAATGACTGAGGGGTTCAGGCCTTCAGTGGAGGAAGTAACTACAAATGCGGTGGAAATAGTAAGAACTAGAATTAGAAGTGGACCCTGAAGATGAGACTCAATTTTTTTTCTAGCATGATGAGATAATTGTGAGGGAAAGGAAGTGAAATAGTGCTACAATGTTTCTATAAAAATACTAGTCTGTTTCTAAACTGTTACTGAGGAAACTTTCGGGAAGTGTGTTCTTAATTTGTTTTTAAAGTTTATTTATGTGTTTTGAGAGAAAGGGAGGAGAGAGAGCTCCAGGCAGGCTCCATGTTGTCAGCATGGAGACCAAATGTGGAGCTTGAACTCAAGAACAGTGAGATCATAATCTGAGGTGAAGTCAAGAAGTGGATGCTTAACCAACTGAGCCACCAGAAACCCCTAGGGGAGTGTGTTCTTGAATCAAGAGCAGGCTAGACAATTTTATAGACAGGAAATCCAATCAATTTTTAGATGGCAGAATTTAAAAAGAATAAACATTCAAATAAGTAGAGAAATAGTAGTGAAAATTGTTACAAAGATACACCATAGTTTCAGGGATATTAAAATGAAAAGATTCTTATCACTCATCAAGAATACTCAACCCACATATTATAACTGGAAAGAAGAGGAATCAAATTCAGAATTATAAGAATATGGTGATTGCCATATTCTTTATTTTCTAAATAAATTTGATAAAATGTACACAAATTGATCTTCTATATATGATCAAGTGACCCTTAGTAACATATTAAAAACAAACGGTCAAAGTTAAAATCCCTGCAAGATTAAGATTGAAAGAGTTTGCCCTTAACAGCTCTGGAGAAAAAAAGAATACTCTAGATATAGCAAAAAGGAAAATTATGCATAAAAACCTGCTGCTCCTTCAAGTCAGTCAATATGTCACCAGCCTTTTACAAGAAAGATGACAAGTGCTGGAGAGTATGTGGAGAAAAGGGAACACTTGTACACTGTTCGTGGGAATATAAATTGGTGCAGCCATTATGGAAAACAGTATGGAGATTCCTCAAAAAATTCAAAATAGAAATACCATATGATCCAGAAATTCTACCTCTAGGTTTATATCCAAAAGAACTAAATCAGGAACTCAAAGATATTTGCACTACTGTTTTCATTGCAGTATAATTCACAATAGCTAACATGTGGAAAAAACCCAAGTGTTCACTAATAGATGAATGGATAAAGACCATATGGAATATACATACAGTAGGATATTATTAACTATTTTACAAAGGTTATCCCCCCTACTTGCAACACCGTGGATGAACTTGGAGGACATTATGGTGAGTGAAATAAGCTGGTCAAATATATAAAATCAGAGAACAGAATACTTATTTCCAGGGGCTGGGAAGTAGGGGGTGAGGGGAATTGTTGGTCAATAGGTAAAAAGTTTCAGTTATGCAAGATGAATAAATTCTAGAAATCTGCTGAAAAACATCATGTCTATACCTAACAATACAGTATTATGTGCTTCAAAACTTGTTAAGAAGGTAAATTTATGTTAAAGTTTCTTTCAACAAAAGAAAACAGAAACAAACACTAAAACCTAAAAAAAAACACACAAGGAAACTTGAGAAAATGTTGAGTTTTCTATAAATTTGATTCTGGTATTTGTATCATGGGTGTTTGCATATATACAGATTCCTCAAATTGTGTACAGTAAACATGTGCAAATCTTTGTGTATCAGTTATACCTCAATAAAGAAGTTAAAAAAAAAACTTTAAGAAAAGACCTTAAGAATCCAGAGTCTAATATACCCACCATTTCCCCTTCCTACCATGAGTTCCAGATTTGTACTTGATTACTAAATAAAAAGGTTTCACATCTCATTCTCCACAGCCATGCATTTTTGCATAATTGTCATTTTATTGAAAGCCTTCAGTAAATTGATTTGTCCAAAGTCATATAACTAAGAAGCAAAGAATTCCATTCTATAATTTCTTACTTCAATATTTAGGGTTGTCTTTTACTTTACCACTAACAGCTCTGTGTATCTCCAAAGTCAGAGAAGTAGAACCAAAAATAATAATAATAAAGCCAAAGTAACATTAGCAACAAACATGAAATAGAACTGTGAACTCAAGGAACCATAAAATGTTTAGTGGCAGAGGGGCGCCTAGGTGGCTCAGTCGGTTAAGCGTCAGACTTTCGCTTAGGTCATAATCTCAGGTTCGTGGGTTCGAGCCCTGCATCGGGCTTTGTGCTGACTGCCAGCTCAGACCCTGGAGCCTGTTTCAGTCTGTGACTCCCTCTCTCTCTGACCCTCCCCTGCTCACGCTGTCTCTCTCTCTCTCCTAGAAATAAATTAAAACCAAAAAAAGCCCACAAATGTTTAGTGGTAGAGAAGAGTGTCTTACCCCATTATTGAAAATCTTTGTGGCCAATAAGAAGCACCCAAGGGTGCTAAGGAGCAGAATCATATCTTTATTCTCAGCCTGACAAATGATATGTTAGAGTAAACAATATTTTACAAGTTGAGACCATAGCTCTGTAAATTTCATTACCTATTAAAATACCCACCATGGACAATTTTAAAAAGTGGTGTCAAAGGATTTAATTTTGAAAATGGGAAATATTAGTTAGGTATATCTCAACATTAATTGAAGAAGAAAATTTCATCCAGACAGAAATTATGAGAACCAAAAGTAAACATAAAATATCAAAAGTGTAAGATAGAGATCATTTTGCTCCAAAATTGCTCAAACTTAAGGTAAACGTTATTTAGAGACCTCCTGTATACATTTTAATAACATATCTCTTTCTGTGATACCAACACTGTAAATTTTTTAAAGCTCTGTTATTTTTTAACTTGCCAACATATTTATGTCTTCACATATATTTGGCTAAGCTCACAGGGGTCAAAAATACATTTCTCCACAACAGAAATGAGTGGCTATTTGTAGGCAACTGGGAGTCGAGAAGAAAACCACGCTTAAATCATATCACTTTTGTTACAGTACAAGTTGTTATTCATCGGATGAACAGGGGCAGATAATATAGATTTTCTTTTCTTTTTTTTTTTATTTTACAGTCATAATTTTGCCAAGCTATCACATAAGTTTGCTGCATTCAATAAGATAGATGGAAATATAGTGATGATTATAAAGTTCTGAAAATATCATTTTAATAAATGGGAGCCTCAGTAAATCTACTTATTCCATATTATCTAGTCATTGCTTATCAATTTATGAAATTGTCAGTGCTTTGTCTTCTCCACATCTGAGAGGGAACTTAGTGTTTTGTTAAATGCATGGGCTCTGGAACAGGTGGCATCCAAATCTTATTAGAATATAAACTTGAACAAGTTACTCAACTTCCTTGTATATTAGTTCCCCTTGCTGTGAATGGGGAACTACTTCCGAGTCATCATAAGCTTAGTAAATTAAATGTGTGTTAAGAAAGTAAAGTAATTAAATATGTGTAAAGAAAAACTATGTAGAGTAGCTATCCTCCAACCCAGATGGAAAGATCTTTTCTAGCCTGGCTAAAGCAATTTTTCCCAAGAACTAGCCATATTCGGAAGTATTGTCTGTGATATGATTTTTGGAGTGGTGGGGGTCCAGAGCCAATGGTCAAAAACAAATCTTGGACATCTTGGGCACGGGGGCAGGACCCATGGGCAGGAAGAGCCCTACTGGGATTGTGAAGAGTGATTGATTATGTTCTATGGAGTTGTGTGTGGGGTTGGGGGGTGGTAAAGGCAAAAAGTAGGCCTCCAGAAAGATTTCCATATACTAAAGAGGACTCATAAAATACGGGAGCCTTGCTATTGTCAAGCTAAGGATGTTATTCCTCTCGTAAGGCATAAACATTAAGACAGTAGGGAGTTCCTGGAGGAATATTCTACTCTGTACTTGCCTCAAGTATTTGTCAACGGATTGCAGGTAAAGAAATCTAATTTTACCCACCATTTCCTTCGTGTCTTTGTTCCCCATATTACTACGGAGAGGAAGGTGATGTTGAAGCTCCAGAAAACTGAGCCTACAGGTTTATGGAGATTAGGGTATTGATGAGATTGCCTTTTTTCTTGTAATTTACTAAAATAGTTGTAAACTAATGGCGATTCCTGTCCTGCATGACTGTAATCTCTATCAGTTAACCATTTGGGTTTGTTTTTTTTTTTCCCTCTTTCCTTTGTTTTTGGGCAGCCAGGAGTACTTGAGAAATGTCACACATATCCCACCTGGGAGGGGGAAGTGTTTACAGAGTGTCACTTGCCTTATGCTCCCTCATCTGGAGATATGGTAGAGACAGTGACAACTGCAGTGCGATCTGGTGGTGGTGGCCATCTAGCAGTATCTGGTCATACTCCTTGTACTAAAAGATGCTCATTGTACTTCCTGTTCTTAATCCTGCAGAGCTGCTTTGATTTTTCTAAGATTTCAAAATCTAAAATTTGCTTTGTAAGACACGACTTGTCCACCATTCTCTTCTACTTAAGACAATGTATCAATTTCTGTTGCTTACATTCATGATTTCTAAATAATATATTCATGAGATATCAAAGTGAAATGGAAGAAGATCAAGATTTGAAGTTAGTGAGAACTGAGGTCTTGGTTGTACTATTTACCACCTATAAATGATGTCAAATTACTTTATCTGTAACTTATTCTCATTTATAAAATTGCATTGATATACTTAGCTTGCAGGGTTGTTCTAAGAATTGAAATAATATTAGCATCTAATGCAATGTCTGACAAAGAAGGTTCAATAATGGTAACCAAATAGTGATATTCAAATATTTTTTGATTATTTCTCTTTGCATGTGACCCTTCAATCACCAGAATACCTTCTGGAGGAATTCATCCCGAACCGAATTCTGGAAATTTATTTGATAACATACTTTGTAATGTAGGATCTAAGTCTTGCTAAAGAAAAGTTATTTGCATTGTTTGCCCTTTTCACATCTTAAAACACCAGGAACACTCCAAGTATGAATTCGAATTTTAGGTTGGATGAAAATAATCAGCTTACTGTTAGATTGCAACATTTTACTCCATCCCAAGTTTCCATGAAGAGGGATATTTTTTCCCCTAAATCTTTCTCCACCTACTTAGTACTTTTGTCTTTCTTCCTCTTGTTCCCTTACTGCCATTCCTACAGTAAGAGGCTGTTCCAGCTCAATATCACCTGGAATTGACTGAGCAAATTTCTCTAGATCTGAGACTCATGTAATTGATCCATCTACCTTTTACACTGAGTTGGGTCTTCTTACCTACACATATCAGTAGTAAGGGTGATACACAGGAATGTATGACACTCCTTTGTTTTATTTCTCAAATTGCTCAGAACCAAGGTGAGGAAAAGAGATTCTGTTTATTAGGTGGTCCCCCAGGAGCATAGTACTTCATTAAAGGATTAGAAAAACCTTTGATTGGATAAAATATTGAATTGTTCTAACCAAAAATTCTCAATTTGATGGGCTGCATTTAGGAGATGATCCATTCAGAGCTGCTTTCATAGTAAAGGATGAAGGTGCTTCTGTGCACTTCTAAGGGGAGTATGGCTGGCAGGTGATTCTCTCTGGATAACCTCATAATGAACTTACAGGAAAATCCCTTATGCATTATTCATCAAACATTACACTTTTAATAATCTCAAACAATATGCTAGGAGAAAACTCAGAATTAATGTAAATGAGCTAAATGTTTGAGTTACTTAGCATGTGACAAGTCCTTAGCAAGAAAAGTGTTATTGTAGAAGTGAGGAAACTAAGCTTCATGGAGTTACATAACTTGCACAATGACAAATACCTAGTAATCAGTGGAATGAGGATTTAAATGTAAGGTTTTATGTATTCTAAAATCTATTATCTTTTATGGTATATATACAATTTATAACTTAAAAAGTTTCACCCTATTTACAATGGTAAGATTTGCATTTTCAGATGCATGTGTATAACTGTCAAATTTTCCTACTCCCCTAAAATGACAATTAAAACTGAAAATGAAAATAATGATGGTGTAATCTTTAAATGCAAGGAATTCAAGCTATGGAGGGAAAACATAGGAAGAGGCTGGTCAGGAATTGAATTTAAAAAAAAAAAAGAAAAATCATATATATGCATATATATAAATATATATATATATACATATATATATATATATACACATGTGTGTATGTGTATTTCATATTCCCTTAATAGACAGACTTCCATTAACTTCAGCAGGCAGCTGCTTGAATTGTACCCATTATATGTATAAATATATAATGCCCCAAGTGTACAATTATGTTAGCCGACAGTGAAGAATGGCTTGGTTTTAAATCTATGTGCTGGGAACCTGACTGATTCTGAAATATTTGCATTTGAAAGGATAGAGACTCTTCATAGAAATAGTCAGGAACTCAATGCATCCTATTAGTGCACATTTTATACTAAAGAAAGAGCATTATGGCTGGGAATTATTTTTTTCTCCCAAGCCATAAAGACATACTTTCTCTATCACAGTTTGATGAGTCTAAGGGTTAGTTATTTATTTTCCAGTCTTCAACACAGAACAATCTCTCCATGCACATTTGGGATTATAAAATATAAGTCCATATCTGAAACATAATACGGGCAGTCCATTTACTATCCAATCAATATTATCACTCACAGAGCTAAATATACATGTTTATTATTTCATCACAATGGCATTATCATCATTAAGAATCTTCCATAGTGTTTTTATCTAAGTACTTGACTAGAGACAAAATGATTGTGTATTTCCTTAGAAAGTTAACAATCTTAATAAAATTGCAAACTTTGTAAGTGTGGTTTATGACTGTATACAGAAGACAAATTATCTGTTTAATTTTTAATTTGATTAAAACATGTCTTGTAAAATCCAATATTTTTCCTTAGAAAATACATTTTGAATAAAATGATAATCTATTAATGAGCAGATCCTTAATACATACTGAATTTTGCTAAGCAAAACTAAGTTGTTTGCTTAAGACATGCCAACTATTATGCCCTAAGGCAAATTATAATAATGTTGGAAAGATAGAACACATTCATACGTTAAAATTAACTAACAATATAAGTATAAACCATATATTGTATAATAAATATATATTTTTTTCAAAATGGCACTTTAGGTGAACATAAAGAATTCTGAGAAAGAATTAATCACAGGACATTGAATTGTACCTGGAGTACTGCATAATTAGATGGGAGTTAAACCAGTTCATGAAGAATAGATAATAATTGAAAACAATTAAAGTATAGAATAACGAATAAAGAATAAAGTAATATGTACAGTCCCCCGGCCCTAAAGGGAAATTGTGTTTGATATGCAAAACAGACATGAGGACATTAGTAAAAGAAACAGATCACACAGAACAAAAGAAGACGGCATCAAGAAATGAAGAATTCAAAGTTGGGTTGCATCTCAGTTTCTACCATTCACTGTGCTGTGTCATACATCTGGATGTGCTTTAAGAAAAAAAGTAGAGTAAGAGAATGAATTGATTCCTGGATGTGAGGGGGCATTATACTATACAGGAGCCTTTTAGCCAAAAGATCAGGAAGTTAAGAAAATGGAAACCAGGCAAAGGACAACTGACACTGTGGAAGGTCCATTAGATAAGGGCCTCAAGCAGATTTGTTTTAGAGCAAAAGAAGGTGGAGCCCCATAAAATTGTTATTCTAATGAGTTTGCAGGATTTGGGGGCATTCAACAAACATAAACACAGTACAACATGTTTGGAATTCTGCAATATACTGAGGAAATAAAGATAAATGAACACAATACTACTTTGTAAAAAATGTAAATTCTTTTTTTTTAATGTTTTATTTATTTCTAGGAGAGAGAGAGAGACAGTGTGAGCAGGGGAGGGTCAGAGAGAGAGTCACAGACTGAAACAGGCTCCAGGCTCTGAGCTGGCAGTCAGCACAGAGCCCCACGCGGGGCTCGAACCCACCAACCGCGAGATCATGACCCAAGCGAAAGTCGGATGCCTAACCGACTAAGCCACCCAGGCGCCCCTGTAAATTCTAATAGGAGTTGACAGATTAGATGGACAGTTAGAGAGAAAGAAAGAGAAAAAAATTAGAAGCCTAAAAGATGGTTTAATAGATGAAAGAAAGGTGCTTTCAAAAAAGTAGTATTTTAATGGAGACATATGGCATTTGAATAGATCTGAAGTATTCAAAGGACGAATCCCTAGAAAAAATTATATTACAATAGGTTGTTTTCTATCACCTCTGTTGTAGACCATTGTTGCCTAATACATCTGTGCTGACAACCTTGTACCATCTTATAATTATCTTGTTATAGTGCTCAGGATTTCCTGGAATTTTGACACCACAAAATGTAGATACAAATTATTCTGCTTAATTTTGTTAAGATAAAACTACACTCTTCTTCACTCTGTCTCAAAAACTGGAAAGTAGTAACACACAAGATGATGAAGGAAAACAGGAGCTAATGGTTGATAAATCCTCTTGTTTCTAGATACCAGTGAATATGGCTCCTACTGGACATACTTTATTTTAGCTTCAATAGACAACTGCTTGGCTAAAATTCCTCATCTTTCTATACACAAATTAACTATTCTTTCTCCCACTTTACTGCTCCCATCTAAGCTGTCATTATTACCAGTTATCAAGGGTTAAAATTAATCAATTATTATTATAATTATAATTAAATTAATAAATTACAATTAAGTTAATAAATTAAAATTAATTTATTAATCCCCTTGGGGCTATGATCTCACAATGATTTAGATCTTTTAAGGGTAGTGCTAAGATTAGCATGTTGAAGTTAGATTTCCTAGATTTCCTTTCTACTTCTGCCATTTACCAACTGAGTGATTTCTGGAAATTACTTAATCTTACTGTGCCTTTGGTTTAATTATACCATATGTCCGTAATAAATATACACAGAAATTTTCATCTGAAAACTCCGTAATACACTTTTTTAAACAACTGCACATGAGATATACTCCAGGATAAATCACTTGCTAGTTACTGAAACACTACAACTTTCAACAAATTCAAGAAGACTGAAATAATATCAAACATCTTTTTCCACAATAGTATGAAACTAGAAATCAATTACAAGAAGAAAAATGGGGGGAAAAACACATAAACACATGGAGTTAAACATGTTACTAAACAACCAATGAGTCAGCAAGACATCAAAAAGGAAATAACAAATACCTTGAGACAAATGAAAATGAAAACACAACTTTGCAAAAATTTATGGCATGCAGGGAAAGCATTTATAAGAGGACAGTTCATAACAATAAAGGACTACCTCATGAAACAAATCCCAAATAAGCAATCTAACTTTACACTGAAAGGAAGAAGAAAAGGAAAAACAAAGCCCAAACTTAGTGGAAGGAAACAAATAATAAGGATCAGAGAGAAAATAAATTAAGAGACTAACAAAAACAATAGAAAAGACTAAAGAAACTAAAATTTGGCTCTCTGAGAAGACAAAATCAATAAACCTCTAGCCAGTCTTATCAGGAACAAAGGAGAGAGAGTCTAAATAAATAATATAAGAAATGAAAGAGAAGTTAAGACTGACACCAGAGAAATACAAAAGATCATAAGAGACTATTACAAAGAGCTACAAATAAACAAATAGGAAAACCTAAAAGAAATGGATAAATTCATTGATATATACCAATTTCCAAGATTGAATTGCCAAAGAATGGAAACTCTGAATAAACTAATTACAAGGAATGAAACTGAATCAATAATTTAGAAACTCACAAGAAACAAAAGTCCAGGACCAATTTCACAGGCAAATTCTACCAAACATTTATAGAACACATCACCTATCCTTCTCAAATTATTCCAAAAAAGTGAAAGTGAATGAATATCCCTAATATTGTTTTACAGGGCCAGTGTTACATTGATAGAAAACTAGACAAAGGTACTGCTAAAACAGAAAGAAAGAAAGAAAGAAAGAAAGAAAGAAAGAAAGAAAGAAAGAAAGAAAGAAAGAAAGGAAGGAAGAAAAGAAGGAAGGAAGGAAGGAAGGAAGGAAGGAAGGAAGGAAGGAAGGAAGGAAGGAAGGAAAGAGGAAAGAAAGAAAAGAAAGAAAGAAAGAAAGAAAGAAAGAAAGAAAAGAAGGAAGGTAAGAAGGAAGGAAGGAAGGAAGAAAGAAAGAAAGAAAGAAAGAAAGAAAGAAAGAAAGAAAGAAAGAAAGAAAGAAAGAAAGAAATTACAGGTCAGTATCTTCAATGAACCTAGTTGTAAAAATCTTCAACAAAATATCAAAGAATCAAATTCAAAAATATGTTAAAAGCATTAAAACCCACAGTCAAGTGAGATTCATTTATTCCAGGGATATAAGAATGGTTCAATAGCCTCAAATTCACCAATTTAATCTACCACATTAATAAAAGGATAAAATTATATAATCATGAAGACGTATTTGACAAAATTCAACATATATTTATGATTAAAATCTCTCAATGAAGTGTGTATGGAAGGAATGTACCTGGACATCTATGACAAACTCACAATTAACATCATATTCAACAGTGAAAGAAACGAAATCTTTTCTTCTAATATCAGGAACAAGACAAAGATACCCAGTCTCATTGTTTTTATTTCAACATAATAGTGGAAGTATTACTCACAACATTTAGGAAAGAAAAATAAATAAAAGGCCTCCAAATACAAAAAGAAGAAGTAAAACAATCAGTATTTATAGATGACATACTGTATGTAGAAAACCCTGAAGACTCCACCAAAAAACCTATAACAACTAATAAATGAATTTAGTAAATCCCAGGATACAAAATAACATACAGAAGACGGTTGTTTTTTTATAAACTAATAAAAGCTCTCAGAAAGATAAATTAAGAAAAAAATACATTTACAACTGTATCAATAATAACAACAACAACCTGGGAATAAATTTAACAAGGAAGGTAAAAGGTTTATACTATGAAAACTATATAAATAACAGTTACAAAATAAATTGAAGATAAAAACAAATAAATAAAAATATATTCTGTGCTCATGGATTTCAATAATACTGTTGAAATCTCCATACTAACCACAACAATATATGGATTTAATGCAATCCCTATCAAAAAGCAATAGCATTTTTCACAGAACTAAAGAATCCTAAAATATTTATGGAATCATAACATAAGGATTTCAAACAGCTAGAGCAATTGTGAGACAGAACCAATTGGAGGTAATTCCTTCCCTGATTTCAAACTAGAAATATATAGAAATCAAGACAATATGGTACTGACACAAAAACAGACACATAGATCAATGCAATGTATTAGAGAGCCTAGAAAGAAACCTAGATAAATGCAAGAAATAAAATTGAATCACTTTCTTACACTATATACAAAAAAAAAAAAAAATAGTGCATGAAAGGCTTACATGTAAGACCCAAAACCATAAAAATCCTAGAAGATGTGGGAGCCCGACAGTGACCATGAGAAAGAGTGGTTAGGGAAACGGAGATGTGGCTTCAAACGGTACTCTTTGCTTGGGCAGATTATGCCTGCAAACAGGATGTTCTGCTAAGAGGCCTGCACACAATATCCAAGGTTAATGATCCGCTCGCATACGAGGGAACATGCCCTCCTTAAAAATAAGGAGGAGGCTGGAGTTGTGGGCAGGTCTCTTAGCAAGCATGTTGCGGTCGCTTCCTCCCTTTGCTCCCCCTTGTCCTTGAAATGTACTTGGCTTCTTGTCCTTATTTGGTAAAAGAATCCATTTCATAGATTTCAGTATGTATCCAGCTACCAGGGTATAAAAATAAACTGCAAGGGGGCTTGCATAGAATTTTTCCCTCCGACCGGAGTTGTGTCTTTGTCTGTCTTTTGTGTGTCTTGTCTTTGTGTTATTTCTCCCGCAACAGAAGAAAACATATATGAGGCTCTTGACATCAGTCTAAGAAACCTTTTTTGGGGGGAGGGGAGGGAAGGGGATCAGTCTCCTCAGGCAAGGACAACAAAAGTGAAAATAAGCAAATAGGTTTACAATAAACTAAAAAGAACCTTCCATACAGTTAAGAAAAAATTTAACAAAACAAAAATGCAAAAATCTACTAAATGAGGAAAAATATTTGCAAATCATACATTCTGTAAGGGGTCAATATCCAAAATACATAAAGAACTTATATAATTTTTTTTCAATATTTTATTTGAATTCTAGTTAGTTAACATATAGTAAAATATTGGTTTTCGGATTAGAATTAAGTGATTCATCACTTACATGTACCATCCAGTGCTCATTACAAGTGCCCTTCTTAATATCCATCACCCATGTAGCCCATCCCTTGCTCACCTCCTTCCAGTTTTTCCTCTATAGTTAAGAGTCTTTTATAGTTTGCTCCCCTCTCTTTTTCCCTCTTCTATAAGAACTTATACAACTTAATATTTAAAAAAACATGGTTAAAATGGATACATCGAATAAAGATTTTTCCAGTCATACAAATGGCCAACAGGCACACGACAAGATGCTTAACATCACTAATCATTAGGGAAATGCAAATCAAAACCACAATGAAACATCACCTCACACTAGCCAGATTGGCTATTATCCAAAAGACAAAAAGTACTGGCGATGACATGGTAAACAAGGAAACCTTGGCCACTGTTGATGGAATGTGAGTTGGTACAGTTACTGTGGAATATAGTATGGAAATTCCTCAAAAAAACTAAAAATAGAGCCCCGTACAATCCAGCAATTCCACTTCTGGGTTTTATCTGAAGTATAAAAACACCACTTTGAAAATATAATGCACCCCTGTATTTACTGCACATTTTTAAAATAACTAAGATCTAGAAGAAACCTAAGTAGCCATCTATATGTGAATGGATACAGATGTGATACACACACACACACACACACACACACACACACACACACACACACACTGGGATATTACTAACCCTTAAAAAAAGAATGCAATCTTGCCATTTGCAGTAACATGGATGGCCCTAGGGGGTATTATACTAAATCCAATAAGTCAGAAAGAGAAAGACGAATACCCTATGATTTCATTTGAATGTGGAATCTGAAAAACAAAACATGAACAGACTCATAGAGACAAGAAATAAACTGTTTGTTACCAGAGAAAGGAAGGGTTGAGGTGGGCCAAATAATTGAAGTGGATTTAAAGGTATAATCTTATGATTAAAAAGAAATAAATCATGGGGATATAATGTACAGCACAGGGAATATAGTCAATAATATTGTAATAATTCTGTATGGTGATGGATGGTAACTAGTCTTTGTGGGAATCACTTCGTAATGTATAAAAATACCAAAGCACCATGATGTACAGCTGAAACTAATAGTATAATATGTGTCAATTATACTTCAATGGATTAACTATAAAAAAGACTAAAATGTTGTAGTTTGCATTAGGACTTGAGGATCCTTTTATAGCAGTAAAAGTACTCTCAGAATTTCCAAGACAATCTTAGAATATTCAAGGTAACACTCAGAATTTGTTTACTGAAAAAATGGATAATGGTACCATTATACTTTGTAAAGTGTTTTAAAAATATGTATCTTGTTACTTATAACAATGCATCCAAAGTTTGATTTTTCTCTGCTTCTGGAACCCAGATGTTCAGGGATGCCCAATCAGAAAGTTACAAAGTAGGATAAGCTGATTCACTGTTCATCATCATCTCCTGCTCTGATCCTAGCAAAGAACCCTGCGATAAATCTAGAAATATCTCACTCAGCCCATGCTTCACGAACATTCAAACTCTCTCAACTGTATGAAAATTTCTAGCTCTCCACTGCTTCTCCTTCCACTCTGAGTCTTTCTTGGGGCATTCATTTTCTTTGTTTTAAATTAAGGTATAATTGGCATAGCATTAGATTCAGGTATAGAACGTACTGAACTGATAATTGTGTATATTGTGAAATGATCACCACACAATAACATCTATCACCACGTATAACTATAATGTTCTTTCCTGTGATAAGAAGTTTAAAGATCTACTCTCTTACTTTCAAATATACAGTGAAGTATTATAATTACAGCCATCATACTGTATATTAAATCTCCGAGTCTTATTTATTTTTATAACAGGAAGTTTCTATCTGTTTACCCACCTTTCATTCCCCTGCCTCTGACAACTACCAATGCATTCCCTATGAATTTGAATGGGTGGTGGTGGTGGTGGTGGTGGTGGTGGTGGTGTCTTAAATTTTTAGATTTGACATATAAATGGGATCATCTGTTATTGTCTTCCCTTGTCTGACTTATCTCACTTAGCATAATGCCCTTGACATCCATCTCTATTGTCTGAAATAGCAAGATTTCCTTCATTGTTTATACCTTTTCAATATGCTCAAGTTCCTCATAGTTTAGGAAAAATCTTCATTCAAACCTCACCTCAAGTAACTTCCCTCTCATTTATTTCCCTGTAAGTTTTGAAAACTTTGTTAGTATTTATTCTTTTTATTTTCATATCCTCCACTCATTCTAAAGCCATTTTAATGTGACTTCTTGGCAATCATTTAAAATGCAGTCTTATTAAAATATTACTATATGTTTCCTTTAAAACTTTGTATCTAATTGGAATTATTATGCTTTAAATATTTTGTGTAATTTTTTTCCTAAATCATGTGGTATTTTTATCAAACAGATTAAAGACTTGTAAATAGCAATTGAACTATTAATTTTTTCTATATCTTTAATGAGTTGTAGCAGGCTATATATTTTGCTTTTCCTTCCCTTTGCTTTCTTCAGGTTCATTTTTATTATTTTTTTCTCTAATGGTTTTAAGATGAATGCTTATGTTATTAATTTTTAGCCTTTCTACCCATAATGAAGCATTCAGCTCAATTTTAATATGGAATGCTTTCATTAATATCTTATTCATGTTTAAATTTTGTATGTTTTCTTCTTTAACATATTGGTTATTTGTAGGTGTATTACCTAACTTCCAAATATATTTAATATTTTAAAATTGTCTTTATGATATTTTAATTCTAATTTAATAACATAATTTTTATAAGTTGCTGTTACTAATGATTTAAAGTTTGATTATATTATGCTATAGTTTAAAGTCAATCTTATACATATATATTTTTATGTGTGCATGGAAAATATGACCTTTAATTTTGGACTTCATGGTTCAGTGTATTTTCATCCCTGAGAGTAAGGTTTTAACTGTATTCTTCAAATTAGTCATATTTTTACTAAGTTTGAGTATTAGACCTCATGACTTCTCCCTGTACAATGGTAGATTTATTACATCCTCCCTACCAGCTGTTACCTTTTCCTTTCACTTTTTTCTTTTTTCTTCTTCTTTTCTTTTTTTTTTTTTTTTTTGAGAGAGCAAGAGCGCACACTAGCAAGTGAGTGGGGGAGGGGCAGAGGGAGGAGAGAGAATTTTTTTCAATGTTTATTCATTTTTGAGAGAGAGAGAGAGAGAGAGACAGACCTAGCATGAGTGGGGGAGGGGCAAAGAGAAAGGGAAACAGAATCTGAAGAAGGCTCCAGGCTCTGAGCTGTCAGCACAGAGCCCGACTCAGGGCAACTGCCAGATAACGACCTGAGCCCAAGTCCAATGCTTAACTGACTGAGCCACACAGGGGCCCTAAGAAAGAAAGAAAAATCTTAAGCAGGCTCTATGGCCAGCACTGATCCCAAGTGAATTTTGATCTCACAACTTCGAGATCATGACCTGAGCTGAAATTAAGTCTGAGGCTTAACCAATTGAGACGCTCAGGAGCTCCTTTTTCTTTAAACATCTTTGGCAATGTTACTACATGGGTAAAAAAAAAAAAGTAAAATTGCCCTATATTCCTCATATAAATTGAAAGTTTTATCCCAAATAATAATTTTTGGCTTAAATTCTATTTTGTCAGATATTAGAATAAATGTATTCTTTGTGTTTTCTTTTAATCTCCCTAGGTCCTTATGCTCTGTTTGAATTTATTGTGAATTACATATAGACATATTTTAACACAATCTGATAATAATACCTACAAATGTTTCCTTCAAATTCATTCTGTGCTTTCTACAAGTACTGATTTAAGTTTTTGTTTCTTACAAAATGTACCTCTTTTAAATTGATATTTAAAACTTGATATTTTAAGTTGATTTATATTTTAAATTGATGGTTTTCTATTTGTCACATTCTTTCTGATATCTAATGGTTTATATGTACATTTAGGTGGTTAAATACATATTTAAACACACTAAATTCTAAAGAAAGACAATATCTATATACCTCTCCAAAACTAACAGAATTTTAGTGTATTTTTTTATGATCACAAAGTGTCCAATGCTTCTAAAGAAACATTCATGTTTTCTCTGCCAAATATTTCAGTTTTATGTAACTAATTTATATATGTTTTACTTTATTTAAGATTATAAAATATTGACCATGTTTATAGCGTTATTTCAAACACTAAAAACTATTATATTTTTAATCCTTAAAATGATCCTGTAAGGATATATTGTTTTATTTCAATATTTTTTATGTTTCTGTACATATTTATCATTTTATTTTGCTTGCCATTCATTTCTAATGTCATTTGCTCTGTATTCAATTTGTTCTTGAAACACATGATGTAGAAGTTCTCCTAGTGAGAATGCATTGCTGATCAACTTCTATAATTTATCTAAAATTTTGCCCTTGTTCCTGAATGATGGTGTACCTATATAAAAAAAATTATAAATTGATGGTTATTTAAATTATCTTCTGTTTTACCTTTGTACAATTTTCTAAATTCAGTTGGTGGTCAAGAGAAGTCTGGTATTAGTATCGTTGCTTTTCCTTTTTTAATGTTTATTTATTTTTGAGAGAGAGAGAGTGACAGTGTGAAAGAGAAAGAACACAAACAATGGAGGGGAAGGAGGGGAGAGGGAGAGAAAGAGAGAGTTACTGAGAGAGAGGAAGAGTGTGAGATCAGGAGTTGAACAGATAACAAGAGTCAGAGGCGGAAAGTCTCCCAGAAGATCTCTCCCCACCTACCTCATCTCCAGCACCAAACTTTCCCCTCCCTTCTTGTCAGAACTGGTCCTCTTTTGTGGTTCATAGTCACTATGCTTACTCTTGACCTAGCACTTCTATGTAGCATTTCCCTCTGCTTGACAGTCTTCCAACTTCTTTTCTTCTAAATAATGTCAAGCCACTCCTCAGATCTCAGAATTCAGCAACCCCAGGGTGTCTTTACTAACTTCCCTGAATACATCAAATCCATCTTAATTCACTATCATTTATTCATTGAACAAATATTATTGAGAACCTGGCATGTGCCAGAAACCAATCTCTATGTTAGAATATATCTAAGCAGTAAGTAAAATAGACCAAATTTCTTCCCATATGGTTCAGGCAGGCAATAGGAAAAAAATAATAAACAAATGGACAAATACATACATCAGAACATGTTAATTGGGAAATGGAGCCCTTCTTAGCATTTGCTACAGTTCCTATATTCAATATGTCTCTCTGTTTATTTAAATTAAAGGCACATGCTCTCTGTTAATTTTTGCTTATCATTGGACACCCCATATTTTCCATGATGTCTATCAGACCATAAATGTCGACTAAAATTTTATATCATGTTTGTGTACAGAGATGCATTTTATTTTCTACCTGCAGGAATCTTGGTACAAAATTATTCTTTTCATTACACAATAAATATTATTTAGTTTAAGTATAATCTTATGTGTCTATTGTATTCTGTTAGGTTAAGATGTAAAACAATACATTAATAAAAATAAACAATACAGAGGCACCTGAGTGGCTCAGTTGGTTAAATGTCCAACTCTTGATTTTAGCACAGGTCATGATCTTACTGTTCATGGGATGATGCCCTGCATAGGGCTATGTGCTGCCAGCACAAAGCCTACTTGGGATTCTCTCTCTCCATCTCTCTCTCTGTCCTTCCCTGCTCATGCTCTTTCTCTCAAAACATTTAAAAAAATTTTAAAAGCCCACAAAATCCCAGACCCATCCTAATAATTTTATACCTTTTAACAAGAGGCCACTACTCACCAGCTTCAGAACATGCATAGTGCAACTTTAAGATCTCTGATAATTATATCACCTCTGACACACCTTGCATTAAAAGTGATTAGTCCAGAGCCAAAGCTGGAATTCATTTCCCCATCACTCAAACTAGATCCTTTTGCATCCCACATAAGTCATCCTCACATAAGTCCTAAGATAATCATGTTTAGCAAAATCAGTTATACTAGGATTAAGTTTCTCATTGCATAAGCAAAGTACCTAGAATAGTGCATGATACAAACTGTGTATTCAAGCAATATTAATTATCTTATCATGAAAGTATCATGAAAGTATCTGAACAGTTCCAACTTGTATCTGTCTTTCGAGAGGGGGTAAGGGGTAGGGTGTTTGATTCAGAATGTATTCTAATGGTTTGCCAATTGGCTATAGGAGAAGAGAAAGAATGGATAAAATTGTATCTTAGGAGGTGGGTGCTAGTATAAAATTTTGTCATTTCTAATCCTTTCCCAACTTCTGTTTTTCAGGATCATTCTTGCTCTCATTCTGACTTAAGTTGTGAAGGGGATTCCAATGCATATTCTATTGTGACTTAGCCATTGAAATTGTAGTAAGTGGACATTTGTTCTACTCCCCTACATGAGACCAAGAGAAATAAACAAAAATTCAAAATTGACAAAGATATATATATACAGTGTATATATATACTATGTTTAAAAAAGCAAAGAAATAAAATAAGATAAAGTCTGAAATATAAGTACAAGAAACAGTAAATTGTAGAATTTAACCAACAGGTACCTCATGGTTCCATTTGCCTCTCTCCATCAGAAGAACAGTACACATTAAGGACTAGACTCATTCTGAAAGACTTATCAATGACTCTTAAAGATGAAATGAGAGGGAAAGAAACAAAACAAAACAAAATGGAAACAAAGAAAGGAACAAAAAACTGAATGGAGGAGATAAAAAAAAACAACAGAAAAAAATTGAAAAGCGTCCAACTTGGGGACCATTTTCACAACATCAAAAGGGAGAGTAAAAATATATGATTTTTATTTTTTTCTCAACAATGTTCTATTTGTGACAGAAAAATGAAAGGGACTGACTTAGAGCAGAGGCAAGAATCATTATTGTGAGAGCATGACTTAGAGCAGCTGACCAAATACAAGACAGAAGAAATAAAAGATGACCTATCAAAAGAGAGCTCTTTGATTCAAGAATCTTGACACTGACCTGGACTTATGCCAGGTGATACACTTCACCTAAAGTGAGGAAAATATATATGCATCAACCTCCTTTAACCTCTTTTCTTCCTGGGAAAAGAATGGATTCAACATAGCGTGAGGACTGTTCTCTGATTTTATGGTCTGGTTCCCTCTGAGACAACAGGCAGAGGAAGTTCATCAGTGAGAATGGTGCAATCTCCCCACCTCAATCCTGAAGAGGTGATTTAAACCATTAGAATAGAATGGTGAGAGGAAATTTAAGAAAAGGGGGGGGGTGGCCTAATTTATTCTATCCTTTCATAGATTAGAGTCAAAAGGCAGAGAGCAAAAAAACCAAAGAAATGAGAAGCATCCAACTAAGGACCGTTACCAGGGCACACTATTAGGATAATGATGTCAAAAAAATTGAGATGTGGGGTTAATGATATTAATGTTATAGAAATAATTATTATAACCAAAAAAGTGTTTTAACTTACAAGTTATCAGAAGAGGTTTTATCTATTATCTAACTCACACACATACAGTAAACACATATAGCATAGGTATAAATACATTAAAACATAAATATATATCACATGCAAACAACAATATATGCATATGTATTCACATATATTTATTCATATATAATGACACTATGAAAAACATATCTGTTATGACAGTAAATGAAAGTTACACTTTGGGTCGAAAACATAAATTACATGAAGTCTCTAAAGATCTAAGACAGGTTTCTGACTCTAAATACTGCATATTTTTATGGCACTAAGTACCGATAAGAGAATCCTGGTCCAGGAAATGAACTTGTATAAAAACAACAACAACAACAACAACAACAACAAACAACAACCACCTCTGGAGCACAGTGGCTGGAATCAGACTGTACCTACCTTAATGTCACTTAGAACAGCTCTTACTAAACTACAAAAATGGGGAAATTGAGCAAAAGAGAAATGTTAGAAAAAGTAGTGAGCTTTGAAAGCCATCAGAGCTAGCCTCCTACAAGTCCAGATATAATTGTCAAAATATTTTTGGAACAAATCATGTAGTATTATAAAATTCAAGCTAAACATCAAGAAAACAAGTAGAATGTTAAAGTAACACAATTAAAAATTTTGCCTCATTTCCTCCAAACCAGGGAAAGAATATGAATTTTACAATTAATATGGGTGAATACACACACATACGTACATACACACAGAAAGGGGAATATTAATAAGCATAATAAAATGTCTTTAGAATGAGCCTATGCATTAAGCTACAGAGATAAGTTGATCTCAAAAAAGTTTGGTAAAAGAGAAATAAGAGAATCTTGAAATAGGATGACTTGTGTAATAACCCTGACTCTATATTTCTTAATTAACAGAATTTAATTTTTTGAATAATCATAGGATATATAGATATTGAATGAAAATTAAAGAGTTCCCAATATTTCCTCATCTCCATCTTCCACTTTTCCCATACTAAGATCTTGGATTAGTGAACTACATGTGTACAGTTAATAAGCCAATATTGACACATTATTAACTACACCCCATACTGCATATTAGGGTTTACCGTTGTGTACTTTCTATAAGTTTTGACAAATGTATACACTTAGAAACACTTTGTAACACTTTGAACACTTACAAACGGTTTGTGTCATGACTAGGCCAAGTTAAAACCAGAGTCAGATATACTTTCCTTCCAACACACTGGTAAACATATGAAAAGAAATGAATCACATTACCAATATGTAGGAAGGTTTGAAGAAATAAATACTTTAAGTCAGCTTAATGTTAAATTATACATCCTACATGTTACAGGGCAATACTATGTTTAGATATTTAGCCTAAGAAAGTGATGTAAGTATGTGCCAATGCAAAAGTTCAGCACTAAACTATAGTATTACATGTAGAGACAAAAAAGGGCCATTATTTGTCCAGCAAAAATACAAAAGACAAATGTTTATTAAGTTGAAAGGTATATATTCTTCATATTACTATGTCAAAAAGATGTTACAATAAATATGCACTATTTCTTTCAAATTTCATAAAATATAGAAGAATAGATATATATTTACCCAATAAGTAATCTGAAATGTTGAAAAAAAACCATTAATAATAGTTAACTCTGGATGGTAGAACTAGAGGTTATTTTTAAATTTCCTTCATTTTGTTGAGATGTCTATACTTCACTCATTTTCTAAAATAAATAAATAATATATTTATTTAAAAAATATCTAGTCACCAATATTCTAATATTGAATCCCCTTGGCGTAGACAGGATAAAGCCCCTCGCCAGAAAAGTTCATGTTTGAGCCTCTGAACACATAAAGATCTTACATTGCATGACAAAACGGACATTATGGATGTGATTAGGCTACAGATATTGAGATAAGAAGTTTATTGTGGATCATCAAAGTGGTCCAATTTAATATAAAGGTCCTGATAAGAGTGAGGCAGGAGGGTCATAATCAAAGAAAGAAATGTGATGAAAAAAGTGGATATTGAGGAGGTTGTGTATCAAGATGGCAGAGTAGGAAGATCCTGAACTCAACTCCAATCACAGACACATCAAAATAAATGCACATGGACAACAATCTCTGAGAATGGCCTGAAGACTAGAAGAACAGGGATGTAAAGAAAATGCCACATCAAGACAGACAGGAGAGGCAGAGATGCAGTTTAGTCAGGACCCACCCGCCCAGTGCAGTGACTCCCATCTGTAGAGGGGTAGCACGACTGTAGAGGTACTCTCTGAGGAATGGGTGGTGTAAGCTTCCATTGGGCTCCACAGCCCAAGAGACCTGCAGCAGGAAGAAGTACCCATAACATCAAGATCTGAAAACCAGTGGGTCTTGTGTGCAGGAGAGATGGGGGCACTAAGACACTGAGACTCTGAGCTTAAAGGTCATACATGCCACTTTACTTGCTCCATGTACCAGAGCAAAGGCAGCAGTTTTAAAAGCACCTACGTTCTCATAAAGGAGATCCATTGACCTATTTTACGGCATAGGCTGGAGGGGCAGCAGTCTATTGAATCGTTTGTTCTCTGGGGAAGAATTACTTGCAGGCTTTAATTATATCTATATCTCTCTTTATCTGTCTATTTCTATGTACAGAGATATCTATATCTGTATCTATATCTATCTATATATTTTACATCCCTTTGACCTAGGTAGCCCAGTGCTGGTGGGCATCTTACTGACACTCTCCATCTACCGTGCTAGTGCTTCTTGCCCTCCCCTAGCATCCTGCAACTCACCCTGCTAAACTCACCCCAGCCAAAATGCCATCGAAGCCGAATCTCACCACTGCTATACCCTGCAAGCACACAAGACAGACAGCAGAGACCCTCCCAAGCAGTTGCCTGGTCCAGACGAGAATACTTGCTACACTACCACACCTACAATAGTCCCAGCCAGATGGGCCAGGAACCAGACCCACTCACCAGTGCACACATAGCAGTTACAGCCAGGCCTTAGAGACAGCAGTGCTGCAGGATAGACCTGCATACCAGCAAGTCAGCACCAGTTGTGACCCAGCCACAACAGGAGGGTGCACAAAGACCACACAGATGACACGCTTAAGGAACTGGCTTGGGTGACCAGGGGAGTCTATGCTACTTGGATCGCAAAGAGACATTTTGCAAAAAGCCACCCCTTCAGGATGGGGAGATAGAACTGATTTATCTAATATATAGAAACAGAAAGTTAGGCAAATGCTGATTTATCTAATATATAGAAACAGAAAGTTAGGCAAATGCAGAGGCAGAGGAAAATAAAAAAAAAAAAAAAAAAAGACAGAACCTAAGAAATCAAAACAAAACAAAACTGGAGATAAGCAAACTCCTGGAAAAATTCAAAATAATGGTCATAAAGATACTCAGAGAACTTGGGAGAAGAGTAGATGAACACAAAGAAAACTTCAGCAAAGACAAAATTAAAAAAAAAAAAAAACAGAGCTGAAGAATACAATAACTGAAATTAAAAATGCAGTAAAAGGAATCAGCAGCAGATTAGATAAAGCAGATGGATAAATCAGTGATGTGGAAGATAGGCTATTGAAGATCACACAATCAGATCAGAAAAAAAGAAATAAAATATTTAAATATGAGGATAGTTTAAGGGGTTTCTGGAACAATATCAGCATACTAACATTCAAATTATAGACGATCCAGAAGGAGAAAAGAGAAAGGGACAGAAATGTTATTGGAGAAATAATGGCTGACAATTATTCAAACCTGGTGAGAAATACAGACACCCAAATCGAAGACACACACAGAATCCCAAATACAGTAAAGCCAAAGAGACCAACACCAATACACATTATAATCAAATTTGCAGTAGTTAAAAAGAGAATCTTAAAAGCAGCAAGGGAAACAGCTACATACAAGGGAAACTCTGTAAGATTACCAGATGGTGGCTCAGCAGAAACTTTTCACGTCAGTAGGGAGTGGCACAAATGATTCAAAATGCTGAAAGGAAAATACTTACCACCAAGAATGTTCTGTGTGGCAAGAACATCACTCAGAATTTGAGAGATAAGGAGTTTCCCAGATAGGCAAAAGCTAAAGGAGTTTATCAAAACCAAACAGTCTTACAAGAAATGTCAGAGACTTCTTTAAATGGAAAGGAACAAGCCATAGAAATAAGAAAATTATGAGAAAGAAAACTTCACTCATAAAGTTAATTATATAGCCATAGAAATAAGAAAATTATGAGAAAGAAAACTTCACTCATAAAGTTAATTATATAGTAAAGATAGGGTATTAACTACCTACATAGTACAAAAGTTAAAAGACAAAAGTAGTAAATCATCTAGACCTGCAATAGTTAGTCAAAGGATTTACCAAATAATAAAGTGTAAAATATGATGCAAAAATATAAAATGTATGTGTGCAGGAAGTAAAAACGTAGTGCTTTTAGAATATACTTGAATTTAAGCAAACAACAACTTAAAATAGACTGCTATATACATAGAGTGTTATATGTAAATTTGATCATGACCACAAACCAAATATATATGTTAGGTTCACAAAAAATAGAAAGAAAAACATAACCTTAAGGGGAGCACAAGGGAAGAGAACAAGAGAAGAAAGAGGCAGAGAAGAACAACAAACACAGCTAGAAAACAACCAACAAAATGGAAACAAGTGCACATCTATCAATAGCTATTTTAAGTGTAATTGGATTACACCTCAAAAGACATAGGGTGACTGAAAGAACAGAACAAGAGCCATGTATATGCTGCCTATAAGAGATTTATTTCAGATTGAAAGACACATGCAGAGTGAAGTAATTGAAAGATACGTAATGCAAATGGAAATGAAATGAAAGCTAAGGTAGCAATACTTGTATCAGAGAAAACTTGATTTTTATAAAAATTTTTCTTAGTGTTGATTTTTGAGAGTGAGAGACAGTGGGGGAGAGGCAGAGAGACAGGGTGACAGAATACGGAGAAGTCTCCAGGCTTTGAACTATCAACACGGGCCCGATGCAGATCTTGAACTCATGAACTATGATATCATGACCTGAGCCAAAGTTAGACACTAACCAACTAAGCCACCCAGGCAGCCTCCCCCCCCCAACAAACTTGATTTTAAAACAAAAACTATTTCAGAAGACAAAGGTGGGTATTACATAATGATAAAGGGATCAATCCATAAAGAGGATATAACAATGGAAATATCAATATACCAAATACAGGAGCACCTAAAGGCAAATACTAACAGACATAAAGGGAGAAACAGAAAGGAATACAAAGGTAGTAGGAGACTGTAACGTCCCATGCTCATAAATAGATAAATCATCCAGACAGAAAATCAATATGGAATGATTGCCCTTATGCAACACATTAGACCAGATGGACTTAAGAAATATATACAGAGCATTCCATCCAAAACTACAGAAAATACATTATTTTCAGGTGCACAGAAAATATTATCCAGGATAGAGCATATGTTAGGCCACAAACAAGCCTCAGATTTAAGATTAAAATCATATCAAGTATCTTTTCTGATCACAACAGCATCAATTAAAAACCCATTACAAGAAGAAAGCTGGAAAACATACAAACACATGAAGGCTAAACATGTTCCTATATATAATAAATAATCAATATATCAATGAAGAAATCAAAGGAAATAAAAAAGTACTTTGAAACAAATAAAACCACAACTGTCCAAAATCAAGGAGATGCAGCAAAAGTAGTTCTAAGGAGTTTATAGTAATATGGGCTTACCTCAAGAAACAACAACAAAAAGAACTCAAACAATGAAATCCTATACCTAAAAGAACGAGGCAAATAAAAATATCAAACAACGCCAAACGTTAGTGTTTTATAAATCGGAAACAGTAAGTGAGAACAAAATGTGAAAATAAACCCATGCTTATACAGTCAATCAATATTTAACAAAAGAGGTAAGAATATACAATGGGGAAAAGACAGTCTCTTCAATAAATGGCGTTGAAAAACTATCCAACTACACTTGGAGAAAAAAATGAACCTGGACAACTTTCTTACACCATATAAAAAATAAATCAAAATTGATTCAGGGCTTAAATGTAAGTACAGAAATGATAAAACTCCAAGAATAAAACAAAGGCAGTATGCTCTTAGACATCTTTCTTCACAATACGTATATATAAATATATGTATTTTTTTATCTATCTCTTCAGGCAAGGATAACAAAAGCTAAAATAAGGATTAAGACTATATCTTAGTGTGAACTAAAAAGCGTTCATACAGAGAAGGAAACCATTGACAAAACAAGAAGTCACTTGATGATCGACAAAAGATATTTGCAAATTATATGAACATATGGGGTTAATATCTAAAATATAAAAGAACTCATATAACACAATATTTAAAAAAGAACTTAAGTTAAAAATGGCCAATCTAATTAAAAAATCTAATTAAAAATCTAATTAATAGACATTTCTCCAAAGAAGATGTACAGATGGCCAACAGACACATGAAAAGATGCTCAGCATCACTCATCATCAGGGAAATACAAATCAAAACCATGAGATACCACCTCATACCTGTCAGAATGGCTAAAATCAAAAACACAAGAAACAAGTGTTGGTGAGGATGTGGAGAAAAAGGAACGTCATGTACTTTTGATACTAATGCAAACTTGTACAGCCACTGTGAAAAACAGTATGGAGGTTCTTCAAAAAATTAAAAACAGAATTATCATTTGATCCAGTAACTCTGTTGCTGGGTATTTATCCAAATAAAAGAGAAACACCAATTCTAAAAGACAACCATACTCCTATGTTTATTGTATCATTATTTACAATAGTCAAGATATGGAAGCAACCTAAATGTTCAACAATGAATGAAATGGATAAAGATGTGGTATAAATATATACAATGAAATATTATTATTCAGCTACAAAAAAAAAAAGAATAAAATGTGGCCATTTGCAACAACATGGATGGACCTAGAGTACATTATGCTTCATGAAAAAAGTCATAAAGACAAATGCTATATGATTCGACTTATAGCTGGAATCCAAAAAAATAAACAAATAAAACTAAAGAGAAAGACTCATAGATGCAGAAAACAGTCTGGTTGTTGCCAGAGGGGTGGAGGGGGATGCGCAAAATAAAGCAAGAGGAAGGGTGCTTGGATGGCTCAGATCACCTAATTAGGTAGGAGTGGTGGTCTTATAAGAAGACGAAGATCTCTGGGCACCTGGGTGGCTCAGTTGGTTAAGCGTCCAACTTTGGCTCAGGTTGTGATGTTATGGCTTATGGGTTCGAGCCCTGTGTCGGGCTCTGTGCTGATAGCTCAGAGCCTGGAGTCTGCTTCAAATTTTGTGTCTCCCTCTCTCTCCACCCCTTCCCCACTCATGCTTTGTTTCTGTTTCAATAATAAATAAACACAAAAAATTTATTAAAATAAGGCAAGTGGATTAAAAAATTTTAATTTTCAGTTATAAAATGCATAATAAAAGGAATGCAACGCACAGCATAGAGAATATAATAAATAAGGAATATAGGTAGTAATATTGTAACAATTTTGTTTTGTGACAGATTATAGCTAGATTTATCATGGTGATGACCTTCTAATGTATATAAATGTCGAATCACTGTGTTGTATGCCTGAAATTAACAAAATACTGCATGTCCGCTATACTTTAATAAAGAAAAAATTATACATGCAAAAAAGTGTCCTCATAGCTCTATTCCAACAGCCAAAATATCAGAAACAACACAATTGTATACCAACAGCCAAACGGGTAAACCAACTGTGGTAGTTATACTAGGGGATATTATAAGACAATAAAAACAAATGAGCTATTGATAGACTCATTGATATACATGGATGTCAATTATGATCAGCAAGAATTCATACTCTATTTTCCCATTTATATTAAGTAAATGTAAAACTTGTCTATAGTCAGAAGATTCAGGTAAGGGGTTGCCTGGGGACTGAAAGACAGAGCTGCCTTAAGGGGGACTAAGGGACATTTGTGATGATAATATTTTCTCTTGATGGTGGTGCTGGTTACAAGAGTGTATACATTGGTGAAATTGCATTGAATGGTACAATTGAAAGGGATCTTACTACATGGAAATTATGCCTCGATAAAGTTGATTTTAAAAATTTAAAAAAAAAGCAGAGGTTGGACTAATGCAGGCACATGAGTTATGGAATGCAGGACACTCCTAGAAGCTGAAAAAGGAAAGGGAATGGGTTCTTCTTTATAGCTTCTAGAAGCACTAGAGAGCTGTGCCAATCCCTTTCTTGACTACTGACCCCCAGAACTATAGGATAGTAATAAATTTGTGAGTTTTTTTTAGCCACGAAGTTTGTGGTAATTTATTAGTATATTGATAGGAAATGAATACACCTTGACATATAAAAATTAAAACAAAGAAATAGGATATTTAGTGCAATAACTATTCATAGAGAGCTACACAGACAATATTAAAATCACATTTTTGTTGATGTTCCCATGCAGATTTGAGCCCATTTTTTCAGAAATTCAATACTCACACCAAGGTTTATACAAAGGGTGTCTGAAAGTGGTATTGAGGCACGTCAAAAGGGACTTCAAAATCACACTGCTCAGATGTGTATATGAGCACCAGAACACCGTGCGCCACAGCATCGTTCTCGTGTAATCATCCCCCTTCAAGTTTGCCTGACTTGCTCATTTTAATCATTATTTTTAGCTTGAATAAAAATGGCAAGGGGAGCAAAAGAGTGTAATTTACTCCCAGACCTGCCAAGTATAAAGCATGGCTCATTACCTGCTTTTTTAACAACACAAAGGCGTGAGTTTGTGATTTGGTAACATTTGTCTCCACCACGATATGTAAATTTAATTGTAAGTAAGTGGAAATATTTTTAGCCTGCATCAGAAATGTGGTTGTTTAGAAGCATTTTTCTCCCAAACCTATGATCATGGTAAAGCTTAAGAGATCTTTCTCTGCACTGGTTTAGAGCTGCCAGGGTGCAGACACAGCATGCCTGCTCATTGAAGTGGGAGTGAAGTGTATATTTTTCATATGTTTTTATGAAAAATTGTTCAACTGATTACCCTGATGGCATAAAAGAAATCCAACCTTTTGGTTAAAATCAAACATTTTAAGCTTAACAGGATTAATTTCTGAGCGACTGAAAAGGTTTTGTGTAAAGTGCTGCTTAATAATTAACTAGCTTTGGATTGTTTTGCTTTCTTTTATTTATGACCTGAATTGCCATTCTGGGTTTAAAGTTGTGGCAACTGAGGGGAATGTGGTCCAACCCGCTGAGTCATGCAAAGTGCTGTGAATGACCGGAAGGCCAAAGACATCCTTGGACCAAATGAGGAAGCTGACAAATTGTCTTTGCTTCCTCCTCCAGTCTCTTGACCCAGCTCCATCCAAGCAGCCTAGCAACCACAGTCCTCACATCGCAGCCTCCCTGGCTCTCCTGGGACCCCCATCATTATGCCATAAGTGGCTTTCGTGC
Organism: Proteles cristata cristata; assembly: GCA_017311185.1. Taxonomy (NCBI): domain Eukaryota; kingdom Metazoa; phylum Chordata; class Mammalia; order Carnivora; family Hyaenidae; genus Proteles; species Proteles cristata. The sequence goes on from JAESUZ010002627.1 coordinate 269,549, forward strand.
TTTTATCCGTAGGAAAGAATGCACCTTCTTCTTTTTCCACTTAGAAAGGTGTCATGTAATTTGTCTAAGAATACTGCTGAAACTTCCAGTTGGGCTGGCTTTGTGAGCTCGTGCTATAGGATTCCCGTTCGAACATCAAGCACTAAGGTATCTGGAAACAGAATTCTGACTGCACAAAAACAAAATAGTATTTCTGTGGGTGTGAAGAGGAATGGACAGACAGAGTGACAAGCCTGTACCGAAGCTGTAGTGCTGCCGGATCTGGGTCCAAAGCAGCAGAGGCAGATGCGAGTTTGCTTCCTCCACGTTTGTCCATATGAGGCAAATATTTCTACATGCCCATTGCAGAAAAAGAGCCAACCCAGATCAAGCTTTTACAAACTGGAAGTCCATCTATTTATTTTAATTTTTACAATTAGATTAGTGGGTTTGTTTTGTTTTCCTTTTTTTTTTTTGTACTATCTAAGAAGTGGTTTATTCTAAGTTGCAGGGGTTTTTCTCCTATATTTAATCTACAGATTTTATAGTTCCCTTTTTATATGGAGGTCTATGAACGTTTGGAAATGAATTTTTTGGTGTGAGCTGTCTGTCATGGACCTATTTGTCTATGTTCACACAAATACTGCATTGCCTTAATTAATGTAGCTTTGTAAGTCTTAATATCAGGTAGCATACATCCTCAGTTGTTTTTTTCATTTTTATCAAAAGTCTTTAGGATATTTTAGGCCTTTGCATTTCCATATATATTCTTTAGAATTAATTTATTTCCTTTTTATTAAAAATATTTCTGAAATTTGATAGGATCTTTTAAAAATTTTTTATTGTTTTTTTAGTTATTTTTTGTGAGAGAGATAGAGAGCAAGCTGGGGAGGGTTAGAGAGAGAGAAGGAGACAGAATCCAAAGCAGGTTCCAGGCTCTGAGCTGTCAGCACAGAGCCTGACATGCGGCTCCAACTCACAAACCGTTAGACCATGACCTGCGCTGAAGTCAGAGAGTTAAGCCACTGAGCCACCCAGGCACCTCAGATAGGATCTTTTTCAATCTATAAATCAATTTGAGGAAAGCTGATAACAATATTGAGACTTCTAATCCATAAGATGTATATATTCATTTATCTAGGCCTTTAATTTCAACAGAATTGTATTTTATAGTGTGTCAGTTTTTTTTTAATGTTTTATTTCTTTCTAGGAGAGAGAGAGAGAGACAGCGTGAGCAGGGGAGGGTCAGAGAGAGAGGGAGTCACAGACTGAAACAGGCTCCAGGCTCTGAGCTGGCAGTCAGCACAGAGCCAGACACGGGGCTCGAACCCATGAACCGCGAGATCATGACCTAAGCGAAAGTCAGACGCTTAACCTACAAAGCCACCCAGGCGCCCCTCTAGTGTGTCAGTTTTTGATGCTCTTTGTAAATCATTCTGTTTTCTTTATTTTTCCAATTTTTATTGCTATTATAATCATAATTAAGTTTCTATGTTGACTTTGTGTCCTAATTTCTTGCTCAATTCACTTTGTTCTAGCAATTTAATTCTAGAATTATAGTGAATTATTTAGAATATTTTATGTAGACTTTGGTATTGCCCAAAGATAAAAACAATCCCTAATTCTTTTTTTTCTTTCTTTATTGTACTCGCTGAGTCATTCAATATGATAATGAACAAAGATGGTAAAAATGAATACCTCTTCTTTTTTTCTGATTTTATAGGGAACATAGTATATTACCATTTGGCATGAGGTTACTTGTACACTTCTATTTGTATTTTGCTTGTACAACTACTGACACATTTATCATCATAGTTGATTTCCGGCACACCTCTCTCAGCAATTGATACATCAGTTAAGCAAACACCAATAAAAATAACTTCAACAACAATGGTAACAAGTTTAACCCAATAAATTACAGGGAATTTGTTCCCCGAAATATAACAGAAAATAAGCTTTTCATACTTTTGTATAGTTTTTAAAGCCTTGCTTTTATGTTGAGTTCCTAAAATTATGAAATACAGTTCTGTAACTTTGCCATAATACACAACTTATCAGCAATCATTATTTTATGTGTTCTACTTCTCGTGAAGCAATAAAATCAGCACTGCTAAGAACAGTATGTAAATTTAACAGTATATTTATAGGTATAAATGGAACATTAATGGAGAGAAAGAAGACTCAGATATTAAAATTTCATAGTTCATCTAGATTTTGATGAAGTTCTCATCAAAATAGATTTTCTTAAAAATCAAATAGAACGCTGATGCAGCTCAACAGCGGCATGTAAAAATAAAACTGGAACAAAGCTGGAGTTACTCAAATTTAGTTAAGAAGAGAACAATTTTTGTTCTTTAGTAATATGGAGTTTGTTTGGAGAGAAAACAATTTATAAAGCACTATTCACAGTGCATTCCAGCAACAGACAATATGTTCCCTTTGATTTTAAGTAGTTTCAAAAAATGTTGGGGAGATACTGCTTTATGGTGATGGAATATCTTTGCTACTGTAACAATATAAAAAGCTTCTAGTAATGCTCTAAATGATGCACCCGGTCGCATATTTATTGGTTGTAAAAGTATGTTCATGGGATTAACTTTACAGCCTTAATGGAGTAATAATTTAGAGGCTGCTGAAACCTGAAAAATAAATCATGGTTTAAGCCAGATTAAAGCAACAATTGATATTGAGAACTACTGGCAAATTCCCCAAGTCATTACTGTTTGTAGATCTTGACTGGTTGTTGCCAATATTTATTGTAAAGGAGATGCAAAAATATATAGTGCAGTGTGAGCTTTATTTTTTAATGTCTGTTCATTGAACAAATGTTTGGAATATGGAATTGATGTTCTCAACTGAAAAAAGTGCATTAGCTTCGAGCTTGAGATTTAAGATTTAATTAATCAAAAATAGAATAACAAAATTCTTATGAATGTGAATCATTAACATTAGCTCTGATCTATACGGAATAATATTAAGACTCTGTAGAGTTAATGCCTGTTTCTTTGCTTCTTCATTTACCCATCAGTTTCTTTCAATTTTCCAAGCTTTATAGTGGGAGTTAGCCTTGAAACAAGAAGCCAGACCTGCTTTGCTATCCTGCCTCCATTTAAGGACATTGAGGGCCTGAAGGACAAAAGCCCTCTTCAAATCCTAGGTAAAGACTGTGTTGCATGACTGACCCAAATTGAAAAGAAGGAGGAAAATAGATTTTCTTTTTTAGTTGTGCACATAACCATCCCAAACAATAATCAGTTTCTGTCATTGAAAAGAAGAGCAAGTGAATACTGGATAGGCATCCAGCAATATCTACTTTGGGGATCATTATCTAACATTATTATTTGATTTATTATCTTTGTTTCACAGCAAAAGTTTCAAAAGAATAAAAAAGACAACTACCTTTCGACTTGGAAAACAATTGGAAAAGCCAAAGGGGTTTATCAGCAAGATAAGGGGTTAGTCCACCTTAAGAGAGTCAAAGAATTAATTCCAAAAGGCTTCTTTTTTTCATAGATTCAAACACTCTCCAAGGGCAGTTTCAGAATGCTTATGTATTTGACATATCATTTTCTTGAAGGAATGCTGTGAAATGGTTTGTGGTTTTCTCTGAATTTTTATAAAATAGAAACTAGTTTTACTATTAAGTCATTGCTATATAAAATTCAAATCCACATCTTTTTTTTAAAAAAAATAGTTTATTATTGAGTTGGTTTTTATATAATACCCAGTGCTCATCCCCACAAGTGCCCTCCTCCATGCCCATTACCTCCCTTACTCTCTCCCACACCCCCATCAGCCCTCAGTTTGTTCTCAGCATTCAAGAGTTTCTCATAGTTTGCCTCCCTCCCTCTCCCCAACTATTTTTCCCCTTCTCCTCCTCCATGGTCCTCCATTAAGTTCCCACTGATCCACCTATATGTGTAAACATATGGTATCTATCTTTCTCTGCCTGACTTATTTCACTCAGCATAACACCCTCAAGTTCCATACACATTGCTATGCATGGCCAGATTTCATTCTTTCTCATTGCCATGTGGTATTCCATTGAATAGATGAACCACATCTTCTTGATCCATTCGTCAATTGATGGACACTTAGGTTCTTTTGGCTATTGTTGAGAGTGCTGCTATGAACATTGGGGTCCATGTGCCCCTATGCATCAGCACTCCTGGACCCCTTGGGTAAATTTCTAGCAGTGTTATTGCTGGGTTATAGAGGAGCACTATTGTTAATTTTTTGAGGAACCTCCACACTGTTTTCCAGAGGGGCTGCACCAGTTTACATTCCCACCAACAGTGTAGGAGGGTGCCCATTTCTCCACATCCTCACCAGCATCTACAGTCTCCTGATTTGTTCATTTGAGCCACTCTGGCATGAGGTTGTATCTCAGTGTGGTTTTGATTTGTATTTGCCTGATGTTGAGGGACGCTGAGCATCATTTCATTTGTCTGTTGGCCATCTGGATGTCTTCTTTGGAGAAGTGTCTGTTCATGCCTTCTGCCCATTTCTTCATGGATTATTTGTTTTTGGGTGTGGGGCTCGGTGAGTTCATTATAGATTTTGGACTAGCCCTTTATCTGATATGTCATTTACAACTATCTTCTCCCAGCCTGTCAGTTGCCTATTAGTTTTATTGATTGTTTTCCTTTGCCGTGCAGAAGCTTTTTATCTTGATGAGGTCCCAATAGTTCAGTTTCGCTCTTGATTCCCTTGCCTTTGGGGTTGTGTCAAATAAGAAATTGCTGCAGTTGAGTTGAAGGAGGTTGTTTCCTGCTTTCTTCTCTAGGGTTTTGATGGTTTCCTTTCTCACATTCAGGTCCTCTATCCATTTTGAGTTTATTTTTGTGCATGGTGTGAGAAAGTGATCTAGTTTCATTCTTCTGCATGTTGCTGCCCAGTTCTCCCAGTGCCATTTTTTAAAGAGGCTGTCTTTTTTCCATTGGATAAATCCACAACTTTAAACTAGATCGAGTCTCGGTTAAGAGGTGAAGTTTTATTGATATGCAAATTCTTTTGTTCATTTTATGTATTTTTTTGGTTTTGTGTTATGTCTATTTCTGTTGCTTTCAGACACTTAAAAAGTAACTAAACTTATGGCTAATTTGAAGCGCCCTTTGTACACTTCCGCAGTTCTGTCTCTATATACTGTGAGAAACAAGTTTGGAATTATTCTTCCATTATACTGTCGTGATTATTGAATACCCAGCTTTCAAATACTTGTCACATGCTTGTGAAGTATTGTATGTTATATCATTATGCCTGTTCCAACTGTAGAAGGTATAATTCACTTGCTTAGGCTTCCTTGTGTCTGAGCTCTGTCAGTCAGAAGGAATCATGTAAGACTTGAGTTTGGAAGCATGATGTAAGGGGTGTTGCAAGGAACCCCATTCTGGAAAGTGTGTTTAGCAAGATTCAGTTTTTTTTTTTTTTTTTTTTATAGGAGAGAGAGAGAGAGACAGCGTGAGCAGGGTCAGAGAGAGAGGGAGTCACAGACTGAAAGAGGCTCCAGGCTCCGAGCTGGCAGTCAGCACAGAGCCCGACGCGGGGCTCGAACTCACTAACCGCGAGATCATGACCTGAGCAAAAGTCGGACGCTTAACCAACTAAGCCACCCAGGCGCCCCAAGATTCAGTTTTCAAAATGAAATTAAGTCACAGAAAAAGACAAATACCATATGATTTATTTATATGTGGAATCTAAAAGGCAAATAAATGATCAAAAGCAGAAACAAGCCTAAAATACAGAGAACAAATTGGTGGTTGGCAGAAGGAAGGAGGTGGGGGATGGGCAAAATGGGTGAAAAGGAGTGAGGGGCACAGGCTCCCAGTTATGGAATGTATAAGTCATGGGATAAAAGTCTCAGTATAGGGAATATAGTCAATGGTATAGTAATAGTGTCATATTGTGACAGATGATAGCTACACCGTGAGCATAGCATAATAAATAGACCTGTCAAATCACCATGTTGTACACCTTAAACGAATGTAATATTCTGTATAAACTATATTTCATTAAAAAAAATAAAAGATTTAGGGGTGCCTGGGTGGCTCAGTCAGTTAAGTGTCAGACCTTGGCTCAGGTATGATTTAGTAGTCCATGAATTCGAGCCCCACATCAGGCTCTGTGTTGACAGCTCAGACCCTGGAGCCTGCTTCAGATTCTGTGTCTCCCTCTCTCTCTGACCCTTCCCCATTCGCACTTTGTTTCTCACTCTCTCAAAAATAAATACACATTAATAAGTTTTTGTTTTAAAAAAGGATTAAGTTTTCAGCTCCTATTTCTCAGCTTTAGCAAGTTAGGAACAGTGGGTTTCCTCAGTTGTGGGGGTGATGAGGTCTTTACTGCATTGTCCTAATTGATAATATAGGTTCTAGTCCCATTAGCCAAATCTAAACACTTAGACTTTTGGATATTTGGTGCATTTTTTAATTGCCCAAACTAGTGTGTTTCTATGAAACAAGCATAATCACAACTTAACTCAGGCAAATTTATACACATGTCAGACTAAACAGAAAGCAGTCGCGAATAAAGTTGAGCACAGGAGGAAGATAAAAACTTGAGATTTTTGGGAGTCATTGTTATAATCATGGTAATTAAAGATTAGGAATAGCTTTAAAAAATAACAACAACAAAAATCACCAGTAACTCAGTGGCACTACAGAGTGATAAAGGAAACTAAGAAGTAAGCATGGTTTTGGAAGAAAGAGAAAAGAAAATTTCTAAGAAAAGGAATAGGTAAATAGTAAACATATCCATAAAGAGGACAAATTAATGGCCAAATGAAGCCATAGGAACAGATTCCTTTTTTTGGAAACAATTTAACTGTGGGTATTGAAAAAAACTTATATAAACCTGCCCAGAAAACAGATCCAAGTTTCTAGAGAATAGTCAATATGAACACTATTATTTATGCTGTTGTTCCTGTTGTACACCCTACCTTTACAGACTCCTTTGCAGCCTGTAGTTTCCGGGAGAAAAAATAGTAATGAAATACAGGTATGTTGAAAAGTTAGCTCTACAGATAACACCGGTCTTGAGTACAGAGTTAACATCGTCTCTCACACATGTCCCTTGTTATCACGAAAGACCAATCATGGCACAAAATGTATTTCACTTTGAATAAAAACATGATCAGGGCGCCTGGGTGGGTTAGTCGGTTAAGCGTCCGACTTTCGCTTAGGTCATGATCTCGCGGTTTGCGGGTTCGGGCCCCGCATTGGGCTCTGTGCTGACTGCCAGCTCAGAGCCTGGAGCCTGTTTCAGTCTGTGACTCCCTCTCTCTCTCTGACCCTCCCCTGCTCACGCTGTCCCTCTCTCTCTCTCTCCTAGAAATAAATAAAACATAAAATAAATAAATACATGATCATAAAAAAGAAAGGTTGTAAATGATCCCTTTAAAAAAGGAAAACGATGGCCACAAAATCAGTGAAATGATGACATACTTTACTGAGAGTGAGATCATCACCAGGGATGTAATTTATGTAGCCCCATGTGTCTGTTTGTTTGTTTGTTTGTTTGTTTTTTTCTCCATGAGTGCAACAAGTCTGTTACTGTTCATCTGGACTGAATTCAATCCGTCTACCTGCCAAGATGCAATTTAGTAGCTTAATCCATCACTAACTAAATATTAGTCCTTTAAAATATTAAATGACTTGGAAAGTATTGGTTTTGTATGTTACAAAGGGAAAGCCAAAGGGCTTGAGGAATGAGACAAAAGCCACAAGATAGCGTGTGTTTAAGGTCTGTCACCTCACCCTCCCCATGGGACATGAGAAGTCAAGTGGGGGGAAAATAGTAGTCACTCTTTGTCACAGCTTTAAACCAGCTGACAAACACTTCTCACTTGCCATTCTCCTTTTCAAATAATAAATGTTTCACCTTGTGAACCACAGTGAGTATTTGGGGAATTTGGTGTCCAGAAGAAAACATCTATATGACAGGGTGACATTTTAGTGTGTGGCCAATGTACAAGTAGTTCCAAGATATTGAACAGAACCTCTCAAATTAAGCCCTGCTGTAGGATTCTAATTTTGTTTTCAATCTTAAATTAGTGTATGAAGGAAAGGAATCTATAACCTAACAAGTGAGGTAACAGCCAGGCTGTCATGAGGAAGATTGGAAGGCTGGGCTAATATTTGAAATCAATAGCGGTTAGATAAGACAGGTGTAGGTTTTGACAACCTCCAGGTAATTTAAGACTGACATTAATCTATGGTAATATCCAAAGTCTAGGGACACTGTCAAAGTTTCACCTCTGCTAAAGCAAGAATGGAATATCCAATGGATTCTTCTCCCATCTATTGACTGTGACAGAGCCTTTAGAGTCCCTGAGAGTATCTAAGAGTATCTGATCTAGAATTAGATGGCCCCTCAAAGAACATAGTACACACTTGGAATCCTTTTGTGGTAACTGTCAACTTTGTCCCCACCCAGATCATGGAATAACTCAGTCTAAGTCTTGTATTGAACAAATGGTTGAATTTTTTTAAACCATTTTTTTATTACCCATGTTGAAGGGTGCAATTAGTGAAATGACACTGCCCTTGACCATGTATGTACCTTGCATTATTTTGTCATAAATTCCTTGTTCATTATACCCAAGCCACACTGGTCTCTCAGGTACATGAAATCCCTGTTCCCTCTCCAACCTTAGGGGCTTCATACATTTTCCTCAACTTAGAACATTCTTTTTTTTTACCCCATATAACTAGCCCTAAACCCCATTCACTTGACTGATATCTAATCAATATTTGGGTTTTTACAAAAAGTTAAACTAGACCATTCATTGCATGTTCTCATAGTTCCTTATATTTCTTCTCCATACTACTTGGAATAATTGGTGTTCATATTCTGTATAAGACTGTTTGCTTAAAACCAGACTTCACTCATTCTTGATATCTATGAATACAGAGAATTGTGTATCACTATCTTTTGTATCTAAATTGTGCCAACCAAGTAGTTGGTATGCGACAAAAACTCCTTGAAAAGTTTAGTGATGTAAAAAATACTGCTTTACAAACATAAAGAAAACACTGTAGAAAGACTCCTGAGCACTACCAGGAGAACCTCAATGACAGTGTTGTTCAGCTGCATGTTAGCACATTTAAGAAATAATGGGGAAAAATTGGTCCAATTTGCAGTTCAATAATATTCTATCTTGCTAAGTTGCCAGTTATCAAGGCTGGCACAGAGTGAAAAGATTGTTGAATAAAACCTTTTATTTAAAGTTGGCTAAGGACTCAAACACCAAACTAAGAATAAGGAGCCTGAGTTTAAGCTGTAGCACCTGAGAGCCTTAAGATATAGAACAAATCACAGAAATTCTGTTAACCTTAACATTTTTATCTGCAAATTGGAGAAGTTCTTCACAGTTAACTCTAGAGGTCAATCATTGTTAAGAATACTAATGCTAAGTATAACACAAGTGTAAATAATTATCATGACTGGTTGATATTTAATGAATAGATATCTAGAAGGAGAATATATGTACTTCCAACTTATTATAGTTTGAAAGGTACACAGAGACATATGTTTCAGTGCAAAAATGTTGCTGATTAAAATGTAGTTATAATTTTCATATTTATGCTTTATATAAGCCCAAACATTTGGTTCTCACCCTGCATAGTTAAGAATATTAATGCGGTGACCTGAAAAGAAGTAAGACTCAGATTAATACCTGTCTCTTTGACAGGTGTTTATGACTAATTTGCAGTATAAATGTTACATATATTTGAAGGTTTCAAACATAATAAATAAACATGTAAACATGATCCAGATATATTGCTTTAATCAAGTGAGCAATAAAGTAAGCTTATGCTGATTGTGATAGAAATTTCTGTCACAGGTCTTACGTAGGTGCCACTTTGCAAAATACTGAAGTTTATTAATGTGACAAAGAATGTTTTTGTTTTTTGAAGCAAAACCTATTACTCACTGGAAAAGTTCACCAATTGTGTTTTATTGGCTAATAAACATCAACTAGGAAATAATCTGTATATCATATATAAGGGTAAGAAAGCAATGTGTTTTTTGGGTCAAATTGTAATAATTAAAAATGAATAGTCATTTAATATTTTATTTTATTCTCTTAATATGATAATTTGTATTTTTTTGGTCAAGAAGATTAAGAAGACAAAAAGTTTATATTTAAAGCAGAAATTAACATTTATCCTTCTATGTATATTCTGTGAGCTTTGATCCTTTTTCTGTTTGAATTGTTATGCTTTTCTTATTCAACTATTATTACATTTTATTTATGGAGAATTTTAACACTTGACCTGATTTATTTGGGCAGATATTTTTCCTGGCTTTGTTGTTCGACATTCTATCTTATGTATCATGTAATTGATGATTTTTTAATTTTTAATTTTAAGTCAAACTTGCCTCTTTTTTGTGTTTTTGCAATTCCTGCTGCTTTCTTTCACTGCTTTTATGCTTGGAAAGGACTCTTATCTTGCAAGACAACAAGAGTAATTGAGATTAAAAAACATTTAATGTTTGTTTATTTTTGAGAGAGAGAGAGAGGCAGCAAGTAGGGGAGGGCAGAGAGAGAGAGAGACACACACACACACAGAATCCAAAACAGGCTCCAGGCTCCCAGCTGTCAGCACAGAGCCCAACGTCAGGCTTGAACCCATGAACAGTGAGATCATGACCTGAGCCAAGCTGAACGCTCAACCAGCTGATCCACCAGGTGCCCCAAGAGTAATTGACATTTTAATTTACAATTTGTTTTTCCAAATATTACATTTAAATGAAAACGTTTATTTACTTTATATCTGCATTTAAAGTGAAATATGAATATTATTTGATATTTTAAAAATATTTATTACAACTCCAGTAATTAACGACCAACTAATCCTTCTTTCCTGCTGATTCGATAGCTAAATTCATTATTATACTCAATGAAAATACATGTATGATTATGTGTATAAGTCGTGTGTGTGTGTGTGTGTGTTTCAGATTTTGATGTGTGGTCAATGCTTAGTCTTTACTCTCCAAGTTTCTGTATCTTTCTAAAAATATTTTGAGGGCCGCCTGGGTGGCTCAGTTGGTAAAGAGTCCGACTTCCGCTCAGGTGATTATCTCACGGTTCATGGGTTCGAGTCCCACATGGGGCTCTGTGCTGACGGCTAGCTTAGAGCCTGGAGCCTATCTTCAGATTCTGTGACTCCCTCTCTCTCTGACCCACCATTGCTCATGCTGTCTCTCTCTCTCTCTCTCAGAAATAAATAAAACATAAAAAAAATCTAAAAACATTTTGATATGTGGAAGTATAACTGTCCTTCAAATATCTAAACAATTTACATTTTGAGATTAATTTTAGCATGATTTTATCAAGTCGCCACATAATCACACGGGTTGCAAAAGGAAAGTTAATGAATTTATAAATTCAATAAAATTTGAAAAATTTATAAACTCAAATTCTCTTCTATGTGTCTAACAAGTGTTTATTTACCTCTTTGAAAAAACATTTGTTTTCTACTTAAAAAATTCATAATTCCTATTATTAAATTATTGCATATATTTTTAGCAGATAATTTTATTTTTAATTCTATAATCTATAAAATGCTTATGCTGTTATTTAATAAAGCTGAGAATATTTGTTTCCATTTGTTTAGTACCTAATTATCTTGTTGATATTTTATAGAATCTAGAATGTTTCTATTTATTCTCCTTGGTTCTTTAGGTGAAGTTAATTTATATGTGCTTCTTCTGATTTTAGTCCTCTACTCCCATTTTTATGAAGCATATCTAAAGTTTCATTCATTAGAAAATTCTTATATGGGAGTGCCTGGGTGGCTCAGTCAGTTGGGTGTCTGACTTTGGCTTAAGCCATGTTCAAGCCCTGCATAGGGCTCTGTGTTGAATAGCTCAGATCCTAGAGCTGGTTTCAGATTCTGTGTCTCCCTCTCTCTCTCTCTCTACCTCTCCCCCTGCCTGTCCCTTGCTCATGCTCTGTCTCTCTCTCTCTCACTCTGTCAAGAATACACATTACTAAATAAATAAATAAATAAAATTCTCATATGAAATATTTCCTTTAGAAGCATCTCTACAATTGCAATACAAATAAAGTGACTTTGGTAAAATAAATTGTATATCTGTTTAATATATTCTTGTTGTATCAGCCAGGAACTAGTCTGCATTTGCTATGTGTCATTATTTAGAAAGTTATATGCATGACTACCAGAGGAGTTTTCTACCAGTTGCAAAGCATTTAAGTTGTTCCAAAATAATGTCTTATGTACATTAAGGAATTTTATTTGTGGGTACAAATTCTGAGTTCCTACACTTTGGCTTCATTATACTTTTCTTTTTATGAACAATTCAATATGTAAATTAGAAATGTCAGGGATCAGATTTACTAGAACTCCATACATAGAAATAGTCTTCTGCAGTGCACCTTCCCAACCTCTATTTCTCGTCATCCTACATGAAATTTCTTCCCCCGTAACTTCACAGCTGGTAGATACACACTTTATTTAAATGTTTGCTTTTCTCTTTGGGTTGGAATAACTTATGTTTCTTGGAGCTTTCTGTTTTGTGTTGTAGACTTCCCTGGGATTCTGAAAAAGAATAACAAGATTCCCTGTTTCCAAGGTATATATCTCATATCTTTCTGATTAGACTGGGATGCAAAAAATAAGTGAGCAAAAACCTGTAACCTGTAGCTGCACCAAAATGTCTAAGGAGATGGAAATGGCAGTTTTGAGGCTTCAATTTTTAGACTGTTATTCAACACATGACCCTTTACCAACCACATAACTTTATTCGAAATAACAAAATTCTTAGTTTAATATTAACGTCCGTAGGATAAGTTAATTATATGTTAATGTCTTTCAATGTTAGGTCCCAATCACTGTATGCATAAGGGATTCGAGTTGAGTGAGAAATTTACAAGATTTGACTATACTTTTATTTTTTTAATTTATTTTATTTTTATTTTTTTTTGTAGGAGAGAGAGAGAGACAGCGTGAGCAGGGAAGGGTCAGAGAGAGAGGGAGTCACAGACTCTGAAATAAGCTCCAGGCTCTGAGCTGGCAGTCAGCACAGAGCCCGACGCGGGGCTCGAACCCACGAACCGTGAGATCATGACCTGAGCCGAAGTTGGACAGTTAACCGACTGAGCCACCCAGGCACCCCTAGGTTTTCATTCTTATCCAAGAGTTGAAGTTATGTAGGCACAACCTTAAAAGTTTGTTACTACAAGTGTAGAGTCATTATATTGTACATCTGAAGCTAATATAACACTGTTAATTATACTTGAATTAAAAAATGAAAAAGCTTGTCAATAGAATGCAAATATGAATTGGAGCCCAAATTCATAAGATATATGATTACAACCATTTATAGGCAAAGAAATTTCAGAAAGTAGCTATACCAATATATGGAAAGGTAAATTGTTGCAGAAAGACAGCTTCGTGTAACAGCAATGCATGTATTTAAAAAAACAACAACAGGTAAATAAGTCAAAGTTGGTGAATCCTCCCTCCTAAGGTGAATGTCACAATGATTTCTGGGCCACCTGCATAAAAAGACTCTTCTGAAGAAAGCTCAAGACCTATTATAGAGTCACACGTTGTCACTTCTGTGAGTCCAACTAAAGCCCTGAGGAAATTGGTGCATTCAGTACCTTCCTCTGTGAAATATTAAATTACTTATTTCTGACATGCTATTCTTAAGTTGCAGAGCTCCTTCCTCATAGCATTTCTCAATGTGTCACAGATTGCTTTAAAAAAGAAGTTGATGACAATAGAAAAGAAACAATAACAGTATCAGTGATCATTTTCACAAATCTAGACTAACAAATTCAGGGCTGGATGAGCAGCAGCTGTCTCACATAAATAGATGACACTCAGCTACATATGAGAGAGCATATGTGTATTAGGAAAGAAAGAAACTTCCTGTCTGTTCTTTGAGTGTTTATAGAAGTGCTAATATCACAGAATGGTTAAAGTGGAATTTCAATTCACACAGATCTGGTGAGGACTCTGAGCTCTACCAAGCCACAAACTACTTAAGACTGATCAACTTACTGAATCTTGCAAACCTCAGTCGTCTCATTTACAAGTAACTATAACATAGAAAGTATCATGACATTGAACTATGTAAAAGAATGCCTACGTACCTAGAAAATAACTACAAACAATAGTCATGCTGACTACGATGATAACTTTTGTTCTCTGTAATCTTATGCATAAGTAAAATGCAAAAATGAACAAATATTATTATTCCAGGCATTTACTGTGAGACCACTATGAAAACCACAATTTACTCAAAAAGTGTAAATTATCACATGCTAGACATTAGGTATTTGGAGTATGCAAGTAAATAAAACAGATGTGCGTCTCTAGTGTCATGGAGTTAACATTCTCAGAAAATAAGAAATAAATACCCTAAGTAAAGGAATAATGTAACATATTGGAAGGATAGAGGTGATATGGAAAACTATAGAGATTAGCACAAAGGGAACTGGGAATGGAGGATAGTGCAGTTTTAGATAAGGCATATGTCTCCTTGATAAGGTGAATTTTGAGGTAAGAATTGAAGGAGGTGTGGATGCGAGCCACACATCAGAAATAGCTGGTGCAAAGACCTTAAAACAGCTAAAATCAACTGTAGTTGGAGCAGGTCCTGCAAAGCAGAGAGAAATGAAAGATGAGAACAGGAGGTAAGGAGGCCAAATCAGCTCCTACCTTGTCAGTCACGGTGAAGTCTTTGAATTTCCCCTTTAGTAAAGTGAAGAACAATTTTGGGGTTTTGTTCAGAGTAGTAACATGTTTATATTTGTTTTTAAAGTATTCTAGATGTTCCACTAAGAACAGGCTAAAGGGTATGAAGCTAGAGAGACCACTGAGGAGGCTAGTAAAGTTATATAGAAGAAAGATGCTGGTGACCCCAACCAAGGTGATACCAAGGAAGAGACAGGGTCAGATGTGAGATACACTTTAAATATAAATTCAATATGATTGCCTGTCTGGTAATATGTGGATTGTGAGAGACATAGAAAAGTCTCCAATGACTCAAAGTTCTTTGAACTGAGAAATTGTAAGGAATCTGGGGGAAAAAAAAAAAAAGACCTGGGATGAATTCAGTAGGAGCAAGGTGATTTGTGTGGTTTTCTTATGAATATGGTTGTCTTTCAGGACAAAAGGGGAGTAAGGGAAAAGAAAAGGAAGAATCTGAGAATTCAGATATTTTTTGAGGTGTGTAACATATGGCAAAGTGAAAACATCAGACAGTTCATAAGTTTAGGGTTCAAGAGAGATATCAGAGTTGAAAATATACATTTGGGTGTCATCAACATATAACTGATATTTCAAGTCATGAGACTGGAAAAATTCACCATATGAGTGAATTAGAGAGGAGAAAAAAAAACCCAATGTCATATTAACAGGAGGGGAAAAGGGAGTAAGATTTCAGAGTATACACGGAGTTAGCTGGGAAACAAAAACAGTAATTGGTTATGGAGAATACTCCTAAGAGATAAAAGATGACAAGGAAAAAGAATTAACCTCTGAAAATAACAACATAAAGGTCATCTGTGACCTTGAGAAAGCAATTCACCATAATGGTAGAGGCAAAAACCTGATAGAAGTTGGTTTACAAGAAAATGGGAACAGTGACTAGACACCACTAGGTATTTTAGATGCTTCCCTTTTAGTTTATAGCAAGCAAGAATTTATAAAAGAGAAAATGTGAGGTAGAAAGCTAGGAGAGCAATCCTTTGTGTTCCTTCCCTCGCAACTACATAAACCCTAATCTCTGTCTGTTTCATATAACCTTCTTTCCTCTGATTCTGGGTCTTCACATGGGTTTCTGTAAGACACCTTTCCTTGGACTAAGAGCTCACTCTTATTCACAGTATGACTTTATATTAATTTGACTGTCTTCCCTTTCGTAGGATTTTTAACATGGAATTAATCCTAAAAAATACTCTTCCTCCAGAGTGTTAATGGATAGTTAGCCTTTAAAATAAATTTAAGATTATTGAACTTCAGATTATTCTTATTAGTGAATACCAGAGACAGAAGGAATTCCAAAAGCAAGCTGAAATAACAATGAAATCAACTCTGAGATTACAAAAGATAAATAACTCTTATTCATAAAGACCCCACTCAATGGCATTTTTCAAACTTAGACTGATCAATCAACTACCCTTTTTTTTTAAATAGTTTATTGTAAAGTTGGTTTCCATATAACACCCAGTGCTCATCCCCACAAGTGCCCTCCTCCATGCACGTTTCCCCCCTCCCCCCCCAACACCCACCAGTCCTCAGTTTGTTCTCAGCATTTAAGAGTGATTTGCCTCTCTCCCTCTCCCCCACTATTTCCCTCCTTCTTCTCCCCCATGGTCACCTGTTAAGTTCCTCCTAATCCTCCTTTATGTGCAAACTTACGATATTTGTCCTTCTCTGCCTGACTTATTTTGCTCAGCATAACACCCTCAAGGTCCATTCATGTTGCTGCACATGGCAAGAAATCATTCTTTCTCATTGTCATGTAGTATTCCATCGTGTAGATAAACCACATCTTCTTGACCCATTCGTCCATTGATGGACACTTAGGCTCTTTCCATGTTTTGGCTATTGTTGAGAGTGTTGCTATGAACATTGGGGTACATGTGATCCTATGCATCAGCACTCCTATATCCCTTGGGTAAATTCCTAGCAGTGCTATTGCTGGGTCATAAGGGAGTTCTATTGTTAATTTTTTGAGGAATCTCCACACTGTTTTCCAGAGGGGCTGCATCAGTTTACATTCCCACCAACAGTGTAGGAGTGTGCCCACCTCCTCGCCAGCATCTAGAATCCTCTGATTTGCTCATTTTAACCACTCTGGCTGGTGTGAGGTGGTATCTAAGTGTGGTTTTGATCTGCATTTCCCTAATGAGGAGGGATGCTGAGCATCCTTTCATGTGTCTGTTGGCCATCAGATGATTCATCAACTACCTTAATTGCTCTATCATTATTGGATGTGTACTACATGCTCCCTGTGCATAGATATCCTCACACCTTCAACTAGTCCTAGATAATACAAGCTAGATTGAACTGTGTGTTTGGTTGTATCAACTGTACTGTTTAAAATTCTTCCTAACCTTCCTGGGGGAGGTAGGAAACAAGGGCTGAAATTTATCTTATGCTTGCTCGCCGATTTTACATCCATAGACCCTGAAGAAGATATTCTTTTTTTCTTAATTTTTGCCTTAACAGTTCCATCCATGTTAGCAAGAATTTATGGGTTTCAGTTCTATGGTAATGGATTATAGTGACCAAATTTATTTAACACATATTTACTGTACCCATAGTACATTGGTATTTTCATGACTGCAATCATGAAAAATGCAGAGTACTTACCCTCCAACAATTTCCAGATTATATGATAATTGCTAATATGGAGGAAAAATGGTTCTGGAGAACTTCCTAGGTGATACCAAGGGAAACAATCTAGATTTTTAGAGGACTTACTCTCTAAATCAAAACCTCAAGATTAAGTAAGAGTTAGCCATGTTAAGAAATGTAATGGAAGTATCAGTTAGAGAAAAATCACAGGCAAAGTGCGAGAAATAACAAGGGAATGCTTATGCTTTAGATAGCAACATTTTCAGTTTAGCTGAACATTAAAGTAGGTGGGAAGGGCAGAAGGTGAAACTACATATAAGCAGTTTCCAAATTTTGAAAAGTCTGAATGCATGTTAGAGCTAACAAATAGGGCCAATGATATCTTTAAAGCAGTTAATATGATCAGATTAAATATTAGAATAATTAATATGTAGCAAGATAAATAAATTGGAAGGCAAATTTGGCAACTATTGAACAAGTAAATGTAAAAACCCAGGAGACAGGTGCCTGAGTAATTCAGTGTGTTGTTGAGTGTTGACTGTCTCTTGATTTCAGCTCAAGTCATGATCCCAGGGTGGTGGGAACAAGCCCCATGTCAGGCTCCACACTAAGCATAGAGTCTGCTTGAGATATTCTCTCTCTCTCTCTCTCTCTTCCCCTCCCTCTCTGGTCCTCTTCTCTGCTCACACACTCTCTCTAAAATAAATTAAATAAATTCATGACAATATGTGGCATGAACTATAATTTTGAAAGAAGTGAACATATTTGGGAAATAATAATAAATAA
The DNA here is from genome assembly GCA_017311185.1 of Proteles cristata cristata. Classification (NCBI taxonomy): domain Eukaryota; kingdom Metazoa; phylum Chordata; class Mammalia; order Carnivora; family Hyaenidae; genus Proteles; species Proteles cristata. The sequence goes on from JAESUZ010002627.1 coordinate 287,656, forward strand.
TTTACACATAGAGGTGGGAAAAAAAGAAATCAAAGAAGTTTTCTTTGGTTCAGGGAAGATGGTAGTTTGGGAGGATCCTGAGGTCACTGGGACCCACAGACACACTGATATAGTAGTTACATCTATGCAACTAACTCTAAAAGCAGCCCAAAGACTGACAGAATAGACCTTGAAGAATTATTCATTAAGTGTAGGAGGAGTAGAGATAATGTTGGGAGCCAAATCCCTGGCAAGACCAATCACTAATGAGAGGGACAAAGAAGCATAGAGATGTGAGAGGAGCAGATCCCATCCAAGACACCCAGGACCAGCACCGAAAAGATGAACTCCCATGAAATCTGGCTCTGAAAACCAGTGAAGCTTAACTACTGGAGTTTTTAAAATCAATGGGGCTCATTTTAGCCCCAGGTACTTTAAAAATCATGGGGCTTAACTCTGAGAGATCCTGAGGATGATGGGAAGCTGGATCCTCACCCTTCAAAAGTCATCATATTCAATAAATCAGGGAGACACAGCATAGAAGTAGGAATTCAAAAAGCATCTGAGTACTTGTGAAAATTTACTTACTAACCTCACAATGTGCACCTCAGGGGCAGTGGTCTTTAGGAGATTTCTCCAAGAACAAAAGTGCCCGTGGGTGTCATTTCTTTTCTCCTCCCCCAGCCTACATAGCCAGACTCTTTTAGAAGCCAAGACTAATATTCTCCATATAATTTGCTATCACTGTGGTGTGCCTCACCCCCATGTTCCTCTGTGGATCTGCCCCATACAACCTGCCCACTTCAGCAGACATCCCTCTAAGATGGCTCCTGCCTCACCATAGACTGAAAGAAGTCCTGGGAGGGATTTGTGCTGATCCAAAGTAAGTCCTGCCCTGGGAGGAGGGGAAGATAACTACACACCACTGTGCCTGCAGTTCCACCAGCGAATCCTTTTAGCTCTCTGCTCAGAAAGCAAGTCCTGACATTGGGCCAATGTTTAAGTGTGGCAGAGAGATTAATTGCAGACATTTAGTCTGACCAATGACTCCACCCACCTATGAGCCCTCAGTGGCCTCACATCCACCTCTCAACAGCACAAGAAGCAACACATGCCTAGTTCACTCACAGCAGGCAAAGAAGTTCATTGCTGCCACCTGGGCTGAAGGCAAATGCCACTTAGGCACAACATTAGGTCACATGAAGTCCACATAGGAGAAACCTGTGTAGCAACTGGTTCTGGTGGCCCAGGGGGGACTGTGATGCAGGGCACCACAGAAATTCCTCTACACAAGGCCACTACTTTTAAGAACAGAAGATGTACACAGAAGCAAAATACAGACAAAATTAAGAGACAGAAATATGTCCCAAGTAAAAGAACAAGACAAAATCAAACCAAAAGGGTTGAGCGAAATGAAACAGAGTTAAGTAATATGCCTACTAAAGAATTCACAGTAATGGTCATAAAGATACTGGCTAGACTGGAGAAAAAAGTAGATGAACTCAGTGAGAACTTCAACAAAGACATACAAAATATAAAAATAACAAGTCAGAGCTAAAGACAATAACTGAAATGAAACAAATATTAGAGTGAATCAATAGTAGATTAGAGGATGTGGAAAAACAGATCAAAAGTCTAGAAGACAGGGTAATGGGAAGCATCAAAGCTGAATAGCAATAATAATAACAATAATAATAATAATATAATATGAGAAGAAGTTATAGGAACTCAGAGCCATTATCAAGAATAACATTTACATTATAGAAACCCCCAAGAAAAAGAGAGAAAGAAGGGGGAAGAAAATTGAAGAAACCTTCCTAATCAGGGGAAGGAGACACTGAGGTTCAGGAAATACAGAGAGGGGCGCCTGGGTGGCTTAGTCGGTTGAGCGTCCGACTTTCGCTTAGGTCATGATCTCGCAGTTCGTGGGTTTGAGCCCCGCGTAGGGCTCTGTGCTGACTGCCAGCTCAGAGCCTGGAGCGTGTTTCAGTCTGTGACTCTCTCTCTCTCTGACCCTCCCCTGTTCATGCTGTTTCTCTCTCTCTCCTAGAAATAAATAAAACATTTAAAAAAATTTTTTTTAAAAAAAAGGAAATACAGAGAGCCTCTACCAGGATTAACCCAAGGAGATTCACACCAAAACATATAATAATTAAAATGTCAAAAAGTATTGATAAAGAGAATTTTTAAAAACAAGAGAAATGAAAACAGTTACATAAAAAGAGAAATTCCATAAGGCTAAGAGCTGATTTTTCAGCAAAATTTTTGCAGGTCAGGTGAGAATGGAATGAAGAAGTGGTGAAGAAACAAAACAAAACCCTCCAACAAAGAATACTTTATCATACAAGGTTATAATTCTGATAGAAGGAGAGATAAAGCTTCCCAAAGTTTAAAAGAATTCATCAACACAAAGCAGCCTTACAAGAAATGTTAAAGAAAATTCTTCGAGTGAAAATAAAAGGCTGTAACTAGAATAAAATTATGGGGCAAAAAAAAAAAAAGTTTCACAGATGAAAGCACACATATAGTAAAGTAGTAGATTAATCACCTTAAAGGCTAGTATGAAGATTAAAACACAAAAGTAGTGTAATCAGTTATATACACAAAAACTAGTTAAAGGATACACAAAATAAAAAGATTTAAAATATGACATATATATAAACTGTAAAGAAAGGAGTACAAATTTAGTACGTTTAGCATGTATTCAGACTTAAATGACCATTGACTTAATATAGGCTGCTATGCACATAAGATGTTCTTCAGTTTCTATGTGTCTGTAGATGAAGTGAGTCTTTTGTAGGAAGAATATAGATGGGTCTTTTGTTTCAAATCTATTTGTTCACTCTGCATTTTGATTGGAGCACTGCGTTCAGTTTCATTTAAAGTAATTACTGATAGGTATGTACTTATTGACATTCTGTTGTTTTCTTGACACAATGCCAAAATGGAAAGCTTTTAAACAACAAGGAAAATCATTAATAAAACAAAAAGACAGTTCAGTGAATGGGAGAAGATATTTGCAAATGATGTATCTGATAAGGGACTAATATCTAGAATATATAAAGAACTTATTCAACTCTACAATAAAGAATAAGGAATCCAATTTATAAAGGGGGCAGAAAACCTGAATAGGCATTTTTCCAAAGACATACAAATGGCCAATGGACATGTGAAAAGGTGCTCAACATTACTAATAATTAGGGAAATGTAAATCAAAACCAAAATGAGATATCACTCCACATCAGTCAGAATGGCTAGTATCAAAAAGACAAAAATTAACAAACGTTAGCAAGGATGTGAAGAAAAGGAAACTCATGCCCTATTTGTGGGAAGGTAAACTGATGCCAACCACTGCATAAAATTGTGGAGTTTCCTCAAAAAATTAAAAATAGAAATACCATAGGATTCAGTAATACCACTACTGGATATTTACCCAAAGAAAACAAAAACACTGATTCAAAAAGACATGTGCATACCTATGCTTATTGCAGTATTATTTACAATAGACAAGATGTGGAAGCAACCCGTTTCCATCAATAGATGAGTTGATAAAGAAAATGTGGGGCATATATTTACACACATGTGAATACACATACACACACACAAATACACACAGTAGAATATTACTCAGTCACAAAGAAGGAGATCATGCCATTCCTACAACATGGATGGAACTTAGAGGGTGTTTTACTAAGTGAAATAAGAGAAAGACAAATTCTACATTGATTTCATTTAAATGTGGAATCCAAAAAACAACAAAAGAAATGAACAAGCAAAGAAACAAAAACAGATGCTTAAGTATAAAGAATCACCTGGTGACTGTCAGAGGGGACTTAGGTGGGGACATGGATGAAATAAAGGGGATTAAGCAAGTACAAACTTCCATATATAAAATCAATAAGTCACAAAGATTAAAAGCAGAACATAGAGAACATAAACGACAATACAGTAATAACATTTGTACAGTGACAGATGGTGACTACACTTTTTGTGATGAGTATTAAGTAATGTATAGAATTGTTGAATATGTTGTACACCTGAAACTAATATAACACTGTATGCTAATTATGCCTCAGTAAAAAACAAACAAAACCAACAAAGAAATCAAGGAGGATCTGAGGATTTGAAAGGACAAAATAGAAAATAATGGAGGAAGATGGGTTGAAGAATAGGGAGAAAATGCATTTGATTTGGGGTAAGTTGGGTTTGAGATCATTATAAGATCTCTCAGCATAGACGTTTAGTGACAAATTGTTTATACAAGTTTGGGAGCAGATTAATCATGAAAATTTGTGATTCATCATCATCTTCACACATATATCAGCTGAATAAAAGCAGCCAGAATAGAGGAGACCCACAGAGAGAATACATAAGAAAATATTAGAATAGAACTCATAAGACAATATTAAGAAACAATTTAATTTTATGTCAAAGATGGGAGAAGAAAGACTAGAAAGGAATTTAAGAACAGGTAAAAAAATACATAGAAAGTATGTATTTCTTAGTGCATGGAAATCAATAGAAAGAAAAGTTCCAAGTAGAACGAGGCCCCCAGTTCCAAAGATTGCAGAGGATTATTGTAGACGATTACAGAACATTATTTTGATTTGGCCACAAAAAGAATTGTTAAATGCAATTACTGGTCTAAAAAGTGACTGAATCTCTGGCCTTGTCCCCATTTTAATCTTAAAGAGTTTTAATTAAGAATATAAGGTCACAAAAATAGTATGAGTAATAAATAATAACAATAGTTGTTGTTGATCAACTAATAAACAATAGTTGATCAACTGGTCTTTCATTACCACAATCAGGATCAACCAGAAGGCTTGTAAAAAAAAAAAAAAAACTGAAGGAAACTTCTTTATAATGCTGGAAATTGTTTAAGTCTTTTTCTAAATATAACTAAATGCCAACCCTTAGACTATATTCAGGGGTCTGAAATTCAAAGAATCCATGTTTGTTTGTTTGTTTTTATTTTGTGGACCAGAAAACAGGGTCAGGCTTAGTGTTCTGCATAAATAATAATTCTACACCCTACAGAGTTATTTGGTAACATTATGAAATTGGGATTTGTTGCAGGAAAAACTGCTTCCTGTAAATGTTTGCATTACCTCTACAGTAAGTCCTCCGTGGATGTCTGGCTGTGGGAAGATGAAATGAATGAACATGCAGATAAATGAAAAAGAGTACAAGTATGTAATGGAAAGCAGATTGGAAAGCCTAATGGGATTAACCCAGATTGTTCCAAAGAGAAATATTAGATCATGATTGATGAGTAAATAAGTACTTTCATGAAACAAAGAAAAATTACAATAGGCAGTTATCTCTGCAGGTGATGACTGTCTTGCTTGCCCTTTTCTGTATCTTCAATACCCTCCATTGAAGTTCCACTAACTAAAGTCTCTGCTACATTTCTGTTTTGAGATTTGCCCTCTGAGCTCTACCCATAAATCAAACACCATTCCCTTCCCTCTCTTACCAATCCAAAGGATTCTCTCTACTCCTTGTTCTTCTTTAGCAGGCTAACTACTTAGATGCAATATTCTACAGTGTACTGGAGTAATGCTATCCTAAGCCCTCTAAGGCTATATATGTACTTAATAGGCATTAAATAAAGCATTTGTAGATAATTGAGATCCCCCTCCTCAAGTAGCATGGAAATGTATTGTTGTTAAACCCGTGTCTAGCAGAAACAAGCATTCTAATTTCTTCTATTTTAATTGTAAGCAAACATTTTTATAATTTGATTTTGCTACAATGTTCCATTAATTCAAAACAAGGCTGAAGAGGAAAGCAATGCAATCCGGTTTTTATTTTTTTATTTTTTTATTTTTAATGTTTATTAATTTTCTTTACAAAAAGTTTATTGTTAAGTTGGTTTCCATATAACACCCAGTGCTCATCCCCACAAGTGCCCCCCTCCGTGCACATCTCCCCACTCCCCCCCAACATCCATCAGTCCTCAGTTTTTTCTCAGCATTCAAGGGTCTCTCATGGTTTGCCTCTCCCCTTCTCCCCCACCATTTCCTCCCTTCTTCTCCCCCATGGTCCTCCGTTAAGTTCCTCCTAATCCTCCTATATGTGCAAACATATGATATTTGTCTTTCTCTGCAATCAGGTTTTTAAAAAGCTATATTTTCAAGGTCATCATATTTCTTTTCAAGACAACTGCTGGTATGTTTGTAGAAGTTTGAGATACACGTACAAACACGCATTGTTCTCAAAAAATTAAAAATGCTGCAAAGCTTCAGAACTCAATGACATACGCCTTACCTCATGTAAAAGTAAAGTTACTAAATAGTTATGGAACATATGCCGAATATTCAGATTCGGCAATGAATACCCAAATAATTGTATTCAAATTTATGCTTTGATTCAGATCTTTAAGAAACAAAATGCATGATAGGTTTAGGAAAAATAAGCTAATCATTTTCTTTCCAAATCTTTTTTTGTTAGAGATCTTGTCAAAGGTCATAAGAATCCTCAGGGATGACATTCTTCATTTCTCCTAAGTAACTCTTTAAAATATTGCTTTATCTTAATTTTTCCAGGGGTTGTTACTTTCCAATACAACAGTCTGAAAATCTAGTCTTCCCACATTTAACGAACTTGGATTCTTGGTTCCATTATTTAAATTACCTAACACAGAATTTAACATAAATATAGCATTTAAACTTACTTTGACTCTGAAATCTTATATAATTTATAAATACTCCTGAGGCAAATATAATTATAGTATACTATATTCTAAATTTGACCTCCTAAGTCCTTTTAGGATTTCCTTATTACTTCTGATGTTTTGCTTTCAATTGACACCACCCATTACATGTTATACGTGGAGGTATATCATGGTAGTGGCAATCCTGGTGTTATACATTTTTCCACATAGGTAAGATACTTCCATTTAACTCTCAAAAAATTATTCCAGCAGTAAGTATGTGAGATTTCATAGCATTTCAATAAGGCTTGCACAATCTCTAGGCCCCAAATCAAAGTAACAGACTGTTCTATACCTGCCAAAGGCCAACTTCATTTTCTAGGTTGATCACTGATGCAATAGACTACATCAAATACTGAACTAAGTTCACTTGGCACTCTTGAAAATATATGGTAGGAATCTGTATCAATATTTAGCACATAGTGTTTGGAAACACACATCAGTGATCTGACCTGAAATGTCCTAGTAATTTTTGAATTCTCACAGCAACTTTAGTTCTTCCAGTCCCCAAAGACCTAATCTTAGAAAGCTTTCAAAACAAGAATGGGACAAAATCTCTTTTGAAGTTGTGTTATCTAATCCACTTAATATTTTATAAGCTATATACAAAGTCATATTTTTAAATAATATTTTAAATGGCTAAAACACTAAAACAAAACAAAAACAAGAAAGGAAAAAAGTCTACCTAATTCCTAAAACTACTTCAAAAACTTGAAATAACTTATAGGTATATAAAATTTTTACAAAATCAATTAAACATTTAATTGAAAGACTTTAATGAAATACATTAAAAGCTGCCCCTTGACCACAGAATAAAATCCAAAGCCAATTAAATGTCATACAGGACCCTGTGCAAATTGATTTTTAATAAACTTCTAAATTTCATTCTTCTTACCACTTGCCTCTTTGCTCTCATTTACCTTGGGCCCTTTCTCATGTTTTTCCTCCTAAATCTGGAACACGATTCCTTCCAGCTTTAATATCTCAGTCTTTAAATCTCACTGAAAGTGTTAATTCCAGGAAGCATTCTACCCCAGACCTCTCTCCATCCCCAGATATCCACCCACATATATTCAAGTTTGTATTAGAGTTTTCTCTTATGCAGTTCACCACACATGGAACTTACTTTATCACAGTCCCGATCATATTACATTCTAATTTCCTATTTAAATTATTATCCTGGAGTGTAGACACCACATCCATCATATTTAACATTGTACCTCAAGTACTTAGACCAGTGGCTACCATATAGTACATACTTTATTATTTATTATTTATTTACAGTGGATGACTAATTGAAGAATTAGAGTAAGAATTAATGAAAATATACAATATAAAATAAGAGGGGATAAATTTATGTAAATGAGTGTTAAAACAAAACGGCTTTACTAAAAATAAAGAGAAAACATAAGAAAAATATACTATGCGTTTGTCATAAAAATTTAAACTCTCTCTCACCTGTTTGAGAAAATATTATAGCAAACTAAATTTCTTTTTGAAATAAATTAAAGGTACATGCATTTGACCATTTTAAAATTATAACTTTCCCATTTGTTCTGCTGTGAATTCCTTCTTATGCAGGGTAATGTGTGTTTTCGTTGCTCTGCACATCATCATTATGGCTTATTATTCTGCATTTATAAAATGACTCTTACAACTTTAACTGAGGTCTTCAAGGCTTCAACTTAAAAGCAAAAAAAAAATTAACATTTTTAAAAAGCAGTTCAAGATAGTCTTGACCCTTAAGAATGTCATGAGTTCTTTTCCATTTCTTGGTGACTCTAAGAGTTTTTTGATTTAAAAAAGCAATTTTTCTACCAATTTTACAACTTAATCAGGAACTTTATTTTATGTGTTAACATGAGAATTTTTCTGAAAACCTTTAGAAAGTAGAACTCCATTTGAACACAATAGATATATATTTACCCATAATTTTTGCTAATATATATATTCATTATTTATCGTTGTAAGATTACAGGAATCCTAAACAAAACAAAACAAAACATAAACAAAACATAACAAAAGTTATCATAAACAAAAGTTATCATACTATTAAGAGTTCTTTATTGAGGGGGGCCTGGGTGGCTCAGTTGGTTAGGCATCTGATCTTGGCTTAAGCTCAGGTCATGATTTTTTAGTTCATGAGATCGAGCCCCATGTCGGGCTCTGCGCTGACAGTGCAGAGTCTACTTAGGATTCCCCCTCTCCCTTTCTCTCTCTGACCCTCCTCTACACACTTTTTTCTCTCAAAATACATAAGTAAACATTTTTAAAAAAGAGTTCTTTATTGCTAAGTGTTTTATATGTAAGGTTTCTTTTAACCCCCACCAGCACTAGATTGTATTATAGGCACAGTAATCATGTGCTTTAGGGAACCAGGAGGGACTGAATAACCCCCTCCCTAAAGATAATGAGGGAATTATTTGTTATTTAAGGTATTTATAGTAGCATATATTTACTGATCATAGGAAAAATAAAATTTTGTACTTTTTTCCAATTAATTTATGGTTTAAACATATTTTTATTTTGAATGACATATGAGAAAATTCAGTAAGCAGCTCAGTACTTGGGGCTTTAAATATTCTTAATTTATCGCTATTTCTTACAAAAGTCCTATGAGCTAATTAGTATCATAATCTCTAATGTATTGATAAAGAAAGGAGGAGGTTTAAAGATATTCAGTAATTAATTTCAAATAATATGACATACAAGATTCAGGATCAAGATTGGAATTCAAGTAGTTCAACATCAAAATTGAGCTTTTAAGACCATAATAACTACTTTTCTCAAAGCAGAGATTTCTTATTTTCTCAAAGAGGTAAGAAACAATCTAGTAGTAAAGAAGCCATATATGATGGATTCTGTGGCCAACACATTAAAAATCAAAACAAAACAAGACCACTTCACCTATGAAAAATCTATAGAATATCAATGGTTCATTTTCTCTTCCTCATAGCACAGCCATATTAAAATTGTTGACTGTTTTCTGATAGGTCTCAATTGTTCAACCTAGTGCTGAGAAATTGAATATGTGAATAGACGATGGATTGACCAAATATAAAAATAGAACTCTGATCCACAACCTGCAGCCATCTACCCACATAACCAACCTGTTATTTATAATAAGCAACGAGAAAGGCAGTTTTAGCTCTAGTGACAAACCAGTATGCTGAATAATAATAATCAGCTCTAAAAGGTCATGGTTTGATTAATAATTGAAAGACTCCCTAAATTTTGTCCCTGCTTTAAACTTGGGATCAACTATAGAGAGAAAAATATACACCCCTAAACAATCACACAGTATGCCCCACATCTTGTCACCCACTTATATTTTCCCAGTGCCAGCAGCTTCCCATCAGGGCATACTGAAGTTTTCCTTTTTTCCACTGTAAAGCTTTCCCATTCCTCTTTGAGCCTGTCAAAACTCAAGTGATAGTGGCTGACTTCCTTGTTACAATAAGTACAAAATAAATAGCCTTCATTTCTATCATTTGGTTGGTCTTCATAGATTTACACAGTGCTCAGTGGTGTGGGTATCCAGAACAATTGAAACATATGTCCCTGGCTTTGAAATTCTTATTACTTGAGAAGAAAAGATATGTTTAGGAAAATGATTTAGAGAAAAATAGGAATCCACATTTAGGTAAAATAATTGAGCATACCGTTTAAAAGAATTCAGGAGGTGTTACAATGTTTAGTCAAGCTTGGGCATTACATGCGCCTGGAATTAAATACCAGCTATATGCTTTATTACTTCTATAACTTTTGGCTATTTGCTCAAAGTCTAAGCTTCAGTTTTCCCTTTTCTCAAATGAAAATATAAATATTCATATCAAAATAACATTTGTAATTGTCTAATATATAGTAAGCATTCAATTCACTAAAGTTCTTTTTGTTTCCTTGTTATTGTCTACCAAACTGAAAGGAAATACGTTATAGCAATATGGACATTATTTTTGGATAGTATATGAATGGGATCACTTCCTGGACTAGTAAAGAAGTATTCCAGGTGGAGAACATTATAAAAGAGCTATTAATGAACATGTTTTGTGGCTAAAATAAGAAAATCAACACCTTGGGTGTAAAATACCGTGCAGAAATAAATTTACATAGTTTAAATAATCAACATACTGAAGCTCTTTGACACAGATAAGCAACTGACCCAAAAGACAACCAAGAGTAATTATTATTCTTCAGCATGGAAGTGACAAAAAACAGTTTAGAAAAATAATGTTATTAGTGAATATATTTGAGAAGGGTAATATTAGATTCAAGTAAACTATTTACGAAGGTATTAAAAGAACACAGAAGCAATAAATATAAATGTTAGTAGTGCTTCTCAAGTAGCTCCCACTTTTCAAGCCTGATAATCTTAGATTGAAATGAGGGAAGGTAACCATATAGGTTCTATGTATGGTATGTGGGGGCAGCATTTCATATTCATGGCTTGACTTCATTTTGAGTAGTTTGAATTCATCTTATTTCCCTATGTTTCTGGGTTTTTCATCTTTCTCTCTTGGCATTCCTGTAATTTCTTTCTTTGTCCAACTTCTAGCTATTTTTAAAATTTTCAAATGCCATGTGGAATTTTTCATGATCATTCAAGTCAGTAATGGTGTGGTATCGGTTAGACCTGTTCACCAATATTTATAGTTTTATTTCTTTCAGGCACATAGTAGGCATATAATAGGATTATCCTTTCACTCCTCGCTGAATTTGAGTATGACCATATACTTTGGCCAACAAAATGTGTGTCATAGCAGGTGGAATTCTTTAAAAGACAAAATGGAGTACTCCTTAACTTTCATTCTGCCATAGATTAAAGATTCAATTGGCTGTGTCTGTAAAGAAAAGTACACTATGCTTAGGAAATGGAATAAATAATTAATAAGCTTCTGATAGAGAAAGTCAAAGCCCTGATGGGTACACTGGTGAACTCTACCAATCTTTTAAGGAAGAAATTAAACCTATTCTATGTATAAATAAATGCATCTCTCCTTTCTTACAGTTGGGCAATGTACAACTTGTATGACTATTTGAGATAACCCTCTATCATTTGAATTCTGAAAATACTCAGCATTGTTCCATAAAAATATATAATTAACAAACATTTCTAACATGGGTGATTAAGATATGCCACTAGCATATCTAGAGAACTTGGAACTGGAGCTTGATAGGTGATTAGTACTAAAATAATTTCTATTCTGATGTCACATGTATTAGCTCGTCTTTCACTGTGCTTGAATGTTTTGGTAGTGCCTTATTCATATCCTATAATTACTGACTACTTATCAAATGTATCAATAAAAGTAGTTTTTAAATCTTACAGTAGGTAAATAACTTGTTTAATTTTTAAGCATTATCCTTAGGGACAAGGACCCACAGTGTTTTTTTTCATTATTTATCTTTAACAATGTTTTTTATTTGATTGAATTCATGCATTTGACAAGCACTTACTGAAGACAAAATACGTGTGGCTTAAATAATAAGTGTGAGGAGAGATCACAAAAAATAAAACATAAAGCAGACATAAGGTATTTTGAGGGATGAAAATATGGAATAAGGATAAAATAAGCCTCTATTAAAACAATATTGTCTGAAAATTTTCAAGAAGGTATATGGGATTGAAAAGAGAAAAACTATTGTTGAGAGTGCTGCTATGCATTAGCATTTCTATATCCCTTGGGTAAATTCCTAGCAGTGCTATTGCTGGGTCATAGGGGAGTTCTATTGTTAGTTTCCTGAGGAACCTCCACACTGTTTTCCAGAGGGGCTGTACCAGTTTACATTCCCACTAACAGTGTAGGAAGGTGCCCGTTTCTCCACATCCTCACCAGCATCTAGAGTTCTCTGATTTGATCATTTTAGCCACTCTGACTGGCGTGAGGAGGCATCTCAGTGTGGTTTTGATATGTATTTCCCTGATGAGAAGGGATGCTGAGCATCGTTTCATGTGTCTGTTGGCAATCTGGATGTCCTCTTTGGAGAAGTGTCTGGCCATGTGTAGCAACATGGATGGACCTTGAGGATGTTATGCTTAGCGAAATAGGTCAGGCAGAGAAGGACAAATATCATATGTTTGAACATATAGGAGGATTAGGAGGAACTTAACTGAGGACCATGGGGGAGAAGAAGGGGGGAAATGGTGGGGGAAAGGGAGAGAGGCAAACCATGAGAGACTCTTGAATGCTGAGAAACAAACTGAGGACTGATGGATGTGGGGGGGAGGGGGGAGATGGGCATGGAGGAGGGCACTTGTGGGGATGAGCACTGGGTGTTATATGGAAACCAATTTGACAGTAAACTATTTGTAAAATTAAAAAAAAATCGTATAAAAAAAGAAAATAGAAAAACTAATTTTCACAAGGGGAAGTGGGAACAGAGTTTAACTAAAAAGAAATGTTCAAAGTTTCAAAAGCACCTCTCACAGACCTCTAAAAAGACAAAAGGTTTACTGTAATTCTAGCTACTTACTAGAGCTCAGTTACAACCCTAAATTTACATGGCATCATCAAGGAAAGTTAAGCACATGTACTGTCCCTTTACAAAATTCTGATTGCAAGCAAGCTGATCATCTCCATATGCCTGCAATTATCCATAATAATTTCACATTTCATTTGATTAATTCTTCTGCTTCCTTACATACAAACACATAATGATATGGACCTCCCTTACCTTGCATATTGTTCTAATTATTGTTTCATTTTATTTAGTAATGTAATGAAACTGGAGCATTCAATCAAGGGATTATCACTCATACTTTGAAGAGAACATTATTAATTATGTAGTATCAAGATTGCTGCTTCAGGGCCATGCAGAAGGTTGCCTAATTACCCGGTGATTTCAGGACAATTTACACTGTCAATCTGAGTTAAAAAAAAGAAAGAAAGAAAGAAAGAAAGATAAAATAAGGCTATTTCTGTTGCTACCCCTTACTTCTTTTTCAGTCTATCTTTCTCATTGATACACTTGGGTTAAGAAAGAAAATAAATTTATTTGGCAATTATATAAATATGGTATTCCAGGCTAGGGTTTTTTTCTACATTTAAAAAATTTATATTTTACTCCACACCCAACCCCCTCCACCTGTTTCATAAAAGGCAGTCATATTTACTTACCTCATTCCTGGAAAGACTAACCTTTAATAATATTTAATCTTTTGTTTTAGAATATTAAAAAATATTCTCAAAATTTTTACTGAAAATCTATTTGCTAAAACTAATGTGAAAAAGGAAAACAAGGACATTAATAATTTCTGGAAAAATAAATGTCAGGATACAAACTTACTAGAAATCTTACTGGTACAGGACATCAAGGACCAGTTTCAAAGATTAATAGCATGCTTCCAGTTCTACTCTCTGTCAATTACTCTGCAGTAAATGATCAGAACTAAAATTCCCACACCTGATGCATTAATTCTCATTCTTCATAGAATGAAAATTCTGCCAAAATTAACTGAAGTAACCACTAGTGTAACAAATGTGTAACTCAGAATAGAGGGTCAAAAAATATGACAGTTGAAAGAATAAACCTCAAAGTTCATTAACTATATCTAATTAAAGCAATGATTTAATAATGTTTCCTGGCTTAATTCTTGAATTACCTAGATCACAAAGAACTAGAATGACTAAAGAAAGGCAAATGTCTGAAAGAAGAACATGACATTGGTATTTTTTTTTACAAAACACCGCAGGTGATACTTAGAAAACTACTGAGTTTAAAAGTGGTTTTCAAGTCTAGAAGTGCAGCAGGATTCACCAGGGCTCTAGACCAGACCAGTTAAGTCAGGATATCTAAAGGGCAGAGGCAAGATGGGAGAGAAGCAGGGAGCTCCATACATTTCACTCACCTGCATCTCTCAAATGGAGAAGGCCTAAAGCCATAGGGACTCTTACAGAATCTAGGAGTTTGGGAGGAAAAGGAGACAGAGTACGCTGAGAAAACCTTATAGTGGCTACCTCAAGAAACAAGCCAAAGTACACATAGTGGAGAGTCACAAATATCACTACGAGTAGGGAAATAAAATAACCGAAATCTCAACAAGAGAGACCAAGAGACACCATTCAAAGAACATTTCCTGAATGGACAGGCCCTGGACAGTCAAAGAGCCATCTTTAATACAACAGTACTCACAGGTGCAGAGTGTATAACAAGCTTTTAAAACTAATAAGACACAGAAAGTGAGCTAAAATGACAAAATGGAAAGACTCTCCTCCAAAGAAATTCCAGGAAGAAATGACAGCTAAAGAACGGCTCAAAAGAGATATAAGCAACATTACTGAACAAAAATTTAGAACAATAGTCATAAAATTAATCACTGGGCTTGAAAAAGGCATGGAAGACATCAGAGAAACTACTGCTACAAAGACTATCGAGCTTAAGAAAAATAGTTGTGGTGAATTTTAAAAATGCTATAAATGAGATGCATAATAAAATGGGGGCATCCAATGCACGGATTGAAGAGGCAGAGAGAAGAATATGTGAATTAGAAGACACAATTATAGAACAAGAGGAAGCTGAGAGAAAGAAAGCTAAACTGATCCAGGACCATGAAAAGAGAGTTCGAGAGCTGAGTGATAAAATCAAACAGAACAAAATCCATATCATAGGAATTCCAGAAGAGGAAGAGAGAGGGAAAGGTGCTGAAGGAGTCCTTGAACAAATTATAGCAGAGAACTTCCCCAATCTGGGGAAGGAAACTGACATTGAAATCCAAGTGGCACTGAGAACTCCCCTCAGACATAACTTGAATCCATCTTCTGCATGACATATTATAGTGAAACTGGCAAAATATAAGGAAAAAGAGAGAATGCTGAAAGCAGCCTGAGATAAAAGGGCCCTAACATACAAAGGGAAACCTATCAGAGTGGTTACAGACCTATCTAGTGAAACTTGGCAGGTCGAAAAGGAATGGCAGGAAATCATCAATGTGATGAACAGAAAAAAATTTGCAGCCAAGAATCCTCTATCCAGCAAACCTGTCATTCAGAATAGAAGGAGATATAAGTTTTCCAATAAAACAAAAATTGAAAGAATTCGTCACCACTAAACCAGTCCTACAAGAAATCTTGAGGGGGACTCTATGAGGGAAATGTTGCAAGGAACGCAAGGCACCAGAGAAACCACTACAAGCATAAATCCCACAAAGGACACGATGACTCTAAACCCATATATTTCAATAATAACACTGAACGTAAAGGGACTAAATGCTCCAATCAAAAGATATAGGGTAGCAGAATGGATAAAAAAACAAAATCCATCTATTTGTTTTCTCCAAGAAACTTATTTTAGACCTGAGGACACCTTCAGATTGAAAGTAAGGGGATGGAGAAATATCTATCATACTACTGGAAGTCAAATGAAAGCTGAGTAGCTTTACTTATATAAGACAAACTGGATTTTTTTAAAAAAAATGTTTTATTTATTTCTGAGAGAGAGAGAGAAAGAGAGAGAGATACAGTGTGAGCAGGGGAGGGTCAGAGAGAGAGGGAGATACAGAATAGGAAGAAGGCTCTAGGCTCTGAGCTACCTGTCAGCACAGCGCCTGATGCAGGGCTTGAACCCACAAACCGTGAGATCATGACCAGAGCTAAAGTCAGATACCTAACTGATTGAACCACTCAGGCACTCGAACAAACTGGACTTTAAATTAAAGGCAGTAACAAGGGATGAGGAAGGGCATTATATAATAATTACAGGGTCTATCCATCAGGAAGTGCTAACTATTATAAATGTCTACACACCAAATATGGGAGCACCTAAATATATAAAACAATTAATCACAAACAGAAACGATCTTATGGATAAGAATGTGCTAATAGCTGGGGACTTTAATACTCCACTTACAGCAAAGGATAGATTAACTAGGCAGAAAATCACTAAAATAGTGTACTTGAATGACACATTGGACCATATGGATTTGACAAATATATTTAGAACTCTACATCCTGAGGCCATGCAATTCACTTTTGTCTCAAGTGCGCATGGCGCATTCTCCAAGATAGATTGCATACTGGGACATAAAGCATCCCTCAGTAAATATAAAAGAATTAAGATCATACCATGTGCACTTTCAGATCACAATGCCATGAAACTTGAAATCAACCACAGGAAGAAGTTTGGAAAACGTCCAAAAACATGGAGGCTAAAGAACACCCTAATAAAGAACAAATGGGCCAATCAGGCAATTAGAGAAGAAATTTGAAAACATATGAAAACAAATGAAAATGAAAATATAACAACTCAAACTCTATGGGATGTGGCTAAGGCAGTCCTAAGAGGAAAGTACATTGCACTCCAGACCTATTTCAAGAAATTAGAAAAAACGCATGTACAAAACCTAACAGCACACCTAAAGGAACTAGAGGGAGAGCAACAAGAGCACCCCAAGCCCAGTAGGGAAAGAGAAATAATAAAAATCAGGACAGAAATAAACGTAGAATCCAATGGAAAAAAAAAACAGTTTAACAGATGCATGAAATCAAGAGTTGGTTTTTTGAAAAAATAAAATTGACAAACCTCTAGCCGGGCTTCTCAAAAAGAAAAGAGAGCACCCAAGTAGACAAAATAATGAATGAAAATGGACTTATTACAACCAACCCCTCAGAAAAAGAAGCAATCATCAGGGAATACTGTGAAAATTATATGCCAACAACTTGGACACCTTAGAAGAAATGGACAAATTCTTAAGCACACACTCTCTACCAAAATTCACACAGAAAGAGATAGAAATTCTGAAAAGACCCATAACTAGTGAGGAAATCAAATCAGTTATCAAAAATCTCCCAACAAATAAGAGCCCTGGGCCAGATGACTTCCCTGGGGAATTCTACTAGACATTTAAAACAGAATTAATACCCATTCTTCTCAAGCTATACCAAAAAATAGAAATTGAAGGAAAACTTCCAGACTCATTCTATGAAGGTAGCATCACTTTGATTCCCAAGCCAGGAAGAGACCTAGCAATAAAAAGAGAACTACAGGCTAATATCCTTGATGAATACAGATGCAAAAATCCTCAACAAGATACTTGCAAATCAAATGCAACAGCACATGAAAAGAATTATCCACTATGATCAACTGGGATTCAATCTTGGGTTATAGGACTGATTCTATATTTGCAAATCAATCAATGTGATACATCACATTAACAAAAGAAAAGATAAAAACCATATGATCCTGTCAATAGATGCAGAAAAAGTATTTGACAAAATACAGCATCGATTTTTAGTAAAGACCCTTGAGAAAGTCGGGATAAAAGGAACTTAAACATCATAAAAGCCATCTATGAGAAGCCCTAAGCTAAAATCATCCTCAATGAGGAAAAACAGAGCTTTTCCCCTGAAATCAGGAACACGACAGGGCTGTTCACTCTCACTACTATTGTTTAACATAGCGCTGATTTTTGGAAGTCTTAGCATCAACAATCAGACAACAAAAAGAAATAAAAGGCATCAGAACTGGTAAAGAAGAAGTCAAACTTTCACTTTTCGCAGATAACCTGATACTCTCCATAGAAAACCCAAGAGACTCCACCAGAATCCTACTAGAACTAATCCACGAATTCAGCAAAGTTGCAGGGTACAAAATCAACAAACAGAAATAGGTTGCATTTTTATGCACCAATATTTAAGCAACAGAAAGAGAAATCAAGAAACGGTCCCATTCACAATTGCACAAAAAAACACAAAATACCTAGGAATAAACCTAACCAAAGATATAAGAGATCTGTATAATGAAAACTATAGAAAACCTATGAAGGAAATTGACAAAGACATAAAGAAATGGGAAAACATTCCATGCTCATGAGTGAGAAGAATAAATATAGTTAAAATGTCATTACTACCCAAAGCAATCTACACATTCAATGGAATCCAATCAAAATTGCATCAGCATTCCTCTCAAAACTAGAACAAACTATCCTAAAATTTGTACAGAACCACAAAAGACCCTGAATAGCCAAAGTAATATTGAAGAAGAAAACCAAAATGGGAGGCATCACATTCCCAGACTTTAGCCTCTACTACAGAGCTGTCATCATCAAGACAGTATGGTATTGGGACGAAAACAGACACATAGACCAATGGAATAGAATGGAGAACTATGATTTTGACACAAAAATGTATGGCCAACTAATCTTTGACAAAGCAGGAAAGAGTATCCAATGGAAAAAAGACAGCCTCTTTACCAGATGGTGCTGGAAGAACTGGACAGCAACATGCAGAATAATGAAACTAGATCACTTTCTCACACCATACACAAAAATAAACTCAAAATGGATAAAGGATCTGAATGTGAGACAGGAAGCCATCAAAACCCTAGAGGAGAAAGCAGGAACAACCTCCTTGACCTCAACCTCAGCAATTTCTTACTTGACACATCCACAAAGGAAAGGGAATTAAGAGCTAAAATGAACTACTGGGACCTCATCAAGATTAATAGCTTCTGAATGGCAAAGGAAACACTCAATAAAATTAACAGGCAACTGATGGAATGGGGAAAGATAAGTGCAAATGACATATCAGATAAAGGGCTAGTATTTAAAATCTATAAGGAACCCACCTAACTGCACACCCAAAAAACAAATAATCTATGTAGAAGACATGAAAAGACACTTCTCTGAAGAAGACATCCAGATGGCCAACAGACATATGAAGTGTTGCTCAGCATCCCTCATCATCAGGAAATGCAGATCACAATGACACTGAGATACCGCCTCATGACCATCAGAGTGGCAAAAATGAACAAATCAGAAGACTACAGATGCTGGCAAGGATGTGGAGAAACGGGTACCCTCCTACACTGTTGGTGGGAATGCAAAGTGGTGCAGCCCCTCTGGAAAACAGTGTGGAGGTTCCTCAAAAAATTAACAATAGAACTCCCCTATGACCCAGCAATAGCACTGCTAGGAATTTACCCAAGGGATACAGGAGTGCTGATGTATACGGGCACATGTACCATAATGTTCATAGCAGCACTCTCAACAACAGCCAAAACATGGAAAGAGCCTAAGTGTCCATCAAGTGATGAATGGATCAAGAAGATGTGGTTTATCTATACAATGAAATACTACATGGCAATGAGGAAGGATGAAATATAGCCATTTGTAGCAACGTGGATGGATCTTGAGGGTATTATGCTGTGTGAAGTAAGTCAGGCAGAGAAAGGCAGATACTGTATGTTTGCATGTATATGTGGATTAGGGGGAACTTAACGATGGACCATGGGGGAGGAGAAAGGGAAAAATAGTTGGGGAGAGGGAGGGAGGCAAACCATGAGAGACTCTTGAATGCGGAGTACAAACTGCAGGCTGATTGGGGTGGGGGGGGAGAGGAAGGGAGGTGATGGGCATGGGGGAGGGCACTTGTTGGGATGACCACTGGGTGTTATATGCAAACCATCTTGACAATAAACTATTTAAGAAAAAAAAGCCAGGATCTCTAAAGATGAGTATCAGATATTAGAATTTTTTAATACTCCCCAGATGATTCCCATCTGGGGATCATTATATAGTATAGTATAGCCCATTCTTCTACTAGGCTGTAGAGGAGAGGAAAAGGACACTTTTCCAACAGGTGACATTTTGTCTACTTTGGTGAGCTAAATTACAAAGACAATTAAAAGCATGCAGTACCTAAGACCTCATTTTCTGTTTCAGTGAGGTAAGGCCCTCTGCTTTCTGCCTTAAGGTCAGCTTTTCATTTATTTGTCACTTGCCATCCATATGTTGAAGACTAATAACATTGTCACTTCAATAAAAATGAAATTCTCCTTTTCCTCTTCATTTCACTCACTTCCTGTCTTGCCTAGTACATAATTGCTGGGTTCCAGGTCCTTTGGTAATGGAATACAGGAAAAAAGGCAATCCAACAATGACAAGGGAAACAAAAAGGCAGCGATAGAGGGAAAGTACGGAAAGGGAGAGAATGTTATGTTGGGGGCTGGGGGTGAACAATTGCTTCAATAACACAGTTGAAAGTATAAGGATGTAAGAATATAAAAGTGTGTCAGTGTTTCTTATATGTTAAAGATTCTTCCATTAATAGAATAAAAATGATCAAGTTAAAGAAAGAAACCATTCCAGATTACACAGTTGAAACTAAAGCAAAGATACAATCATTTTCATGGATGATTGGTTGTCATTAGAAAAACGAATCCATTTTATAGCATAAAAGATAGTTTATCTTTTGCTTGCTTTCCTCCTGCAATTAATATTTATGTTACAGCATGGGTTCTACAGTCTATTAATAACAACAAAACAACAACAGAAGGAATAAAAAGGAAAAAAGCATATCTGCTGTATCATGAAGCTTATTTTGGAAGAAAGAAGATGATGAATATATATTTTTTTACTAATATCAGCTTTCTTCATAAAGCAAGATTTTTTAAAACTTTTTCAAAGTGCAGGTTTCACTATTACTGTCTTTGCATGAAAAAAATATATATGTCTTCTTCACAAAGGTCAATATTATTATTCCTACCCAAATTTAATTTCTGTGAAAATAAGAATTTTTAAGTTATTATCAACCACTGTTATACAGGGAATATAAGTTGACTACACCGTTCTCCTTTCTTAGGAACATAAAATTTTATTCAAAGTAGCAACATGTCCATCTAAATGACTGACTACACAACTTTTCTCCCAACTCACATGGTCAAAGAGATTTAGGGGAAGTTGTTGGGAAATCTCTTCAAGATAAGGACAGGTGATATATGATATGGCCTTTTCTTGATCCTTTATCTCATTGGTATTGTTTATAGGACAGGAAAGCTGTACCCTCCTGCAACAGGCTTTTGGACTATAAAGTAACATTAAGGAAGACACCCTGTTGAATGAAGATAGGGCCAAATGAAATTTGTGGAACAATAATATCAGTCCCAGGTCTCCTATACTCAAATTTCATTAATAAAAACATAGGGGAGAGAGGGGCTGAGGGAGAGAATATTTTTTTTACATATTTTAAAAAATTTAAATCCTAGTTAGTTAACATATAATAATGGTTTCAGGAGTAGAGTTTAGTGATTCATCACTTACATACAACACCCAATGCTCATCCCAATAAGCACCCTCCTTAATGCCCATCACCTATTTAGCCCATTCCCCCACCCAACACCCTTCCAGCAACTCTCAGTTTGCTCTCTGTTTTTAAGAGTTAGAGAAAGAGAGAGACAGACAGACAGACAGAGAGACAGAGAGCAAGAGACAGAGAATCTTAAGCAGGCCCCAGCCTCAGCACAACAGGAAGCCCGACACAGGGATAGATCCTACTACCTGGGATCGTGACCTGAACCAAAACCAAGAGTTGAATGCTCAGCCAATTGAGCTGCCCGGTGTTGTGGGACATAAACTTTTTAATTCCTGTTTAAGCTATTAGTTCCAGAGTATCATTCAATGATTCATATTGAATAATTTTTTAAAGAGGGATGACGTGGGGCACCTGGGTGGCTTAGTCGGTTAAGCGTCTGACTTTCGCTTAGGTCATGATCTCACGGTTCCTGGGTTCGAGCCCCGCGTCGGTCTCTGTGCTGACTGCCAGCTCAGAGCCTGGAGCCTGTTTCAGTCTGTGACTCCCTATCTCTCTGACCCTCCCCTGCTCACACTCTCTCTCTCCTAGAAATAAATAAAACATTAAAAAAAATAAATAAAGAGGGATGACGTAAGTATACTGGATGAAAGATTTATTCCTAAAATTCAGGCAATGCTAGATTCTTTACCTCAAACAATTTAGAAACTAAATTGTAGACAATAATAAAGGGAAAAGAATGTAGTAGGGATGGTAGGTTGAATCCAGGTACATTCAATGTAATGATCTGTCTCTGAAACCCATATACCTCTGCACCTTACCATGAGCACACTTTTTGAAAAATTTCAAGTATCCAGAATAAGGGAGAAAATATATGAACCTATCATGTAGATTTAACAGTTAACATATTGAAGTATAGGTTTCACATGTTGTTTCTTCTGTAGTATTTATGATCAATTACAACCTTTGACATTTCCCTCATAGGATTTCTTTATACGTCTATAAGAATAAAGACATTTTCTTAGTAACTATAATATCATCATCACATCTAGGATTTTCAATAGTAGGTCCATATCTTTGTCTATGTCTCTGCCCATACATAAATTTCATCAGATGTTTCCCAAATTTGCTTTGAAGAGTGAGAAGCTCTCCTAATATTGATGGAGTGTGAGCCAAGTACCATAAGAGGAAAGAGTTGAGGTGTGAAAGAACACCTGGAGAAGATCCAAAAGGGAACATAGCAAAGGGAGTGTCTGGGGAATGGTATTGGAATATGAATGAAGGAGTATGTTTATATTTAATCTGGAAAATGAGCAAAACACTGGAGAATTTTAGGAAATGTAGATGGTATCTATAGCAATCTGTTGGCTACAAATTTTATAAGTCGAGAGAGATGAAAACAGTACTTAGAAAGAAGCTCCTCAATACCAGGATATCAAAATAATCCACTGAGAAAGTATTTACACAAACTAATTGCTTGGGTAAATTTCACTAGTCTCCATGCGTGAATGGAGATTTTGATTTTTCAATTTCATTTTGTATTTTCGCCATTTAGTCTAGGATCAGTGTGTTAGACGCAATTTGCCACAAATGAGTGAAACAGGATCAGCATAACACAAACAATAATACATGAGCAGTGGTTAAACGGCACACAGAACTTTCCTTTCTTGGTTTGACAGAGAAAAGCAGTGGAAAATGGGAGAGAACAAGCCTGTCTGAAAGGCAGCCACTGCTCAGACTCAACTTTTCCCACTGTGAAAATGGAGATACTAAGCACATTGTTTCATTTTGCAAGTAAAAGCAGAAACCTGGGTTCCTCGAATTTAAGAGCGGGCCCATCAAACACTTTTTGTGCATATCAGACAAGCAAGCACCTCTGTGGACAGATCTGGCCCCTGCGCTGCAGCGTGTTACATTTTATCCAACAAAAGGTGAAGAAGGAAAGACTTCTAATCAGATGTAAACTTGTAAGACACTCTTCCAAAATGTTAGTGAAGCACCTTGATTTACATAAGGTGTAAGTTTCTTCTCTGCTTCACTTTCATCCTACCCCAATAAGATAGTCATTGTTCTCAATAACTGCTATCTATGCATCCAAGATGAAAATGTAAGTGATAAAGTAATGTGCGACAAAGACCTTTCTGGTGGTCAGCCTCCCTTAAGGAAAAGAAAATATAATCAATTGTTGAAGCTCTGCCTCTATTCCAGAAAAGAATGAGCCAATTTCACACAGCTAACTGATCAGGGAGTAGCTCATTCCTAATTGAGTCAGTCTAATCATATTTTTACATAATGGTACTAAATTTAAAAATTTTCATTATATAAGGTTGAAACTTTTACTGAGGATTAAGTCTAATCTTGAGAGGAAAAGCATAATTTGCTTTAAATTTTGTATTTATCTTATACATATTAATATTTACATACTAGAAATATAAAATTAAATATCATTTGTAAAAACAACAGATCATGAAAAAACTTAGATAAACATGCATGCCTTCTTTGCAGTTTATTAATATGTTTGCTGTAAAAATGGTCATAATTTTGTCATAATTTTTTTTCTTTTCTGTTCATTTGCCTTATCAGATTAGACAGTGGTCTCTTTGGTAGAAGACAGGACTAAATTCTCTTCAGTGTTATTGCATCCCAGAGACTCAGGGAATGCTTATATAATTAAGTACTTTAAAAAGTAAGATTAGATTTTTAAATAAATAAAAAATAACCTGAATTAGGCTTAAAAACTATGTTATAAATAAGTGAATATGAATATTTTACATAACACGATTTATTAACGCTTACAGGACAAATGCTATCCTAATGCAATAAACAATGAAGTTAATTTCTTAACTCCTTTCTAAAAGTATTTGAAAAGAAAAACAATTTTTTGTGTATTATGGCAATTTGTCCATATTTTTTTTTTACTTGGAAAGCAGAGTGTTCAAACTATCAAAAACATACTTTGTATTTTTGTCATTACATATCAATCCATAAGCTAATGACCTTGTTATCTGTACCTGTGTAATCCTTGGACATTAGAAAACATGTGAATCTTTTGACTTCATCAGAATAAGTGACTGTTGTAAGGACTGATAGATGCAGCACTCACTGGTGAAAGCCCACACTGGTTCCCCTAACTCAAGTCATGGAAGACAAAAAATACTCTCACTCAGTAGCATTTTACTTAGGCTTAGTTATTTTGCATTCAAAGATGTATAGCATATCTAAACTTAGATGAAAATTAGACTATATATTTAGCATTACTATCACTTCTCTTTTCACGAGTATATGAATAGAAGAAATTGAGTTTCCTACTTTTCCTCTTTGGCCTCTCACTCCCAGGAGTGGCCAACAGAGATTTCTCCTTGGTGGTGATGCCCTGTGCTGAATCAAACCCCGAAGAGTATCCTGATGGTAACTTTCCTTATCTTTCTTTTAAAAAAGTTTTTAAAATGTTTTATTTATTTTTTTGAGAGAGAGAGAAAGATTGGGAAGGAGGGAGGGAGGGAGAGACAGGATGAACAGGAAGGGGCAGAATCCAAAGATAGGCTCCAGCCTGAGCTATCAGCACAGAGTTCAACTCAGGGCTCCAACCCATGAACCATGAGATCATGATCTGAACTGAAGTCAGATGCTCAACCAACTGAGCCCCTCCTTATCTTTCTAATGCATGCACACATACACTATTATTTTAAATATTGAGACTAAAATAATTAACAAGATGTTTTCCCTAAGGCTTGGATCACAGAATCAAAATGAGTAGCAAATAAGAAGGAGATAATTGGTCCAAGACTCAAACTTTTACTCCACAGATGGAGGTATACAGTAGCAGCAGATGCCTTCAAGGAATCAAAGTTAAGGTCTTTCACCTGTCAAGTCCATCTCCCCCTTGTTCATACTCAGTTATGGTATCCCAGATCAGTTAGCCTTAAAATAGCCCATGTGAAAATACACAATGTTTAAGCATTTTGTATTGAGTGAAATCGTTCTTTTTCCTTGTTTTAATTTTTTTTTATTTTTTTATTTTTTTAATGTTTTCTTTATTTCTAGGAGAGATAGACAGACAGCGTGAACAGGGAAGGGTCAGAGAGAGAGGGAGTCACAGACTGAAACAGGCTCCAGGCTCTGAGCTGGCAGTCAGCACAGAGCCCGACGCTGGGCTCAAACCCACGAACCGCGAGATCATGATCCAAGCGAAAGTCGGACGCTCAACCGACTCAGTCACCCAGGCGCCCCAAGATTAACATTTTCTAAGGATCTTTGGTTTGTTGTCAAACTTATAATATGTTGATTCCATATTGGTATTTTTAGCAACAAAATAATAATGCAACACTAAGTAGGAATGTTAAAAAATCTCTAAAATTTTGTATTAACACAAATATTTAAAAAATTAGACTCATATAATGATTAACATCACATTTGAGTATGTACTCAAAAATGTCTTGATACTTTAAGTAGGAAAAGATGTACATTTCAAAAATTTCTCTTCAGCTCCTCACAAAAAGTGTGGATCTAAAGGAATAAAGGAATATAATCTTCAACACTTTTGGCAATTATTGCTGTTACCAAGAGATGGAATTTTGCCCTTCAGAATATGCTTCTTCCCTTCAAGCACCAATAAAACAAAACCATTTGCTTTCCCTAGACCTGCTACACGGGGCCCTCTTACCACTTACAAGACCAGTACTATTCACTTCCTTCTGTGTGAGACCTGCCTGATCTTAGCTACATGCTGCCTTTTCTTGATACTGTCTCTTACAGAGCAGAAAGTTTTCATTTTAATAAAGTCAAGCTTATCAATTATTTCTTTCTTGAATTATGCCTCTGTCACGGTATCCAAAAGGTCATTATCTTATACGAGGTCATCCAGGTTCTACGCTATGTTATCTCCTAGGAGTTTTGTAGTTTTGTGGTTTACATTTAGGTCTATGATACATTTTGAGTTAAATTTTGTAAAGGGTAAAAGGCTTATGTCCAGATTCATTTTTGCATGGAGATACCTTCTCCACTGTAACAGTCCCGAGACCTTAACAGACACTTCACCAAAAAAGATACAGAGATGGCAAATAAGAAGAGGAGAAGATGTTTATATAATGTGTCATCAGGGAGATGAAAATTAAACCTATATGGAGATACTATTACATACCTGTTAGAATGGTCAAAGTTCAAAACACTGACACCACCAAATACCAGTGAGGATATGAAGATAAAAGCTCTCATTTATTGCTAGTAGAAAAACAAAACGGCATAGCCATATTGGAAGAGATTTTGATCATTTCTGGCAAAGCTAAATACAGTAAAACCTTGGATTGTAACTTGATCTGAGAATGTTCTGTAAGATGAGCAAACATTTCTAATAAATTTAATTTGATAAATGAGTGATGTTTTACAATATGAGTAGTACATGATGTTGAATGTCAAATGATCACAACTGAGCCAATGGATCTAGAAATTTGCTTTGATTTAAAAATACTTAAGATTACAAACATATTTCCAGAATTATGCTCAAAATCAAGGTTTTACTGTATACAATTACCATACGATCCAGCAATCAAGCTCCATGATATTTAGCCAAGGAGGTGAAAACTTAAATCCACACAAAAACCTGAACACAGTTGTTTGTAACAAGTAATTCATAATGAGCAAAAAAAAAAAAATAAAATAAATAACTTTATTTAAAAAATTATCTTTATATACATTTAGAGAGAGAAAGAGAATCTCTAGTTTCTGGGATTTCAGCGCAGAGACCAATGTGGGGCTCAGTCTCACAAATTGCTGTATCATGACCTGAATCAAAACCAAGAGTCAAATGCTTAACCAACTGAGCCACCCAGGTGCCCCATAATAGACAAACTTTAAAACAACCAATACGATCCTCAGCAGGTGAGCGGACAAATAATTTGTCCTTCAGACAATGAATATTATTCAGCACTAAAAATACATGGACTATTAAGCCACAAAAAAACGTGAAGGAAGCTTAAATGCGTATGATTCAGTGAAAAGAAGCCAGTCTGAAAAGGGCATTTACTATATGTTTTCAACTGTTTGATATTCTGGATAAGGCAAAAATGTGGAAACAGTCAAAAGATCAGTGTTTTCCAGGGTTTAGAAGGGAGGGAAGAATGAATACGTGGGGCACAGAGGATTTTTAGGGCATTGAAACTACTCTGTATGATACTATAATTATGGATACATACCATTATAAATTTGTCCACACCCTCTGAATCTACCCTAGAATGTACCCTAATGTAAACTATGGACTTTGAGTGATAACAATGTGTCAGTGTAGGCTCATTGATGTGACAAATGTATCACTCTGGCAGGGGAATGCTAATAATGGGTGAGCTACGCATATATGGCAGCAAGGGGGAAATGGGAAATCGCTATACCAGCCTCTCAATTTTGCAGTAGTCTTAAAATTGCCCCCAAAACATAGTTTATAATTAAAAAAAATAAAATATCAAAATTTTTATTTTGTTTACTTTCTTTTAATGCTTATTTATTTTTTAGAGAGAGAGAGAGACAGAGCATGAGTTGGGGAGGGGCATAGAGAAAGGGAGAGACACAGAATCGAACGCAGGCTCCAGGCTCTGAGCTGTCAGCACAGAGCCTGACATGGGGCTCAAACCCACTAACGGTGAGATCATGATCTGAGCCAAAGTCAGACACTTAACTGACTGAGCCACCGAGGAGGCCCTCAAAAATTTTATTTTAAAAAAATGGGCCCTGTTTGATCACTACCATGAGTATTTTGGCCTACATTAATGTTTGGTGTGAAGATCAAGCACATGGAGAAGAAGATGAAAATAGATCATTGGATTTATTATTTGCAGAAGATATATCTTTAATATGATAAAAGTTGTGTAATATTCATTTGTAATTGCTATACTGTTTCTTGGAGAGAGTGCTAAAACATATCCAGGATAAAAAGCCTTCACACAACTAAAAACTACTGTTGACATCAAGCTACATCTATTATTTTTAAAACACAATACACTATTGTCAGTTTCCATTTTGAGTTTTAGTATTAGAAGGCATTGGTGTGGGATCAGCATGACATAGCAAATCACAGGAGAGGAGAGATAATACAATTGAGATTAATTTTATGAACTCTCTAGAAAAATAGGAATATATACATATAAATGAAAGCTTTTGTGTATAATTAGGGTACTTGCAAAATAACATGTAATCTTTCCTATAGACTTATTGGGCTTGCATGAATTCCCAGTGAAGAACTTCTAGTTTAGAAGAAATTAATTTGGACAGAATTAATAGGAACAAAGCCCCAAGCTTAAAATTTGGGGCAGAAGTCTAGAAGCAATTAGGCAGGCCAAACTGAGAAAGCCTTCATCTTAAAAATGAGTATGTGAGTGGCGCCTGGGTGGCTCAGGCCATGATTTCACGGCTCGTGGGTTCAAGCCCTGCGTCGGGCTCTGTGCTGACAGCTAGCTCAGAGCCTGGAGCCTGTTTTGGATTCTATGTCTCCCTCTCTCTCTCTGACCCTCCCCTGCTCACGCTGTCTCTCTCTCTCTCTCTCTCTCTCTCAGAAACAAACATTTTAAAAAATGAGTATATGAATTTAAATTATGTAGAAAATGAGGATATGTCAACCATTTATATCAGTGTTTATTTAATGCCTACTACGTGCTAGACTTTTTAACACATGCCAAAGATTAGATAGTCTATTTATTAGGATCAAGCCAAGATCAGATCACTAATAAGGAGAGACAGAAAATTAAAAATATACGTTGAGCAGGTCAAAGCAATGGGCCAAGGTCCGATGTCTGAGAAGATACTAAGGCACCATAACCACAGTGCAGAATGACAGAATTTAACAAAAGGTTATTGTACATACAAGAATTATCAGAATAGGTGAAGGACATACAGCAATCCGGATCATAGGAAATATGCCAGTATTGTCAAATCCCTTGTTCATAGATTCAGATTCCCCATGATTGTGGACTGACTGCATGGATTGGACTTTAGAATTCATCTAGAATCACTGTGCTCCCATCCAGGGAGATCCCTCCACTAAGTCACTTGACGGATGTCACATAAGACACAGTCTTATCTCTCCTTCAACACTTAAATTGCAGAGGTTCTCCAGTATTTTCTTAATGTTTATAATGTGTATATAAGACATCTATTTCCTTTTATATCTTAATCTCATAAATAGCTCCCTTATGGGAGTCTTCTGTTGTTCATAAGGGTTTCTGTTCAACTTTTTCATGATTTCCAGGTATAAAAGCATATCATCTGTAATAATGATTAGGTTTTTTTTTCCCCCAATGTCATACCAATTATGTCTTTCTGTCACCTAAGTGCATTGTTAAGTACTGCTGGAAAGTGATAAACTTTAGGCATCACTGACTAATTGTAATGACCCAATATTTCACATTTACACATAACTGTGGCTTTGTGGACACATACATGTTACAGAAAGTTGATCATAAAAGGATATTAATTTTTTAATCAACTGCTTTTAAAGCACCTATAGGGACTTTTTAGTGTTATTTCTCCTTTGGTCAACTGAGATAGATTTCTAATAATAAATCCTACATCTTATTATTAAAATATTCCACAATTGTTTACTTTTAATGTGTTTTAGGTTTCTTCTTTTTAAAGACTATTTTTGTTTTTTAATGTTTTATCTATTTCTGAGAGAGAGTGAGAGAGACAGACAGACACACAGACAGCCAGAGCAGGGAAGGGTCAGAGAGAGAGGGAGGAACAGAATCCGAAACAGGCTCCAGGCTCTGAGCTGGCTGTCAGCACAGAGCCCAACACGGGGCTCCAACCCATGAACCGTGAGATCATGACCTGAGTCGAAGTCAGATGCTTAACCAACTGAGTCACCCAGGCGCCCCTAGGGTTTCTAAATGCTAATATTTTAAAGCACATTTACATGGTTTCAAAAGTAAGACTAGTGTATATTATTTTTCCTTTGCATATTTTATGGAATTTGATACAATGATGTGATTTCATTCTTGTTCTGTAAAAATAATCTGTAATTTTTTTCTCTTCTCAATTCTAACAGTTTAAACAGCAGTGATACTTTGTACTTCCGAAAGATTTCAAAGGATTGACCTGTGGATCACAGGCCTAGACACACTTACTTCACCAAACCCTTTGGCTTGTTTTCTTGATCATTTTTCAAACCTCTTTAGATGATTAGATAATTTAATTATTCGGTTTCACAATATAAATAGTTTAGCTATAAATATCACTCTGAGTGCTGTCTTAACTTCCAAAAGTTTAGACATAAAATATTATTTATAAAATATATGATTATTTGATGGCAAAAAATCAATCTTAAATTATCATTAAAAGTAGTTTGCATTTGTTTTTGATGTTCGTATATCTGAAGTTCTTGTTTTCTAGGTGACTATTATTTTTGGAATCAGTTATTAAAATTTCTATCCCAATGGAAGTTATAAAAAGTTCAAGGAGTCCTTGAAAAGCAAGTTCACAACCCATTTTCAGGAAATGAATTCAATGTACATCTATTGGATTTATTCATTAATCATTTATATCCTCCTTGGTCTCATTTGTGTTCTTTAACTCTTATTTTTCTGCTTTTCTTTAAAATGTTTTTAGTTATTGATGTAATATCATATAACAAATTATCATGCAAGTTAGGGCATAATTCACAATAAGATTCTCATGAGAAATTTAGCCCGCATTATATTTTCTTCATCTCTCCTCCACCTTCATGTTACTCTTCTTTAGCTCATGGTAGACCTCCATGATTCCTTCTATTCTGCCTCATATGAAAGTTTTCAGTCCCATTGTTCTGAATATTTTCTTCTATGTATACTCTTCTTTGGCAATGCTTTTCTAAAACATGTTAAAAATGAAGCAGAATGCTGCATTTCTCTGACCCTTATGGGTTGTTGACTCAATTTAAATAGCCTAAATCCAAAAAGCATGGTGGCTAAGATTGCTGAATTCCTTAGGCAGCTTACAGGAGATGTCATTTCAAGATGATTCTGTTGGGAAAGGCAGTCTTCAGGATGCAGTCTTTGGACTCCTACTCAGCTACATCAGAATGGACCTTGGTACTGGAACACTTCCTTAATAGAGACAAAGAGACTTCACAGCTTGTGTTGAATTTATCACCTTGTATGGGAATATGTTTTCCTATTCAGATTCCATGCGTACTCCTTTGTTTTGCTTAAGCATGTGAATAATATGGCACCTGACCAACCCTAACTACTCTGTTTTCTGTGGATATGGGACAGGGTCCTTCTGTTGTACATGGGTACATAGAAGCTAATTGCCCTGAGTCAGTAACGGGGAGAGAGTGGCTTGCCATGGGAGACCAGAGCCCATTACTGAGCCCAATCTTGCCTTGTCTCTAATCTATGTGGGTTAAACATTGTTCCATCTAGGACTTGATGGCATTATATTTTCTTTAGCAACTATGACATGAAAGTGCTGTGGACAGAAGTGTTCAGACTTCTATCCTGATAATAAGCAACAGATTCCATTGGCTTGACAAATTTATTAGCATCCATTACATGATATTACTAGTTCCATTGACTTGTATGTTTATATTTCCTCATATATATTAGATACTCTAAAATAATTTTTTAAACAAACATGCAAATGATTATGTGATGTACATATTTCAAAACTTATATACTTGGGATCGTTTACAAAGGGCAATACTTATCAATTTTATGTTTGAAGAAATTCATTCCAAATTTATTTCAATTAAATCAATAAATGCCATTCTTGAAAGTTATGTATTTATCATTGCAGTCACTTACTGTAATTATGCAATACTTGCTTTGAGAAAGGACAAGCAGCTTTGAACTGTGTGGAAAATGATATCTGATGTAATATAAGCAATTTATAACTGTGTAACTCTTTAATGTTCTAAGAGCTATAATAAGTACTCCACATAATGTTTTACTAGTATGAAAATAATTGTCTAGGGGCGCCTGGGTGGCTTAGTCGGTTAAGCGTCCGACTTTCGCTTAGGTCATGATCTCGCGGTTCGTGGGTTCGAGCCCCGCGTCGGGCTCTGTGCTGACTGCCAGCTCAGAGCCTGGAGCCTGTTTCAGAGTCTGTGACTCCCTCTCTCTCTGACCCTCCCCTGCTCGCGCTGTTTCTCTCTCTCTCTCTCCGATAAATAAATAAAACATTAAAAAAATGAAAAAAATTAAAAAAAAAAAAAAAAGAAAATAATTGTCTAATTAGTAATGCACCACTACAGAATGACAACAGCTTTATGAAAAAGAAGTATATGCTCTGCAATTTGGAGTATAAATTCTGGATTTTAGAAGAAAGAAAAAGTCACATTATTAATACGGAACTTCTATTCAATAATCCATTAAAGCGGTTGGGAAAAATACCCTTCAACATCCTCAATATGTGGTACTAAACACAGTTTTTATATGTTAATCAAAATAGACTTGATTTTTAATTTAATATAGATATATAATTTTCTTTTACTACTAAAATATACATTTCTTACTTTCTTAGAAGCATGTCTTTTAGCTAAATGTGAGCATCACAATTTTGTTAAATTATGTAATACATATTATTAGTCTTAGGTGTTGCCATTGACAGAAGGAACCCAAGGATAAAAAGTACTACAACAATATGCTTTACATCTGCTACTATGATTTATTATCAATTATTTATCATTTTCCAAAGTTTCAATATCTGCTATTTTAACTTTCTCTTCCCAAATTAAAGCAGATTATGTTTTTATCATTACTCTATCTTTGGTATGTAGAAGAACCTTTGGCACTTAGAGGCACTCAAAAAATACTGTGGCATGAATGCATAATCACATCAGTTGGTTGTTGTTAACCCTGGTAATTTAGCTGAATAGATGTTCAGTGAGAGTGAAACTTTGGGGAATCATTTTAGCTAGGAGAGTTGAGGAAGTCCTCTCTGAAAAGAGGATCTTTGAATAAATCAGAATAATAATGAAGAGTTAGCCATTCAAAGATATGGATCAACAGAAACATAAAAGCCTGACTTTAGAATTAAACTTGGTGTGTATTATATTTCTGATACAGTGGCAAAAGACAAATAGTAAATTAATTGGATAATATAGTCTCCAATGAAAAGGAACTTACAATTCCCTAAGGAGATGGAGTAACATGTAAATAAAGGATTTTTTTTTTTATTTCTCACAGATGTATGATATACCTTGAAGGTTCGCTGAAACATAATTATCATGCTAAATTCGCTTCTACTTCTAGTCTCCAACAATTTCTTATAGATAGGTATTGGATTATGTCAAATGATTTTTCTGAATATTTTGAGGAAATTGTATGATTTTATTATTATTCTGTTAACATACTGAACTCAATAGATTTCTGATGGCAAGCCAGTCTGGAATTCCTGGAATTCACCCCATTTCATTCTTGAAAGAACAGCCTCTTTGTATCATTGGATTTTATTGACTGATATTCATTTTAGGATTTTTGCTTCTAAGTATTGTTTTTCTATTTTCATTACTAAGTTTGATATCAAGGTGATGAGGATTTCATTAATTAAGTTAAGACATATTTCTTTTCTTATTCATTAGAGTTTTTATAAATATGGATATTATTCCCTCCTTCAATATTTAGTAGAATTTGTCAGTAAAGCAATCTGGACCTAGAATTAAGGAAGGCTGTTAATATTAAATGTATATCAATAATCCTATTGTTTTACCTTTTATGATCTCTGATTATGTTTATTTTTTTACAATTTATAATTTAGGTTTTCCAAAATACTGATGTAACTTGTTTATAATAACTCACTCTCATAATATTTTTAATTTCTAAAGTGAGATATATAGTAAGATGCTTTCACATTTAGGATGTTTGTTACTTATAGATACTCTGTTCCCTTATCAATCCTGCCAGGTGTTTCGACTATGTTGGTCTTCACAAAGAAGTAACTCCTGTTGGTTAATCATTTCTATCACAGGTTTATTTCTATTTTAATAATATGTATTTATTTCTACTGCTTTCTATCTTTTGCTATTTTGGAGGAATAATTTGCTGATATATATTTAATTTTTTTTTAAATTTAATGTTTTATTTATTTCTGAGAGAGAGAGAGAGGGAGAAAGAGAGACAGGGCGAGCAGGGGAGGGTCAGAGAGAGAGGGAGACACAGAATCTGAAACAGGCTTGCAGCTCTTAGCTGGCTGTCAGCACAGAGCCCTACGGGGTCTCGAACACACGAACCTTGAACCCACAAACCATGAGATAATGACCTGAGCCAAGGTCAGACGTTTAATCGACTGAGCCACCCAGGCGCCCCTTTATAAATTTTTTAAATGTTTAGTTTTGAGAGAGAGAGCACACACATGAGTGGGGGAGGGGCAGAGAGAGGGGTACAGAGGATCCAAAGCGGGCTCTGCACTGACAACAGAGAGCCAGATGCAGGCCTCACACTCGTGAGCCAAGAGAACATGACCTGAGCTGAAGCCAGAAATCCCACGTGCCTCTAATTTGCTGAGATTTTTATAACTTCATTTAGTATAGTCTTAGTTCATTGATGATCAAATCTTTCTTCTTTTTAATGTATACATTTAAGGCTCTAGATTTCCTGTTAGCATAAAATAGCTGCATTACCCAACTCTTGATAGATTTACTCATTCCAACTGTAAAATTTTTTTAATCTGAAAGTTATGAGAAATGTGCTATATGAATTCAAATCATCTGCAGGATTTAAAATTTTCTTTTTGTTATGATTTCCGTCTTAATTCCACGAGGTCTGAAACATACCCTCTATGATTTTATTCATTCGAAATTGTTGATACTTGCTTTATGCATCAGCATATGTTCAATTTCAGTAAATTATCTTTGAGCAATCTAGAGCGATCTTTATTCTTCATTTGTTGGGTGCGATGTTGATTATATGATAATTAGGCCATGTTTGTTGACTTCATATTGGTTAAACTCTTCTGTATATTTCCTCATTTTCAGTGTACTTGTCCTATATGTTGCTAAGAGAATTATCTGAAAATCACCAAATATAATTGTGGATTTTTCTTTTCTTGTAACTCTTGGTGGATTCATTTTATATATTTGAATTTCTAATGGTTCCTTACAATTAAAAATTGCTATAGATAATTAGCATATCAATATTTTTATGAAATGTCACTCTTTAACAAAGGTTTTGATATTTCAAAAGTTTTATCATTTTTCTTTTATGTAGTATTAGTTTAATTTTTATTTTGCAAGTATGTCTCTTAAGAAGCCTATATTTTTTGGGGGCACCTAGGTGGCTTAGTCGGTTAAGCGTCTGACTTTCGCTTAGGTCATGATCTCAGGTTCGTGGGTTCGAGCCCCATGTTGGGCTCTGTGCTGACAGCTCATAGCCTGGATCCTGTTTCCAATTCTGTGTCTCCCTCTCTCTCTGACCCTCCCCTGCTCATGCTGTCTCTCTCTCTCTCCTAGAAATAAATAAAAGATTAAAAAAATTAAAAAAGAAAAGAAGCCTATATTTTTTTTAACATATTGGGGCAGTTAATTGGGGTTAAGAAGATGGAAGAGTGGAAGGATCTCGAGTTTACTTCGTCTTACAGAACCATCAAACTTACAACCACACATAGTGCAACTCACCCTGAAAACTACCTGAAGACCAGCAGAAGAGCACCTTCACAGCTAATGATATTTCACAACTAATGCTGTGACTGAAAAAGCCACATCAGGAAGGGTAGGAAGTGTGAGAGATGTGGTCAGGACCCAAATTCCTGGATAGGAGAACAACAAGTGAGAGAAATATTATAGGCATAGAGGTCCTCTCTGAGGAGTGAGAGAATCAAGACCCATAGAAGGCCCTCCCTGCCCTGAGGATCTGTACTGGAAAAGAAGCCCCCATCACACTTCTAGCTTTGAAAATCAATGGGACTTAGCTACAGGAGAGCCAGCGAATGATAGGAAACTGAGACTCTACTTTTCAAAAGGCTAGCACACTGCATGAGTCACTCTGAGGCCCAGCAAAGGCAGTACTTTGAAAAGCACTTGAGTTACACATAAAGATTTATTGACTAATTTTAGAGCATGTGCCAGAGGGACAGGAACCTCAGGAAACTTTCTTCAAGAACATAAGTGCCAACAGGCAGCATGGTTTTTCCTCCATCAGCCTATTTGGCCTTATGCTTTGAGGAGTTAGTTCTGACAGTCTCCATCTCCCTTTCTTGCACCACTCATCATCCTCCAGCATTCCCTCAAGACATGCCCCATAAAACTCACCCACCCTGGTAGCTACCACCCCCACTACACCTGGCTGGCATTCCCCAGCCAAGGCTAGTGCCCCTCCATAGCACCTCCTTTCCTGGGGATGGGGGGCCCAGCTCCACCCAAAAGCATACCTGAAACAGTTATGGTGGAGCCTCTAAGACCCAGGAGCTCTACATGCCCAATACTTTATTTTATTTTTTATTTTTTTAAAATATTTTTTATTTATTTCTAGGAAAGAGAGAGAGAGAGAGAGACAGCGTGAGCAGGGGAGGGTCAGAGAGAGAGGGAGTCACAGACTGAAACAGGCTCCAGGCTCTGAGCTGGCAGTCAGCACAGAGCCCGACGCGGGGCTCGAACCCACTAACCGCGAGATCATGACCCAAGCGAAAGTCGGACGCTTAACCGACTACGCCACCCAGGCGCCCCTACATGCCCAATACTTTAAAGCAGCTACAACAGAGCTACACCAGGGCCAGCCCTGGCCATGAGGGTATCCACAATGGTTGCAGCTAGTCATTGCAGTCAAATGAGCTTGGAGCCAGCACCACCCACCAGCATGCCAACAGCAGTTTCAACCCAACCACAACAGGAGGGAGCACAGAATTTACACAAGGGACATCTGTAGAATGCCAGGTTTTGGTAACAAGGGGATATTGGGCCCCATAAAATCTCTTTATGTATGACCACTACTGTCAATTGAACATACAATAATGGTATAAAAAAACACCCCAGATGAAATCAATAGTAGATTATAGAATGCAGAAAACAAATTAGTGATCTAGAAGACAGGAGAGTGGAAATCATCCAAGTTGAAGAGCAAAAAGAAAAAAAAAATGTTTAAAAAATGAGGATAGGTTAAGAAGCTTTTAGAAATAAAGTTGACTGTACAAACATTCACACTCTAGATAGAGAAAGGAGCAGAAAACTTCCCAAACAGACATTCAGTGGCTTAGGAAGCAGAGAGAGCCCCAAACAAGATAAACCCCAGAGGCCTACAGCTAGGGACATAATAAATAAAATTTTAAAAATTAAAGATAAAGAGGGCACCTGGGTGGTTCAGTCAGTAAGCATCCAACTTCGGCTCAGGTCATTATCTCGTGGTCTGTGGGTTCAAGCCCCACATTGGTCTCTGTGCAGAGAGCTCAGATCCTGTTTCAGATTCTATGTCTCCCTCTCTCCCTGCCCATCCCCAGGTCGTGCTCTATCTCTCTCTCTCTCTCAAAAAAATAAATAAATAAACATTAAAAAAATTAAAGATAGGGGTGCCTGGGTGGCTTAGTCGGTTAAGCGTCCGACTTTCGCTTAGGTCATGATCTAGCGGTTCGTGGATTAGAGCCCCGTGTCGGGCTCTGTGCTGACAGCCAGCTCAGAGCCTGGAGCCTGTTTCAGTCTGTGACTCCCTCTCTCTCTGATCCTCCCCTGCTCACGCTGTCTCTCTCTCTCTCCTAGAAATAAATAAAAATATTAAAAAAAAATTTAAAGATAAAGAGAGAAGCATGACAGCACCAAGAGAAAAGCAATTAGTTACATGTAAGGGAAATCTCATAAGGTTATCAGCTGATTTTTCATCAGACTTTGAATAGATCATGCCACTCCCTTCAGGTTTGCAAAGTGTTGACTAGAATAAATCTAACCAAGGATATTCTACCTAACAAGTTTAGTATTTATAATTGAAGAAAATAAAGTTTTCCCAAACAAAATTTAAAGGAGTTTATCACTACTAAAGCAGACGTATAAGAAATGCTAAATAGATTTCTCTACGAAAAGGCCATAACT
Organism: Proteles cristata cristata; assembly: GCA_017311185.1. Taxonomy (NCBI): domain Eukaryota; kingdom Metazoa; phylum Chordata; class Mammalia; order Carnivora; family Hyaenidae; genus Proteles; species Proteles cristata. The sequence continues at coordinate 326,348 of JAESUZ010002627.1, forward strand.
AGAAGTTAAAAAAGATTGGAGAGGGGGCGCCTGGGTGGCTTAGTCAGTTAAGCATCCGACTTTCGCTTAGGTCATGATATCGCGGTTCGTGGGTTTGAGCCCCGCGTCAGGCTCTGTGCTGACTGCCAGCTCAGAGCCTGGAGCCTGTTTCAGAGTCTGTGACTCCCTCTCTCTCTGACCCTTCCCTGCTCACGCTGTCTCTCTCTCCTAGAAATAAATAAAACATTAAAAAAAAAAAAAGATTGGAGAGAAAAAAAACCATAATAAACATAGTGGATCACTCACTTTAAAAAGTAAGAGGAAGCTTAAAAGATAACAGTAGTAAAACTAACTATATCTCCAATAATTAATTAAGAAATATACAAAATAAATAGATGTAAAATACAATGTTATATACACAAGACATGTGGAGGCTAGTAAAAATGTAGTGATCATTGAATATATTTAAACCAAACTTAACTAACCATCAACTTAAAATAGACTCATTTATACATAGGACATCATATATGATCTTTACGGTAACCACAAACCAAAATCTTATAACAGATAACAACAAACTAAAAAAAAAGGAATCCACACATAACACTAAAGCAAGCCATCAAACTAGAGAGGAGAGCAAGAGAAGAGAAAGGAACAGAGAAGAACTGTAAAAACCACCAACAATTAAAATGGTGATTAAGTACATAACTACAAATAATTATTTTAAATTTCAATGGACTAAATGTTCCAATCAAAAGGCATAGAGTGATGACTGAGTAGATAAAAATAAATAGGTCCCATCTATCTTCTGTCTACCAGAGACTCACTTCAGACTTAAAGACATATAGAGACTGAAAGTAAAGAGACCAAAAAAGATATTCCATGGAAGTAGAAGGGGGAGGGGGAGGAGAAGAAAGGTGGGACAGTGATGCTTACATCAGACAAAACAAACATTAAAACAAAGACTATAGCAAGAGACAAAGAAGGGCATTACATAGTGTAAAACGATATAACAATTGTAAATATATATGCACCCAACATAGATGTATCTAAATAGAGAAAGCAAATATTAACAGACATAAATAGAGAAAATGACAGTAAGACAATCAGGAGACTTTAACACCCTATTTGCATTAGTTTTTCAGACAGAAAATCAACAAGGAAACAGTGGCTTTGAATGACACATTGGACCAAATAAATCTATCAGATCTATACAGAACATCCCATCCAATAACAAAAGACTCATTCTCTTCAAGTGCACATAAAATACTCTCCAGAATAGATCACATATTAGGCAACAAAACAATTCTGAAGAAATTAAAGAAAGTTAAAACCATATGAGGCATGGGGCACCTGGGTGGCTCAGACGCTTGAGCAATCTTTGCTCAGGACATGATCTCATGGTTTGAGAGCTCAAGCTCCACAACAGGCTGGCAGCCTGAAGCCTGCCTGGAGTTCTCACTATCTCCCTCTCTGTCTTCTCCTTTCCCACATGTTCTCTCAAAAATAAATAAATAAACTTAACGCAAAACAAAACCACATGATGCACATTTTTGACAACAATGATATAAAACTAAAAACCAATTACAAGGAGAAAATTAAATATAACACAAACATGTAGAGGCTAAACATGTTATTAAATAAATGAGTCAACAAAGAAACCAAAGATGGAATAGAAAAAAATAGCTCAAGATAAATAAAAATGCAAACACATCCTTCAAAATCTTTGGGACAGAGCAAAATCATTTCTAACAGGGAAGTTTACAGTAATACAGGCCTACCTTAACAAATAAGAAAAACCTCAAACAAGCTAGCTTTACATCTAAAAGTGGGGAAAATGCCTTCAGTTAATAGAAAAAAGAAAATAATAAAATTCAGAGGGAACGTAAATAAAATACAGACATAACAATGTGAAATATAAATAAAACTAAGATCTTGTTCTTTGAAAAAGTAAACAAAAACTGATAAACATTTAGCCAGACCTACCAGAGAGAGAAAGAGAGAGAGAGAGAGAGGAGATTCAAATAAATAAATCAGAAATGAAAAAAGTTATAACTAACACAACAGAAATACAAATAAAAAGAATCCACTACAAATAATTATTTGCTCCCCAAAATGGATAAATCCTAGAAAAATAAAATCTTACAAGGCTGAATCAGGAACAAGTAGAAAATATGAACACTGATTACTGATTATAAGTAATAAAATTGAATGTGCAATCAAAATATTCCATCAGACAAAAGGCTAGAATCAGTCATCTTCACAGGTGAATTTTTCCAAATATGTAAGAGTAAATATCTATCCTTAGTTATTTCAAAAACATAAAGAATCCTTCTAAATTTATTTTACAAGGCCAGCATTACCCTGGTATGAAAACCAGACACTAAAAAGTAAATAAAAAAAATAAAAGAAATTATAGGCCAATATACCTGATAAGCATTGATGTTTGAAAAATCTTCAATAAAATATTAGCAAGCCAAATTCAACAATACATTAGACCATTATCAAGTGGGATTTATTTCAGGGATGCAAGGATGGCTCAATACCTGTTTATCCATCAAAATGATGCACTGCATTTAAAAATAAAGGATTAATATTAATGATTATCTCAACAGAAAATGATTATCTCATACAGGAAAAGCATCTAACAAAATTCAGCATCCATTCATGGTAAAAACTCTCATTAAAGTCAGTTTAGAGGGAATATACCTCAACATAATAAAGGCCATAGATAATAAACCCATAGCTTTAGTGTACTCAATGGGGAAATGCTGAAAGTTTTTCTTTAAGATCATGAAGAAGAGAAGAATGTCCACATTCAGCACTGTTATTCAACACAGTAACTGAAAGTTCTAGCCACAGCAATCAGACAAGAAAATGAAAAACATCCAAAATTGGTAAGTAAATTTGTCACTATTTCCAGATGATATAATACCCTATATAGAAAACTGTAAAGACTCCTAAGACTCCACCAAAATAAAATTTTTTTGAATTAATAAATGTAATAAAGTTTCAGAATGCAATATAGAGAAGTTTGTTGTGTTTCTATGCATTAATAATGAAGTAACAGGAAAAAATGTTAGCAATCCCATTTACAAGTGCATCAAAAAGAATAAAACACACAGAAATAAATTTAAAGAGATGAGGGGCGCCTGGGTGGCTTAGTCGGTTAAGCATCCGACTTTACTTGGGTCATGATCTCGCGGTTCATGGGTTCGAGCTCCGCGTCGGGCTCTGTGCTGACTGCCAGCTCGGAGCCTGGAGCCTGTTTCAGAGTCTGTATCTCCCTCTCTCTCTGACCCTCCCCTGCTCATGCTGTGTCTCTCTCTCTCTCCTAGAAATAAATAAAAATATTTTTAAAAAAAGAGATGAAAATCTGTGCTCTAAAAGCTATAAGACATTGATTAAAGAAAATGGAAACAACACAAACTAATGAAAGACACTTTGTGCTTGTGGATTTGAAGAATATTGTTAAAATGTCTGTACTACCCAAAAACAATCTATAGAATCAATATAATCTTTGTCAAAATACCAAGAGTATTTTATTAGAACTAGAACAAATAATCTTAAAATTTATATGAAACTACAAAATATTTTAAAAGTGAAAACAATTCACAAATGACATATCCAATAAAGGGTTAATATCCAAAGTATACAAAGACCTGATACAACTTAATACCTAAAAACCAAATAACCCAAGTATAAAATGGGCAAAATCATGAACATACATTTCTCCAGAGATATCCAGATGAACAACAGACACAAGAAAAGATGCTCAATATCACTCAACATCAGGAAAATGCAAATCAAAACTACAATAAGGTATCACCTCACACTTGTCAGAATGGCTAAAATCAAAACCATAAGAAACAAATGGTGAGAATGTGGAGAAAAAGGAATGCTCATTCACTCTTGGCAGGAATGCAAACTGATGGAGCCACTGTGGAAAACAGTATAGAGGTTACTCAAAAAGTTAAAAATAGAAATTCCCTATGATTCAGCAGTTGAACTTCTAAGTATTTAACCAAAGAAAACAGAAAGACCAATTCAAAAAATATTCACCCTTATGTTTATTGCAGCGTTTACAACAGCCAAGAAATAAAGATAATTAAGTATCCATTGATAGATGAATGGATAAAAAGATGTGGTATGTATATGTGTATATATATATATACATACATACATACATACATGCAGTGGAATATTACCCAGCTATAGCAAAAGATTTTTTTTTCATTTGTGACAACATGGATGGACCTAGAGGGTATTATGCAAAGTAAAATGAGTCAGAGAAAGACAAATACTATACGATTTCATTTATATGTGGAATCTAAAAAACAAACATACATATAACACAAATTGATGGTTCCTCTGGGGCTTGGGGAGAGACGAAGGATGAAACAGGTGAAGGGTATTTACAAGATCACTCTTCCAGTTATAAAATAAGTCAGAGGGATGAAAGTGTAACATAGGATTATAGCCAATAATAATGTAAAAACTTTGTATGATGACAGAAGATAAGTACACTTACTCTGGTGAGAATTTCATTATATATATATATATAATATTTATAATAATATAAATATATATATATATTTCATAATATATATAAATGTCAAATCACTAAAACTAATATCATACTGTATGTCAACTATACTTCAATTAAAAATAAACATTCTGTTTTTGTCATTTTATCATAGTATTTAGTATAACTGATACATTTTAATTTAAATATGCCATTTTCTATTAACCTTTGTCTCAATGTGCGCCTCTTTCAGTACTTGACAACTTTCACTAGACTACTATTTTTATTCCATAAACTCACCCTAATTAGTTTTTTGACATACAATCTTGCAGTGCTCTTACAGTGGCTTCTCTAGAGATTGCAACAGAGATCCTTGACTCATTCTAATCATACCACTTGTGGGGTAACACAGGACATAAACACATTAATCCCATTATTTTTCCTGGGCTGTATTTAAGATTTTCTTTTGTCTTTGTTTTCGAGCAGTTCTACCATGATTTACCAGGGTTTCATGAAGGATACATTGCTCTTTCACAGTATCTTACAGATTATAGCGACTATTAACTTTCAGATTTAAAAAAATATCAATCTAATTGATGTATAATTTAGAATAAAGTATATCCATTTAATTTGTACAGTTGCAATAGTGATCTCTGGCAGTACACTGGTAGAGAAAAAAAAATTAGAACAGAATGGATGACTAGAATGGAGGAAAAAGGTATCCTTGCTTTTCTTTCTCCTGTCTTTTTCCTTCCTTCTTTCCTTCCTTCTTTCCTTTTCTTTTCCTTCCTTCTTCTTTCCTTGCTTCCTCCTTCCTTCATTTCTTATTTTTCTTTAGAGGGAAAGTTTGTTTTAAATCATTGCTTATGATGTTACCTGAATGTTTTCCCATACTTGCCATTCATTAAGTTGGCGAAGCTCTCTACTATTTGTTGGTTTTTCAAAATTTGTGCACTGAATTTCCTCAACAGAGTATTTTTCAATGTATTTGGACATTTAAAAAAATCATTTTATTTCACTTTTATTTTTTAATATGGCTTTTTATAGTGAAAAATTTAGGATTTTTTTCTAGACATCATGGTTGTCATTCCTTGATAAGCCTGTCTGCACTTGACAAGCTAAGCCAGAAATATGACAGTAACAGCCGTCGCATCTTTAGGGCATCTTAGGCTGGCGTTGGGACAAAGGCCCCACCATCATTCTGGCTACCACTCACTCTTTGACCTTGTATTTCTATTTCTCTGGGTTCTGTTATGCAGCTTCAAAGGGTGTTTTTGTTTGATCAGACATTAATCTGGAAAGATTTAAAGTAAAAATTAGTCATGTCTGAAAGGTATAACCATCTGGATCTCAGTTTAGAATGTCCTGTCTACCATACATATTAGCAGTAATAAGTTGGATAGGCACAAAAGCAGAGACTAAACATTAAGTTTGATCTCAACTATTCTTTCTTACCCTTTCTAATCTGGGATTTCCTCTATGGCCCATGCCTGAGGCTCTTCCCTTAGTTTTTCTATCCGGAAATATGACAGGCTTTTCTTTTAAAGCTTCGTCACCAAAAATGTGAAATTCACACTATGAAAGTCACTCACAACAAATTCTGCCTGCATTAGCACTGATAATTACTTTGTATCTTAGAGTGAATAGTTATCTGAATGGCTTATTGGAAACCTAATCTTTTTTTTATCAAAAGGAGAATTAAGTTTGGACAAAGTTTGAAGGGTGTCGTAGGCTTCAAGGGCTTTCATTGCCTTGATTTGGTTTTGAAAAATTTTAAAAAATAATTTTTTTTAAATGTTTATTTAATTTTGAGTGAGAGACAGAGCGTGGGCAAGGGAGGGGCAGAGAAAAGGAGACACAGAATCTGAAACAGGCTCCAGGCTCTCAGCTGTCAGCATACAGCCTGACATGGGGCTCAGACTCACAAACCATGAGGTCATGACCTGAGCCAATGTCAGAATATTAACAGACTGAGCCACCCAGGCGCCCTGGAAAATTCTTATACTATCATCTCTATAAATATTTATAGTATCAGTTCTTTCAGAAATCTAACAAAATACTTTTAGAAATCAAAGATAGCCTATAAGTTGGCATCAGTTATTGAATGTTCATAAAATACCATTTAAAACTAGAATCAGAATTAAAGAGAAGATTGACAACCAATATTTTTTGTACAGAGAATGCATATGCCAGGTATGTAGTGTAATATTATCTCATTAATATTTATAACTACAATGTAAGGTAGGCAAAATAATATCCATTTTATAGATGAATATCCTGAAGCTTATAACAGTTAAATAAAAAAAGAAATTATAGGTAATTGGTGACAAACCCTGTATTTTGTATCCAGTCTGAATGACCCAAAGCTATGAAGTTTTCCATTCCAAAGACTTCTGCTTCACTGAATGATTTATTTCAGCATGGATATAAATAATCCATGTATCACATATTTTCAAATTATTTTCATTCAGTAGAATATGAATATACTGATTACTCCAAATACATACTGATATTTCAATAGGTAATTTAGGATTCTACAGAATCTTAGGTTCAGCTACTTAAACAGAAATAATTAAGGTATATATATACATGTAAGAAAATTCTGACAAAGCTTTCTAATTGTGTAGATTCCACTTAATGGGACTCTGCTTTACCTAGAAATGGTATAACTACAAACCTAATTTTGAACAACCAAAAGCTCTATGGTTACAGTATAAAGCTTTCAGGAAAAGACCCATAATGCAAAGAAGAAGAGTCATTGAAACAACACAACAGATTGACCAGAAAATATTTTAAATTCCCTGTCTATTATTCCTACTAGTACCGAATCATACTGAGAACCAGTGGATGTTGAATACTATCTGGGATGCTATTATTGAGCATGGGATTTAACGGGATTCATGGGGTTATATTTTGGTAAATTCGAACTTGTTGCAAATCACACTGTTCTATGCAGTTGATTCAACATTACTTCAGACTATATTTTTTAACATTGTTATCTTTTTCTGGTTCTATAACTACATATAGAAGACAAAATTTTAAAATATTCTCCTTCAGTTTAAATAATATGACATAACTATTACTGTTTGAGCAACACAGTGGTCTTTTAGGGAGACTGAAGAAAAGATTTTATACCCTGTCTTCAACAAGGGAACGGCTGGTGTGTATATGGACTGGCCATGACTTAGGCAAATTCATATCAGTTCCATCCTGGCATATGTCACCATTACCTATCAGAAAATGTTGACTCTGTCCTTGGTATTTTTAGGGGGAAATTTTTAGTAGTTCTTTCCCCCCACCCCAGCTGTTCTTTTGAGAGTATTTATACAGTTCATCCATTCTTATATTTACTCGTTCAGTATTAAGAATTTATATGTAAGACTCTGTGATATGAGGACTGGAGAACACTAAACCTAACAGAGCAAATTCTAAGTTAAATGATGGAAAAGCAAAAAAACAACAAAATATGAGTTTGCTTTTTCAAACAGCCCCATGGTTTATATAGAATCACACTTTTACCTAAATATATCTAGGTCATAGACTACTACTCCTTACCAAACAACAACAACAACAACAACATAGTAGCTATAGATTTGTACAGATTCCACACAGGTAGCTTCTGAGCTGTTTGCACTGCTTGCCAGTACTGCAGACATCTGAAAAATACTATGGAGGAAGCTTCATTGTAAATACAGTCAACTCTGCAATAAAGCCTCATATGTATTCCTAGAAATCACCTGGCTATATAAAATCCAGCCCTGAAAAAAAAAAAAAATCAATCAACTGTGGACCTTGTTGGGAAAATATGGTTAAGGCACAGCACCCAAAATATCAGTGATGCATTTAAAATCCAACAGACAAAATATCCAAAAAAGGTAAAATGTTACATATTAATTGTTAAGAATTACATAAATACTAAAATACCATGAAATATTTTTTGAAGAGAATCTGCTGATTATAAGTGGCAGAAGAAGTTAGAAGGGTTATCGGAGATCAGGTGGGGAGTTGTAACACCACAGGCAAATGGGTGTGGATTGTCACACAGCCTGTGAACTAGAGTAACAAACAGAGGTTTGAGGCACCTGCATATATGTGGTTTGCATATCCCACCAGCCTCAGTTAATCTGGGGGCAGTATCCTGCATCATTTAGTGTTTCTAAAGAACCAAATTGTCCATAAGTAAATGTGAACTTAAGGTTTCACCCAAATTGTTCCTTAATATATCAACCATGTTGGAACACATTCACATTTTCGAAACAACTGTTAAAGAAATGACAGTGTATAGAATTGACCAACTGACCCATACTAATCAGGACTGAGAAATAGAGAAATATGCCAATAAATCTGCACATAGAGCTTATATACTGCCAGCAAGTTACTTTAAAATCTTTCAACATAGGCAAAGTGACAAACGTGTAAATTTGTTTTCGTTGACACTCAGTTGGTAGTCATCTGAAGAATCTCAGTCAGGGAGAGGTCTTCAGAGATGGTTGGTTTTGATTTGAAATAGTCAAATCTCATACACATATTCAGAGAGGACAATTGCTTCAGTGACCTCTATCACTGATCAAACTCTCTACTGAGCCTTTGTCAATTGACATAATAAGTATTAGAGACAATATTCATTGGTAGAATGTGTAGAAGACACGGGAGATAGCAAGAAATATTATATACTTTTCCTCACTTTCACAAAAAAAGTATACTAATTAAACATGTTACATAGGCTAGACTATAAAATAGCATTCAAGGGGCCCCTGGGTGGCTCAACTGGTTGAGCATCTGACATTGACAGATCATGATCTCATGGTTGTGGGTTTGAGCCCAGCCTTGGGCTCTGTGCTGACAGCTCAGAGCCTGTAACCTGCTTTGGGTTTTGTGTCTCCCTCTCGTTCTCTGCCACTCCCCTGCTTGGGCTCTGTCTCTTTGTCTCAAAAATAATCATTTAAGATAGCATTCAAAGTTTAGTGGTCTGATAGAACCTCTGTCCAGAAAGTTACAGGCAGATTTTATCACCTCATTCATTCATGAAATTTAGCTAGAATACGGTCTTGTGTACCTCTATGAGTCTTTAAAGAAAGAAACTATCAAAAATGCCTAGAAGGTGGTGGTCATAAAAGGAGGAAAAGGAACACAGAAGCTGGCCTCCCAGTGCTTATAGTCTGGTATATAGCTTAGGGGCTAGCTTCAAACAAGGTGGAAAAAAATGCCTAGAAGGTTGCAAAGCTGAGGCTTTGTAAAACTGGGTGAGTTCTAGCTAACCATTTCTTTGTTGTGTGAAGTAAAATGAATTTGAGATATGCCTTCATTTCTATTTGGTAGTAAGTTTGTGAGAGAAGAACTCAAACTTACACCCATTTGTAACTATGGAGATTTATACACCAAAAACTATTCAAGAATTACAAATGCCCAAATTGACTTAGTTAAGTTTACAGTAATTCTCATGAGCTATTCATCTACAAATATTTATTCAAGTCTTAACTTTTTCAAAATCACTTAAAGTGGATGATAATGCAGAATGTGTGTAGACACATGATAAAAACAGGTGTTTACAAACCTATATATTCATAAACACATTTATTTGCAAAGCACTGTCATGGTCTGAGCACTTCTGTATCCAGAACATCATTTTATTGCTTTAACAATGCTTTGAGACAGGTATCGTGTTTTCCATTTCACTCATGAGAAAATCCTGGAAACCCTGGAAAGTCAAATGTCTTGATTAATATAACTTAATTAGCTTGAGGCAGAATCAACATTATTGCTTAGAATCTCCTGCCCCATTCACAAATATCACTCATGTTTCTGATACAGTCTTAGAATTTGGGTTCACCCAGTAAATAACTTCCTTCTAGGAAGTTAGAGTTTGTGGAGTTTATATTTTTACTTTAATATGTTTTTATTTTTATTTGGTGGAGATCAGGAGTCATTACTATTACCTAAACGACCAAGAAAAATTAAGACTGGTCCCCAAATAGCCAACTCTGGTCAGAAGGAGAGCGCAGAGAAGAGCCCATCTTGTAACCACGAGATTCATTGTAAAACCCCTGGAGATTCTCTTAATGGAAACTTCTTTCATATTCTCACTATATAGCTTCATCATTTAGCCAAGCTATAGTGAAATGGACAAATGAATTTTCAGCCCTGATTCCATCTCTTTCACACAGTCAAACATTTATTCCCGGGGAATAATCTACCCCCTGGGAGTCCCCAGCTGATTGTAAAGTGATTTTCTCATGCTGAGTTTTCTGTAAATCTAATACAAAGCCCTAAGCTTATGAGTTAGTGTAGGGATACAAATGACACCTGTGGACCACAATTTCTTTGTAAGATGTAGAAATTAATTGCAGTTAGTAGATCCAAAATTATGGCTGTCCAGGGCAGGTAAAATATGAGAGTGAGTAAAATGACATTTTGGTTACTGTGCCTGAAGGCTGAGTTGAAGACACTCTGGGGGAAAAGTTCTCACTCATTCATGCACATACATAGTAAATTACCCTAGAAGTAAATTACAGCAAAGTGTTGTACAATGGTAAAATTATTGACTTAGTTTGGCTTTTATCCTGAGTTAGTTGTGGAAGATCAATTGTTAATATTGTCTTGAGCATTTCTAACAGTGCCCAGAGGCATATGAGCAATGACGCAATATATGGACAGAAACATAAATAGAAGAAAACAAATACAGGAATATTGTTCTCTAATTTGTCCCCCCCCCCAACAATTTACCCTTTGTCCGAATGGAATTTTCACAAACTTTCATTTGGACACCAAGGACCCTTATATTAAGGAACTCTTGAGAAATATTAAATAATATTTTAAAACTAAGTAGGTTTAATTAAAAAGGAACACAGCTCTCTGAAAAATCCATCTTTTTTTTTTCTCCTGGAAACTGTGATTTCGATATAAACAACAATACTAAATTGTTTCCCAGATGTTACATATTGGGTAAGGAAATGAGAGTTAAATACACCTAGAACTACCTTGGTTATATTCTTTTATCTGTTTCTCTCATTTCTTGTTGTTAACCATTTGTGAAACTTTAGCAGTTACATAATAAAGATTCATTTATTTTAGTTGTATCTGTTTCATTATTTACCAATCCATTTTGAATGGCAAACAGAAGACTACTGTAGGAGAAAATGTGTAAAGCAAGGAAAAATTAGAAATCAAGAAATTGAATTAAAAACAGATCTTTGAATCCCACTGCTGCTTGGGATTCTTTCTCTCTTTTCTCTTTCTCTCTGCCCCTCCTCTGCTTGTGATGTCTCTCTCTCTCTATCAAAATAAATAAACTTAAACAATTCTAATATTCCCCATAACTCAAAATGGTAGGCAAGTTACATACTTGACACTTCACTGAAGAACAATGTTGACAATAACACAGTTATTTACTCAAGAAAACATATTGAGTACGTATTATTTGCCAGATATTGTTCCACACGTTAGGTTAGCAATGAATAAAATAGACAAGGCCTCTTCCCTCATGAAAATTGTATTCTAGTGGGTTTATTAAAATATTGAAACTATGTTATAGCATTAAGAAAAAAATAAGATACACAATCCTAAATGTTAATCAGAGTTATTAAGAAAACAGTTGTGTAAATACCAGGAGTTGGAAACTGCTATTTTACATAGAATGTTCAGGGGAGGCGATCTCAAGATGTAATGTTTTAGCAGAGAGCTGACTGAAGTCAAAATGATAGTTTGATAGAATTATCAAAGATCCCCTCATTACTCCGAAAATAAGGTATGGGTAAACAAACTACCACCCAAGAGCTGACATTTGACTAGCTCACTGGGGTTTCTGCTATTCTGATATTGAGAGGGTCTTTCTTTTTGAAGCCAAAATAGGTCATTTTAATGAATTCCTGAAATTAAACAGACCAATGGGCAACTCCTACTCGGTATCACTATAACCAGATCACTGTCCTTTGGATAATTAAAATACAGACAAATCACATCTATTGTAGCCACTTGCATCCTTCAGGCACTTGTTGGAGCTAAATGAATTCACAATAACTGAATTAGAGGTATCTGGAAAGTCACCAATTTGATACAATCAAGAATATGGATTTTATAAATCTTATAGGATGGCAAGGACTTTATACTTATTTGACCTAATTGATTCCACTTATAAAGATAGTAAACCCAATATCCTCCCATTGAAGAAATCATTTTTAAGCTTAATTGGTAATAAAATGACAACTTCATGTATTTAAAGGTTATTAAACTGTATTATTCCTTCTAATGAATATATTCATAACAGAGAAAAGAACCTTGGAAATGTTCATATTGCAACATAAATCTGTTAACCTTTGAGTGTTTAAAATTTTATTCCTTGTCATCTTATTACTAAATCTTTTAAATTTTGAACTATAATCCATAATCATCTTAATATTACATCAAAATTAGAATGTAAAATTTGTGGTAGCAAAGTGATTTCCATGGTAACATTCAACCTGTCATAAACACTGCAAGAGATAACAGTATATAAAGGCAGTTGGGCCAAAATGTAAAATTCTCTAGTAATTAGAAATAACAGTCAAAGAAATTAAATTCTGTAAAAAGCAAAGTACTTTCTTGAAGAAACAAACCCATCGTTTTCTTTTACTTTAAATACTTTATTGAAAATAAATTTCTATTAGTGCGTGGCATTGTAAACCTGAGGCAGTGTTCTATCAGTACAGAAATCTTAAACTTTAAGCAGAATAGAGAATCTGAAGGAAAGTGGATAAACAGACCCAATGCCAATGTGAGCTGGAAAAAAACAAGATCTCTTGGAAATAGAATGGTTGCCCATATGAGGTAAATAAATTATTCATTAAAAAGATGAGAAGTGAATTTTTCAGAAGTAATCATTTTTAGAATTTTACTGCTAAGGAACATTTGATTCTCTTCTGTGGACTTTTTGGATACATTCTTATTTTTCAATTATAAATAAACCTTAATTGTAAAAGTATTATTCCTCAAAATCTTTTGTCTTAAAATACATAAATCCCAATGTTATTGATTTACTCCAATTATAGTATTAGATTTTCAGAGATTTTGGGAGGTTCAGCTATTTCCTCAGGCAATTTTGTTTGTTTTTGTTGTTTTTTAGAGAACATATGTATGAACATACTTCTCCCTATGTCAACAGATCTGATCTGTTGATTCCAATTTTGGGAGATTGTAGGAAGAGAGGACATAAACATGGATATTTTATGGGCGATTATTTTGATAATTTCTAAAATTATCAAATTCTCACCTCATTAGTTTCATATTATGATCACACAAAAATCAACAGAAGATTGCCAACTTTATCTTTAATTCCTAATGGATATATATTTGATAGGCTAGTTCTAACTTAGAATAGGTCATGTAAGTGAAATGAACAATGGGGTGAAATCAACATTAGGAGAAACAGGATATCCAAGGGGCATATTTTACTAACATAATTTATAAAGAACTTCACAGCACAGAATATGTTCCTCCCAGGTGTGTGTAAAAGATGTACCTAGTGACCAACAGTGGACTTCAAAATAGCTAATGAGGTTCATTTATTAGCCACTCATTCCTCTGATTCCCTCCATCGGACGATCTTTCTACTCGTATGGTTCAAGAACCAGAGGCAGAGCACAAAACCTGTGAGCCCGCTCCAGTTGTACAAATTCAGGCCTCCCTCAAGATTTTGTAATTCAGAATCTGCTTCCCCGCCCCTCCCCCCGCCCCCAAGATCCCAAGATCCTTAGGTGATTTGCAGGCACATTACATTTTGAACAGATGTTTTCTGGAATTTTCCTTTACAAAATAAACAGCATGTACTTTTCATACAGCCTATTCCTATGGGAATTTACTTCTATCTTAATGGATTAAATAACATAAACTAGTGCTGCAAACATGATGAATTGTCTGCTCTGATACCTATGTGTATTTTAGGACACTGAGTTTACAAATACAGTTCTGCAATGGCCACAAGGCCTATAATTCTGAGGTCTATGATAATGGCAGCAAAAGGGTTTTTATCTGGGTAAAACATTTAGGTGTTCATGAGAGAAAAGAATTCTAAAATTCAGTATGTTTTAGGTTTCTTTTTGTGTTTTGACTAATACTTTAAATGTAAATTTACACTGTAATAAATGCAAGAGGTAGTCGTTAACTATCAAAATATATTTGCATACATTCTGCAATACTATTATAAATTTGTCTAGCACTTATTATGCGCCAGACACAGTTATAAGTGTTTTTACATATACTAGCCATTTAATCCTTACAGGTATCTGATGAAGGAAGTACCATAATTCTCTGTTTTACATATAAGAGAGCTAATGCTAAGAAAAATTAAGTGACTTTCCCAAAGTTACACAGTTAAACACCAATGGGTAAGGATTCAAACCAGACAGCTTACCTCTAAGTCAGCACAAGATATCATTTTTAGATCCGAGGAAAGTTACAGGACATGAAATTTCAATTTTATCTAATTCTGTAAGATAACCTTTATGCGAGTTCCTCCTTTGATTTTAGGAGACTTCTAAAGGATGGGAGAAATCCCTAGACAGACCTAGGCCGAAAGTTACCAATGGGATCAACGTGTGTAGAATGACAGAGGCAAGTGGAAGATAAAAAGCAGTGGCTCAGCTGCAGATGGGCAGAGCTGAGGTCAGAGGATGGGAGAAGGAAACCCAGGATGAAAGGGGTAGGGATTGTGAAGTTCTGTGGCTCAAGAGCTAAAATTATCAGTGTTGGGCGTTCAGCTCAGTGCACACTGTTTTCCTTTCATGTGAGGCCCAGAGCTCACTGGGGAGAAGGTGGCTCCATTAGGAGCTAGATCTGGCCAAACCGTTTTGGATTTACTTTGAAGTTAATTAACCAAATCATTCTAAGTATTTTCTTTGGAACAAAAGACTCTTGGCTCTCGGTTTTGGCTCAGTTCTAGACCAACCTTGAAACTAAAGGGTAGTTCCAATTTAAAAAAAAAAAAAAAACACTTAGGAGGAGTTCAAGTCTCAACTTTAACTACAGAATATCACTTTACCATATAGAAATTTACATTCACTTCCTTAGCACTGCAGCTTTCCTTCAAGAGCATCATGTAAGAGTCCCAGTGCATCTAATTATCCCTTTCCCTTCCCTGCTCAGTGTTTAAGAGCAGCTGAGAGCCAGCTCCCAGAATTCCTCTGTTATCTAATGCTTCACTTCCTTATTAGATGAAATCATGAATCAGGAAATTTACATTATATTAAACTCTTACTATGAGCCAAGCACTAGGCTAATCCCTTTACATTCATGGGTTGTATCAATCGCTGAACATTATCTCTGTTTTATAAATGGCAAAAAGCAAGCCTCAGAGTAGTTCATGTCTTGCTTCACCTACAGAAAAGTAACATAAGCAAAGTCTAACCCCAAAGCCCTTTGCCTTCCCACCATAGAATACTACTTCCACTAATCAGCAGTATGAACTGTTCTTTCTTTTTCTATGAATATGTCATCTTTATGCTACTCATCTTCCCTACCATCAATTCATCAACAGCATAAAATTCATACACTTCAGAATACTAAAGTAACTTTTATCCCTAAAACAAGAAATTCCATGCATAGTTCTTTGATGAATTAAAGAACTGCTCTCACTTTCTTCCCTGAAAATTACAAAATGTATTTGGATTTCCACTTCCAGTTCAGATGGAGTAACAGAAATCACATTGACCCTCCAACCAGGAATAGCCAAAAGCAAACATAGTACACAAAATGATGGTATTTGAGGCATTGGGACATCAGCCATCAAAAGACAATGATCGTTGAAAGATATGAAACACAGTAGCTTCCTATAAGTGCTGTAATAAATCACCACAAACTTAGGGACTTAAAATAATAAAAATGTATTCTCTTACAGTTTTAGCAATCAGAAGTCCAAAATTAATTTTATGCTACTAAAATGAAGATGCCAGCAGAGCTCATTCCTTACGGAGGTTGAGTGGAGAATCAGTTTCCTTGCCTTCTTCAGCTTCTAGTGGTCACCAGCATTCCTTGGTTATGGCCTCTGACTTTATCTCCAAAGTCTCTGCCTCCAATGTTTCATCGCCTATTCTCTGACCCGGAAGCTTCTCTCAATTCCTCTTATCAGAGCACTGTGATTATATTGGGCTCTCCTGGATAAAGTAAGTTAATCTCCCCATTAGAAGACTGACTCTTAAATTAATTGAACCTCCAAAGTCCCTTTTGCTACATCAGGTAACACTCACAGGTTCTGAAGATTAAGGTGTAGCCGTCCTGAGGGACTATTACTGAGCCTACTGCAGAAAACCAATGAAGGTAAGCCCCATGATTACCAAGACATTTCCTTAAAAGAATGGAAGGAGGGAAAGCCAGGTAGAGCCTTGAAGTATTGAAATGAGAAGACAGAGCTGGAGTCCAAAAAGACGAAGGCAGCTAGAGTTCACAAAACAAATAAATCAACTAAAAACCCAAATAAAAGAAATAACATAGTTCAAAAGGTTTAATATTGTTAAGATATCAATTTTCCCCAGTGATCTATAGATCCAATGTTATCCCAGTCAAAACCACTGCAGGATTTTTTCTGTAGAAACTGAGAAACTGATTCTAACAGGCACATGGGAATGCAAAGAGCTTACAACAGCTAGAATACTAAAAGAAGAAAAACTTGAAGCACTACTATTATGTGATTTGTACCAGAGGGACCAGGGTTTGGTTTGGATTTGTTGTTTTATGGTTGAAGTAGGGGTGGGGAAGATGAGTATTGGAAGGAGACAGAAATGGAAGTATACTTTTCTAAGATTCATATATTATTTTAGAAGTAGCATAATATCACTTCTTAGACTATGATAGGTTAAAGATATATATACTAGAAACTCTAAAGCAAACACTGAAATAACTATGACAAAGTTATTTGATTAAAAAAACCACTGTTTATGGTGTCAAAAACTATAAGATATGTAGGCCTAAATCTGACTAAAGATGTGCAAATCTGATAAGATGAAAAGGAGAAAACATTGTAGAGATCAACTAAAAACCCAAATAAAAGAAATAACATAGTTCAAAAGGTTTAATATTGTTAAGATATCAATTTTCCCCAGTGATCTATAGATCCAATGTTATCCCAGTCAAAACCACTGCAGGATTTTTTTTTGTAGAAACTGAGAAACTGATTCTAACAGGCACATGGGAATGCAAAGAGCTTACAACAGCTAGAATACTAAAAGAAGAAAAACTTGAAGCACTACAATTATGTGATTTTCATGTTTATCATAAAGCTACAGTAATTAAGAAGTTGTTTGGGCATAAAGATGGAAAGATAAAAAAATACAGTTAGAAACAGACCCACATGTATACGGACAATTGATTTTTAAAAAAAGCAGAAGGCAATTTAGTTGGAAATGATCATTCTTCTGTCCAAATTGGTACAGAACAATTGGATATCCATATGCAAATCAAAGGCAGAATTTTGATTCCTATATCATATTCATATTCAAATCTCTCACACAAAAATTAACCCAGCATGGTCACAAACCTAAATGTAAATCCTAACCTATAAAACTTTTAAGAAATATAAGAGAAAATCCTTGTCAACTGGGATTAGGCAAAATCTCTTAGATATGACACATAAAAAAATTGAAGACATAATAAATATTTTCTGGCTACCTTAAAATTCTGTAAAAAAAAAAAGAGAGAGAGAGAGAGAGAGAAACTTCAAGGTGGGCCAAAAACCTCAGCACAAGCCCTATATATAATTAAAAAAATTTTTTTATTGTTTTTTATTTGTGAGAGAGAGAGAGAGAGAGGGAGAGAGACAGCATGAGCAGGGGAGGGTCAGAGAGAGAGGAAGATACAGAATCTGAAGCAGGCTCCAGGCTCTGAGCTGTCTGTCAGCACAGAGCCCAGCATGGGGCTCGAACCCACAAACTGTGAGATCATGACCTGAGCTGAAGTTGGTGCTTAACTGACTGAGCCACCCAGGTGCCCCGTATCTTTTCTTTTTAAAAAAAAATTTTTTCCTAAGTGTAATTTTGAAAGGATAGTTCAGACAAATAGGGAAAAGTAGCCTTAAGCAAAAACCCTGTAATATCTTCCATGTGAATTTGTACCCTGTGGGTCAAATCCATATCTCCTGTTTGTATTGATTTACAGTGCTACACACAGCATTTAATACGTAGTAGGCATTCAGTCAATAGCACTGCATTGAGGGTGGTAATATCTGTTGCTGTAAACTAGAAAATGGAGCCAACAATAAGGAAATAAATGGGTTGGGTGGAATACAGAGAAAGATGGTTAAAAGAATATGAACAATGTCCGCTCTCAGTTACCTGAAATTCTCTATAATTCATTCCTCTCATCATGAGACAAAAAACAACATTTCAGATAATGAATAAATGTAAGGTTTAGTAGAGTTGTCCCATGGATATGTGGCATTAAAATGGAAAACTTTCGATCTTATAATCCACCCATCATGACTGATAGGGGTGTTGAACACAGTATAAAGGGAAATTCTGAATCCAGTTTAGCCTTAATACAAAGTGGCTATAAAGGAGTGTGCAGAAACATTCTCTCTCTCTCTCTCTCTCTCTCTCTCTCTCTCTTTTCGGATTGGGAACTGGTTGCATGATTATGTTTAGTTTATGAAAATGCATTGATCTGTGTACTAACAGTACTTTGCTATACATGTGTACAGATATATACAGACAGACCCATAAATGTAATACATACATACCAACATGCATACATACATAAAATCTTCCATTCTAAATGCTTTCGTTTGTTCTTTTTAATTTTTTTAATATTTTATTTATTTCTAAGAAAGAGAGAGAGAGAAAGTGAACAGGGGAGGGTCAGAGAGAGAGGGAAATACAGAATCTGAAACAGGCTCCAGGCTCTGAGCTAACTGTCACCACAGAGGCTGACACAGGGATTGAACCCACAAACCGTGAGATCATAACCTGAGCCGAAGTTGGATGCTTAACTGACTGAGCCACCCAGGCACCCCTGTTTGTCTGTTCTATTGTTTTTAATAGGGTAGAGAAATTTCAACTAATTTTCTGTTTTGTGGAAGTTGATAAGTTCACTAAAGAAACAGACATGATTGGAGCAAAGGCTTTCTAGGTGATCTGAAAGCTATACTCAGAGAAGTATTTAGAGACAGAATAGATAGACACTGAGAAGCCAGAGAGAAGATGATGATGGTAATACAGTTTTGGGCTAATCAAAGTGGAAGGACTTTTTTGTGTGCGTGGTTTCGTTTTGTTTCGCTTTCTGTTTTGTGGAAAAGGTGAGGGTGCTGTGAATCCCAGAGGGCCTGCTGGCGATAGAAGTAATTAAATGTAACACGACAGAGAGAAATGAATGTATTTTGTTCTAAAATGTTAGACCTCAGGCAGCATTTAGATAGTCCTAAAGCAACAGGTAAAGGAAAAGTCAGGCACAGAAGTAGATTTCTAGAAAAACCTGATGCTTTCTCTTAAAGACAGTTTGAGATAGACATTTCCATGAGAAACAAGATGTTCTCAAAATGATAGTATCTCTGGGTGAGGAAAAAGGCCAGCAGAGAAGATTTAAGGTTGATTTATTTCCTAAACAATCAAATAACAGGCCTACCACTTAAATCTTTACCTTTTGTGTATAATTTTCTGAATGACCTTTATCACTGTTTCTAAAGTTTCATAGACTTTGTTTTTGCCAAAACTTCCATTTCACATAATGAATTAATAATATCTTCTGCTCTTAGTGGATTCTGAATAAAATGTTTAAAATACCCAAAGTTACCACACTTCTCTAAGTTCTGATGTTTTGGAAAACAAACTCTTGGCCATGAAAAAGTGACAGAATATTGAGTTCTTGGAAAGTCAGACATGTAATTTTTTCAAGCTCAGAGTTAATCTGTCCGTTTTAAAATATCAATAATAACTATGTAATAATAGCAATATATATTTGTTATTCTGTTTTGGGAAAAGCATAGCACTGAATTAGTACTTGCATAGTTTGTCAGAAATGGATATCAAAGCCAAATAATAGAATGTCTGAGTCACCGAAAACTTAAGAGGTTAATTCCAGTCAAGAGCATAGGGCAACAGGTACCAGGCACCAGAAGGGATGGAAAAAAGAAAAGGAATTACAAATCTTGAGAGAGAAAGCTGCAGAGATGAGTTACTATTAGCCAGAAGACAGAAGAACAGTGAACAATACTGAGGCCAATTTACATAAACTGCAGGAGCTAGAAACATTTGGGGATGACTTGACATTCAGCCACAGAATACAAAATTGGATTTATTCAGCCACTCTTCTCTTAGATAAGGGTTGATCCCAGAAATAGGAGGCAAGGTGAGGGAGTCCTACAGATGGAAATCAAGTGACCTCAACCGCAGGGAAGTAAGAATTAGTGGGGCTGAGAACGAGTGTGGGCCTGACAGCTGATTATTTATGAAATCACTTCTGTTCCCATTTGCAAGTAGAGGCATATCGATACAGAGTAAGTTGTTGATCCTTGAGAGATTATGACACTTGTATCTTCTCCCTCATTCTCAAGGACATTTAGAGCAATCTGATGGCATGCTAGGGCAGTGAGTCTCTAACTTTAATGGGCCTATGAATCACCCAAGACTCTTGATAAAAGGCAGGTGCTGATTCAGTGAGTCTGGATGGGACCTAATGGTTGCATTTCTAAAATGCTCTCATAAAATGCCCCTGATGTTGGTCCTTGGCCTATTGTAGAGCAATAAGGTGCAAGGAGACCTTGAGGACTTTAAAACAAAACAGAGCAAAACAAAACAAACAAGCTTGAAAATTAAAGCATAAATATGGGGGGAAATTTGATAAACACATAAAAGTTTTCCTAAATTTGAAGATACTATATTTCTGCTAAAACAAGAGGTGCGTAAGCCAAGACATTTTAACCCTCTTTTTTCTTATGCTATTGAGGTATCAAAAAGAAGAGAACGGGGTGCCTGGGTGGCTCAGTCAGTTAAGTGTCAGACTCTTGATTCAGCTCAGGTCAGCATCTCATGATTCATGAGATTGAGCCCTGTGTGGAGCTTTGTGGTGACAGTGCAGAGCCTGTTTAGTGTTCTCTGTCTCTCTCTGTCTCTCTCTCTCTCTGCCTTTCTCCCACTCTCTCTCTTCTCAAAAAAAAAAAAAAACTTTAAAAAAGAAGAGGAAAAAAAACCTATATTCATGCCCTTTTCACACAATGATTTTGTAGTGTTGAAACATTCATTTGTAAGGCCTATGTGGAGAATTTCATTAATCAGAGGCATCATGCAATGAGTCAGCAAAAGGGAATCTGAATATGTATTCTAAGAAACAGCAGTGAATTAGACATGGCGTATAGAACTATTTTAGCGCAAATAGACTTGGATGGCACACACCTTGGCTCAGTGTTTAACTGTCTGTCTTAACATCAGTGTGACTTTGGGAAAAGTTATTTCCTCTCTGAGATGTGTGACCCTCATCGACAAAGATATGTATTTAAAAATGAATTGGGAATTAGATAATATCAAGCATGTAAAATTATGGCCACAATAAATGTCAGCTCGGGGCGCCTGGGTGGCTTAGTCGGTTAAGCGTCCGACTTTCGCTTAGGTCATGATCTCGCGGTTCGTGGGTTCGAGCCCCGCGTGGGCTCTGTGCTGACTGCCAGCTCAGAGCCTGGAGCCAATTTCAGAGTCTGTATCTCCCTCTCTCTCTGACCCTCCCCCTGCTCACGCTGTCTCTCTCTCTCTCCTAGAAATAAATAAAAAACATTTAAAAAAAATTAAAAAAAAAAAAGCTCAGTATATGCTCACTCATCTTTATATACAGGAAAGAAATGCCTTTACTTTAAGGGGAAACCACATTTCTGAAGAACGCCTTCAATTCGTGTGTGTTTCTTCATTACTCATGAAGATAAAACTGAATGAAAAAATTTGGAATGACCTCCCAAACCACACAGAACCATGTAATGCCAAGAAAATTGGATAGGTTCTTTTCATTCAAGTATTTTAGTGTTTATTTCCACATTGACAGATTAACTTCCAATAAACAGAAACTCTGTTCATACCATCCAATTAAATTTTTAACCACACCTAGTTGTCTTCTGTGGGACTGGTACTATGTTTAACACAAATTATGTTTTTTATAGTTTATTTAGACAACAGATTTATATTAAAAGCAGAGGAATTACACAACTTTGGAAAAAATGAACTTGCTTATAGAACAATTCAAGAAAAAAATATAGTGAGTGTAAGGAACCTCTACCAGTTAGTAGCAATATGAATAAGGGTCTGTCTTGTAAATAAAAAATGCTACATGCTGGCATTTTCAGAAAAAAAATTGACAGATTTATAGTTGTTTTAAAATGGAACTACTGAAACTTAAATACAGAAATATTTTAACTGCCTTAATATAGTATTCCTCATGCTTCCATGAAAAATTTAATATAAATGATATTGGAAAAAGAGAACTATCAAAACTACCTGATAGTTAGTATGACCTTTGTATACCATGTGTCATGGCATCCATAGATTTTATTTTATTCCATGAATGAAAATATCTAATATTCAGCAACAGAATTAAGAAACCTCTGTGTTTAACAATACAATGTTGGCTCAATACGAGGTGGCTCAGTTGGTTGATCATCACACATTTGATTTTGGCTCAGGTCACGATCCTGCAATTGTAGGATCTAGCCCCACATCAGGCTCCAGGTTGAGCAGGGAGCCTTCTTGGGATTCCCCCTCTCTTTCTCTCTCTCTCTCTCACTCCTTCTCACTCCCTCTCTCTCTCTCTCCCCCACCATCCCCTCTCACACACACGCACTCTCTTTCTCAAAATAAACACTCAACAAAATAAAAATAAAACAAAACAAAAATGCAATGTTTCTCATCATTGTCCAGGTTAGGCAACATTTTGTCATGGCGGTTAGACATCTTTTGACATGACTGTAATATTTTTGGCACAACTTTAAATATTTTTTTCTGTTCAAATATACCAAGTGCTAGGTTTTCTGTGCTTTCCGCAGAGCTCCCTGAGCAGCTCAGTTCCCTGGAAATCTTGAGGAGCTTTTTCACCGTAAGCTCTCGAGAAGTTTACAGTCAGAATATGCTTGATTTCATGAAGTGTCAAGAGTGATTTGCCCTTCAAAGAGAGGCACCTTTATGCAAGAATGGTTTATAGCGAGTTGCTTCTAGGATGCTTTACCACCTGCAAGCTGTGCCATGATATAGAGTTTCTTCTCCATAAAAGAACTCCCTGCTTTCAGAGTGTATATAAGTCAACGGCCTGGTACAACAGGGAAGTGGTGACAAGAAAAAAAATTTTTTTAATGTAAGCACTTTCCAAATATAATAGATCATTAAACTTCACAACTATTATCCTCATTTCCCAGAGGAAACTGGTATATGCCCAACTTTACAAAGAAAAGCAGGAGGAAGATTTTTGGATATCCATCTATGCAACGAATACTTCTTGAGCACATATAATATGTTGGACATTGTTAACAAAGCCCACGTGTTTTAACCCCCACAATAATGACCTCCTAACACCAATCACAGGAACACAAAGGAGGAAAAATAACAAAAAGCTTACATTTCAATGCTCATTTTTTAAAACAATCACTTTATATTTAAAAGGTAAACAGAAGTGCCAATTTCAAATTTAAATTTGTATTTTTTTCCTGATACTTAGAAAAAAAACAAATTTTACTTTGTTTTAATCATTATTTATCATAGTCCTAATATCATTCATCAAATATGAAAACAACATACATGGGATAGGAAATGCCGCTAAAACTTTCAAAGCATTAGTACTTCAGCAGAACCAGAGGCTCGAAGTCTCAGTCATCTTGAAGAAATTCTTTCATACAACTCTACAGTTGAATCATCCTAGGTATGTCTTGGTGACAAAATGAATGCAAATCTATTTGATTAATAAATTTAATTTGCTGTCAAATGTATAAAACTAATATACACCATCTTACTGAAAACAATGCTAAATATTCAAAGATATTTCAGAAACATCTAGAAAGATGGATAATGACTTGTTCATTTTATAATTAGTTCTGAGACTGCTATGAAAGTCTTTAGTCATTAAATATCTGAAATCTATTTAACATAATTGATATACGTGCATATGTAATACTTCTGATTGTAATCGATCCTATAAATAATGCATGCCATTTACAGCACACATCATTTTGATTTGTGTTCAATATTTATTTTAAAAAATATATATGGTTATTTCTATATTTGATTTCTGAAAGCTGTAGATTAAATATTCACAGAATTTGTTTGCTATTTAAACACTACTTGATTCCTATTTAAATATCAGTCCTCCAAGCATTCAAACAAGAGATATTATTAATCATCAAAAGCCCATTAAAAACAAAGAAGCTTAGAGTTAGTTTTAACATTAAACTTCACCCTTACAAAACAGATGAATATATCTTGCAGAAATGTAAGCAGTTTGACTGCTCATTCAACAGGTCCATGCAGCTCAGATTATCATTTTGCATTTTTATTTTATTTTGAAGTCGTTCTTTGTTTCTGGCTTTTGTTCATATGATTTCCTTACCATTAGCTTTAAACCACTCATACTAATACATTTTTGGCAATTCTTTTTAAATGGACTTAAAAATCCCTCAATAACTAAAGGGCAAAATAAAACCCTGACTAAGGACATTTTAAAGTCAATATCCTTAGAATTAACTGTCTGCTGTTCTGGGATCTATTTCCTTATCCTTTCTTCAATTTATCTATGAGTTTCACAAGAAGCCAATAGTTCATTAGTGACTGTCTGAATATTCCTGCCCTACTATACTCAGTCCATTTTCAATCTGTGTTGTGTTCCATAGCCCAGTAACTATTTGGAAAATAACCCAAATGAGATTACAAAAGTCATAAATCTAATTATTCATTGTGTAATCAAGTATGTTTTGGCTATCCACTATGCCTTGGCACTTTGCTACAAATGATAAAATAGACATAGTCACTATTATCAAAAAGCATAACATATGCCAGAGGGTTTCCATCCTGGTAAGTGTTGTGATGGGGTGAATATTCATTATGTGGGTCCAAAGAAACTTTGCATTATAGTTTTAGAGGATTAAAGAAGTCTCCCTAAAGAGAGTGATATCTAAAACCAGTACTAAGAAATTATTGAAACTGAAGTGAGAGAATGAATTGAGTTCTCTGCAAAGGCCAAAGCTCAAAGGTGGAAAAGAACATAGTCATCTAAGGGAATGCTGTTAGTCTTGGCAGCCAGATGATTATAGATTATGTTGAGGGATTGAGGGTAGGTTTATGGAGTGAGAGTTTTTATTAGCTTTGAAGAGGTAAGCAACATGTAGAGTCTTCCTTATGAAATTAATTCATGTATATTAAGATCTAGGATGATACCTGCTATAAGGAAAGTATTTAATAGATATTAGCTATAATTATTCATAGTAGTATTGCTTATTATGATTATTATAATCTTGATCATCTACTGTTATGGATTGAATCATTAATGCCACATCCTCTAAATTCATAGGTTGATATCCTAACACCCCAATATGATAGTTTAAGGAGACAGCAGAGGTGATTAGGTCATGAGAGCAAAACCCTCATGATTGGGGTTAGTGCCTTATAAAAGTGACCCCAGAGAGCTCCTGTCTCCCTTCTGCCATGGGCAGACATAAAGTGAACTTGGTCATCTATGAACCGGGAAGGTTCATAGATGCTCTCACCCCCAGACACTGAATCTCCTACTGTTCTGATCTTAGACCTCCCAGCCTCTAGATCTATAAGAAATAAATTTCTGTTGTGTATAAGCCACTCAGTCTTTGGCATTCTGTTATAGTAGCTCAACTGGACTAAGACTGAATAGAAGAAGGAATATCATACAAATTGGTAATTCATGCTTGGAAATAACGTGAATAAAAACAGATATTATGAAAAAGTTTACCAAAATGAATTTATGGAGATTAATAAACATGAAGATGGAATGTGGCCTTATTAATTAGGAAGAGATGATACTGTGGCCTTTTTGAAACCAACTCCCCCTTACCTTCACACTGCTTCAGCACCATTGTCGTAATGAGTTTATTTTCACTGTGTGTTTAAAAAAAAATACAGTTACTTCATAAGTGAAACTGAGTTCAAAAGGGGTGATTTAATTTGATATTGCAACCACCAGGTGTTTAATTCAGTCATACCTCATTATAAAACATTTCCCCATCACAGGAATCCAGCTTTACTGCAGATTCAATCATTTTTCCCGATAGGTATTTTTGCTCAATGCCTCTTTCTCACCATTCTTGTATCAGAAGTGGGTAACGTGATGGGGCAAAACTCATTTTTGTTTAAATGTTAATGTGTTTTGTTTATCTGCTAAGTATCACTTAGGTGATGGATGGTTTTAGCTCAGTATTATGCACATGTGCACTGTTCGAAAACTAGGTTTTGTAGATGTATAAAAAAGACAAGATATGTACGTAAGCCTTTAAAAAATAAATGGGAGCTTGAAATCTGCCTCATTTTGATGGGAAACCAACAAAGCACTCAGATTCTACTAACAAAATCAGAAATAGAATATCTCTAGACTGGCGAAAGTAACTGTAAATATCCTTGTCATCTTCCAAAACACATGCCTCATGTTGAAACAAAATATATCTGTATATGCCAGCAACTAGCAATTATTTCTTATACATAACTGGGCATACAAGACCACTTTAACCCATAAAGAAATATAAAGGTCTTCAGGAAGAAAATGATAAGTTCCCAAGTATTATATATAGTTCAGCATACATGCGGTGGTGGCTTATTTGATAAACCACTACTTTTTAGATTCTTGATCAATAACGTATTTTAAAAACACAATTTATTGATCAATTACTATATACAAAGTATCATGCTAAGCATCTGATGTACATTGCTTTAATTTACAGCAGGCCTGTAACCTGTATACTATTATCCTTATCTTACAAATGAGAGAATTGAGATTTGTTAAAGGTTACACAGCCCGTAAAAGAATGCTAACAAGAGAGACATTTTGTAGACACCAGCTCTTCATTTCCTACCTACAACAATTCTTTAGTGTAGACAAGTGATTCTTTTCATTCTAAGTCACTATGCCAATATAGCTTTAAAACAAGCGTCCTGTGTATAACCGCCCCCCACCAGAATCCTAACCCCTCCCTATAAAGAAATATTGGGGGTGCCTGGGTGGCTCAGTCAGTTAAGCGTTTGACTTCGGCTTAGGTCATGATCTCACAGTTTGTGGGTTCGAGCTCCACATCGGGCTCTCTGCTGACAGCCAGCTCAGAGCCTGGAGCCTGATTCCGATTCTGTGTCTCTCTCCCTCTCTCTCTCTCTCTCTCTCTCTGTCTCTCTCCCTCTCAGAAATGAATAAAACATTAAAAAGATTTTAAAAAAAAAGGAAATGTTGGGGGTGATCCGTCTTCTTCACTGAGTCTGGGTGCTCTTTCCGGGTTGTCTCTTTTACTTACCTCCTGGCTCAGGTTTTATAAGGACCTCCTTATAATTTCAGGCCTCCTGGGGCATTAACTCCCAAAGTTTTCAGCATCTGGCATCAGAGTTGCTCTATTGTCTACAAACCCTGAGCTCAAAATTATCAGTTTAATTTTACTATTGCTATGCAGTTAAAATGACACCAAGCACATCATAGAATGTATAGCCCTGAGGTAGTCAGGCCAGTAAATTAAAAATATTACTTTTGAAAGAAATAGATATAGATAAGCTATATGTAATATACATACGTTATATAATATGTTATATTATATACATAACAAAGTGGTAACTGAAAGTGAGCTGTAAACACATTCTTACAAACCAGAGATTTAGAGAAGCTCAAAATAATGCCATGAAGCTTTATAGGATACATGATAACGTGTTGAAATTTTTAATGTCACTAAAACAAAGTTCAATACCTGTGTCATTTGTTAATTCATTTAAATCAGTTATTGTCCAACGTTTTCAGGGTCTGAGCTTACATGTTGCCTGCTCCCAGGCCACATTTCTGAGGAGACTAAGGAGGAAAAGAGATACAAACAGAATACTCCAATCCTAGTGACTGCGTGACTGATTGCATTCTCTTCCAAACGAACAATAAGTTCTTGTATAGTTCTTCTGAATATCCACTGCAATAAATCTTTCTTGAACTACAGAGAAAATCAGCATTCCCACCTTCATATAACTTCACAGGGATCTACATGACCCATTTTCTGGTTTGATTCCCCAAATGTCTTTCACCTTAAAGCTTGGGTAGATGCTGGGAGTTTAACCATCACCTCAAATCACCCAAAGATCATTGATCCATTTTCCCTTGAGTTATATGGAATTTCTTGCTAGCACTCAAAGCCCATATAGCTTGGTCGTGGAGTGAAAGGAAGTGGAGAAGTAGAAAAGAGGAAGCCTTTTACATAATTACAAATAGATACACACACACATATATATGTATATACATGCAACATAATATATATCACCTTGTTTCAGTGATAATAATAGTATTATATTATTATGATGTTCCTATTATATACCATGCCTTGTACTAAGCTCTTTCATATACAACATTAATCCTATTTTATAATAAAGGAGACAAAATGATAAGAAATTTGCCCAAAGTCTCACTGTCACATAAGTGGCAGCAGCAATGGAGTTTAGAATGAAGTGTTATAACTATAAATCCAAAATCCTTATTTCACCATGGTCCTTAAGTCTGGTACCTTCTTTCTCTACACAAAAATGCTGATTAAAAAGACACACACACAACTCTAGACTTTCCCTTCAGTACCTTATGCAAAAAAACTTGGATGGGAATTTTCTTTGTCTGCCAACAGTAGTGTTTTAAGGAGGTAATACCACCTGCATGAGTCATCTAGTGCTGCAAAATTATCACAAACTCAAAAGTGATATGAGTTTAAAAAACACACATTTATTATCTCACAGTTTCTGTATTCAACGGTCTTGTCATGGCCTAGTTGGGTCTTCCTCTTTTTTATTCAAAGCTAGCAAAAGATGGAGGGTCCTTTAGTACAACAGATGTTACAATCTTAGGTAACATATATATAATCCAGTACAGATACTCAATCATGGAAATGCCGTTCCTTGTTCTGGTTAAAAGTAAATCTTGGTGTCACCCACATTCAAGGAAGAGGTATGATAAGAACATTCTCTTGTGTTCATTAACAAGAGGTAGGGATCATGGGGACCACTTTGGAGTAAGCCTGCCATACCTGATGTTAATGAGTTTTCAGACCCAGTTTTATCTTTTTATGTAATAGGAATATTCATTACATAAGTTCCTTGAGCTTTATTAACAAAACTTCAGAAACTGGATGGCTTAAATAACAGAAATGGATTGTCTTACAGTTCTGGAGTCTGTAAGTCCAAGATCAAGGTGCTGACAGGGTTGTCTCTTTATGACTGCTGTGAGGATCTGTTCCATGCATCTCCCTTGGTTTCTGGCGGGTTGCTGGCAATCTCTGGCATTCCTTAGCTTCTGGAAACATCATCCCAATCACTACCTTCATCTTCACATGGTACCTTCTCTGTGGTCCTGCCTGTCCAAATTTAATTTTGTTACTATGACCCCAATTATACTGAATTAAGGTCTACCCTAATGACTTCCTTTTAACTTGATTTTCTCTGCAAAGATACTATCTTTAAATAAGTCGCATTCTCGGACACTGAGTACTAGGACTTGCATAAATGAATTTTTCAATTTTTCTTAACAATTCAATTCTTAACACTAATGGTACCCATCATCAGGGTGGTTGGGAGGATTACAGATAGATTTTAGAGATTAATACCTGGCTTCTCACAGGTATCTTCCCGGTAAATGTGGGATTATAATTTGATTATGACTAATTTTGACTCTCCTATTTTGAGACGATACTCCTTATTTTCCATAGATTAGAAAAGTAATAAAATCATCTTTATTTGCCTTCACTGCCTTCCAAAATTTAGCTTGTATTCATTAACTTAAAGACCATTTCCCTGGGGCGTCTGGGTGGCTCAGTAGATTAAGGGTCTGACTCAGCTCAGATCATAATCTCACGGTTGGTGGTTTCGAGCCCTGAGTCGAGTTCTGTGCTGACAGCTGGCTCAGGGCCTGGAACCTGCTTCAGATTCTGTGTCTCCCTCTCCCTCTGACCCTCCTCTGCTCATGCTGTCTCTCTCTCTCAGAAATAAATAAAATATTTTTAAAAATTTTAAAAAAGATAACTTCCCTGAGAATTACAGTGTTTTTCACCACACTATTTTTTTTAATGCTTATCTTTTATTTTTGAGAAAGAGAGAGAGAGAGAGAGAGAGAGAGAGTATGAATAGGGGAGGGAGAAACAGAATCCAAAGCAGGCTCCAGGCTCTGAGCTGTCAGCACAGAGCCATATGCAGGGCTTGAACTCATGAGTTGTGAGATCATGACCTGAGCTGAAATCAGATGCCTAATCAACTGAGCCACCCAGGCACCCTGACCACATTTTCATCCTAATGACTAAGCACATCTTTTAAAAGTCTGTCTAGTCATTTATTTCAAACTCATTAAAGGATATTTATTGAGTGTCTACTATAAGCTATCATTCACTTACTAAAACAACTTATATTTAAAAGTGAAGAAACAGAACAGTTATTTGACTGGTGTAAATTCACAAACTAAGATCAGATAATGAATATAACAGGATGCCCTTTAGTATCAAGTGCTGAACTAGGGGGCAAAGATGCCCAGCTGGGAATAAATTGAAAGAACCACCAACCAGTCACCTCCGCATAAGTCTGACTGAGACGCCCTCTTCCTACAACCACCCCTCACCCCCTCAGATACATGAAGATCCAAAGGGGAAAAGAGTTTGCCTTTTGAAAGAATGCAACGTCCCTGAAGATGGGAGGAAAACAGGGATACCTTCTGTCCCCAAAGCCAAGAGTATCCTGTGAATAAGGAACAAAGATGAATTAATGTGTTAATCTGCTCAAGTCCCAAAAATAAAATACCATAGACTGGGTGGCTTAACCAACAGAAATCTATTTTCTCACAGTTCTGGAGACTAGAATGGTTGGGTTCAGAAGAGGGCTCTCTTCCCAGCTTGCAGATGTCTGCCTTTCCACTATGTGCTCACAGGCCTTTCATCATAGCAAACACGTGGGGAAAAAAAAGATGTCTGGTGTCCTTTCTTAGGAAGACACTAGTCTCATGACAGTGCCACTCCCTCATAACCTCACCTAACACTAATTCCTTTCCAGAGGCCCCATCTCCAAATGCCATCACAGTGGAGGGTTAGAACTTCAACATATTAATTTGGAAAGAACACATTTAGCACATACCAGCTAGTTTGGGGGAGTGGGAGCCTTTATTGGGCAGGAATTGAACCTCCTTGGATGAGTTTGTTTATCTCCTTCCTCCCCTCCTCATCTTCCATTAGAAGAATTGAAATTCTTGAAAATGCCACTGGGTTGTGAGAGAAAGATGAAGATGGCTCAAACTTGAGTGTTATTTGATGTATTCATTTCATCAAGTTTCAAGGCTTCAAATCAGCAGCATTGGCCACTGTCTCCTTAGACATTCTGCTGACTGCAAATCAGTTGACAGCCAACATCAATCCCTCTATTGGTAGAGAAGTGAAGGTTTGGCCAACGGTAACTTGACTCATGAATTGAGGCTCCCACCTTTAACTATAGACAGAAAAATACCTCTAATCTCCTTAACACCCATGAGTTAGGAAAGTAGGAAACTATCTTCCCTTGGGAACACTGCCCACATGACCTTTCTTCCTCACAGTGTTCTTCTTATATCAACAGAAAAATAATTAAGTAGCCCATGACATTTTCCTTGCTTTCTCAGAATGCCTAACAGTGACCACCAGTAGCTGGTCATTCTTCTGACAGAGTTCATGGGATACAAAACAGCTTTTGTCCCCAGATGTGGGCCTTAAGTTATGCACTTGGCAATTAACACTAGTCTGTAATGTGAGTTAGTGACAAGAACAAATGGCCTTACATGTCAGCAAGCATCAAAAGCACCTGGATGGGTTTGTTAATCCACAGATCTCTGGTTCCCACCCTCCACATTTCTGAGTTGGTAGGTTTGAGGTAAAGCCTGAGAATTTGCCTTTGTAATAGGTTCCTAGACAATGCTGCTGTTTGTGGGTCTGGGACCACTCTGAACACTACCAGCATATTCTAAACCCAGTGCACATTCCATTCTCCTATAAAATGATGACTCTTTGTCATGTTGGTTCATTAATATTCACAAAAGTTAAGATTTTGTCAATTATATTCTATACCCCATAAGATTAATGTGTCTTATATGTTTTCTCTATCCCTTTACACAGTAGGTATTTAAAATACACATAGGTTTATTGACGCAGCACAGGATTTAAGGGTAATATCCACAAAGGTCTGGAATGCATTTCATGCCACTTACTGTTAAGACTGTGTATCTTTTATATTACGGCATGCCTTATCTTCACAGGGAAAATGTAACAATCAGACTGTTTGTAAATACCTTGACATGTTCTATATAAGGTCAATTATGACTAATTATTTCTAGACTAACAGGCAATAGCTCTTTGTTTAAAAAAGATGATATGCCAATGAAATGCATTATTCCACACCTACTTTTATTTACAGGATTAAAATGCATTCTAAATGATGTCAAGTTTTCTTTTACCTGATATCCATATTCAATTTTCTCTTTTCTTTTTAAAGAAAAAACCTTACTTTAGCTTTACTGAATTGGTTACCATTAAGTAATTTTCTCTTTAAATATTCCTGGTAAGTGCTGAACTTAAAGGCAAGGCTATCAGAACTTTAGCTACAGTGCTGGTGGCAACAGGGCTCTGTTATCAAGTCTGTTAATTATTTATTCACACCTGGTTCACCACTGATTAACAAAACCTATTAAGGCCTTCCCTTGAAGACCTTGCTGTTGACATGTATTTGCAGCTGTTGTTGATTTTTTTCCAAATTAGCACATTATGTGTTTGGAAAACAGACAAAAAACAGCTGCAGTGTCTGAATGCATTTATTATGCTCTTCTGAAAATGCTATTTAGGTTTACTAGTAAATGATGAAGTCAGAGTGAAATGCACTGTTAACTCTGCACTTCTGGTATGTATGGGTCTGGCGGAAACAGAAAGCTCAGAGAGTCACGTGAAAACTTCAGCCTTCACTTTGGAAATGAATTCGTGATAGCAGAAAAATGAATGGCACTCCAGCAATTTCCCTTTTGGGTCAGCAAAGTCTGAAAAAGATGTAAAATTAATTAAAAATACACATGGGTTTATTAAAATAGTATTACCTTGACTTTCATATTATACTGTGCTGAATGTTTTATAGTCTTTATAGTCCATCATGAATCCATCTAGCTCCAGGTTGTAGTAATAAAATATTATTTTTAAAGCCTGGGTTAATGACTAATATATATACATTTATTTATTTATTTATTTATTTATTTATTTATTTATTTATTTATTTTTGAGACAGAGAGAGCATGAGCAGGGAGGGGCAGAAAGAGAGAAAGAGGGAGACACAAAACCCAAAGCAGGCTCAGGCTCTGAGCCATCAGCACAGAGCCCGATGTGGGGCTTGAACTCACAAACCGATCATGACCTGAGCTGAAGTTGGATGCTTAACCAACTGAGTCACCCAGGCACCTCTAAAAAGTATATTTTTAAGATTTAAGATCTCAGTTGTTGCTGCAATAAGGCAGTAGGAAGTAACTTGCCTTCCTAGATTAAACCACCTGGCTTTTAGCAAAGTTTAGAAATCACATAATTACATCACATCTCCAAAGTGCTTGTAGCTACCTAGACACAGGACATCATTTCAAAAGTCAAGGCCTTCTCCATCTTCAAATATTGTGCAGATTCATTCCTTTTGTGGAGACGGTCAAAGAACAGTGAGAAAGCTGATCTGAGTCTAAACTTTAATTTCCAGTTGCACTTGCTCCCTTTTACCATTTACTCCAAAATCATGGTAAAATGACTCTTCTTGCTGATATTTTACATATCACAACTCCAATGTTCCAGTAAAGAAGCTACTGCCCAGAAGGCTGCCTATGTAACAGGTGGAACTTCTGTTATCATTTAAGCTTTGACAATACAAATTTCTTCCAGTCCCTAATTCCATGAAGTTGTACAAAGCTTTTTCAAATTTTAACACTAAAATATACACATTCATCTTTATTAGAGACAGGTGTTGTCTAATTAGCACTCTGTTTACTTCATTGTTCTTGTCACAGATATGCTTACCAATTCAGACATACGTATCTAGGTTATTAATTATACTGAAAAGTACTACATTGTTTTAAAATACCAGTAATATAAGGTCACAGCCTTTTCTTCACACTGTCTCCCAAACCCGAAATAAACTTGGCAGGGTTTTGAACCTACATGACATTTGGCTGTGTAAACCAAGTCCTTGAATGTAAGCAATATAAACAGATGCTGACTATCTTAAGCAAAAGAGGAATTGATTAGCAGTTCAGAGTCACTGGGAGACTAGAAAACTGGACCTGGACAACACCACCACTACCATTAAGGAATTTACTCCATCTTTGTTTAATTTGAGCATATGAGAAATTCTAGGTAAAACCATTTGATAGACGGAGTCATTTGCCAGTGAACTTCCTGCCAGTTGGCATAGAGATAATCTATGCTTTGGGAATTAGGATGTTTCTTCTTGCTGAAAACCATACAATTAAAAATTTCCCAAACATTAAGAAGAAGGGCTGTGTATTTGTAGGCAAATGAATGACAACTGCACTCACCATTTTTTAAGACCCAGCTTAAGCCTCAACACCTAAATCAAATCTTTCCTAAATGCTTCAACTTTATCATATTTTTCCTCCTACAACTGACCTCAGGTTCTTTGAGTCAGTATCATTCAGCTTATCATTTATATGTGTTAAGTCTATTTTAAAATTTTTCTTTACATTTTATAGGTTTGCTTTTCAAGATTGTTAGTTCCTTCAGGATAGAGCACATGTTTTATATATTTTTTTTATATTTAATCACAGCATACATCAGACCCAAACACAGATGGTAAGATGACACTAATCAAAGCTGGGTCCAAATGAATATGGCCAACCATTACATCAATGGTACAATATACCAAAAAAAATTGTTTTAAAATGATACTGTTGACGGGGGGAGAGGCAAGATGGCGGAGAAGTAAGGAGCTTGTACTTGCACTCGCGCCCATACATCACACAGAAAAGATCTGAAGTCATTGGAGGCCTTACAAAACCTGAGAGATTGGGAGAAAAAGGACACAGAATCCACTGAGAAAGCCTTCTAACATGAGTGCAAACTGGGGAAGATAAAATCCGGCCGGGATCAGAGATTCCAGGATGGGAGGCGATCCCCCTCTACCCTCTACGGGGAGTGAGAGGGGAAAAGGAGAGAGTCCGAAACAGAAAAACCTCCGCTTGGGGGGGGGGGAACCTCCGCTCGGTGCATAGAAAGACTGTACTTGCCAAATACCTGCACGCCAGGTCCCCTCGTGCCAGCTGGTCCGTGTGGGGGAAGGGGGAGGCTGAGGACACAAACTGCTTCTTTGTGCGGGCTCCTGACGGCTGGACTTCAGAGTAGCTGCGCGCCTGCCGCCATTGTAGCTCCTGGGCGGCTGGGGCCCCAGAAAGAGCCTCGCGGACACCGGGCGTCCACGCTCCTGGATGGCTGGAACTCGAGAGGGAAGGCAAAGAACTAAAAACTGGGAAATTTGCCTGTGAGTTCGTGTTTCGGGTGACGAGCCATAGAGGGACCCGGTTTTCCTTACTCTAGCGGACTCAGGCTCAGAGCACCTGGCAGGCAAGCCCCCGCCCATGCGCGCCACCCAGACCCAGGGAAGGAAGCAGCGATTCTGACTACACCCCCAGAGCTCGGCAGGGGGCCTGGAATTGCCCCGAGGGGGTTGCCTGGGAAGCTGTGTCTAAGGCAACTTCAGCGGGGCGGGCAGACTGGGATTTGGAGATTGGAACTGGCCTGGGTTGAAGAGTGCAACCAACTTTGGCTGCGCCCCCGGTACGGGGAGTTTACACGCCCAAAAAAGCGAGGTACAGCGCTTGGTTCAAGAAGGGACTGGAGGACCGTCACTCTCCTCCACACAACCGCCAAGACAGAACTCCCGACTAAGGCATTGCATCACGCCACACCCATCCCTGCTTGAGAGCTGCCCTCCTCCCCACCCTTTTTTTTTCTTTTTTCTTTTTCCTTCTTCTTTCTCTTTCCTCTCTTTTTTCCCCAGAACACTGACCTGATTAACTCTGGTCGCCAGCTTGCTTAAACAATCACAACGAGTCCATTCTGTAAATGTAAATTCTACACCTACCGACATTTTCATCTCTTTCTCTCAGGAGGAATTAGACTATATAGTTTCTCTGGATAATTCCAGCACCCTTCTCTCACCTATCCAACCATATTCTACCCTTTACCTCTTTGAAAAAAGTTTCTTATCCCTTCTGCCTGTTCATTCTATTTCCAATTTTGCCTCATCCCACCCTGTCTTCTCCCTCTTTCTCTCTGCTCTTCAACCAGCATTGCATACACACGGCTATTTAACTGTAGCTGGTAAATCCAGTTGTATGCTTTAAACCGTTCTTTGTCCAATGGTTTTCTTCTTTTTCCCTTTTCTTTTCCCCTTTCTGACCTTTTTATGTATTTTATACTCCCTATTATTCGCCCTCCCTCCTCCGTCTTTTCCCTTAACTTTTTTCGTTTTTACTCTCGCTTTGCATGTTAGTTGAATTAGCCTGTGCGTTCGTGTGCTCCTGTTCCCTGTGTGTTTGTCTGTCTGTTTTCTTTTCCAGGAATACCTCAAGAAACAAGCCAGAGTACACAAGGTGGAGAGTCCCAAATATCACTACGAATAGGAAAATAAAATAACCAAGGTCCTGACAAGAGAGACCAAGAGATACCATTCAAAAAACACTCTCTAAAAGGATAGGCCCTGGAAAGTCAGAGAGTCTTCTTGGATATAGCAGCCCTCATAGATACAGAGAGCAAAACAGGTCTTTAACACCAACAAGAGCCAGAAAGCTAACTAAAATGAGGAAACAAAAGAGCTTTCCTCCAAAGAAACTCCAAGAAGAAATGACAGCTAATGAACTGCTCAAAACAGATATCAGCAGCATAACTGACCAAGATTTTAGAATAATAATGGTAAAATTAATAACTGGACTTGAAAAATACATAGGGGACATCAAAGGAACTATGGCTACAAACAGAATGGAAAATAAAAATAAGCATGAAGAATTAAAAAATGCGATAAATGAGATACATAATAAATCAGAGCCCTCCAATGCATGAATTGAAGAGGCAGAAAGGTGAATAAGTGATTTAGAAGACACCATTATAGAAAAACCAGAAGCTGACAAAAAAAGAGACAAACTGATCCAGGAACAGGAAAGAAGAATTCGAGAGCTCAGCGATACGGTCAAACGCAACAATATCTGTATCATAGGAATCCCAGAAGAGGAAGAGAGAGGGAAAGGTGCTGAAGGAGCCCTGGAACAAATTATAGCAGAGAACTTCCCCGACCTGGGGAAGGAAGTCAATGTGGAAATACAAGAGGCTCAGAGGACTCCCCTCAGATGTAACTTGAATCGATCATCTGCATGACATATCATCGTAAAAATGGCAAAATACAAGGACAAAGAGAGAATTTTGAAAGCAGCCAGGGAGAAAAGGGCCCTCACATTCAAAGGGAAGCCTCTCAGAGTGGTGACAGACCTATCTACTAAAACTTGGCAGGCCAGAAAGGAGTGGCAGGAGATCTTCAATGTGATGAACAGTAAAAATATGCAGCCAAGAATGATCTATCCAGCAAGCCTGTCATTCAAAATAGAAGGAGAGATAAAAACTTTTCCAAATAAACAGAAATTGAAAGAATTTGTCACCACTAAGCCAGCCCTACAAGAAATCCTGAGGGGGACGCTCTGAAAGAAAGGTTGCAAGGAACAAAGATTCCAGAGACACCACCACAAACATGAACCCTACAAAAGATACAAAGACTCTAAACCCACATATTTCAATAATAACACTGAATGTAAATGGGCTGAATGCTCCAATCAAAAGACATAGCGTAGCAGAATGGATTAAAAAACAAAATCCTTCTATATGCTGTCTACAAGAAACTCATTTTAGACTGTAAGTTACCTTCAGATTAAATGTAAGGGGATGAACCACCAAGATCAAATGGGATTCATTCCTGCATTACAGGGCTGGTTCAACATTTGCAAATCAATCAATGTGATACATCATATCAATAAAATAAAAGATAAAAAGCGATATGATCCTGTCAATAGATGCAGGAAAAGCATTTGACAAAATACAGCATCCCTTCTTAATAAAGACTCTAGAGAAAGTTGGGATAGAAGGAACCTACTGAAACATCATCAAAGCCATCTATGAGAAGCCTTCAGCGAACATCATCCTCAACGGGGAAAAACTGAGAGCTTTCCCCCTGAGATCAGGAACACGACAAGGATGTCCACTCTCACCACTGTTGTTTAACATAGTGCTGGAAGTCCTAGCATCAGCCATCAGACAACAAAAGGGAATCAAAGGCATCAGAATTGGCAAAGAGGAAGTCAAACTTTCGCTCTTCCCAGATGACATGATACTGTACTTTGAAAACCCGACAGACTCCACCAGAAGCCTACTAGAACTGATCCAAGAATTCAACCAAGTTGCAGTTTACAAAATCAAGGTACAGAAATCGGTTGCATTTTTATACACCAACAATGAAGCAACACAAAGAGAAATCAAGAAACTGATCCCATTCACAATTGCACAAAAAACCATAAAATACCTCGGAATAAACCTAACCAAGGATACAAGAGATCTGTATGAGGAAAACTATAGAAAACTTATGAAGGAAATTGAAGAAGACACAAAGAAATGGAAAAACATTCCATGCTCATGGATAGGAAGAATAAATAGAGTTAAGATGTCATTACTACCCAAAGCACTCTACATATTCAATGCAATTCCAATCAAAATTGCACCAGCATACTTCTCAAAACTAGAACAAACTATCCAAAAATTTGTATGGAACCACAAAAGACCCCGAATAGCCAAAGTAATCCTGAAAAATAAAACCAAAAAGGGAGGGATCACCATCCCAGACTTTAGCCTCTACTACAAAGCTGTCATCATCAAGACAGTATGGTATTGGCACAAAAACAGACACATAGACCAATGGAACAGAATTGAGAACTCAGAAGTGGACCCAAAAGTATACAGCCAACTTATCTTTGACAAAGCAGGAAAGAATATCCGATGGAAAAAAGACAGCCTTTTGAACAGACGGTGTTGGGAGAACTGGACAGCACCATGCAGAAGAATGAAACTAGATCCTTTTCTCACACCATGCACAAAAATAAACTCAAAATGGATAAAGGACCTGAACGTAAGACAGGAAACGATCAACACCCTAGAGAGAAAGCAGGAAACAACCTCCTTGACCTCCACCGCAGCAACTTCTTACTTGACACATCCCCAAAAGCAAGGGAATCAAGAGCAAAAATAAACTGTTGGGACCTCATCAAGATTAAAAGCTTCTGCACAGCAAAAGAAACAACCCACAAAACTAATAGGCAACCAACGGATTGGGAAAAGATAGTTACAAATGACATATCAGATAAAGGGTTAATATTCAGAATCTATAAGGAACTCACCAAACTTCACACCTGAAAAACAAACAACCCAGTGAAGAAATGGGCAGAAGATATGAACAGACACTTCTCCAAAGAGGACATCCAGATGGCCAACAGACACATGAAACGATGCTCAGCATCCCTCCTCATCAGGGAAATACAAATCAAAACCACACTGAGATACCACCTCACGCCAGTCAGAGTGGCTAAAATGAGCAAATCAGAGAACTCTAGATGCTGGCGCGGATGTGGAGAAACGGGCACTCTCCTACACTGTTGGTGGGAATGTAAACTGGTACAGCCCCTCTGGAAAACAGTGTGGAGGTTCCTCAGGAAACTAACAATAGAACTCCCCTATGTCCCAGCAATAGCACTGCTAGGAATTTACCCAAGGGATACAGAAATGCTGATGCATAGGAGCACATGTACCCCAATGTTCATAGCAGCATTCTCAACAATAGCTAAAACATGGAAAGAGCCTAAGTGTCCATCAATGGATGAATGGATCAAGAAGATGTGGCTTATCTATACCATGGAATACTACATGGCAATGAGAAACAACGAAATCTGGCCATGTGTAGCAACATGCATGGACCTTGAGGGTGTTATGCTGAGCGAAATAATTCAGGCAGAGAAGGACAAATACCATATGTTTGCATGTATAGGAGGAAACGGAGGAACTTGACGGAGGAACAAGGGGGAGAAGAAGAGGGGAAATGGTGGGGGAAAGGGAGAGAGGCAAACCATGAGAAACTCTTGAATGCTGACAAAAACTGAGGACTGATGGATGTGGGGGGAAGGAGGGATGGGCATGGAGGAGGACACTTGTGGGGTTGAGCACTGAGTGTTATGTGGAAACTAATTTGAAAATAAACTATTTGTAAAAAAAAATAATAATAAAAAAATAAATAAAATGATACTGTTGAAGCAAAATACTTATTTAAGGAAAATTTTTCAAGATAGTCTTTAACAATGAGTACAATGTATATTAATGAATTGTGAGACACTAAGTATATAATGAATTAATATATATTCTATTCCCATATTCTTTAATAAGCTCTCTAAAATTATGTTAGGCAGCTTTTGAAATGGTTCTCCCACTGATGCTTCCTTGCTGGTATTTATGCTCTCTTGTAATCGTCTTCTCTTGCCTTGGTTCTAATAAATAGACTATGACAAAATAAGTAGAACGTCATTTCAGAAATTAGGCTGAAAAAGACTGTGGCTTCTGTCCTATTTCTCTCTGTCTCTCTCTGTCTCTGTCTCTGTCTCTGTCTCTCTGTGTGTGTGTGTGTGTGTGTGCGCGCTTGTGTGTCATTTATACTCTCATTCTTCTCGCTTCCTTTCATGAGAAAGCTGCCATATTTTTAGCTACTCCATGGAAAAACCCAAGTGCAAGGAACATAGGGTAGCCTATCACCAACAGACAGCAAAGAATTGAGATAATCATCCAACAGTTTACCAGGTATTGAATCCTAGCATCTACCATCAGTGATGTAGAGGGTGGAAGAGTATATTTTCTTAGCCAAGCTTTGAGATGACTACTGGTCAGCCAACTCTTTGATTAAAGTCTGTGAGATACTTCGAAGCAGAGAACTCAGGTTCTCCTGATCAAAAGAGCCAAAGAAACTGTGATCTATTCAATATCACTTTCTAAAATCAATGTAGAGAAATCCATTGCATTCCAATCCACTAATAATAAAGCAGAAGAAAGTGAAATTAAAAAAAAATCCAATTTACAATTTCACCAAAAATAGTAAAATATCTACCAATAAACAACCAAAGAGGTGAAAGTTTCTAGTAATTTGTTGCATAGGAATAGGTAATTAGTGGATACAAATATCAGAATTTGATGCGCTTGTAATATTGTATAGCTTTATTGAAGTATATTTGGATATAGTCAACTGCATATACAAAATATTCAATTTGACAAATTTTGTATTTGTATATTCCTGTAAATCTTCACCATAATCAAAGTAACTGAACATAATAAACACCTTCAATATTTTTCTTGTGTCATTTTGTAATTGCTACATCCTATCCTACCATTCCTCTGACCATTGACAAGCAACCATTTATTGAATTTTGTCACTATAGATTGTTTTTCATTTTTCTAGAATTATATATAAACGGAATCACACAGGATGTAGTCTTTTTTGATCTTTCTTCCTCACTTGGCACAATTATTCAGAGTTTTGAATTATCGCCTGTGTTAAGATGTTATTGCCTTTTATTGTGAAGTATTACATTGCATAGATATAGCATAATTTACTTCTCTATTCAGAAGTTGATGGGTTGTTGCCAATGTCCAGATACCAAAAATGAGTATGCTAAAACACATTTACATAATTGCTTATGTTGGTATACACTGCGATTTTCCTTGAGTAAAAACTAGGAGTGTTCCTACAAACATATAAACTAGCAAAACAAAAGCAGGAGGAAATAGAAATTTGAACAGACCAATTGTCAGCCATTAAATTGAGTCAGTAGTCAAAGAACTTCTCCCCCTAAAAAAGGAAAAAAATGTGATTTTACTGGTGAATTCTACCAAGGATTTAAAGAAGAGTTTATACCTATTATTCTCAAAGTATTCAAAAAATGCAAGAGTGAGGAAAACTTCTAAATTCATTCTATAATGCTAGTATTACCATGATACCAAAACCAGATAAGGACACTGCCGAAAAAGAGAACTGGAAGTCAATATCTCTGATGAACATAGATGTAAAAATCCTCAAAAAATATTAGCAAACTGAATCCAACAGTACATTTAAAAACATCATTCACACACAACCAAGTGGGATTTATTCCCACTAGGCAAGGCTGGTTCAATAATGGCAAACCAATCAATATGATATAGTACATTAATAAGAGAAAGGATAAATGCCAAATGATAATCTCAATAGGTGCAGAAAAAGCATTTGATAACGTCCAACATCCATTTATGATAAAACCCCTCAACTAAGTAAGTCAACATAATAAAGGCCACATATGAAAAACCCACAGCTAACATCATCCTCGATGGGGAAACAGAGCTTTTCCATAAGGTCAGAAAAAAAACAAAGATGTCCAGTCTCACCACTTTTATTCAAGATAGTAGTGGAAATACTAACCACAGCAATTACACAACAAAAAGATATAAAAGGCATCAAAATTGGTAAGAAAGAAGTAAAATTCACCATTTGCAAATGATATGATATATGATACCATGTATAGAAAACCCAATAAAGATTCCACCAAAAAATCACTAGAACTAATAAATGAGTTCAGTAAAGGTACAGGATACAAAAACAATGTACAGACATTCATTGTATTCCTTTATATGAATAATAAAGTAGCAGAAAGTGAAGTTAAGTAAAGAGTATCACTTACAATTGCACTAGAAACAGTAAAATATCTAGCAATTAACTTAACCAAAGAGGTAAAAGACCTGTACTCTGTCAACTATAAAACACTAATGGAATAAATTAAAAATGATGCA
Source organism: Proteles cristata cristata (assembly GCA_017311185.1). NCBI lineage: Eukaryota > Metazoa > Chordata > Mammalia > Carnivora > Hyaenidae > Proteles > Proteles cristata. The sequence continues at coordinate 369,937 of JAESUZ010002627.1, forward strand.
AAAAGTGGAAATATATTTCATTTTCATGGGTTGGAAGAACAAATACTGTTAAAATTTCTATCCTACTCAAACCAATCTATAGATTTAATGCAATCCCTATCAAAATACCAGCAGTATTTTTCACAGAATTAGAACAAATAATCCTAAAAATTTTATGGAACCACAAAAGAGCAAGATGAACCAAAGCCATTTGAAAAAGAAAGATAAAACTGGAGGTGTCACAAATCTAGACTTCAAGTTCTATTTCAAAGTGACAGTAATTAAAACAGGATAGTACTAGCATGAAAAGGGACACATAGATTAATGGAATAAAACAGTAAACCCAGAAATAAACCCACAATTATATAGTAAATTAATCTTCTACAGAAAGATAGTCTCTTCAACAAATGGTGTGGGGAAAACTGGACAGCTACATGCACAAACAATGAGACGACCACTTGATTTCATCATGCACAAAAATAAAACTCAAAATAGACCAAAGATCCAAGTATGAAATATTAAATTTGAAACCATAAAAATCCTGGAAGATAGCACAGGCAATAATGTCTCTGACATTGGTTGTAGCAATGCTTTTTTTTTTTTTTTTTTAAAGAGAGGTCTCTGGAGGCAAGGAAAATAAAAGCAAAAATAAACTATTGGGACTACATCAAAGTAAAAAGCTCTGTACAGTGAAGAAAACCAACAAAGCTAAAAGGCAGTCTGCATAATGGGAGAAAATATGACTTATCTAATAAATGTTGTATCTCCCCAACTATTTTTCCCCCTCTTCTCCCACATGGTCCTCCATTAAATTCCTCCTAATCCACCTATACGTGCAAACATATGGTATCTGTCCTCTGCCTGACTTATTTCGCTCAGCAAAACACCCTCAAGGTCTATCCGTGTTGCTACACATGGCCAGATTTCATTCTTTCTCATTGCCATGTAGTATTACATTGTACAGATAAACCACATCTTCTTGATCCATTCGTCAGTTGATGGACACTTAGGTTGTTTCCATGTTTTGGATATTGTTGAGAGTGCTGCTATGAACATTGGGGTCCATGTGCCTCTATGCATCAGCATTCCTGTGTCCCTTGGGTAAATTCCTAGCAGTACTATTGCTGGGTCATAGGGGAGTTCTATTGTTAATTTTTGAGGGACCTCCACACTGTTTTCCAGAGGGGATGCACCAGTTTACATTGCCACTAACAGTGTAGGAGGGTGCCCATTTCAACCTGGATGGGAAGAGATTCTTAACTATAGAGAACAAACTGATGGTTACCAAAGGGGAGGCGAGTGGAGGGATGGGTGAATTAGGGGATGTGGACTTAAGATTACTTCTCATGATGAAACATAAAGTAAAATGATAAAAAACAAATGCTTAATAAAAAAAAACCTCATAAAAAAAAAACTAGGAGTCTGATTTATATGGTAGGTTTATGTTTAAGTTTTTAAATAAACTGGCTAATTTATTTCCATATTAGTTTTATGATTTTATATTACAAACACCAGTGTATGAGAGTTTCTGTTTTTCTATTTTCCCATCAACAGTTGATATAATCAGTGTAATATTTTAAAAATGTAAATTTTGATGTAAATATTTATCTATACTTAATCCAGAGAATTGTTCTAAATACAACACATGACAACATAGATCCACTAGGTCATGAAAATTTCTGATTCCCAAGATAAATTTTCCTTGAGTAAAATTTCTACTCAGAAAAAAATAAATGAAGCGGGGATGGGCACGGAGAGGGACACTTGTGGGGATGAGCACTGGGTATTATATGGAAACCAACTTGACAATAAACTATTTGTAAAAAACAAAACAAAAAAAGAAAAAAGAAATGAGAATAAGAGGTAAAGATTGCTTATTTTAAGGAACTCATGCTAGAAACCTACTAATCAAACTTAAAAAGACATGTCTGTCTTTACCCTTCATCACCCCTACTGGAGGTGAAATTGGTAAGATACTCTTACTCCCACTTCTGCCTGGCTTCTTGCAGTTTACAGTAGCAACTAAAGGAGTTTGACAGCATTCACTGCCAAAATGCAATTATAGCTAAGTGATGGTTTCTTTGGAACTTATGGGCATATGAGATGAGAGAAGGAGCTTCAGATTTTTTTTTTTTTAACTTTCATAGAGTACACTGTGACTTGAAAAATTTAGAAAGTAGTGCTCAAAAAATAAAAAGAAAATATCAGTTATTTTTTTCCAGTTTTGAGATGGAATTGGCATATAACATTGTATTAGTTTATTATTATTTTTTAAGAGAAACAGAGGGTGCAAATGGAGAGGGAACCAGGGTGGGAGAATCTTAAGCAGACAGATAATAGATAAATAGATAAATTTCTATTAACATACAATCTACTGGGATTCAATCAAGAAGAAATAGAAAACCTGAATAGAAGTAAGGAGATGGAATCAATAATCAAAAATCTCTCAACGGAAGAAAGGGCAAGTCAATGGCAGATGTATCTATTTAGCTAAGTGATACACATTCAGATATGCTAAATATGGAGACCATGTCTCAAAGCAGCCTTTGAGAAAGATAAAGGACAAGGAGATATCTATCTAGCTCCTTCCTGCTGCCTATTTCCATTAGTCAAATTTTTCCTGACAGTAGGTTAATTCTACTGCATTTCCGGCTGCTTCTGGCTAAAGTGGTACCTTAAAGACCAATTTTGGAGCACCTGGTTGGCTCAGTCAGTTGAGTGTCCGACTTCGGCTCAGGTCATGATCTCACCGTGTGTGGGTTTGAGCCTCACATAGGGCTCTGTGCTGACAGCTAGCTCAGAGCCCGGAGCCTGTTTCAGATTCTATGTCTCCCTCTCTCTCTGACCCTCCCCTGCTCATGCTGTCTCTCTCTCTCAGACATAAATAAAACATTAAAAAAATAAAAGACCAGTTTTACACTCCTGGTTGTGTCGTTTCATTCAAGTCTAGGAGAAGATAGGAAAACTGGGTGTGGGGTTGGACAGTCCAGGAGGTGGAATCTCACGGATTAGAACAGAGTTGCTTTTTCAGCAAGCCAGTGTCATATGATCTATAAGCCAATGTGTATAAGCCAAAGTTATTCGTCCAGCAAGCCAAGCTGTATGTTCTAGAGGTGATGCCAGGGAAATCAAGAAAGTCCATAAACTATTATGATTTTTTTTGTAAATCAGTGTTATTTGAAATACAATTGTGAATTTTTGGTGAGGCTATGCATAAGCATACCTTGTGGATCTTGGCTAAGTCCCACATAAATGAACTAGGTGATGCTGGCACTCATAAGGGGAAATCACAACTTGAAATATACTCCCAGTGGGTTTTTACATGTAAACCCTTACCCCTTAAGTATGTGAAGAGGACAGATTTTTGTCTCTATTTTTTAAAGAAAGGGGCATCTTCACAAAAGATGCCAAATTTTTTCAAACGTTTAAATATTTTTAGTTTTTAAAAGAATATCATTCAAATCCATACTAAAATTAAATGAGCAGTATATGCTCAAGTCTAATTTTACCTGATACACACACATGCACACACACAGAGTCATAAAGATACACTATTAAATAGATATATGAAGTTATTATTCTCAGTATTCACCAAACATCTCTTTATACCAGGGCCATTTTATTTTATTATTTTTTAATGTTTATTTATTTTTGAGAGAAATTGAGAGAAATGGAGAGGCAGAGTGTGAGCTGGGGTTGGGCAGAGAGAGAGGGAGACACAGAATCTGAACCAGGCTCCAGGCTCTGAGCTGTCAGCACAGAGACTGACATGGGGCTCAAACCCACCCACTGTGAGATCATGACCTGAGCTCAAGTCAGACACAACTGATTGAGCCACCACGTGCCCCTACACTACAGCCATTTTAATTGAGACATCATCTAACCAATTCAAATTTAATTCCATTTTCAAAATATTAATTAAATATCTACCAACTTTGCAAGCATACCCTTTGTATATATAAGGAAAAGGATACTTGTGCACTGTATTTTTCTAAGGTATATTGAGGACTGACTCATTATTTTCTATTGATTCTCAAGGAAAAATTCAGAATGATTACTTTAATTCCAACTTATTGCTGCACATACCACCTAAGATTAGAACAACAGTGTTTTGATTTCCTTTGTTAGTTTTAATTATAATTGGTATAATGTGAAATGAATACTTTCTTTTTTTAAAAAGCACATTTTCAGAGCATCTGGGGGGGCTCAGTCGGTAAGCGTCCAACTTTGGCTCAGGTCATGATCTTGCAGTTCATGGGTTTGAACTCTACATCAGGCTCTGTGCTGACAGCTTAAGGCCTGGAATCTGTTTCAGATTCTGTGTCTCCTTCTCTCTCTGACCCTCCCCCAGCTCATGCTCTCCCCCCATCTCAAAATCAATAAATTAAAAAAATTTTAAGCACTTTTTCACTCTATTTTCAAATAAACAGATATGTCACTGAATTTGATTTGAATACTTATGTATGTTAAGGCTGTCATTTTTACTTCAAGTTTTTATCTTAAAACTGAGACTTTTTTGTGTGGGAAAAAAAGCAGTTTCCATCTAAAAATTATAAATCTATCCACAGCTAAACAATAAGGAGAAAAGGCACTTTGATTTTTTTAGCAAAAAATGTCAGCTCTATATATAGGAAAACTTAATTGGTTGCAAATATTGAGTCAGATTCTCCAACATTCTGTAGAGTCTGATTGCAGAAAATTTTAAGTCTATGTTAACTGTTTCATGTAGGATTTCCTTCTTACATAAATTATTTCAAAAATAACAAATGTTAAATTTTTGGTTGTTGCAAAGTGTTAATCTTTGATCAATAAATGAGCCACTGTTTTAATGTTTCTAGTAACACCACAGTGGTTTTATTATCTGAGCACTTTTGCAATTAAAAAAATAATTTTATGGATTTGCAGCATTTAATTCAGTATCATGAACCCTGTATACTTAAAAAAATTGCAACTGATGAAAATGATGATGATAATGATAATAATTATGATGTGTTCATGGCTTTAGTAGCTTCTGCATGCACTTTTTTTTAAAGAAATTCTTAGCATATAATGTGTTGCTTTTTCTTTTAGTAAAAGTCTTTTGCTATTTCCAAGATTCACATAGTGTTTGAATCATCTACATATCCAATTTTGCATTTGTATTCTAAACTCCAGTTTCTAAATCTATATAGTAGAGTTTCTCATTATTATTCCCATATTTTAAATTCTTATCCTTAAGATTTTTTTGTAAAATACACGTGACTATTTTATATCACAAATACATCAGTTTTCTAAGCAATTGTGAATTTTTCAGGTAAACTCTATTTGGCAAAAGCCAATCTCCTCTTTCTTGAAAGAGAAAAAAAAAACACCCTTTACAACTGCAAAACACTATCCCATAGATTTTAATGACATTTTAATGAGATTTCTATAACTCTATAATATCCTAGTAGGAAAAAATCAGTTCCAAAGACAGAAGTTAGGAGCACAGACTGCCTCAAATACTGCCTCTGTCACATCCGTATGTGACACATATATGTGACATTGAGTGAGTTACTTAGCTATCTTCTGTTTCAGTTTCTTTATGTAGAAAGCAGAGATAATAGGGTTATTTTGAGGATTAAATTGATGAATATGTAGAAAGCAGTAAAGTAGCAAATGTCTGGTGCTAAGTGTAGGCTTATATCTTGCTTTAATTTTTTTCATCATCATTTTGTCTGATAGAATTTCTCACACTGACTTATATAATGATATTTGCAAGGAGCATATGCCATGCTATTAAATAACATAGAAAGGGAAGAAGAATGTTATACTATGTATCATATGCTATTGTACTCCAGTTCTGCCTTTAAAATTTAGTTAAGTCCAAGCTGAAAATGAAAAATTTGGCCAATGTACTTTTTTATTCTTATTTAATAACCCTCATCTACATATTTCTGAACATTTGATAAATGAATAAATCCTTCATCTTGAGTCAAAATGTTAATTACACCACACCACCATGGCCTCAGCAAACATTTATTGAACACTAGTTATGTGGCAAGCATTGTGTTAGGCTTCAGTGGTACATGGAAATTATCTTAATGACTTTTGAAATTTACCCATCAGAATATGCACATAAGGAAAAATTACGACACAAGTTAGAAGTAATACTTCCTGTGGAGACATAGTGCTCAGAGGAATGACTTCTCAGTAGAGGAATGGCTGAAGAGTCAAGGAAAGCCCTACAAAAGAATATATATTAAAGGATATCTAGTAACGGGCAGATATCTCACTCCCAATATTCAGTCAGTCAATAAAAGTGATTTTTTTTCTCCAATTGTACCTTATATGTGTACTCTCCTCATTTTTTCTATCCTCTCTCCCTTGTCCCCCAATTACAAATCCATAGTGCTAATGTCTACGATCATTTCAAAAATCCTTAGCTGGCTTTTTTGATTTTAGCCTCAGCTACATCCAATTAACCATCCTATGAACCATTTAACACCAATCTATATTTCTTCAAAGGCTACAATCATCACACCCCTCCCTCAAACCTTAAAAAATCCATTACAGTCAAATCTTGCATTGGTTTCCAAATATAGTTCTCCCTCTGTAAGCCAATGTAGACCTTCCTTTAAAGTTGGGATCAATTCCTCATGATCATGAGGGAAACCAGTGGCAAATCTGGCAGAGCCTATTTACTGTTATTAATCTCTCTGTGAATGCTCCTCCTGGACTATCCATCTATTCATATGCAGCCACTCATTGGAGATCAAATTCAAGTGCCGCTTCCTGCTTACAACTCCTTAATGGCATCCTCCCTCACTTGTTTTCCCTATTCCCAGGTGTTTTTAAACCACTGCACAGAACTTAGCATGTTGCTATGTGTGTCATATGTCTTGCTTGCTATTGTTAATAGGATTCATAATTACAAACGTACAAATATAAGATAGTAGAGTCTCTGTCATCCTGGCTCACTGAACACCAATTTGGAATATAGTCTTTTATCTTCTTGCATCAGATATATAGTATGAATGAGAAAGAAGTATCTGTGATAGTAGTTCTCAAACATATTGCTTGCAGAACTCCTTTACTCTCTTAAAAACTATGGAGAGGAAGGGCACCTGGATGGCTCAGTCTGTTAGGCATCCCGTTCCTGATTGCAGGCCCTGATCCCAGTTGATGAGATTGAGCCCCACATCAGACTCTGCCTTGAAAGCACAAAGCCTTCTTGTGATTCTCTCTCTCTCTCTCTCTCTCTCTTTCTGCCCTTCCTCTGTTCCTACTCTCTCTCTCTCAAAACAAGCAAACTTTAAAGAAATAAATTTTAAAAAATGAATTATGGAGAACTTCAAGGAGCTTTTGTTTGTGTGTATTTTACCTATCAAAGATTCTTGTATTTCAAGTTAAAACAGAAATGTATTAAATTTCAAGTGCTTAATTTGTAGTACATGTAAAATAATGTATTTTATGTCAACTAAATGTGTATTCCAAAAAAATGAAATTAGTGAAAGAGGTGTATCCATTTGCATTTTTATGACTTCTTTATATCTGCCTCAATGGAACAAGACTGAATTTAATTTTCTTATCTATTTCTGGATTCAGGCAGTGTATATATATATTATGTTTAAATATAATTTATATGTTATATATAAATATAATACACATATATATTATATATAATATATATATATATTAAGTTTATTTATTTAGTTTGAGAAAAAATAAGAGAGGAGGTACATGCAAGCAGGGGGAAACACAGGGATAGAAGAGGAGAGAATCCCAAGCAGGCTCCATGCTGCCAGCACAGAGCCTGATGTGGGGCTCAATCTCACAAACCATGAGATCATGACCTGAAACAAAATCAAGATTCAGATGATTAACAGACTGAGACACCCAGGCACATCAGAAATGTTATTTTAATGGAGTTATATAAAGGATATCTGGCTTTGTACATATAGTTAGAAAAGAGGAGTGTTCTAAGATTTTTCAGATAATTATGGATCTTCTTTGATATTAGACCAAAATACTCAATAAGTCATGGTTTATCAGAGACTAGTTGCAGTAAGAAATCTAAACTTTTTGTAACGAACTTTTTTATACTATTATGTTAAAATCTTTTGCTTTTCTTGCGTGCTGAATGGATCATTTATTGAGGCATAATTTTGAAATATTGTGCATTGGTCATCTGAAAAAATGTGTTTACTGAGTTATGTAGATATTTAAGCTTTTTATATTTTTATACAATATATTAAAATAACGATTTGAGGGGAGCCCGGGTGGCTCAGTCAGTTGAGTGTCTTACTCTTGATTTTCTCAGGTCATGATCTCATGGTTTGTGGGTTCCGTGCTGACAGTGTAAGGACTGCTTGGGATTCTGTCTCTCCTTATCTCTCAGTGCCTCCCCCATTTGTACTCAAGCTCTCTCTCAAAATAAATAAAGAAATTTAAAATAAAATAACAATTCTTAATAACACCACCAATCTCATCTCCAAAATCTTTAGGTATTAGAGGCTTTCATGCTCCCTATTGAAGAGATGATTTCCAAAATGTTTGAAAGTATATCACTGGTCATAAAATTGTCAGGCTTTTTTTCCCCATGAAGTAACAGTCTCACTTCATTAATATATTTTAGAAAATGTCTGTATAATACCCAACTTTAAATAAGCATATTTTTTTCCTGTCAGTAATTCGCTCAACTAAAAATGGTACTTCAGGAAAAAAAGAGCTAACAACTTAGCTCACAACTCAAAGGTCTTCATGAATATTTCCACTCTAAACAGATATGAACAATATATCTGAACAAGGATTTAGAACGATAGTCATATCACTACTAGCTGGGCTTGAAAAAGCATGGAAGACACCAGAGAAACCCTTGCTGCTGAGATCAAAGACCTAAATACTAGTCAGGTTTAAACAAAACATGCTATAACTAAGATGCAAAACCAACTGGAGATAGTCACAATGAGGATTGAAGAAACAAAGGAGAGAATAGGTGATATAGAAAGAAAAATTATGGAAAATAATAAAGCTGAAAAGAAGTAGGAAATGAAACTATTAAATCATGAGGAGAGACTTGGAGAAATTAATTATTCCATAAAATGAAACAGTATCCTTTAATAGGATTCCCAGAAGACGAGCAGGAAAAAGGAGTACAAGGTTTATTTGAACAAATTACAGCTGAGGACTTCCCTAATCAGGGGAAGGAAACAGGCATTCAAGTCCAAGAGGCGCAGAGAACTCTCCTCAAAAAACAAACAAACAAACAAACAAACAGGTCAACCCCATAATATATCATAGTGAGACTTACAAAATTCGAAAATAAAGAGAGAATTCTGAAAGCAGCAAGGAACAAAAGATCCTTAACCTACAAGAGCAGACAAATAGGTTAGCAGCAGACCTGTCCCTTGAAACCTTGCAGGCCAGAAGAGAGTGGGAGGAAATATTCAATATGCTGAATGAGAAAAATAAGCAGCCAAGAATCCTTTATACAGTAAGACTGTCAATCAAAATAGAAAGAGAGATAAAGTGTTTCCCAGAAAAACAAAAATTAAAGTAGTTTGTGACCACGAAACCAGCCCTGCAAGAAATTTTAGGAAAGACTCTTTGAGTGGAGGGGAAAAAAAAAAAAAGAAAGGAAAAAAAAGATGACCAAAGCAGCAAAGACTAGAAAGGACCAGAGAATATCATCAGAAACACTGATTCCAGAGATAACACAAGGGCACTAAATTCATATCTTTCAATAATCACTCTGAATGTATATGGACTAAAAATGCTCCAATCAAAAGACATAGGGTAACTGAATGGATAAAAAACAAGACCTATCTATATGCTGCCTACAAGAGACTCGTTTTAGGTCTAAAGACACCTGCAGATTCAAAGTGAGGAGATGGAGAATAATCTATCATGCTAAGGGATGTCAAAAGAAATCTGGAGTAGCCATCCTTATATGAGACAAACTAGGTTTTAAACCAAAGACCGCAACAAGGGATGAAGATGGGCATTATATCATATTTAAATGGTCTATCTATCACGAAGTTCTAACAATTATAATTATTTATGCCCCCAATTTAAAACACCTGAATATATAAACCAATTAATAACAAATATAAAGAAACCTATTGATAACAATACAATAAGAGTAGGGGATATTAACAACACACTAACAGATCATCTAAGTAGAAAATCAACAAGGAAATAAGGGCTTTGAATGACACACTGTCTCAGATGGACTTAACAGATATATTCAGGACATTTCTTCCTAAGTTAGAAGAATACACATCCTTCTCAAGTGCACATGGAACATTCTCCAGAATATATCACAGGTACAAAAAGATCAAGATCATACCGTGCATATTTTCAGATCACAACACTATTAAACTTGAAAGCAACCACAAGAAAAAATTTGGAGACTGGGGCGCCTGGGTGGCTTAGTCGGTTAAGCGTCCGACTTTCACTTGGGTCATGATCTCGCGGTTCGTGGGTTCGAGCCCCGCATCGGGCTCTGTGCTGACTGCCAGCTCAGAGCCTGGAGCCTGTTTCAGTCTGTGTCTCCCTCTCTCTCTGATCCTCCCCTGCTCACGCTGTCTCTCTGTCTCTCTCTCCTAGAAATAAATAAAATATTAAAAAAAAAATTTGGAGAACACTCACATGCATGGAAGTTAAAAACTATCCATGGGGCACCTGGGTGTCTTAGTCGGTTAAGCGTCCGACTTTCGCTTAGGTCATGATCTCGCGGTTCGTGGGTTCGAGCCCCACGTCGGGCTCTGTGCTGACTGCCAGTTCAGAGCCTGGAGCCTGTTTCAGTCTGTGACTCCCTCTCTTTCTGACCCTCCCCCTGCTCACGCTGTCTGTCTCTCCTAGAAATAAAATAAAACATTAAAAAAAAAAAAACAACTATCCTGCTAAGGAATGAATAGTTTATCTAGGAAATTAAAGAATAAATAAAAAATATATATAGATGCAAATGCAAATGAAAATATGACAGTCCGAACCCTTTGGGATGCAGCAAAGGCAGTCTTAAAAAGAAAGTATATTGCAATTCAGTCCTATCTCAAGAAGCAAGAAAGGTCCCAAATACACAATCTAATCTTCCATATAAAGGAGCTCAAAAAGGAACAGTAAATAAAACCTAAATCCAGCAGAATAAGGAAAGTAATAAGTATTAGGGCAGAAATAAATGAGATAGAAACAAATAAACAGACAAAATTAGTAGAACAAATTAATGAAACTAAGAGCTGCTTCTTTGAAAGAATGAACACAATTGATAACACTAGCCACATTTATGAAAAAGAAAAAAGAAAGGACCCAAATAGATAAAATCACAAATGAAAGAGGAGTGATCACAACCAATACAAATAATTATAAGAGAACACTTGGAAAAATCATATGCCAACAAACTGGGCAATCTGGAAGAAATGGACAAATTCCTAGAAACTCACAAACTACCAAACGGAAACAGGAAGAAATAGAAAATTTGAACATATTCATACCCAGCAAAGAAACTTTATCAGTTATTAAAAATGTACCAATAAACAAGAGTCCTGGGCCAGATGACTTCCTAGGGGATTTCTACAAGACATTTAAAAAAGAATTAGTATCTATTCTTGTCAAAATTTTCCAAAAAATACAAATGGAAGGAAAGCTTCCAAATTCATTCCATGAGGCCAGCATTATCTTGATTCCAAAACTAGACAAATACCCCATGAAAAAGAAGAATTAAATTTAAGTTAAGCATCTGATTTTGGCTCAGTTCATGATGAATCTGGGTGCAAAAATTCTCAACAAGACACTAGCAGATAGAATTCAACAGTATGTTCAAAGAATTGTTCACCATGATCAAGTGGGATTTATTCCTGGGCTGCAGGGCTGGTTCAATATTTGCAAATCTGTCAATGTGATATACCACATTAATAAAAGAAAGAATAAGTACTATATGATTCTCTCAATAGATGTAGAAAATGCATTTCATAAAATACAGCATTTTTCTTGATAAAAACCTACAAGAAAGTAGAGATAGAAAGAACATACCTCAACATCATAAAGGCCATATATGTAAGACCTACAGCTAATTTCATCCTCAATGGAGAGAAACAGAGCTGTCTCTCTAAGGCCTGAAACACGACAGAGATGTCCACTTTCACCACTATTGTTTAACATGGTACTGGAAGTACTAGCCTCAACAATCAGATGACAAAAATAAATAAAATGCATCCAGAGGAGAAAGAAAGAAGTCAAACTTCCGCTCTTCACAGATGACATGATACTCTACATGGACAACCCAAAGTGCTCCACCTAAAAACTGCTAGCGCTGAAACATGAATTCAACAAAGCTGCAGGATATAAAATAAATGTACAGAAATAGGTTGCATTCCTATATATCAATAGTGAAGCAGCAGAAAGAGAAAACAAGAAATCAATCCCATATATAAGGACACCAAAAATCATCAGATACCTAGGAATAGACTCAGGAAACAACAGATGTTGCTGAGGATGCAGAGAAAGAGGAACCTTCTTGCACTCTGGGTAGGAATGGAAACTGGTGCAGCCACTCTAGAAAACAGTATGAGGGTCCGTCAAAAAATTAAAAATAAGATCACCTTCTGACCCAGAAATAGCACAGCTAGGTATTTATATAAAGAACACAAAAATGCTGATTCGAATGGGCACAAATATCCTAATGTTTATAGCAGCACTACAATGATAGCTAAACTATGGAAAGAGCCCAAATGTCCATCACCTGATTAATGGATAAAGAAGATGTGGTATATGGATACCTGGGTGACTTAGTAAAGTAAGTGTCTGACTTCAGCTTAGGTCATGTTCTCATAGTTCTCGAGTTCAAATCCTGCATCAGGCTCTGTTCTTACAGCTTGGAGCCTGAAACCTGCTTCAGATTTTGTGTCTCCCTCTGTCTATGCCCTCCCTGTTTGTTCTCTATCTCTCTCTCAAAAATAAAGATTTAGAAAATAAAAAAAGATGTTGAATATTTATACAATGGAATATTACTTGACAACCAAAAAGAATGAACGCTTACTATTTGCAACAACATGGATGGAACTAAAGTGTATTATCCTAAGCAAAATAAGTCAGTCAGAGAAAGACAAATATCATGAAATTTCAATCATATGTGGAATTTAAGAAACAAAATAGATGAACATAAGGGAAGGGAATGAAAAATAAAATAAAAACAGAGAGGGAGGTAAACCATAAGAAACTCTTAAATATAGAGAACAAACTGATTAGTGTTAGAGAGGAGGTAGGGAGTGTGATGGGCCAAATGGTTGATGGGCATTAATAAGGGCATTTTCTGGGATGAGCACTGTGTGTAACATGCAACTGATGAATCATTAGGTTCTATTCCTGAAACTAATACTACATGGTATATTAACGAACTTGAATTTAAGATAAATAAATTAAGAATAAAGAATAAATAGATAATGGCATGATTGAATGGGTTAAAGAAACAAATAGTATACAACTATATGTCGTCTCCAAAAAGTAACTTTAGATTTAAGAACACACATAAGCTGGGGTACCTGGTGGCTCAGTGAGTTAAGCATCCGACTCTTGATTTTGGCTCAGGTCACAACCTCAAATTTGTGAGATCAAGCTCCACGTTACACTCCATGCTGAACATGAGCCTGCTTGGGATACTCTCTCACCCTCTTCTCTGTCCCTCCCTGACTCACACTCTCTTTTTCTCAAAATAAATAAAGAAAACATGGGCTGCAAGTGAAGGGATGGGGATTATAATTATAATTATATTATATAATATATAATTATAATAAATAAAAAAATATACAAATAATAAAATAATATATAATTATAATATATAATTAATATATATTAATTATAATAATTATATATATATATCTCCCCCAAACCAGAGCACCTAAATATATAAACAAATTATTGGCAAGTCTAAAGGGAGAAATAGGCAACAATACAATAATAGTAGGAGACTTCAATAACCCACTGTCCATAATGAATAGATCATCCAGAGAGGAAATCAATTAAAAAAAAAAAAAGCAGACAAACAGTACTGAACTTAAAAGACATATATAGAACATTTTACCCCAAAACAACTAAAACTACATTCTTCTCTATCGCTAATTGATCATTCTGCAGGATAACTCATATGTTAATTTACAAAAACGTCTTAAACCATTAAGGATACTTGAAATTATTCCCAGCATCATTTTTACCCAGATGTATTAAAAATAAAAAGCAATGACAAATAAAAATGAACAATTTCAGAAATACATGGAAATTAAGCAACACAATACTGGACAACCATTGGTTCAAAATAGAAATCAAAAGGCAAATTACAATACTTATGAGAAATGAAAACACAACATACCAAAACTTATGAAATATGGCAAAATCAGTATTAAAAAGAGGGTAGTTTAAAGCAACAAGCACCTACAATAAGAAGAAAAATCTCAAATATACAACCTAACTTTATAACTCAAAGAACAATTAAAAAGGACTAAACCCAAAGTAAGCAGAAAAAAGTATTAGAGCCAAAATACACAAATTTGAATATAAAAGAACATTAGAAAAAATTGAAAAAACTAACAGGTTTTTTTTAAATAAACAAAAATCAATAAACTCCTTTTTAAAAAAATTCTTTAAGGTTTTATTTATTTTTGAAAGCGAAAGAGACAGAGTGTGAGGGGGAGCAGAGAGAGGGAGACACAGAATCTGAAGCAGGCTCCAGGCTCTGAGCTGTCAGCCTGACATGAGGCTTGAACTCACAAACTATGAGATCGTAACTTGAGCCAAAGTTGGACACTCAATCAACTGAGCCACCCAGGCTCCCCAAAATCAAAAACTCTTAACCAGAATAACCAAGGAAAGAGAGACAGAGAGAGAGAGAGAGAGAATAAACTCAAATAAACAAAATTTAAAATGAAAGAAAACATATTACAATGGACAATACAGAAATTTAAAAATTACAAGAATTTTTATTAACAATTATATACTAAAATATTGAACAACCTATGAAATTTATAAATTTCTAGAAATATGCAACATACAAAAACAGGATGAAGAGGAAATAGATAGTCTGGATAGAGCAATAATAAATAAGGAAATTGAATCAGTAACCAAAAATTCCCCAACAAAGTCTAGGATCATATGAGTTCATAGGTAAATTATACCAAACATTAAAAAAATAATAATACCAATCTTTCTCATACTCTTCAAAAAACCAAAAGAGGAAACACTCCCACACTCGTTTCATAAGACCACATTATCCTTATACCAAAGCCAAAGACAACACAAGAAAATTACAGGCACATATCCCTGATGAACATGGATACAAAAATTTTGAACAAAATATTAGCAAACTGAATTCAACATCAGTTGCTGGGATGGCTGGTGGCTGGTTCTCATCCTCCATCGCTAAAGTTTTTTTTTTATTTATTTTATTTTTTATTTTTTTATTTTAGATAACTTGTAGAGGTAACACAGTTTCTTCCCCTCCTTCCTGTCTGGTGACGAGATGGACACCCAGATTCTGTTTAATGTTAAACCCTTTGACCTCATACAGAAGGACATATCACACAGAAACAAGACCCAAATGACCAAGTCACCAGGACAAAGGCCCTCAGAATCCAAGCCAAGATACAAAAGTATTTATTTTATTTTATTTTCCTCTAGGGATTACTAAACAAGAGTAATTTATATTTTTCAGATCTGGATACTAACATATTAATATCAGAGCCTGGATTAATATTAAAGTTATAGACACTAAGAAATAATGAAGACAGGAGTGCCTGGGTGGCTCAGTTGGTTAAGTGTCCAACTTCAGCTCAGGTCATGATCTCATGGTTCGTGGGTTTGAGCCCCATGTCAGGCTCTGTGTTGACAGCTAGCTCAGAGCCTGGAGCCTGTTTCAGATTCTGTGTCTTCCTCTCTTTGACCCACCCCTGTTCATGCTGTTTCTCTCTCTCTCTCTCTCAAAAATAAATAAAACATTTTTAAAAATTAAAAAAAATAAGTAGTGAAGACAGTCATACATTCAAACCCACAAGTTCTTATTAAACTTCTCTGTGTCTTGCTTGAAAAACACATGGCACTCAGGGCAGTATACCCTTTTCCAGACCATCAAGAGAACTGCTTCCTGATTTCACTTACATTACCAACTGTGTGATCTTAGGAAAGCCAGAAACTTCTAAGGGTGGGCGGCTGCATTAGCCACTGCATAAGGCCCCATTCAATACCAACTTTCTGCAATTCTAAAATTAAGTAGAGATCCATATACCTTCAGGATGATTTTTGGAATGTTTGGATCAATGTAGGTGCTGGAAGATTCTATGTTAACAGGTAACTTTATTTATCCCTCAGCTAAAAACAGCCTGTCTTTCAGTTTCTCCTTCTTTGATGGAGGATTCATGTTGGTTTTCCTTAAAATAATTGTTATTATATTTCAAAATAGGTGGATTTAAACTATCGCTAATCGGAAACGCAGAATGGAGTAATTATCTTCGCACTAAATCTTAAGATTAATGTAGCCAACCCAACGACTGAACACTTTGAACTCTAGGTTTAATTGAATGAGGACAGCATGCATTTGCCAGAAGACAAAGCAACAATTATGTGCTTTAAACAATGGCTGAATTGTAATACCCAGGTATTAAGTAGAAATTCTTAATTAAAAGATTCCTATGATATTGCTACAGGTTCTTAAACTTATGAAGTAGCCAATAAATACAGTTTGAATTTAAAAATGCTTAATAGTGAGGCATTAACTAAGAGTCAATGAACACTTCCTAGGTTCTGGGCAGTAGACTAAGAGCTTTATTATTTATTTATTTGTTTGTTTGTTTGTTTAAGTCATAGAGATTTTACTGAATTCTTCATAAGGAAATGAAAGGAGAGGTTACATGACAAACGATAGAGCACAACCTCATCAGCATCCCGACCTTCATGATTTGAACCTGCTTATGTATGCTTAGTTTTTTCTGCTCTCCATCTTGAATGGAATCTTGAAACCACTTGTGGTTTTTTTTTAATTTTTTAATGTTTTATTTATTTCAGAGAGAGAGCGTGAGCAGGGAAGGGTCAGAGAGAGAGGGAGACACAGAATCAGAAGCAGGCTCCAGGCTCTGAGCTGTCAGCACAGAACCCAACACGGGGATCGAACCCATGAACCGTGAGATCATGACCTGAGCCGAAGTCAGATGCTTAACCGACTGAGCCACCCAGGTGCCCTACCACTTGTGGTTTTTTGGAGTGTCTACACTCTAGGTTTCTTCTCTTCTCATTTGCTACTCCTTTCTCGATCTGGGTTATTCCTACTTATCCTTTATTTTTTTAAATAAAGGAAGTATTTTAATCCTTATAACAACCCAATGAAGCAGTTAAGTTTTACAAATGAAAAACAAAACAAAGAGCAAATAAACTATGACACAGAGAAGCCAAGTAATTTGCTTAAGTCCACACAGTTAATATGTTTAGGTACTACTACCAGGATCACCTTTGCACATCCTTGTCCCACCTTACATCCTCTGCGCTGGCTATATATCCCAGAGGATATTTCCAAATTAGATGGTCACATTTAGAAATAACTATTAGGACCCTTTGCAAGTCTGAACCCAAACATAATTTTGTTCTGCCATATGGCTGGTATTAACATTAATTAACATTTGTAAAACATCTTATACATGTAAAGCTTTATACCTCAGGGTAATTTTGAAGAATGTGTTATTAGTTCACCTGTTTCAAGAAACCAAACAAAAAATTCCTAGGCCATTTGCCCATTCTGATATTAAGATTGATCTCTAAGTGTTTAATGCTCTTAACACCTCGGGGTCACAAGTTCTAAACTCACCAGAGTCATTTTTGACATTTATAATAGGAAATCTGCTAATAAATTTGCATGAGAAACAAATGGTGAAAAGGAGAAATAAGCAAAAGGATTGGAAAAGGAAAAAATAAATGCAGGGAAAATAATGCTAACAATTGTAACAAGCTTTTTTTATCTAGCCAACACATCATAAAAACTATTTTTAATTAATACATTCTAATTCCCAAGCCATTCATGTATGTCTCTTATGCACAGCTATACAACACAAAACTCAGTAATTTTAAGGGATAAGTAACATCTGACAAATACCTTGGATAAAGAATACTTTTAATAATACTCTCCCTACCTTTCACCAGTTTTCTTTCCAGACCATACTTCTTTCTTGTTATATCCAATTATAGATCCAAAGAAATTATGGTGACTTGAATTTTGAGAAGAATCCAAAAGGTTTTGGTAGATGCTCTGACTATAAAAATGGTGGGAGAAGAGATTCACATTATTTTTTCAACTAGATTAAAGTCCTTGGAAGCCCCAGTAAGCAGTCATGTCCTGGTGAAAGGGGTCAGAAAAACACATAGGACATAGCTCATTCACACCATGGTATTTTTTTTATACCATGAAGAACTGATTGAATATAAGAAAATCTGGTTAATTATGATCATTAAGCTTACTCTTGAAGAGGAAATTGTTTGATTATTCCAGATTTATGTTATCACTAGCTAAAGAACTTCTCCCTCTCATCAAATCCCCTCAAAACTTCACACCTTTCAAAGCCATCATTCAGTGGACAAAAGTCTGGGATAGTCCCAAAGTGAATGTACCAACATAAGCAACCCCATTCACTGATTCCTTAGGGATGTATTTCTTTATTGTGGGTATTGATTATATGGTAATAAACATAGGACTGGACAAATTTTTTAAGTCCTTTTTGATCCTAGAGCATACAAATAATTTTTCTCAAAATGGTGATCCAAATGTAATCTGAAAATTGGGATCATGTAGAAATGAAAGGCTATTTCTTGCCTCTTCTGCATGGCCTTAAAGTGCCTCACTCTTCTTTCCAGATTCATAGGTACATACGTAAAACATTTCAATTCTTAAGGTCCCAAATAAAATAAGAAAGAGCTCCTACTTAAAATATTTTTCCTGCAAATCATGGTATTTTCTTAGTCTATGTAATACATGCCTCACCTTTTCCAATGGTAAAACAATACAAATTTCATTTTAAAAAGTCAGAAGTGTGTGTTCAAAAACAATCTCGCAAAATTGCAACAAACATAACATTCTTGATCATCTCTTTTTCCAGCTGCTGCTTAAATGATTGTCAACCCAAATAAATGTCTGAAGCACCTGGAGCATAGAGCCACCTGCTTAAGTGAATTTTATAGTGCATTTTTAATAAGTTTGTATATTTTTTTCAGAAGAATTATAAAGCAGACAAATTCTCAGCTAATGCTTTTGAAAAGTAGATAATGTAAGTGTAATAAAAAGCCATAGAGTCCATATATCTGTAACATTTGCACAATCAAGGTCAAGTCTATTTGTTTACCAAAAAAGAAAAAAAAAAGGCAAATCTATGCACGATTCATTTTACTGGACTTTCTAATGCCCAATTCTGATCCCTGCCAAGATCTAATTGATTGTTCTATTAATACATCCAAGGCAAAATGAAGAACAAATCAAGCAATCCAGAACCAACTTAGTCATGCTATAGAGGCCTGGCCTAAAAGCTAAGAAGCAAAATCTTTTGCTAAGCTTGGCTGAATACCTATTGCCTGCTTGCTAAATCACTGCTGTCTTTGTGAATTAGGCTGCTTTGAGGAAAGTGGTGAGGAGGATCCAGAGGAGTGGGGTAGGGCATTGCTGGGGAAAGGGGCCAGAAAGTTCAGGGAGCCATGGCTGATATGTGTTCATGGTATCAGAGCTTACATTCACAGGTATTATATTATATGTAAGCTGTTATTTCCTATTATGAGATGCTTTGTCTTTCAAGTTATTGACCTTCCAGAAACTTTCTTTTTAAAGTCAGAGTACAAAGGAGTAAAATGACAGATCACTGGATTTATCAATGACCAGTAAGCCAGGAAACAGAAAAGATCTTAGGTATGGAATGTGATGCCATATTAAAAGTACATTTCATTGCTTAATTTACCAAAAATTTCTGCTGCTTTTCAGTTTGGCAATCATTTCATTATTATTGAAATTTGCTTTCTTAACTTATCCGCATAAACCCTTGATAGATATTACCTTACTTTCCCCATTCCTATATAGCCTCCTCATCCTCTATCCATTTCAGGGCTTTGTTCTTAGAACTCTTCTTCTTTTTTTTTTTTTTTTTTAATGTTTTATTTATTTCTAGGAGAGAGAAAGAGTGAGCAGGGGAGGGTCAGAGAGAGAGGGAGTCACAGACTGAAACAGGCTCCAGGCTGGCAGTCAGCACAGAGCCCGACGCGGGGCTCGAACCCACGAACCGTGAGATCATGACCCAAGCGAAAGTCGGACGCTTAACCGACTAAGCCACCCAGGCGCCCCTGTTCTTAGAACTCTTCTGTTCTTACTCTACAAGCACTTCCTAGAAAACCTTAACTGATCTTAAGGTTTCCAGAACAAAACACAGTAACCATTCCTAGATCTACACCTCCACCACAAAACTTGTTATGGGTCAAAAGTCACATATCCAACTGTCTACTAAACTAATAGATTCAAGATGTCAACTCTCCATTGTCCTTATCTCTCATTCTCCAATCACACCATTTACCAAGTCCTCTTGCTTAAATTATCTGAGACAATGGCCTGCCCATCCCCCCCACTTTTTTTCTCCAATCACAGCACTCTTCATCTGGATTCTTGTTTCTCTCTCAGAAGGCCATTAAAGTCTTCATTTGTTTCCAGGCTTGAGCTCCTCAAATCTGCTGTCCTGAAACCGTCTAGTAGAAGAGACAAACAAACAAACAAAATAAGTAAGTATGCTAGTAGATGATAAGTGCTATAGAATAAAAGAAAAATAGGGAAAAGGCAGATAGGAAACACATTGTAGGTTAAAGCACCACTCACAAAATCCCCAAGAGGCTGATTCCTACCTGCCTTTGAACTCCACTCCTGCATTTTAACATTTCACACCAAACTACTTCTTTTTTCTAGAATATAAAGTGCTGTTGGTCACTCCTTTTAAAAAAAATTTTTAAATGTTTATTTATTTTTGAGAGAGAAGGGGAGAGAGACAGAGCATGAGCTGGGGAGAGTAGAGAGAGGAAGACACAGAATCCGAAGCAGGCTCCAGGCTCTGAGCTGTCAGCACAGAGCCCGATGCGGGGCTCAAACTCATGAATCTCAAGATGATGACCTGAGCTGAAGTCAGACACTCAACCGACTGAGCCACACAGGTGCCCCTAGTCACTCTTATATCTTTGTTTATGATTCCTTATTGGCCACAAATATCCTTTCCCTCTTCCCTAAATAACTCATTCTTATTTAAGTATTATTAGACCTACCCTATCTGGTACAATGTTACAACCTTCATGTTTCTTTTATACTCTGTGCAGTTTTCTACCACATGTAGTTAATGTTCTAAATTATTGTTTTCAGTTGATTTTTCTTTCTCTCTCAGTACGAAACAGACAATAAAACAGACAATATCTGTCTCCCCACCATATTTAAATGGGCATTTAATTATTCGCCCTGAAACTCTATTTCTGTAATTCCACAATTGTTCATCTTGCACTTATTATCATATTCACACATTCTCTGTTGGTAGCCCAGAATAGTTGATTTAAGAGAACTTACATTTCTTTCCAGTGCTTTTGATTTCTGTGTGTTATGCTTAAAATTTCAGAGTAATCCTATAAAAGTAGTCTTACCTCTATTTCCAAATTCCTAGGGTAGGATGAGGTGCGGGAGACGTTACTAAACTCAAATAGTGCAAACAGTATGTGCAAATTGTTTTATGTTAAATAGAGAGAAATGACCTCTTTGGAAACTGGGAAACAAAAGTATGGAGAAAATACATCATATCTATTCTACTCAAATGCTATACTCACTATATCACAAAACAGGCAGTTGAAGGAAATCAATAAACTAATAATTAAGATAGATTACTGAGGAAAATAAGAAAAGAAACAAAATCAGACTTTGGACTAGAAAAGTGGGTAGTCAAGGAGAGTACAATTTTAAATCTTTTTCCAGATTATTTGAAGAGTGTCTCCTCATCACAACTTTATTTTTTTAATGTTTTTACAACTTTAAAACATTGTTTTACTTACATTATTTTAATTTAGTTTGTGTGATTTATTGCATCTTTTTCTACATTATATGTTTACACATATATAGCCTGCTTTATGAGTATATATATTTGTATATATACATGTGCATTGCTATTTTTATAAATGCTAAACATGTATTTTTATGTTAATAAATAATACGCCTTTGGCTATAACAATAATTTTTTAATGTTTTTATTTATTTGTGTGAGAGAGAGAAACAGCGTGATCAGGGAAGGGTCAGAGAGAGAGGGAGACACAGAATCTGAAGCAGTCTCCAGGCTCTGAGCTAGTTGTCAGCACAGAGCCCAACGCGGGCCTCTAATCCACTAACCGTGAGATCATGACCTGAGCCGAAGTTGGACGCTTAACCGACTGAACCATCCAGGCATCCCTATAACAATAATTTTGATAAAGGTACGCTTTTATTTTTAAAATTGTTGTAAGTTGGATGTACTGACAGTTTCACAAACATGGGGCAAATATTGCCAATTAAGTTAGTTATGTAAATTAAGACACCCCAGTTTGTTTCTGATCATTATAATTAGTAATAGAAAACAAATAGCCAAATGATAACTGTGAACTAATTTATAGAATCTCATTAAAATACTTTGTCAAACAAAAATAGTATCTTCCAAGTTAAAGTAATTGGAGAAATGATTTCGGCTAGACTTTAATTAAAAATGGAAAATCCTGGGGTGCCTGGGTTGCTCCGTTGGTTAAGCATCCGACTTTGGCTCAGGTCATGATCTCACAGTCCGTGGCTTCAAGCCCCAGGTCGGGCTCTGTGCTGACAGCTAGCTCAGAGCCTGGAGCCTGCTTCAGATTCTGTGTCTCCCTCTCCCTCTGATCCTTCCCTGCTGTGTCTCCCTCTCCCTCTGATCCTTCCCTGCTCATGCTGTCTCCTCTCAGAAATTAAAAAAAAGGGGGGGCGCACCTGGGTGGCTCAGTTGGTTAACTGTCAGTCCTTAAGCAGACAGAGACAGCATGAGCAGGAAAGGGACAGAGACAGAGGGAGACAGAATCCGAAAGAGACTCCAGGCATCAGACCTTGGCTCAGGTCATGATCTCATGGTTTGTGGGTTCGAGCCCCGCCTGGGGCTCTGTGCTGACAGCCAGCTCAGAGCCTGGAGCCTGCTTTGGATTCTGTGACTCCCTCTCTCTCTGACCCTCTCTTGCTCACATTGTCAGTCTGTCTCTCTCTTTCTCCCTCAGAAATAAATAAAACATTAAAAAAAAAAAAGGAAATAAAAAAAGGAAAATCCAGTATAACTGTTACGTAATTTCACCAGCTAGAAAAACAGAACACAATAAAATATAGTTAAGGTGATTTAGTATTTATATTTATTAATGAAGAGATATCTGGAGCATTATCTTTGATATACATTCTAAATTAATTAAAAATTAAGCAACTAAAAAGGTAGATATTTAAGAAGATATATATGCATAATATATCATGTAATTTTGTTCACATTAATATGTTCTTAAATGTCTGACAAAGTAAATTAAAATGGCTTTAAACAATCTTAAGGATTAATCATTTGCATTACTCTGATACAGAAGGCACAACTAGTATAGATTCTAAACATGAGCATTAATGTGTAACCATCGACTAGTTCTATTACATAAGTGAGTAGATATATTCAAATAACTGAAATACTACTATTTAGCACATGCTGAAAAGCAAGGAACATTGTTTTTGTAAAAGTTCTTATTTTCACACTGGCATCTGGACATTTTCACTTGCTATCTTTCCAAATTTTCAAATTCATCATACTCTCCCACCCTCAAATCTTCTTCCATTTTTCATATTACCTTTATTAATAAAATTTGATACGTCTAGAACCTACATTTTTTCCTTAACCAATTCTTTGGTAAATGTGATTGACATCAGTGACATCCTTCAGTGACTCACTATCGCTTATCAAAGAAATTCCAACTTCTTTTTAAAATGCCATTTGCATTTTTTATAACTTAGTCTCAAAAACTGTCTTTCTGGATTTAGCTCTTACAACTATATGACAAAACTCTGTGGCATAATCAAACTGACTACATGCTATTGCACAGTAATGCACTTTTTAGAGTCTGAGTTCAGCTTGTGTTGTTCCTTTACTTGCTGATTTGAATGGAGATTTAATCTTATCTCTAATTTCCATTTTGTCAGAGCCCCATCTATCAAAATCCTACTCATACTTCAGGCCCTGTTTCAAATTTCAACTCATCCACCTATCCTCTCTTTATCACTTAAGAAATAATAATTTCTTCTTCCCCTCAATACCTATAATGAAGCTATAAAGGAATTACATTTCTGTAGACATTTTCTTAACAGATTGATACTACATGCCAACTATGACCAAGACACTGTTAGACAATACAAGGGATATTATAGTTAAAAAAGAAAAAAATATATATAGTCCCTGTTCTCAAGAATATTACAGTCTAATGGAGATAGATGGTAATTGTCCAAATGACTGTAGTTTTTTAAAAAGTGAAGATTCTTCCCTAAGAAAAGTGCATGAAAAATTCTGGGAAGATATTAAAAGCTACTGCTGAGAAAAGCTTTAGTTGTGATGACAACTGAGGTAGATTCTGAACAAAATGAAGTAATTTTGGCCATCAGTGATAAGGTAGAGAATATTTCCTCTTAAATTACTGTGAACTAAGGTATGGAGATGAAAATCCTCAGAGTACATTCATGGTTTATTATTACAGGCTAAACCCTTTCCCCTCCAAACTCATATGCTGAAGCCTTAACTTCCAGTACCATAAAATGTGACTGTGTTTGGAGATAGCACCTTTAAAGATTAAGTGATTAAGTTAAAGTGAGGCTGTTGAAATGGCCCTAATCCAATCTGACCAGTGTTGTATAACAAGAGCAAATTTGGACATACAGAGAGACACTGAGGCTGCACACCACAGAGAAAAAGCTGCATGAGAACACAATGAGAAAGGGACCATCTACAAGCCAATGAGAAAGGGTTCTAAAGAAATCAACTCTGCCAACTTCTTTTTTTTTAATTTTTAATGTTTTTTATTTATTTCTGAGAGAGAGACAGACAGACAGACAGACAGTATGAGCAGGGGAGGGTAAGAGACAGAGGGAGACACAGAATCCGAAAGAGGCTCCAGGCTCTGAGTTAGCTGTCAGCACAGAGCCTGTCGCGGGGCCCAAACCCACGAACCTTGAGATTATGACCTGAGCCGAAGTTGGACGCTTAACCAACTGAGCCACCCAAGCACCCCTCAACTCTGCCAGCTTCTTGATCTTGGACTTCCAGATTCCAGAACTGTGAGAAAATAAATCCCTATTGTTTACACTACTCAGTATTTTCTTATAGCAGCCCTAAAATCTAATACAGACACATTAGTCAATAATGCATCACATATACTAAGTAGTGAAAGACAGAGCTGGACATATATGTTGAAGTTAATAATATATATGGGTTAATTGAAGTAATGTATATAAATGCAGGACAGTGTCTTGACTACTTAACATATATTCTACTTCACATGATTAATCTTCTTTAAAAATTCTTTTCGTATGATTAATCTTAACCAATCATAGCAGTTAGATGTCTTTTGCTTGCCAAAGATGAATCCAGAGATGGGTAATCCTAAGTCATTTTTGGTTAATGAGACATGAAGCAGTGGGAATGCTTCTGGGTAAAGTTTCCCTACAGGTAAGAGAGAAAAGAAGCAGAGATAATCACTTCTTTCTTCCTATGTTGTCTTGTCTGGTAACACAAGAGACATTTTATTGACAGCCTGAGGATGATGATGATGTAGCTGACCCACTGACTCAAAAACCCCTGGTGTTTATTCTATCTCTGAATTTCTATTAGCATAGTAAATTTTCTCATTGATTGGGACAAATCGTAGTCAGAAGCAACTGAAACAAATACTAGGCTGAGTTGAGTAAGATGTTCTGTAGTCAAAGGTTAGTCATTAAAGAATTATATTTAACTGTTTTAGAACTAATGTAGGTAGGACGAGAGTGGAAAATGTCATGAAGTTAGAAAACCCTTTAAGAGGTTATTATCTTAATGAGATAAAGATGTTTCAGTCTAAGAAGGTGACAAGATTCTTGAGAAGATGATAGTGGTAGTGGAGAAGAGTCATAGTTTTTTGTTTTGTTTTGTTTTGTTTTCCCTAACTCGTTATTACTCAAATTCAGGTGCTCCTTTTTTCTTTCTTTCCTGAATTACTATAACTAACTTATGTCCTGCCTTCAAGTTTATTCTCCAATACTCACCCTATTTTTTCTGGTCTCCTAAAATTTATTTACCATAGAGCTACTAGAATTAAATCATCTTTATACAAATACTAATCCCACCCATGTTTATTTAAAATCTTTCCATTGCCTTCCGATAGCCTTTAGAATAAAACACAAATTATTTAGCATTCTAATCTAAATAGATCTTTTTATTTAGGGATCTTTTTCTCTGTGCCTTATCCCAATTCATTATTATGGGTTTAATATCAGGCCAAGAAAGATATGTTGTCCTATCCCCTGATACCACAGAATGTGAACATTTGGGAAACAGGGCTGTTGCAGATATAATGAGGTCACATTGCAGTAGCAAGAGCCCTTAATCCAATGTGATTGATGTTATAAGAAGACAGCCATGTGTAGACAGAGATTCACAGGGAGAATGGCATGTAAAGATGGAATATTGGAATGACACACCTACAAACTAAGGAATGCCTGGGCTTCCAGAAACTAGAAGAGAGTCATAGAAAAGATTCTCACTCAGAAGACCCAATGCTGCTGATATTTTGATTGTGGACTTCCAGCCTATAGAACTGAGAAACAATGTAGTTCTGCTGTTGTAAGCTACCTAACTTATGGTTCTTTGTTATAACAGCCCTATGAAACTAATAGACAGATACCCTAAGTTTAGTTATACCAGATTACTAAAAGTTACCAAACAAGTTTGTTGCCAAGGTCTTGCGCCTTTGCATTGGAATTAACTGTTCTTCTTAATCACCTATATAAACTTCTTATTCCTATCATACTCTAAGCCACTATCTCCTCTGGAAACATTTCCTGATCTGAATGTCAGTGAATTGCCTCTCATGCTTTGAAAGTATACATAACTCAACATGAGCATTTAATCACTCTTTATATTGTCTGTAGGGCTGTCTCCCTCATTAGATCATGATCTCCGCAACAGTGGGCCCTGTATTCACTCTACCTCCAGCGATTCACAATGGTGCTCAGTAAACGTGTGAACGAGTAAATGAATATATGGGGAGTGTCTAGGATTTAAAGTCTTAATGTGTGTAGGGTATGAAGAACAAATCAAAGTAACCACAATGGGTCAAACCTTATTAACTAAAAGACTAGTGAAGCCATCATTAGATATTTAGAAATCCAGAGAATGACTTTTTTTAAGCAAAACATGATTTAAGTTGATTTGAGGTGAAGAGAGGTACTGAGGAAAATATGGAAGTAAAACTGAGGAAGAAATGGAGTCATTGATACCTTTTCTTCCTTCCTTTCTTCTTCCCCCCTCCCTCCTTTCCTATTTATTCAACAACAATTTAATTAAATATTTTGTGGTTGACACTGGATATACAATGATGAAAAAGTAGACAAGGCAATTATATTCATGAAGTTTAGAGTCTTGTAGGGTAAAATTTATGTTTGCATTAAAATGTAGACCTCAAGATAGAGGCTTGTGAGTCACACACAAACAGGCACACACATGATTTACACATAAACAGCAATATTAAAGAAATGTAATAAAACAAGTCATGAATTTTGACAGCTTCTGTTCCATTCTTTGTCCATGTCTATAACTATTGTTATGGGCAGCATACTGTTTGAAGTACTTCTATGAATTAAATTTCAAATATTTATAAATTATTAATAAGATTGACCATATTAAATGTTTATCCATGGCAGTTATCCTTATAATATAGTTTTTTTTATTCTGTTAAATTAGTTCTTGGAAATATATTTCTTTGAGTAGAATAGGTAAAATTAATGGAACATTTGTATGGCTTTAAATATACATTTTTAAGATATATTCAAAAGTATTTCTTCCAAGTACAATGATTTAACTAATGTATAATGTACTAGTATTAAACACATTATTATCATTTGGTGTTATCTTCAAAAATAGTTCAGAATGTTTTTAACTTCAACTTTACTTATCAAGCTCAACTATACTTTGCTAAGATCTCCTCCTGTACATTAGCATTTAAGCACTGCTAGCTTATGTTTTCACTTATTACTAATTGACTTTAGTACAGATGTTTGGTTTGTTATTTTTTTTTAATTTCCTTACTTTCTCCAGAGCTTTTATTATGTATATATTCAAATATTTAAATGTTTTCATTGTATTTCCTACTAATATTTCAAAGCTTTAGAAATTACCACTGAATTAAATATTCAGGTTTTCTTTTTTCCTTCTGGTACCTTTCTGATAATTGTTTTAATTCATTAAGGCATCTTCACATCTTGATCTCCCAGCTCTTCTTGACCCACACTGGGACTTACATCTCAATTCTTCTCTAATAGCTTCAGTCATGGTTACTGTTCTTTTCAAGTGGCCATTGATCTACCTCATGCCAAACTGAGCCGTTCTGTGTCATTTCTTATCCCACTCCTTCAAGTATTTTCTCCACTTATTTTCCACAATACTGCAGTCTCCTTGGTTCTCTTAAATTCTCTGGCAACTCTATTTTTTTTGCTTCTCCTCCTGAGTGTTATAGCGTCACAGTCTTCACTCTTGATATTACTCTCTCCTCTGCCTGTACGCTCTTGTTCATTCCCAAAGCTTTAAATACTACCTGTAATCTGTGGCTGAAACTTACACCTCCAGTCGTCAACAGCTCCAGTAGATTTGGATAGCTTTCTGCCCAATATATCCATATAAATGTCTTATAGATATCATGACCCTAAAAATTCCAAATAAGGCTACTGATTCTTCCTCATCCCACCCAACTTATCTCCTCCAATAATCATCTCTATTTCAGCAATTGTTACAACTATTGAGCCACTTGTTCCATTGTGATTTCTGCTTCCTCTCCCTTATAATCCACATCTAATCTATGGCAGTCCTCTCAGGTTCTCTGTCATAATATATGTTAAATTGGGTTATGTCTCGGGGCACCTAGGTGGCTCAGTCGGTTAAGTAACTATCTCTTGGTTTGGGCTCAGATCATGATCTCACAGTTCATGGATTTGAGCCTCCACATCAGGCTCTGCAGCTAGCAGCATGGAACCTGCTTGGAATTCTCTCCCTTCTTCTTCCTCCCCTGCTTAGGCTGTCTCTGTCTCTCTCAAAATAAATAAATAAACTTAAAATTTTTTTTTTAAAAATCTGATCATGTCTTATCACCTGAAACACTAATCACTGGCCAGGAGCTCCTTTATCTCTGGCATGGACTTCTAGATGTTGTAGCCTCCTAAATGCCTTCTTTCCTATCCGGTTTCTAATGATCTGTTTGCAACGAGCAACAAAAGTGATCACTGTTAAGTAGGAACAATTAGTCCTTTATATATATTAGGTCCTTTATTTCTCACAACAGCCCAGTAAGAGAGTTACATTTACTTTCCCATTTCACAGATGAAGAAAATGAGTAACCTGTCCCAGATCATGGCTTGCAATTGGGAGACTGAGATTGAAACTAAGGCATCTTGCTATTTTTTTCGGTGTATTTATTTTGAGAGAGAGCACAGATGGGGCAGAGAGAGAGGGAGGGAGAGAGAGAGAATCCCAAGCAGGCTCCAGGCTACCAGCTGGGGGGCTGGATGTGGGACTTGAACCCACAAACTGTGAGATCATGACCTGAGCTGAAGTCAGATGCTTAACCAACGTTAAGGCCACCCAGGTGCCCTGAGGCAACTTACTTTCTTAACTCAGAGTGTTACACATTCACACCTATATGGTTTTTCACCACTCATGGTATTAAAGTAAAATGCAAAATGGGGACTAGACTTGAAAATTCCCTGAACAGGCAAAACAATTTAAGCCATGCAAGGAAAGCTAACTCTAGTTTATTTCATAAACATAAGCAAAACATAGGTTATTTCTTATGAATACACCTGGTAATCAAAAGAAACTTAAGACTTCTTCTTAACATGGCATAAGGTAATTACTTTTATGCCATCCACGCTGTCTAGAAACTCCATTGTAATAACCAATCACTATAAAGGTTAAACAACTTCATTTTCACTTTGTAAGCCATCTTATAACACCACGCCTCTCAGCTACATATTAGTGTTGTATTTAAAGGTCTCATTCACGAACAGTTCTTATATGCACAATATTACTAACTACCATTGGACGAATCTGGTTGTTTTAATTTTTTTTTTTTTGACAGTAGATTAAAATCTACACTCCTTACCTTAAAGTCCTCTACCATTTTATATAATTGCCTCCATCTTAAGATCATTGCTACCACTTGGGGC
This sequence comes from Proteles cristata cristata, assembly GCA_017311185.1. NCBI lineage: Eukaryota > Metazoa > Chordata > Mammalia > Carnivora > Hyaenidae > Proteles > Proteles cristata. Next base: position 400,370 of record JAESUZ010002627.1, read on the forward strand.
GCCCGGGTGGCTTAGTCGGTTAAGCGTCCGACCTTCGCTTAGGTCATGACTCGCAGTTCGTGGGTTCGAGCCCCGCGTCGGGCTCTGTGCTGACTGCCAGCTCCGAGCCTGGAGCCTGTTTCAGTCTGTGACTCCCTCTCTCTCTGACCCTCCTCTGCTCACGCTGTCTCTCTCTCTCTCTCTCTCCTAGAAATAAAAAAAAAAAAAAGATCATTGCTACCACTCTTCCCTCAATCTTTATTGTTGTTCAAACACTACCAAGTTGGTTTCCATCTTTGGGCTTTTTGCTCTGTGACACTGTAATTTCCTCTTTGTCTAAGAGATCTTTCTATGGCTTATTCCCTCAATTTTTTAGGTCTCTGCTCAACTGCTCAACTGAGCAAAGTCCTAGCAAACTGTCTAACACAACCTTCTCTCCCAGGTTTTTCCTCTCTCCATTCCTTCACTCTCTAGGCCTAAATAACTGTAAAGTTATTTAAAAACATATATATCAAAATTATACTGACATGTTGATTTCATGTGGTAAAACACTAAACAAATGTATTTAATAATTCCAGGCAGTGATGAGAATTATGCCGCGGTATAAAGGCATAGAAAGTGAGGGAGTGGAGAAAGCTGGAGGTGGAGCTGGAGACAGAGACAATTATGTAAAATGGTAAAGGCCAAAGTCATGATAAGGAGTGTAGATTTTAATCTACTGTCAAAATCCAAAAAAAAAAAAAAAAGCAAAATTAAAACGACCAGATCAAATAGTAGTTTGTAAGAATATATTGTGCATATCAGAACTGTTCAATAATACAATCTTGGAAGAGTCCAACCTACAAGAAAAATTATATCCAGCTATCCTTATATCTATGCAAAGTATACACATAGTGCTCTTTCTATCACATATATATGAAAAAGATATACGCAATAAATGAAAACACAAAAGAATGTTTTTAAATACATTTTTAAAATATGAAAGAAATTATTTCCGTTTGGGATCAACTTTCTCTCTCTGGTCTGACAAATTCAAGTTACCCACCTATCCTTGATACCAATAAGTTATTTCGGGAAAAGTAAGAGTTAATATAAATTGGAAGTAATTGCCTTTCCTATTTTTTTAAGTTTATTTATTTATTGGGGGGGGGAACAATTGAGGGAGGGGCAGAGAGAAAGGAGAACAGAGGACCTATAGTGGGCTCTGTGCTGTCAGCAGTGAGTCAGATGGGAGAATCAACTCAGATCCTGGGGGTGGTGGGGATGGGAGTTGAACTCATGACTAAGGAACCATGAGATCAGGACCTGAGCCAAAGTCAGATGCTTAACTGACTAAGTGACTCAGGCGCCCCACCTTCTCTAATTCTTAGTATCCTTAATAACTCTTCTCCAGTTCAAGTTCAATCAAGTGACTATTAACCAAAATGCTACTATACTAGCACATCCGTTCTTGTTAGTTGATACCACTGGTTTAAAAAGAAGGTGAATATTTTACTTGAATATGAATGGGGCCAATATTTGCACATTTTTATAGTGTGGTTCAATATTTAGCTCAACACATTTAAAAATATTCTGTCTCATCAAGGGTTTGTGGATTCTTTCATTTCTTAAAATACTAGATAAGAGCATAGCACTTGTAAAGAGAGAAAGTAATGTGGAAGTTTGGAAAAGCAGCAGGTATGTAAAGCATGCAAAAATAATGAGGCAAGTATATTTGCTGATCTGAACTTCAGTAGCAAACTGTTCTCCTGGGAAGGTGGTTTTAAAGACACTTCAATCATTTATGCTACTAGCCTTTGCTTTCCTAGTGAGTGTTGAAGATTTTTTCCCCCTTCCCATTTTTTCCTCAGTGGGTCAAGAGCACATATGTTTTAAACACAGCGAAAAAAAAATTATGTGGAATCCTAAGTAATAGGCCTTGATTTAAAAGAAAAAAAATTATAGCATCCACAAGGGTATAGTTTAAGGCTTTAGTTATTCCCAGTGTGACCTCTGGGTTTACTGCATTTTCAGCAGAAAAACCATCTGTATTCTCTGCAATGTATGCAAATGATCCCAACTGTTATTGGAGAAACACAACATGTTAAACACATGATGTATCAGGTAAGGGGAAAAGAAGTGTTTTTCCTCTTGAATCTTAATCTCCATTCCTACCTCCTCTCCCCTGTAGTAAATCTGCAGCGTGTAGCTGGAAGCATTAACTCTTTCAGCCACTGGAGTCCAATTTATGTCTTTGTGCTTTCACTGGTTCTCAAAGGTTCCTTCCCATTCCAGATTCTTGAACAAGCTTATTACCTTCTTCCCTATGTGCTCACAAAAAGTCCATTTCTTAACATTCCAGTAAGATTCAAAATGAAAAATAAAAATCTCCATTCAAACCTGAGATTCTAGGAGTTTATAGATTTGAAGAAATGACAAAAGCAAACATTTGTTAGAAGTATTGACCAATGAGAAGGGGAGACACAGCCAAGTAGAAGAGAAGGCTAGGCTTGGTCATGGATTTGTTGACAAACCAATCTTTTTGTCTAGCCTTGTGGGCCTCGAACCTTTCAAATATTTGGGCTATAGAATTTTCATTTTGGGGAGGCTTAAGTTGGTGCTTCCTTCATAGAACCCAGAGTCAAAGGAGTTGTCTGCCTAGATAGTCAGCATATGAATAATGGTACAGGAGGTGAACAAATTCAGAAAAAAAAATATTTTTATGGTATAAGGTATAGCTTTAGCCCTTCATATATAGCTGAGCACTTCTTTTAAAAAAATGTTTATTCACTTATTTTGAGAGACAGAGAAAGAACAGCAGAGGAGGAGTAGAGAGAGAGAGAGGGAGAAAGAGAACCCCAAGCAGGCTTCATGCTGTCAGTGCAGAGTCTGTTGCAGGGTTCAAACTCACAAACCATGAGATAAGGACCTGAGCCGAAATCAAGAGTTGAATGCTAAAGCTTAACCAACTGAGCCACCCAAGGTGCCCCTTGAGCATTTCTTTAATTGTAGAAAGCTATAATATGCTCTTATTCTTTCATTAAGTACCTGAGCTAAAGCTACACTTATCGATAAATTCAATGCAAACCTTTAAGTGATTCCCACATTCCAGTTTGTTCACCATTTTTAGTATACTAAACTATGTATTTTACTTAATACTAAAAATGTTCTTGTCATTCATTCTTGGCAGATGTTGTGAGTTTGGAGAATACCCATAAGAGTTTAAAAAATATATTTGCTGTATAATAAATTTATTTGTTCATAAATGTCAGCTGGCTTTTAAGCCTATAGGAAGCAATGCCTGTAAAACTTTAATTTTTTATAAACTTTTAACTTTAAATATAGTCTGGAGGAATACAAATTAAGGCTGCACCATGTAAAAATGTACATTTTTTTCCTCCCTCAGTGGTACTTCACTGCAAACATGCTATCCAGTAACTCAAGTCATACGACCAGGCTATGTTTTACTACTTAGTTGTGTGACAAGGAGTTTAATCAGCCTGAAAAATGTGACACTTCAAGATTTGTGTTAGAAAAGAACATAATGCCTGATCTTTGGAACTTGAGACTAAAAGCTCACACTTTCCATTTAATAGAAAATCAGATAACTATACACCAGTAGGAATAGATGGTGCAGAAAAATTCAAATTAAATATGAAAGATGCAAATTGTCAAGCATTCGACTGTGCTCTTACCCTTGATTTAATGAAGCCCAATGTCTAGAGAAAGAGATCTCTAACTTGTCATGCTGTTCTCTATAAAATGAACATTTTTCCTGCACCAGGCTGCACTTTCCAAGGGTTATTTTTAATATAATCTCTGCTTCCTTAAAGAAACTATTGGAAGCCAAATTCACAGACTACTAAAATACTTAGTAGTTGGAACGTGCAAACTGACAAGTTGAAGGGGATGTATAGTAAACATTTTGAATTAAATTATTTCTTAAGACATTAAGATACAGTTTTTTAACCAAATTTGACTTTCGAAATTATTTAATTCTGCCTTTCTCAAACTAATACAAGTGGTTCATAACCCTATTTGTCCTTTTGTTAATTTACTAAATACAAATTGAAAGGCTACCATATGCCAGTCTGTCTCTGGCTTTGCAAGAGCATTTGATTCACTATTTCAAGGAAAGCATTATAGATGCTAACTACTCTGGAGAGGACTTCTTAGACATTTGGGCATCCTATGTCACCAGAAGGAAAGACATAGATTAGTGACATCAGATAGAATGAGTCCAAATCTAAACATAGCTACTAAGAAGTTGCATGAACTGGCCAATTGTACACTCAGTTTCTCAGATTTTTCATCTGTATACTGGGGAATATAATGAGAGCTACCTCACAATGCTGTTGTAAGGATTAAATGTGATGATATAGGTGATGGGCATTAGCAGAGTACCAGATACATAGAAAACCTCCCGCTAACTATTAGCCAGTACTTGCAGTAGAACTTGATAGCAGCAGTAGTAGAATTTGCATTAAGGCTAACACATTTCAATTTATTTTGTATACATTTTGTGGATATATACTTACTATGTACATACAGCTTATATAAAAATCCTTTGTGACTTACTCATTTTTTGTTACCTTTTCACCTTCCAAGTAAATTTATATACATATCAATGCACATACCTATATGTACACCTATGTCCATATTTTGTGTACCAAGCATATGTGTACTCAGAGACAGAGACAGATATTCATTAATCATAATATCTCATTTTATCCTAAGATTCCGATCTGATTCCAAGAAACCTCATTAAAGTTATATTATCTCACTCATGTCAGCTAGTACAGATTAACTTAAATTTACAAAATCTGAATTATAATATTCTTTTTACAAATGTTAACAGTTTATACCCATTTCAAATTAGAAACAATACTACCTATGTATTATTCAATAGCTATTATTATTAAATAGTTTAATGTTTATAAATATTAAAACTTCTGCATAGATAAAATTATTAGCAATCAACTATTAGTTGTCCATCTTATGGATAAATGAATTATTTCTGTCATCATTAAGGGATATTCAACAACTTATTGTTTTAGTGTATGTGCTGCCGAAGCAAGGACAACTTCTTGTTTTAGAGATTCTCTATAAAATAGAGACTCTTGGGGCACCTAGGTAGCTCTGTCAGTTAAGCATCCAACTTTGGCTGTGGTCATGATCTCGCAGTTTGTGATTTGGAGCCCTGCATCAGGCTCTGTGCTGACAGTTCAGAGCCTGGAGCCCACTTCAGATTCTGTGTGTCCCTCTCTCTGCCCCTCGGTCTCTAGCACTCTCTCCCTTTCTTTCTGTCTCAAAAATAAACAAACATTAAAAATTATTTTTTTCTATTTTGTTAATGTTTATTTTTGAGACAGAGAGGCAGAGTGCAAGTGAGGGAGGGGCAGAGAGAGGGAGACACAGAATCCAAAGAAGGCTCCAGGTTCTGAGCTGTCAGTAGAGAGCACTATGTGGGCTCTAACTCACAAACCATGAGATCATGACCTGAGCCAAGTCAGCCACTTACCTGAGCCACCCAGGCACCTCCCCCCAAATTTGTTTTAATAGAAATTCTCTACAAAATGGTGGCATATTGGGGCACCGGGTGACTTAGTCAGTTAAGCATCTAACTCCTGATTTTAGCTCAAGTCATGATCTCGGGGTTTCATGAGTTCTGGCCAGTGTGGGACTCTGCGCTGGCAGCAGGGAGCCTGGTTAAGATTCTGTGTCTCCCTCTCTCTCTCTGCCCCTCCCCCATTCATGTTGTCTCTCTTTCAAAATAAATAAAACTTTATGTTTTAATATTTTTTAAAATTTTTATTTATTTATTTCTAGGAGAGAGAGAGACAGCGTGAGCAGGGGAGGGTCAGAGAGAGAGGGAGTCACAGACTGAAACAGGCTCCAGGCTCTGAGCTGGCAGTCAGCACAGAGCCCGACGCGGGGCTCGAACCCATGAACCGCGAGATCATGACCTAAGCGAAAGTAAGACGCTTAACCGACTAAGCCACCCAGGCGCCCCTATTTTTTTAATATTTTTTAATATTTTATTTATTTCTGAGAGAGAGAGACAGCATGAGCAGAGGAGGGTCAGAGAGAGGAGACACAGAATCTTAAACAGGCTCCAGGCTCTGAGCTGTCAGCACATTGCCTGATGTGGGGCTCGAACTCACAAACCGTGAGATCATGACCTTAGCTGAAGTCGGATGCTTAACCAACGGAGCCACCTATGCTCCCCCAAAATAAATAAAACTTTAAAAAAATATATAAAAATGGCAGAGTATTAGCATTACACAAAAACATAGGAAAAGGAAAAAAGTTTATATAAACAATAGCAAACTAAATTACAACTACTAAATTTATTACAGACTCCTTGGTGATGGAGCTTGTATTAATGAGGTTTAATTATGACAAGGATAATGTGATATGTTCTGCTTCCTGAAATAAAATTAATGCAAATTTTTTGTACTGAGCCAGTTTTTTTACTTAAATAGGCAAATTTAGTTAAGCAACTTCCTGTAAAGTATAGAAATAAAGTCAGTAAAAGAAATAAGTAAGATAAGAAAAAATATAACATGGTTTACGAGGACAATTTACTCTTACTTTGATACTTCTTTTATTCAGCCTGTATTCTTAGAGTACCAATTAGACAGCAGCTACTATGGTGGGTATTAAGGGTATGACAGAGAATCTGACAGAGCCCTGCTGAGTCCGTATAAGACTCAAACAAGGATGTCAGATCATTTTCATCATTAAAGGAAATACTAGCTGACATTAATACTCCTTCTACTCCTTTAAACGTATTTAACCTATGTAATTCAATAAATGTAAGAAGCCATTACATTCTGTTAGGCACTTTAAGAATACAAAGTAAAATAGTCTTTGCCTTCCCAAGGCTTGCAAACTAGCAAAAAGAAATGGCATTGTGACTAAATAAATGAACAAATAAATTAAGAAATAAATAAAACCCTAATGATATCAGGAGATGATATGGTAAAGAAAGAGAAATAACTGATATAATTGTGAATAAGGGTGAGAAGGATGCCCGTCATACCTATGTAGATAATCAAAACAGTTTCATTCAGATGAGTTGAAAGAGAAAGGGGAGTATCGTTTCATGTGTCTGTTGGCCATCTGGATGTCATCTTTGGAGAAGTGTCTGTTCATATCTTCTGCCCATTTCTTCACTGGGTTGTTTGTTTTTTGGGTGTGGAGTTTGGTGAGTTCCTTATAGATTCTGGATATGAAACAATGCTCAGCATCCCTCCTCATAGGGAAATACAAATCAAAAACACACTGAGATACCACCTTACGCCAGTCAGAGTGGCTAAAATGAGCAAATCAGAGAATTCTAGATGCTGGCGAGGATGTGGAGAAACGAGCACCCTCCTACACTGTTGGTGGGAATGTAAACTGGTACAGCCCCTCTGGAAAACAGTGTGGAGGTTCCTCAGGAAACTAACAATAGAACTCCCCTATGACCCAGCAATAGCACTGCTAGGAATTTACCCAAGGGATACAGAAATGCTGATGCATAGGAGCACATGTACCCCAATGTTCATAGCAGCACTCTCCACAATAGCTAAAACATGGAAAGAGCCTAAGTGTCCATCAACAGATGAATGGATCAAGAAGATGTGGTTTATCTATACCATGGAATACTACATGGCAATGAGAAACAATGAAATCTGGCCATGTGTAGCAACATGGATGGACCTTGAGGGTGTTATGCTGAGCGAAATAAGTCAGGCAGAGAAGGACAAATATCATATGTGTGCACGTATAGGAGGATTAGGAGGAACTTAACTGAGGAACAAGGGGGAGAAGAAGGGGAGAAATGGTGGGGGAAAGGGAGAGAGGCAAACCATGAGAGACTCTTGAATGCTGACAAAAACTGAGGACTGATAGATGTGGGGGGGAGGGGGGATGGGCATGGAGGAGGACACTAGTGGGGATGAGCACTGGGTGTTATGTGGAAACTAATTTGACAATAAACTATTTGTAAAAAAAAAGAAAAGAAAATGGACCATAGGAGGAAACAAGAAAGATTGTATTCAAGTCCAGGGTAATTTAAAGGTTGGGGGTTGTCTTCAGCTGAAGAAAGGGCTTATTTACTATTAGTCATCACTTTAAAGAGTTTCTTTTCTTATAACAAAAATAAATGTATCATGGACATGAATAAATGATAAAACACAACCAAAATGCTGTACAAACCTTTGGTGATAGACTCGCGTATGGGTCTTCACCTCTTAACACAGTCTCCAAGCTCGTATGCAATAAGTATCACTAGAGCCTTGGCTAAGGCTGAACCATCCATGTACCTGCATTTTTAATTTCTAGCATACTTTAAAAGTTCATTTTATCCAGGATTGTTTTAATCATGTAAGATGTACATGAAAAACTCTTATAAGTATATAAAGTATAATGCAATGGTGAAAATATTTGTAAAAATATTTTTTCCTCCCTAATTGCACTATTATGCCCTTCTCTTTTTCCCTTTTTCCTATAGAGCAGACATAACAGTTTGCAGAAGTTTTGCTTGTGCACAAGTTTTGAAAATAGGGTCTGAATTGAAAGAGATTGAATTTGAGAGAATCAATCGCCTAATACGCCAATAAAAACCAACAACTAAATTCCAACAAAGAGAAAGAAAGAAAGAAAGAAAGAAAGAAAGAAAGAAAGAAAGAAAGAAAGAAAGAAAGAAAGAAGGCGAAAGGGGAGGAAATTCAAGTAAAAGAAGAGCCTGAGCTACTTTCCCAAAAGTCTTCTGAAACTCAGGGAGAATCCTACCTTTCTTTTTCTTAGCTTCTGCTATTCTGCCAGCAACATTTGGCATTTCTTGGTTTGTTCTTCTTGCCTAACTAACCAATCTCTGCCGTTGTCACCATGTGGCATTCTCATGTTTCTGTCTTCATAAGGCCATCTTATAAGAGTAATCATGTCGCCTTAGGTTCCACTCTACTGCAATAGCACTTCACCCTAATTAATTATTTCTACAAAGAGCTTATTTGCAAATAAGTTCCTTTTCTAAGGTCCAGAGAAAGAGAACTTAAATATATCATTTTTAGGGGAGACACAATTCAACACATAGCAAGACCTAATATAAAAAGTATCTACTCAGACCAAACCATGTTTAAAGAGACATAGCAATTCCAATTGTATAGCAATTCCAATAATAAAGGGATTATTATTTGATTGTTGGTGGGAGGGTGAATTTGTAGATCACCTTTGGAAAACAACCAGACTGACTACATTGAAGAACATTAAAATCTTCATACATTTTAGGCCAAAGAAATAATCCTAAAGAAAGAAAAAGTATTCTAAGCAGAGGCTTTTAAAACCTTCTTACTGAAATTTAAAAAAGAGTTAAAAAGCATGTAAAAATATGGAAATAAATGGGTGAATTTTAGTTCATCTAATTCATCAAAAACCAGACTACAAAAAATTAAGTTTAGAAAAAAAATTCATTACATTGGAAATATTTCTATCAATTTAAAATTGGCAGAAAAATATCCATAGTTGATAATATGTTAATATGTTATCAACTATGTAACCAAAAATACATTTTAAAAACTGCATTAAAATTTATGAAAAGAGGGGTGCCTGGATGGCTCAGTCAGTTAAGCGTCCGACTTCAGCTCAGGTCATGATCTCACAGTTCGTGGGTTTGAGCCCCTCATCAGGTTAGGGTTAGGGCAGCTCAGAGCCTGGAGACTGTTTCAGATTCTGTGTCTCCCTCTCTGGCCCTCCCCTACTTTCACTGTCTCTCTCTTTCTCTCTCTCTCTCTCTCTCAGAAATAAAATATTTTTATAAATTTTAAATTTAGTGGAAAGAAAAGTAACAAAATGTTTATTATGGTTTATTTAGGTAATGAAGAATTAGGAATTCTTTTTATTTTCCTAAATTTTCTATATTTTAATATTTATTTTTTATAACATGTATTAGGATTATTATATATAAAATGTTTATTCATAAAATATTTTTCAAAAGTGGTTTTGTGAAATAATAAATAGTAAAATAAATGTTATAGCTCTCATTTGTGTTAACAAAGAATAGCACTGTATGAGCAACTCAATTTCTAAAGAAATATGCTAAAGGGATTATTCTAAATATATAAAAGGAAATATGTAAAACTGACCATTACATCATCATCCTAGTAAAACTGCAAACAACACACATGTCTATCAGGTGGAGAATGAATAAGTAAATTATAATATATTCCTACCATAGCAAACAGGAGATACAGTGAATGTATTAGATCTATACTTTGAATAAATGCTAAAATTAATAAATATAATTTATAGTTATACATAGAAATTACACACAGTTTTGTAAAGTTATATACAGAGCTCTTCAAGAAACAACCAATAGGAGATATATAGATAGATATATAAAGATATAGATATATAGATATAAATGTAGATATATGAAGATATATAGATATAGACAGATATAGATTTATTTTAATGAATTAGTTGATTATGAGAGCTGGCAAGTCCAAAATCTGTAGAGAAGGATTGGCAGGCTAGAAACTCAGCAAGTGAATGTTTTGTCTTAATTCTAAAATTTGTAGACCTGGCTAGCAGGCTGTATTTTTATTTTATAGTCTTGAGGAAGAATTTATTCATCTCTTGGAAACTTGTTTTTGCTCTTAAGACCTTCAACTGTTTGCAGACCTACCCACATTATTGATGGTAATTTCCTTTTAAGGCCAACTGATTATCAGTGTTAATTACATCTACAAAATATCTTCACAGAAGCATCTAGACTGGTGTTCAACCAACAACTGAACACCATAGCCTAATCAAGTCAACATATAAAATTCATCATCAGTTAGAATATCATAAAGTCTACGTACGTGATATTGGATACAAAATAACTCATCATTCATTTATCCAAAAAATACTCTTTAAGGGGCTGCTATTGGCCAGGAACATCACTGATCAAACAGACAAAACTTCCTGGCCTCATGGAGTCTATAGTTGGAGGCAGACCATAAAAAAAGAATGTGTTCGTGTTGTATAGGATAGGTGATATAGAAAAAATAGAGGAAGGTAAGGGAAACTGGAAGTGGTGAAATGGTGCTTGAAATGGTTTTACACAGACACAATAGACATCACTGAGGTGACATTTGAGCAAAGGCTTCAAGGAATATTATAGTTTAGTATTCAGCTTTTACTGAGTGACGTTGTACTAACCCCCAAGTCACCGTTTATAAAACCTAGTGTATATTCCTCAAAATCTTTGTGGGTCGGCTGCTTGGCTCAGTTGTAAAACAACTGCTTAAGTTGTTCTAATTCCAGGAAACAGATTGAAGCAGCCAACTCTGTGTGGAGCATGCCATTCCCATGTCACAGAGTAAAAAGAAAAAAAATAAGGTGGAATCACAAAATGCCCTTATATATCTGCCTACTTGGAATGACATGTGTCATTTTCCATTCACTTTTCATTGGCCAAAGCATATAATTTGATCAAACCCAATAGCAATGGGCTAAGAGTACTTATCTCAGGAGGAGTATCAGAGTGTGTTTGAGAGCAATAATACCATCTTGTTTCCCTTTCTTCCTCATATAAAATATACTTCCCTCTCCCACACAAAGGAAAACAACCCCAATGATGATAGTCTTCAGATCAGGGCCATACATGATTTTCTTGATCCAGAGATCTAAGAACTGAAAAGTGAAGTTAGCTGTCCATGAAACACTACATTGCAATGGTTCAACATAGACAGGCTAACCACAGTAAACATTCCCATCGGAATATGGTGAGGAGGAGAAAGAGACTGGTCACCGACCTGTAGTAATACTGAAGTCTCCCCAGGGAGATACTGCAAAGTTCCTTTACCCTGAAAAAAGAGAATGTTCATCAATTAGGCCCTGTTTCTGTTGCCTTGAAGTAGATCCTCAGTCCATTGTTCTATTGGAAGCCGGTCTCCCTCCGGAAGATTTTTCCTTTTCTAGTTTCCTCCTCAGGCTGATCTGAAGAGAATATTGGAGAGAATATTCTCCCTACGGACCACATAGTTTTCTTTTCCTTTTTTTTCTGTGAAGTTTAGAAGCTCAAAGTTTATTTTAAGTCTCAAGGAGTTACAATGTATTTTAAAACATTTTTTAATGTTTATTTATTTTTGAGACAAAGAGCCAGCTCCAGCAGTGGAGGAGCAGAGAGAGGAAGACACAAAATACAAAGCAGGCTCCAGGTTCTGAGCTATCAGCACAGAGCCTAAAGCAGGGCTCAAACTCATAGACTGCAAAATCAGGATCTGAGCTAAAGTCAGACGCTTAACCAACTGAGCCACCGAGGTGCCCCATAATGTATTTTAAATCCATACTAATGATGCCTTTGGCAGGACAACTAAAAGCTTCTTTAGCTTTTCTCTGATTACTCATCTTTATATGTTAGTACTTAGCAAACATTATTCTTTTCCAGACTTAATTTAGGTAACTTGAACTTACCAAGATTCATTGGGAAAACCATGCCTTAATATTTTTTTCCCTTGGGCCATTTTATCTAACTCAAAATTTTCATTGGGCACTACCTTAAACATTTGGGAGATTTTAACAAAGTGTTTGAGGGGCAGGATTCTAATTTAGCTCTTGCAGAAGAGATGGAGTTTACATTAACCCTTGTTTCCAAAGGCTATCTGTTTTATTTTGTATCTGATGGAAATGAGAAACAGTGCCAGCGTCCATATCTAGAAGCTTTGGGAATTTCTAAGTTTTCTATATTCCCATTCATTTTTTACTTGTAAGGTAGCCAATTAGTTTCTGATTTCATCTTTTTCTTATAGTGACAGATAAAAGCATCCATTATCAACCAAGTGACTCCAGCAACACCCTGCTTCTTACAAATGCTTCACCACTGCATAACACTGTAATCACATGTTGAGACTCCAATAATAGTCTCCTTGGCACCCACTAGCAACAGGGAAAGTCAATCTGAAGTGTTGCTCTGTTTGCTTAATCAGCGCCCCAACTCCTGGTAACACTTTCTGTCTTAACTTTCATTCAGTGCGATAAGGTAACAAAAATCCCAATTTCAAGGGCTTCCAACAACAAACAATAAATTTTTCTCTTTTGTGTTACAAGTACCTCATGGGTCAACTGTTTTTCTGCTCTCTGTTGTTTAATACCAAACCTTAGGCTGAAGGAGCAGCCCCTGTCTGGATCATGCAGATCTCAGAGCAGAGGGAAAAGATCCAAGATAAATTATACAACAGCTCTTCAAGCTTGTGTTTGGGAAAGGCACATAGCACTCTGTTCATTTCATTAACCAAAGAAAGTCATGTATCCAAATGCAGTAGCAAAATACCTTCTTATTAAAGCAGGAAATGTTTGGCAACTCTAACAGTCTGCCACAGGGAGAGAGCAATCCAGGCATCTGGGGCAAGAGAATTTCAGTCAAAATAAGCAGCTGGTGCCAAAAGTGTGACTATGTCTGCCATATCCAAGGAATAGCCAGTGAGGTCAACATGAATGGAGAAGAGTGAGCCAGCTGCAAAGCAGTAAGACTCAAAGGAAAAGAAGGAGCAAAATTTTGTAGGGCTTTGTAGGCTTTGTAGTTACTTTGGCTTTTAGAGTGAAGGAAGAGTTGAGCAAAGAAGAGATCTCACCTTTTCTTTTGAAAGAATCACTATAGTTGCTATGACTAGATGGAAACGGACAAAGGGAATTAGGAGGAGGTAAAGTACAAAGATATTCTATCAGAGTGATAAAGTGATGCCTTGGAGCATGGAAATGGAGTGGCAGGAACTGAGATATGGTCAGATGTTTTAAAGATGCATCATAAGTTCTCCAAGGGAGCTTGATTTGGGATGTGAGAGAAATAAAACTCAAAGTTAGATTGAAGATCTAGTTTCTAGTTTGCAAATGGAAAGAAGTTGTCATTAATCGAGATGGGATGATTGTGGATACAGCAGGTTTAGGGAGAAGATTAGGAATTACACTCACATACAAGTTTGTGATGACAAATAGACATCCACATGTAGAAGTTTGAGTAAAAAAAGGAAAATGCTAAAACGTAGGAGTTTATGAGCCTATAATTTTATTTAAAACATAGGGCTGAATAAAATCACTAACTGGTGAGATTAATTAGAAGGGATGACAAAGTCACGCCAATTTCAGGAGAAGAAAATGAATAAGGAAGCAAGATTTAGTTTATAGGAGGAAAGCAAATAATGTGTGACATGCTGAAAGCCAAGTAATTAATGTGTTCAAGGTGGCAGGTGTGATCAAATATTATCAAATGATGCTGCTAGGTTACTTAAGGAAAAAAATTAGATTTGTTCACTGGTTTCAGTGATTTAGAAGTTATCGTAACCTTGCAAAGGAGCTTGTGTATGATGTGGGGCTGAAACCTAACAGGAACAATTTAAGGAAGAACAAAAGAATGGGAACATCAAATATAGATAATATGTCTGGGAGGGAATGGAATAGGCCTGGGAAAAGTTTCATAGCCGATTTCAACTTCATACAAAATGCTTTATTATTTCATAAACGTTGAGGAAAATATTCTAACATTTGTTAATTTCAGGAAAATGACACATACATGTTTTGCACATATACTTTTTTATACTTTTTATTTATAAGAAACAGGTTAAACAATGACAATGGGCCTTTTAGAAAAGACATAAATTCAAACTTTAGGAATCTGATGACTGCTTAGAAAACTATATAAGGAGAGGAAAACTATTTTAATTTGGCAAAGATTGATTTATGATGATGATCTCATCCTTTGTCAAAAATCTGCAGAAACTAAGTATAGCTATGATGGGAACCCAATTCCTGGGGCAAAGTTGAAGGATGGATTGCGATTTGTAAGGTAAGAGGTAGAAAGAAACCAAGCAAGATAGATGACATGCATATCCTTTATGAAGTCTGGGATTGAAGACCTGTGATGAAATAAATTATCTGTGAGTGTCAGGGAGATATAATGTTAGAAATCAAAAGGAGAGTCAAACAGATTAACTGAGTCAAAAGTTGAAGGTAATTCCAGACTGTATGGGTGGAGGAAGAGGGAGTTACAGATAGAGAAGACATAGAAGATGTTAATATTGAACAGATAAACTGTGCTAGACAACTAACATGACCCTAAATAAGTTAACCCTCTATTCTTACTTCAAACACAAAACTGAATTGCCTCTGGAAAACTTGATGACCCTAGGTATTTCTCTGAATTTAGTCAGACTGCTTCTGGCTATTTTTAAGTTTATTTATCTATAAAGAACAAGTTACATGTATGGATTTACAATAAGCTCCTTTGAAGCAATTACTTAATCTAAGTAATTACTTCGATTACCCCCCTTAATCTAAGCTCAAAAAGTAGGAGGGGCTCAATATACATTATTCAGTGAACACCGATGTCTGTATAGCTAATGGATAAACTTCATAAACAAATGACTTTAGGCATGTATATAGCATTTTGGTGAATTAGATTATATTTAAATCAAAAGGAGTAATTGCTTTTCTGAGAACTCTGATGAATCCCTTCTTAGGAGGGTATACACTTGTGAAATAAAATTTTAGCCATTAAGTTATAGTATGCATATGAGTATTATTTAATTTGCAGATTTAATGTAGTTCAAAATTTCAAGTATTAAATATTTGTCTAGAAAAAGGTAAAAAAAATATATAATAAAAGTGCCTTTGTTTCTTCAGAAAGTTAAATGTAATCAATGAGAAACAATGTAATAAAACTAACCACTATATTGATACATACTTTAATAACACAATAAAATTGCTTAATATAATTGATTTTTCATTCCAATGTATCAGTTTAGAGTTAAGACCACTGTATTAAATCAAGAGTTAAGTGGAAAGTGTTGAAGTTAAATATATTAAGTTTTGCTCAGATCCAAGAAGCTTTTTAAAAAACTACAGGTTATATTATATTTGGGTATTTTTCTCCTGAATATTTGGGAGTATTACTCTGCAAAGATCAGTTTTTAAAACTTTTAAACTGTTACCAACTTTGATCTCATTTTATCCGATATTTCTGAAGAACTCTTAAAAGTAAATAAGATGATTAAATATCAAAATTGTGCATTTCTACAACTTAACAATTATTTCCATGTGTTATTTAAAAGTTTTAAAGTAGAGAAAAAATTCTTAATGTCTATGCTTTTAATGGCAAGTTTTAACATGCAGCCCCTAAAATAGATCTGAGACCATGTAAATATAGACATGTAAAATGTAACAATGGACAAAAATATTGCATTATGAGGATGAATCTAAAGTGACACTTATACATAGAAAATGTTTCTTGATTCCTTCATGTAATTAATAAAATGTGCTGTCATCAAAAAAAAAAAGAAAAGTAAATAAGATGAGCAAATCTTCAATTTGACATTTCTTGAATTTAAATATTCATAAGGTGATTGATATTTAAACATCATCTACTGAAGAGCTCAATTTCAATGAACCAATCAATGTATCAAATTCAGATGTATTTTTTTGTGATAATAAGGGTATCAGTAGAAGAGAAAAACTGGTTTGTTTTTATCAGAAGATGGATTTTAAGTATATACCTGTCTTAATCTGTAACACTTGATTTCAAAAGATGAATCATTTTTTCTGTAACTAAAAATACCATTTTTCTCTATACTGCAATATTTGCTACATGTCTTACTGTATTTTAATTGAAATATCCTTTGCTCTACAAATTAAGTAGACATTTTGGCTTGGAAGAAAGCATTTCTATATTTATTTATTATTTATTTATTTTCTAATGTACTTATTCATTTTTGAAAGCGAGACAGCACAAGCAGGGAAGAAGAAGAGAGACACAGATTCTAAAGCAGGCTTCAGGCTCCAAACTGTTTTCGCAGAGGCAAACGCAGGGCTCGAACCCACAGACTGTGAGATCATGACCTGAGCTGACGTGGACACTCAACCAACTGAGCCACCCAGGTACTCAGAAACTTTGCTATATTTAAGTCCTTTGTTTTGAGAAGAAAAAAAAGTGAATTTTATTATAGGAAGCAAAACAAAAACAATTTCTCTTGACCTTGCACGTGAACTTCAGTTATTTTTGTCCTTAATAAAATAGTATATCTGGAAACTAAGAATGTACATTTGTCTTAAAACCACAAAAATTTAAGGACAGGATCTAGTATATGAAATATAACTCACAAAGTGATATTGTTTTTTATAACCAGTTGCAAAATGATTCAGTATTCAAGATCCTATTCAATTTTTCAAGCTGATGGAGAAGATATTTTTAACTAAAAAGGTCATATTTTTGGAGTGCTTAAAAAACCTCAGTCTCTACCCTTTGACTAAAAATTAAATACCATACATATATTTTGGTGAAGTAGAGAAAGTGTGTCAAAAGTTCAGTGTTTTATTTTGAATAGACTAAAGAGAAAATTTTGAAATCAATAGGGATTGGATGAATTTTGAAATACAAAAGGTGTGTACAAAACTGGTAACTCTTGAAAGGTAAAAACATTACCTTCTGTATAGAAAATGAGAGGGAAAAGGGTGATGGGCATTGAGGAGGGTACTTGTTGGGATGAGAACTGGGTTGTATGCAAGACAATTTGACAATAACCTATATTTAAAAAAAAAAGAAAATGTGAAATGCTAAGTCATCACCTCCTTGAAAGAGTAGATATTATACTTGTTTGCTTGGATGAAAAGGAAGGTGTGTCTACATAAAAGCAAAGGGGTGTAGTATGAAAGATGAATAGAGTTTTAATATCTAGGAAATGTGAAACATTCTAAGTCAAATATTACCAGAAACAAAGTAAGAAAAGACAACCCTAATCCATGAAGAGAAACTTGCAACTTCCTGGACAGAGACCTAGTGTTCTTTCTCTGAAGTAAATTCTCATTAATCAATAAGAAAAAGCACATCGCTTGAGAGGAAAAGATTCCAAAGCAAGACAGATGATTAATTAATTAGTGTTATAAATGGCTCATCAGTACTGATAATATACAACCTTACCAAGAGCAAATGAAGGACAAAATAAAGTCACAACTGGGAGCTCTCCTAGCCACTTCTGCTTCTGCATTGTCTGATGAGAGCCAATTTTTGCACAAGTAAACTTTAAGAATTTTTAATATGCTTTAGTTTCATTCAACAGTTCTGGTATCAGGAGAAGTAATATAGGAGACCCTGGTGAACCCAAGGAGAAACGAGTGCCAGGTTAGTGTCTGCTGAGCCCCTGGAGTTCTCTGCTTTCTCACTGCCTCTGGAGGTGGTGGGTAGGTCGCTCTCAGATCCTCGATCCTATCCATGGTGCTTTCATTATGAACTTTCAGACCTTGAGCATTTCTTTACCCAGATTGGATCTAGACACTGGCCAGATGTTGGACTGCGTTCATGGTCAGACTGAAGCCAGTGTAAGACCTCAGGCAAATACAATTTTGTTGTAAGGCTGAACAAGCCTTTGGTTTCCTGATGCTTGTACTCTTTTCCTGATTAGGCAATATTGAGAGATTACTTTGTTTGAAACATTTGTTTAAACTGAGATTTTTTCCCCCAAACTTGCTTCACTTTTTAAAACTCAGGAAAGGCTTTCCTACATCCTTCTCAAGCCTTCTTAAGCTTCAAGGCTCAGTACTCACAGTGGGATCAGATAAACAGCATGAGAACGACTTGGGAGCTTGTTAGAACCCAGGTTTTAGGCTCCATCTCAACGTACTGCAACAGGCTCTACATTTTAACAAGGTCCAGGGTAGTTTTTATGCATACTGCCACTTGAGAAGCACTTTTCTAAAACATTAGGAGGAAGTTAAAATATATTTCTTTTCTCATAAAGAATCTTCCAGTAACAATCATTTCAGAAAAAAAGTTAAAGTTAAGTTTATATGGTTGGAGTACTAATTGGTACAAACCTTTTGACTTGGTAATAGTATCAGGAATCTTAAAACGGTTGCTCTCATACCTAGTAACTGCACTTATGGAAATGTTTTGTAAAGAAAGAATCCAATGAAATAGAAAAAGATTTATGTACAAAGATGTTCTACGTAGCTATATCTAAAATAGCAAAAAAAAAAAAAAAACAAAAAACCCACCAAAAACAAAAAACCATAAAAAACTAAATGTTCCACAATAAAAACATAGGTAAATTATAGCAATCTAGGAGATGAAATTTTATTCAATAACCAAAATCTTATTTTAAAAACTTATATTTCAAGTCACCCATTTCAATAGTATTAACATTATCTTCTTTTTCTAATATTATTGCTTCGTATGCTTTCTTTTTTCACTTGTCTCCATTTTTTTTATGTTTACTTATTTATTTTTAGTAATCACTATACCCAACATGAGGCTGGAGCACACAACTCCAAGTTCAAGAATCACATGCTCTCCTTACTGGGCCAGCCAGGCAACTCTGCTAATTCTTTCCTCATCTCTTTACAACAATCCTGTCTTTTTGTTTTAGATATGTTGGGTTTTTAAGTTAAAATTTTGTTATTGTTTACACAAATTGAAAGTCTTTCTATTGCTAGGTGAACATTTTTTTTAATGTTTACTTATTTTTGAGACAGCGAGTGAGTGAGCATGAGCAGATGAGCAGAAGAAGGCAGAGAAGGAGACAGAATCTGAAGCAGGCTCCAGGCTCCAAGCTGTCAGCACTGAGCAGGATGTGGCACTTGAACCCACGAACTATGAGATTATGACCTGAGCAGAAGTCAGATGCTTAACCAACTGAGCTATGAAGGCACTCTTAAGTGAACTTAACCCAAGAGTCAGAAAGTATTTCTTTTTTAAAAACCATTCCTATGTCTTAACTCATACAAAACAGGCTATGCCCTGTTTTTGCCCACACCTGGGTTAAAGTTTAACCAATTCAAATGAAACGACTGTGGCTAATACTTCCGCAGAATTTTCCATATGCTGAACATGGTTCTAAGTAACATACATATAACTCATTAATAATTAATGATTAAGACTTATCATTATCCCCCTTCTATAGATAAAGAAAGTGAAGGACAGAGGCTTGCCCAAAATCACACAACTGGTGATGAAGCTGGAACTTGATCCCAAGCCCTTTGGCTCCAGAATCTTCAGGTTTGTTCACTATAGTATATTACTACTAATTGATTGAAGACTGAAACATGTGTTTGACCATCACCCTACCATCTTATTTCACATTTTGTTAAACAAGTGATTAGTTTTATATTGCTACCATAACAAATTGCCACAATCTTAGTGGCTTCAAACAACACAAATTTACTACCTCACATTTCTTTGGTTCAGAAATATGGTGAGTTCAACTGGGCCATCTGCAAAGCTGATATCAAGATATGACAAGATTGCATACCTTCCTGGAGGCTCTAGGATAAATCTACTTCTAAGTTCATTCAGGTGGTTGGCAGAATTCTGTGTAGATGTAGGACTAAAGTGCCCTTCTCCTAGTAGGCTTTCAGCCAGTCGTTATGCTCAGCTTCTAGTGACTGTCCACAAGCCTTGATTCCCACCCCCATCCCCCCATGCATCTTCAAGAGTTAGGAGTAAAGAGCTTAATCTCTCTCATGCTTCACATTTCTCCTCGGCTTCTCTTTCACTCCATCTTCATCTTTTCCGGTTTCCTCTCCTACTTTTAAGAGCTTGAGTGACTACATTGGATCCACCTGGATAGCCTAGAATGCTCTCCATATTTCAGTTGATTAGGGACCTTAATTCTATTGGAAAATTCCCTTCATAGAAGAACCTGAATTAGTGTTTGATCAAATAACTAAAAAACAGGAAACTTGAAGATCCATTTTAGAATTCTGTTTTCTGGTCTTTTTCGTTTCTCTTTACTTTCCCTCTCTGAGTTTCCAATCTGGAAATACAGCCTTTTAAAATATTTATTCTGGGGGCGCCTGGGTGGCTTAGTCGGTTAAGCGTCGGACTTTCGCTTAGGTCATAATCTCGCGGTTCGTGGGTTCGAGCCTCGCGTCGGGCTCTGTGCTGACTGGAGCCTGTTTCAGTCTGTGACTCCCTCTCTCTCTGACCCTCCCCTGCTCACGCTGTCTCTCTCTCTCCCTCTCTTTCTCTCTCTCTCTCTCCTAGAAATAAATAAAAAACATTTAAAAAAATAAATAAAATATTTATTCTGCCTTTGGTATAAATTAATATTCCTAGAAAGAGAGCTACAGAAAACTCATTTTGTCTCCATTTGTGCTGCTTATCTTAATAAGTCCTTTCCCATCAGATTTTTAACTGTATTTTGTAAAGATATATTTTCAATTCCCATAGGTTTTTAATATTTAGAGAAATATATTTTAGCTTATTCTATTTACCTAGTCAGACCATTATATTTAATTTTCTTTTAACTACACAAACTATATAGTAACATTTAAATTGACAACACTCTTTACCTATGTTCATGCCTTTTTCACATAACTGTTTTTGCATATTACTTTGCAATTCTCCATGTTTATACTTTATATAACTGCAATCACAATGTATACAATACCTTCTTTGTTTTTTATTTTATTTTATTTTATTTTATTTTAAAATATTTGATTTATTTCTAGCAGAGAGAGAGAGACAGCGTGAGCAGGGCAGGGTCAGAGAGGGAATCACAGACTGAAACAGGCTCCAGGCTCTGAGCTGGCAGTCAGCACAGAGCCCGACGCGGGGCTCGAACCCACGAACCGCGAGATCATGACCTAAGCGAAAGTCTGACGCTTAACCGACTAAGCCACTCAGGCGCCCTCTTCTTTGTTTTTTATTTATTTCTGAGAGAGAGAGACAGCATGAGCAGGGGAGGGTCAGAAAGAGAGGGAGACACAGAATCTGAAACAGGCTCCAGGTTCTGAGCTGGCTGTCAGCACAGAGCCCAATGCGGGGCTCGAACCCAAGAGCCGTGAGATCATGAGCTGAGCCGAAGTCGGACGCTCAACCGACTGAGCCACCCAGGCGCCCCTACAATACCTTGTTTTTTCGTCAACTGTGATTTGAAAATGATTATTTCACTTCTTTGTGAACTTTCCATTGACAGAGAAAGTACCAGAGAAAGGAACTTACAACCTTCAAAGCATGGGTAAAGAGTTTCCCCGACCAGGGTCCTGTCAACTTATCCTCCCCAAACATCACTTCTACTCATTTGACCCTCATATGTTACATTCCAGCATAATGAGAAATTTGCAATTCTCACCTTTGTACACATGTCGTCTCTCTGGCTTCATTTTCTTCTGCTGACTAGCTCCTATTTGCCTTTCAAGATTAAGCTAATGTGTCACTTCCCTTCAGGAAAATTTCCTAGTCCAGGATAAGAGCCTCTCTTCTGTGCATCCTTAAAATTCTTTGTATACTTTTATCAGGGCATTTTTAAATATTCAATTTTAAACACCTGATTATTTCTACAGCTCTCACTGAGATGAAAATTCTTGTAAGAAAAGCCTGGGCCTTGCTAGTCATTTTACTTGGGATGAGTTAGGCTTGGCTGCAATTAACAAGCAATTCCAATATCAGTGAGTTAGGACAACGTAGGTTTATTTCTTCTTCACACTACATGTGCACTGTAGGTGCTAGAGGCTCTGTTTCCTGCGCTTTTTACTAACAAAGTTACCGTTGCCTTTAAGATTACCAGCTGTCAGTGGCGGAGGAAAAGAAAGACCATCGTGAAGTATAGGACTCATAAAACGTCTCTCTGAAGTGACACATATGTCTGCTCACCTTTCATTGGCTAAGAAAGTGCATGGGCAACCCCAGCCACAGCAGGAAAGGAACTCAAATCCTGCATATGCCAGAAAGAGAGAGCTATAAATATCGGGTGAATAGCACTAATGATGATCACCAGCCACAATCAGTCTCTAACCAAGCAAGTGTATTAATTTTCTAAGACAGCCATAACAGAGTATCACAGCCTGAGTGGCTTAACCTGAATTTTATTGTCCTTTTAATAAGTATACCAGTCGTATTGGATTAGAGGCTATACTAATCCATTTTAATCTTACTTTAACTTGATTACTTCTGTAAAGACCCTATCTCCAAGTAAGGTCACATTCTGAAGTCCGGGGGGTTAGAAGTTTACAATAGAAATTTGGAGGTGGACACAATTCAATCTATAATAAGTATGTAAAATAATGTCTCTGGCACACGTAATATCTTTCTTGGATTAGTGACTAAATCATGTCTGTCCTCATTTCTAGATGTAAACTTTATAACTATGATTTTAATGGATATGCAATGTATTATACTTCTGGGCAGAGTAAAAGAATATTTATTGTTCCCTCTCATAGGAAAACCACAACTGTCATAGGAAAACCACAATCAACATTTTTTCCTTAGAGTCTTTTTTTTTGCAGTTGATATTTTCTTAGACTAAGTTCTCTATAATGGAGTAACTGGGTATAAGTTGATTTAAAAATTAAGATTTTAATATGCATGGCCAAAAATGCTTTCTGAAAAACAGGTCTGCTAATTAGTGATGTCACTGGTAGTGATTAACACAGTTAATTTGGCCAAAATTGTATTGCTATCATTAATTATGTTTATGTATTTACAAAACTGTATCTTAAATTTACTTTAAAATGTATTTTTTACTACCTAGATGACAATTTCCCATATATTTTTTGACTCTTCAATTAATCTCTGACATCTTTACATATTACATCTGTTTGTGCTCAGGATTGTCTTCCCAGTGTCTAATAAGGCAGCACATTTTATGTACTTATACAGTTACAGTTTGATTAGAACAGCCAAAACACACAGGAATGAATGCTGATTCCATCACTTAATCTTGGGTTAGTTCCTGGCCTTACTTCCTATGCTTAGTTACCTCATTTACAGAATGGGAATCATACTCTTCCTTATTTCATAGGTTTCTCCTGAAGATTAAATGAGTTCATGCATACCAAATATTTAAATCAAAGCATCTAAGATGGTAAGCAGTCAGTAAGTGTAGATTTTTTATTAAAATTATTATCCTATACAATTCAGGTATTATTTTTTTAATTGAATTAACTCTTTCCAGAGTCTAACATGACATGCTTTCCCCTCTCCGACTGTGTCTTGTCAATTTTTATAAGTGTTTTTTTAATGAATCAAATTTATTGAGGTATAATGTATATACAGTGAACTGTGTCATTTTTAATTGTGGATTTTGATAGGTTCTGAAAATGTGTATGCCCATGTAATCGTTATCAAGATTAGAAAAATATCATCACTCTTAAAACATTCCCTTGTGCTCCTTACCAAACAAGTGATCAATATCCCATGCCTTGCGCCACGTGTCCACGAGTGTGCTGTGTGGACACAGCTCCTTCCTTTCCAAAACTGTGGCTTACAACTTGTAGAGGGACCTCAGTCTCCCTGTGCTCTGATCCTCATTTCCTCAATTCCATAAATCCACTGGCCTTTCAGATTCCTCCCCCTCATCCTACATTTCAAAAAGCTATTAAGTAAAAAGCCAACCTATAATAGGACACACTTTATTTGTTCCCTTCTTTCAAGGACAGCCCTGAAAATGGCAGTTACATGTATTTTGTCCTAACTTTTAGTTTGTTTAATAAGAAGGTAAGTCCAGTCCTTGTGAAAACATCATCATGGCTCTTAATGGAAGTGTACAATGCTTTTTTAAAGAGTTTATGTTGTAGAAGACGATCTGTTTATAAAGCCAAAAAATAAAGATACATTCACATGTGTGAGAAAACTCAAAGGCACACATTTTAACAATCAAACCATGCAACATCCTTGCACTAGACAGTTTCCTTACATAAATGTGAAAATACTTATTTCCCATTAGTATTTCATGAAAGAAAATACAATTTTTGCCAAGCATGTCACTTAAAGAGCATATTATGCCATCGATAAAAATTCTACTAAAAGTATGTGATGTTACATTAACGATTTGTTAAGTATTGATAAAAATATGGCTCAGTCAGTTAAGCAGACGATTTTGGCTCAGGTCATCATATCATGGTTTGTGAGTTCGAGTCCCACACTGGGCTGTGTGCTGACAGCTCGGAGCCTGGAGCCTCCCCCACTTGCACTTTGTCTCTCTCTGTCTCTCAAAACAGAATAAACAGTAAAAAATTAAAAAAATTTAAATAAATACTACTTTAATTTATATTTAAAATTCCAATGTCTCTGTTCCTAGTCATCATACCAAATAAAATTTTATTAGCAATCACATTTCGATTGATACTTCTTAAATAATGTATATAGTATTATGTTATTTATTTATTTAATTTATTTATTAACTTATGCCTACACTCTACTTCAGGAACTTTTTATAGTAGTGAAATTTCTTTGCAATAAAAACATGGTTGGTCATTCAACAGATAAGAAAAAGCAAATAGAAATATATAAAACAAGAACAATGGTATCCAAAGAAACCATATTCCATCTAACCACTTGCGATGTTCGAATAAAAACATACTCAATTCAATGCCCTCAAAATCTATTCAACACACACATATATTTTTAGTATATACATTTTTATTTTTATTTCAAATCAATACTTCCCAGAGCCTAGAAGAGTACTGGTAGACCATAAGTAGCCAATAAATATTTCTTATTAAATTATTACTATAGGCAAGAGAAGACAGGAAATAAAAATGGAAACCTCCAACTTAAAGAATGTATATTCAGTAGTATGCCCACATTGTTATATAAATAATACAAATGTTTTGTTTTGATCACGATTTGGGTAATTGATTAACACTGGCAATGATTCAACAGTAAAAATTGGTCTGTCGCCTGAATGGCTCAGTTGGTTGAGCATCCGACTTTGGCTCAGGTCATGATCACATAGTTTGTGCGTTCAAGCCCCGTTTTGGGCTCTGTGCTGACAGCTAGCTCAGAGCCTGGAGTCTGTTTCAGATTCTGTGTCTCCCTCTCTCTCTGACCCTCCCTTGCTCACACTGTCTCTTTCTCTCTCTCAGAAATAAATAAAACATTTTTTTTTAAAAAGTAAAAATTGGCTAAAGGGCTGTCTTCCTAAACGGCAGTATTCATTATGAAATAGTATTTACAAATGCAGTTAATTCCATACTTGTTCTTTTCGTTCTTGAATAAATTTAATGGAACCAATAACCTAGTTCGTTGGTTTTAATTATGCACAGTATGTACTTTTGATGTTGCCAATTTTCCTAAAGAATAGCAAATGTTGCCTTTTGTTCAATAGCTTTGATTTTGTGCATTACATGCTAAACATTTTCCTTTCCCTGTAGCAACTATCAAGCATACTGACACCCACAAGGTACCTACCTGACAAGGCGTCCCCTGGAATGTCTTTAGTCAGAAGAACATGATTTTTAAGTGTTCACTTTTTAAAAGACAATATATAACTTATTATAAATATTAAAACAAAAAAAAACTTACAGAAATTTATGAGAAAAGGTGGTGGAAACCTACCTAGTGCTGACTTTTTAAAATGTTGATGCTTCTTTCAATCTTATATTTTTTCTTTTCTTTTATTGTTTATTCACATATACATGCATGTGTCTGTGTGTGTGGTGTGTGAGTCAGGGTATATGTATGTGTTTGTGTGTATCTGTGTGCGTGTGTGTGTGTGTGTGTGAGAGAGAGAGAGAGAGAGAGAGAGAGAGAGAGAGAGAGAGAAAGAGTGTGCAGCATGGAGATTTTCCTCCTTTGTTATGACTCCCGGATTCAAGGCATCATTCTTACAAGATACCCTTTTCTGGAGGAGTCATGGTGTTATTGATATTTGTTTAATTAAATGAGCTGATGTACTGTTACTCACTCTGTTGGTTTACACTCTCCCCCAGCCCCCCAAAAGCAAAAAGAAAAAAAACAGTCTTTTTATCTTAATTTCTTTCTCTCTCATATACTCATTCACGGACAAGCTAATAAAAGTGCACAGAAATCTAAACTGTTACATATGTTTAAATACTTTCTTATAGTCTTCCAAATGGTCATTTGTTTCTTTTGCTTTCTGAATAATGGGAACACTGTAAGAATTACATAAAACCCACATGTAGCAGGTATATTTCAAATTAACTAGGATGACCTTTTTTTCCTCAAGTAGCATCAGGCATTGTTGAGAAACTCTGGACAAAGTTTTATTTTAATTCTTCTTTATAAATGCAACTCCCCAACAGCCTTTCTAAATCCCTATCTATAAATGTCACGGTCAGTTGTGTGAAAACATTTACAAATGGCTTTGCTCCATGGGACGCAGGTGTCAGGAGGAGGAAAAAGGAAGAGCTTTACCCAAGATATCAAAATGGATGCCAGGTTCACAGTGTTGGAGGAGGCAGAATCATAATCAAAGTGGAATGTAAACTGGCAATGTGGTTCAAACATAAAGGCAAAATAGAATAAAAGGGAGGTTTGTGTGTGGATAGGTTAAGAATTGACAATTTATAATTGAAATATGATAGATGATAGATGAGATAGAGAGGTGACTAGGTGAATAGATATATTCATACACACATGAATAGACTCAATTAAATCCAAAGACAGACATAAATAGGATTGAGAATTCAGGACTCTGGGAAGAGAGTGTGCTATTTTAACTAGTTTCCAATTTCTGTTACTAAAGCTGGCTGAGGTGTGAAAAGAATCCTCACTAGGTGAATATTTATAGTTCATATAAAATTAATAATAGTTCATTGAACATGTATAAAGGCAAATACTATGCTATGTTTTCCTTAATCCTTAACAAAAGTATTGCTAGGGATGTACGGATTTTATACCCATTGTACAGATGATGAAACAGACCTTGCTCAAGATCATATAGCTACTGAATAAATGACAGAGTGACAATTTGAGTTCAGGTCTCTCTGACTCCTGCACTGTCAAATGTGTATTCACTAGTCATTTGTGACTCTTTATATTTAAACAAATTAAAAGTTAAAAAATTTAAAAATTCAGTTCTTCAGTTTCAAAAGCTCAGTAGCCATGTGGATTTAGTGACTGCCATATTGGAAGATGCCAATATAGAGTTCTCTCTTTGTATCAAGTCTTCTGGATCAGCGCTGCAATAAACTGAATTTCCCTGGAAATTGTCAAATATTCTCTAGGGACCACAGTCATTCCTAGTTGAGATCCCAGATCTCTTCATGATGCCACTCATATGAAGGTATGAAGAACGAATCAAGTTCAGTAAACTCTGGGGAGAAAGGCCATTGTTTAAAAAAACTCATAAGAAGGGGCGCCTGGGTGGCTTAGTCGGTTAAGCGTCCGACTTTCGCTTGGGTCATGATCTCGCGGTTCGTGGGTTCGAGCCCCGCGTCGGGCTCTGTGCTGACTGCCAGCTCAGAGCCTGGAGCCTGTTTCAGTCTGTGACTCCCTCTCTCTCTGACCCTCCCCTGCTCACGCTGTCTCTCTCTCTCTCTCTCTCTCTCTAGAAATAAATAAAAATATTAAAAAAAAAAACTCATAAGAAAAACCACTTGCACTTGCTGTGCTATGACAGTGAGTCAGTGAGGCCACCAGAAAGCTTCCTTTCTCATCAGACACTGGGATGTTCAGGGTTCTGTTTCTCTCAGCCAGCCTGTGGGACTGTTATTTGAAACCCTGTGGATCTCTGAGGTAATACCCTGACCCACTAACTTCAAAAAATGACCCAATCAGGGGCACCTGGATGTCTCAGCTGGTTAAGCATACAACTCTTAATCTCAGCTCAGGTCTTAATCTTAGGGTCATAAGTTCAAGCCCTGTTTTGGTTTCTGCCCTGGGCGCAGAGCCTACTTAACAATGAAGGGTGCTTGGGTGACTCATTTGGTTAAGCCTTTGACTCGATTTCGGCTCAGGTCATGATCTCCCAGTTTGTGAGTTCGAGCCTCAAGTTGGGCTCTGTGCTGACAATGTAGAGCCTGCTTGGAATTCCCTCTCTCCTTCTCTCACTGTCCCTCCTCTGTTCATTCTCTCTCTCTCTCAAAATAAATAAACATTATTTTTTAAAACCAATTAAGAAATAAAAAAATGAATCAATGAATGAGAAAAACCAAGAAATGTACAAATATATACCATGTGCCAGGACCTGACACTCTATGACCTTTTCACAATAAGTCGTGTTCTCATGGGATCATTGTTAGTTCAGTTTTCCCCAGAAGCAGACCCTGAAACAAGGATTTGAGTGCAAGTAGTTCATTTGGGAAGGCAGCCTCAGGAAAAACCCACAGTGTAGTCCCATAGGCAAGGGACTACAAGAAACAAAGTATGTGTTACCAGTTTAGTTACCATGATGGGTAACTGGAGTATAATCCCATGGAGGAAGTCTGAGTTAGTGAGGATCCTGCTTCAGGGCTGTCCCACATAATTCATACAAGTGGCAAGAGAACGAGGGTATTTGTACACCAACTCTTGTCAGCCACGAATTGAAGGCTCCCAGGAATGTGGCAGGTCATTTATCAATTCTTCAGCACTTCTAGCTTGCCTTGGACAAGCAGAACGATCTCAAGTCAATGAAAGCTCTCTGGTGGTTGGCAGTCCCCATGTAATTAAAGAGCTCTAGGCGATGGGGGGAGGGCACAGACTGCCTCTCAGAACAGCCAACAGTAAGTAGAGAAATATACATTGGTAAACGTGTTTCTAAATCTCCATCTATATATCTACCCTGGACATAGGTGATTAACATAGAAGTTAAGAATGTGTGATGTCAGACAGACTCATATGCAAGTCTTCAAAGAAAGTACTTTTCCTGGTGCCCAGCATACACTGAACCCTTGGTAGTCATGTTAAAGGGGAAAAATCCTCAAACAGGGAAGGATCAGTGTAGATCTTTATCTCCCAATGCTTCCATCCTGTTCTCCATATCCCTGGGACAAATTAGGTTCTCTCCTGGCTGAACATAGTTTTTATAGATTACGCCCATTTAATCACCACAATCTCTAGGGTGGGTGCTGTTTAGATGGTAATTTTTACAGGTGACAATATTAAGGTTGAGTCAGAGTGGCTTGTCAAAGATCACACCATTAATAAAAAGTGAACAAATCTAGGGAATCTGCCCTAAGGAGCCATGTTCTTAAGGATTATGCTGTTTTATCTTCTAATAGAAGGAATAGATGTGGATGGTCAATTGTACTATTTCTAAAAAGGAGGTGACATCTGGAAAACTTGTACCACAAAATGTCATGGGTAAGAGAGGCAAGATCCACAAAGAATTTTCAGGGTCAGTACAGAAAAGAAGAACATAGGTAATCTTTGGGAAGATGACCTATATATATACATATATATATATATATATATATATATATATATATATATATAAAGTGTCAAGATGTTATAATGGATCTCAAAATTTAAAAAAACTGAAAACGACAAAACTTAAAGGCTAACATTTAGAGCAACAGTTACAGACATTTTAAACAAAATAGCTTCATAAATACTTTAAAATATATGATACGTGTCATTTTTAAGGGCTTTCTCTCTAGGACACTCTAGAACCCTTAAGATATGAGGAAGAGAGGAAGATAGTGTTCTGTATTCATGGACTTAAGGTATAGAGATCCAGGATATCAGAGTTGGCAGCAGACCATCAACTGAAAATCAAAAAGCGAGGAAACCAGGGGGAAGATAGAGAGCCGAATCAGGGGAAACTATCACTCAGTGACTGGAAGACCTTATCAGAAAAAATAGATTTCTAAGATTCATCAAGACAGGGGGCTATACCTCAACTCCTGCTCTTATGGGAAAGTATAGACTTTTTCATCTGGAGAGCACAGCAACCCCAGGTTAAACTTCATGCATATCTCCTGTCCTTTATTGTTGTACTCATTCACATCAAGCTCTACAAACAGCTCCAGAGTCCACAGTTGCCCAAAAGTATGTGTGCAAATTAATGCTTACTAACGGCCCTCTACTGAATATTTAAATAAAATTTAAATAATATTCAAATGACTCTCAAAAATATAAGCTGTCCACTAAGAAACAACAAGGAAGGTCCTTAAGGATTTCTCAAAAATATTCAGGCTTTAAGTGTCTGTTTGAGTCACAATATTCTGACAAAGTGTCAAAAGGAGTCAAATTATACATAAGCATCCCCTGCCCCCTCGCCTCCAGCCCCACGGGCTTCCATCCACTTAGCTGCCTTTGCTTTTTGGGCTGGCAGTTTACCAGCATGTTGATCCTAGTTTTGTGACACTCAGGAGTCTCCAAGTACCTTGAGGACTATCAGATTCCCATAATGAGATTAATTTTAGTGCACTTCAATTTAAAAAGCAAATATATGTCAGATGGTACTTTTAGGGAGAGAAAATGACACATGAAATTAAAGGTCTTCGCCTCCTGGCAAGCTGACAAGGCTGACCTTGAGCAGAAGCAGACAATATTTTCTCTGGGGGGGTCTTTCCCCCTTCATTCTAATCAGAACCCACTTCTCAGGAGGGTACTGCAATCTGCTCACTTGATCCTAGCTTTGATGACCACTCTCAGCCAGCATTCATGGGATGCCAGCTACATGCTAGGCATAGTCCCAGGAAAGCAGTGTTTCTAACCCTCACAGCAACCCGGTGAGTCAGCAATTGAACTCCCATTTTATAGATCAGAAAAGTCTCTCAAAGAAGTTAATCATCTTGCCCAAGGAACTTGAATAATAAATGAATCAGCTAGGAATCAAAAATTTCTCTGATCCAAACCCCTTATGTACTAACGAGGAGAGAAAAGATTATTTGATGTTGTCACTCTTCACTTTAACCTTTGCCTAGTGAGATGTTTACATATATATTAGAATCTACCTCTGAAGCATTACAAGGCAGGCCAGCTTTTGCAGAAACCCCAAATAGAAGTGATGAGCAACTAAGATTTGAAATCAAGACGTCAAACACAATACAGGCTGATTGGTAGGGTGTGGGGTTCCTTTGCAGCATCCTTTCCATGAAGACACACAGGACTGATGCAGAATCTGGAACTGAGTAATCAATCAACCAAAGAGCTATTAACCTAATGTTCATAAAAAAGCAATCTCATAACAGAGTAGAAGCAGCAAAGAGGAAGAATTTGAACTAACAGAGTAAGAGGCAGGCATGGTCAAAAAAGGTAACAGACGAAGAGAAAAGTCAGCGAAAAGAAAGCAGGTATAATATCACCATCTCTCATTTAACAAGTTCTTACAGTGCATCAGGCTACATGAACCTTGCTTAACATTCCTCATCTCCTATAACCATCAGAAATGTTATGAGAATAATGTTCAAGATTCCTCGACCAGGATTTGAACTTAGATACATCTGATTCCAGGATATTTCATAGCCCCCACAATAATTAGAAATGGAGGAAGATCCACCAAATGAAATCAGATTTAGAAATGATAAGTTCTTTTATATCTGGTACCTTTAAGGATACAGATAATGAGGAATCAGCTTCCTTGTACTGTGTAATCATGTTTGTAATATTTGAATTTATATTAAAAGTCTTGTGTGACCAAGAAAAGCTTCCACTTTGTTCAGCCATCTTCTCTTTCAAAAGGCAGAGGTCCATGTTTATTATGTTTACTTAATATTGACACTTTTATTTATTTATTTATTTTTTAACGTTTATGTATTTATTTATCTTGGGGGGAGGAGTGCACGAGCAGGGAGGGGTAGAGAGAAAGAGAGAGAGACTCAGAATCAGAAGCAGGCTCTAGGCTCTGAGCCATCAGTGCCCGATGTAGGGCTCAAACCCATGAACTGTGAGATGATGAGCTGAGCTGCAGCCAGACGCTTAACTGACTGAGCCCCCCGCCTCAGGTACCCTAATACTGACACTTTTAAAAGCAAGCTTCAATTTGGAGGAGGAAGCCAAGGGCAATACATTTTTCTTCACAACTATAGAGAACAGTCCTTACTGTGACTGTTATC
The DNA here is from genome assembly GCA_017311185.1 of Proteles cristata cristata. NCBI lineage: Eukaryota > Metazoa > Chordata > Mammalia > Carnivora > Hyaenidae > Proteles > Proteles cristata. The sequence goes on from JAESUZ010002627.1 coordinate 433,010, forward strand.
TTATACCTCCTTACTCTTGGTCCATTTTCTCACATTGCAAATCCTTGCCTTTCCAAAGCTCATGTCAGAAAACTCACATTTTCTGTCTTCTCTAGAGCAGATTCATGGGTGCAGGCACATGATCAAGCTGCTAACAACTAGGAGCACCCATGGAGATATGAGTTTGGAGGAGAGCAACACAAGAAAAGTACCACACATTCCATGCAGATTGTGTCCCACAATGGTAGTGGGCAGCTCTCAGGGCCCCAGGGACCAGTGTCTATATCTTAGGTATCTAGAAGTAGTGGCAGAAGATTTCTAAGGAAATTCCCACCTCCATTTGCCTTGTTTCTACCTACTGTCACTAATGCCATCTCCTTTCATTGTTTGTCAACAGTCATGGAATAGTAACTTCCCAGTGTGGCTCTAGCCCTCCAGGAAATTCTAACTTGATATGCTTGTCTGCTTAAACCTAATATACTCTTCTGCCTGATGTAGCAAGCATACAGTCTGTTGTTTATAGCAAAGAACCGAGACAGACATTCAAATGCAGCCTCATAAAAGAGGTGCTGTTGAACTAGTTTTCAAAGCACTAGCATATTGAAGAAGGATACCAGTTTAGTGAAAATATGATTTCTGGACATATATTGAGAAAACGTTGTATCTTAAGATTTTGAACTCATTGAAAGGTGGTATTTTAAAAGATTTAAGTGATTGTCTTAGTTTTTATACCCTTGTTTTATGGACTAAAAACACTGCAAATCAAAGAGATTAAATGACTTGGCCAGAGGCACTTCCACTGATTAAACACTGAGCAGAACGAAAAGTAGTTCTGTGACTTGTGTTCAGTGTGTTATTTTTGCTCTCTATAGGTTCTCTGTCTTGTTCAGGTACAAGGCTGGGTAAGAATCATGTATTCAATTTCCTTCATTGAGGTGAACTCAATCTGAAGTAAATTGGGCACCAGGGAAAACTGTCTGGTTGACTGCTGTTGATCCCAAATTACCTGATGGCTTTCTGTGATTGAAAAAAATTGGTAAAAAGAATGGGAAGACCAAAAATGCGGGCAATGAGGAAATGATGGACTTTTTTTTTCTTATAGTAAGAGATAAATTCCTGAGTTCTGGTCTCTTTAGACTCAACTCTACCCACATTCAAGATATTTGGATGTGTCATCTTGTTGATTACAGTCCTTTGTGAGAATGTGTATAGTTATAAATGAAGGTCGTTGCTAGCTCCTACCAGGTGGGGCAGTGGAGAAGAGATACTCTCTAGGATGCTGGGATCCAGGTGCCATGGAATAAGAAAAAAGAAAGAAACATGTTCCTGTTAGCCCAACTGTGGAATGTCTGACTCCAGAGGTCCACTTGCCCAGTGGTAGAGGAGTCAGAGTATCGGATCAATGCACATGGATGCTGTTTTCTGCTCCCTTGACAAGGTCCAATAAGGACCTCACAAAGTTGCAACATTAGCAACTTCATCCCTTCTCCTTCAGTTGCCTCCTCTATATTCATTATAATAACAAGAGGAGATAAGAAGAGCATTCAGGTTAGATATAAGTTATATTTATAGAGAGCAGCACTCTGTTTTCATGTATCAGTAGGTCATTGCAACCCCAGGGAGATGATGACACCACCTTTCACCTTGATTGATAGGGAAAATTCTATACTCTATATCTGAGAGGACACATTGCATTGTGCATAACAAATGGCCTAGGACCTCTATCAATAATTAATTATGTCCCCTTGAGCATGTTATTACCTAGTCTTTTGAAAGCCTTGGTTTCTTTCCTTGTAAATTGGGGCTGAAATATCACTTATCTCATAAAGATATTTATGAGAAGCAATTCATATACAGTGCCACATATATAGTGAACACTTTACCAGTGCTACGTGTGCTGTACAAATATATATTTATAACAGCCATTTACCTTCTTAAGCAGTTCTAATCTCACATTGTTTTTAGAATACTCTTGATTCTGTGATCTGCTGCCACAACATCTGGTCAAGTTCTGGCTACATATAGTTGGTGGTCTCTAGCTTAGGTTATATCTAGAATGGTATAAATTCTCTGTAGCTGCCCTATTCTCAAGCAGAGGTTGCATTGCTAGCTCTGTACAAAGAAAGTGTATACACAGTGGGTGCAGGGTGGGGAGGGCTGTAGAGAGAGGGGGAAGGGTAAAAGCAATTTCAAACATTACTAATGAAAAATAAGTTTAAGTTCTTAGATCCATGACACCAAAGATGCCACCATTGGGCACAAATCTTTACTGTGACAGCAGTAGTAAATTCCACTGCACACAGAAGCTTGGCTCTATATTGAGTTAGAATATGGTCATAATTGCCTAATTTAGGTAAGACTTCCCTCCACATCTGACGTGGCTTGAGTGTCATGTTTAACGTGCTCTAGTCTTTTCTTCCAGTCTGCAGACTTCAATATGGAGCTCTGCTGACTCTGCCTTCTTACTCCAGGGCTTTTTACTTTCCCCACCAAAGTGAACTTTCCTCTTGGCTATAGAAAAAAGTAGGTCAGGAAGTTTACCAAAGGCAGGTAAACGTCCTTCCCTTCACTAGGTTGTAACCTCCTCTAAAAGTACAGAGGAACTGCACTCAACCTTTCACAGGTCTGTGCTGGCACACTCTGATCAGATGGACACATGACTTGTTTATGTAAGATTCATAAAGAATTTGATGGTAGGGTTTCTTTTAGTAAGATACTATATTTAACAATTTGCATCCTTAGAAAATAGCTCGTTCAAATTTCACCTGCAATTTGTCATCAATACTCACTATATACATATATATATTTGCTATTATATATATATTATATTTATAATATATATATATATATTAGCTATTCTTGTTACCCACCCCCCTAATCTGTATATAAATTGCAACTCTATTTGCATCTGATTCATTCTGAGGTTTTTCTGGCATCACCACTTACACTAATGAAACAATAATTTGGTTTGGAATGATCTTCCTTGTTGGCTGAATTTAGGCTTGAATTTACAATCAACTTTTCTGACCTATATCTTTTTTTCTTTGTTATACATCTAGATCTGAGCTGTCCAATACAGTAGCCACAGCCACATGTAGCTATTTACGCTTTGATTTAAATTAATTAAAATGAAATAAAAAGTAAGTGCCTCAGTTGCACTAACCACATTTCATGTGCTCAACAGCTGAATGAGGCTTGTGGCTAACTTAATTGGACAGTACAGAGAACATTCCTATCTACAGGAGAAAATACGTTCAACAACATTGTTCTAGAAGACATGTGAACAATTGTAAAAGCTAAGTGATAGTAATAACATTAATTAAAAGGACTCATTTGTTAGGCAGCTTAGAAATTTATCAAGCAATTCTGTGGATTGGATACTATTATTATCCTCATTTTAGAATTTGAAGAAGCATGACTAGTGAGATATAATTATAAACAATTTAAATTGTGTCTCCCACTATCTTTTAGATACACTCAGGGGGATGGGGCTGACTTTATTCTTCCCTACTCTGTTATGAAAACTTAGACTCATTTTTTTGGTCACTCTAAGAAAATTCTACAATGACTTTAAGTCACAAGACACAATATCATTTCAATAATTAGAATCTCTGGTTCCAAGTAATTATCAAGGCTCTGAGGCTGACTTAAAGTTGAGGCTTGTCGCCTTTTGCAGTTTCAGCCCATAGTTGGCTGACAGACATCATGTGATAAGGGAGGTTTGGCTGGCTTCTTTCATTTCTCTGCTTAGCAAAAGTTTTCTTCCTCTATCACCTTGAATATCACAACTGGTTTTAAGATAACAGATTTATTATGGTCTGAATGTTTGTCTCCCCTGAAATTCATATGTTGAAAGCTAATTTTCAATATGATTGCATTAGAAAGTGGAAATTTTGGGAAGTGATTAGGAAGGTTATGCAGTTGGAGTCCTCATGAATGGAATTGGATTAATGTCCTTATAAAAGAAGCTCAGGAAATCTCCTTCATCCCTCCACCCAACCACTATGTGAGGTTACAGCTAGAAGCACTGGTGATGAACCAAGAAGTGGCATCTCCTTGGATGCTGCCATGATCTTAGACTTCCCAACTTCCAAAACTGAGAAATAAATGTTTGTTGTTTATAAGCCACCTAGTTTATCATATTTTTGTTATAACAGACTGAACTAAGAGTACTTTCATTGGCATTTCTATAGGTGTTCCAGTAGTTTCGCTATTGCTTAGGACATTTCTACATTTCCTTTGTCCAACAAGGTCGAAAGCATGTCTATGCTGTGGGTTGAGAGGATGGGATATAACTTCTTTCATTTTCAGTCCCAGGATCCTGATTAGGTTTTCATTTCCTCTGTGGAGGTCTGTCTGTCCCTCCAGATAAGGTAGTTAGTTCACTAGGATAAGGCCAGTGAGGGTTTTATATTACACCTTCTCCATGCTTGTGTTTAACCTCTGATCCAGGGGAAATACTCAAACATCCTTTTCTCTGAATAAACTCTGGCGATTTCAATTACTAGATAGAGCAGCAAACTCTCCTATTTCTACCATCAGAGTGTTTAGCCAGCTAGTTTTTTATCCTTTAGATTAAACAAATGTTACAGATACCAAGCCCACTGGGTCCTTCAAAGTCCTGGAGATACTTGTTAATAAGCTTTCAGAATAGCCATCTTAAAGCTACTACTTTGTAATTGAAAGGGCTGGGATTCATGGTGTAATTCTCACCAACGACATTTTCCCAATCTCTAGCTCTAGAATCTTTTTTTTTTCTCATACTCTCAATGTGACTGAGTTGTTTATAAGCCACTTAACAGAATTTTTTTTAGTATTTCCTGTTGTTTTTGAAATATACATGTCAGTAATTTTTAGTATAGTCATAGAATTGTGCAGCCATCACTGTATTAAATTCTAAGACATTTCATCCTCACCTACCCCCAAGAAATATTGTATATATAGGCAGTCATTCCCCATTGCTCCTAATTGCTTCAGCACCAGGCAACAACTAATCTACTTTTTGCCTCTATAGATATGCTTGTTCTGGGTATTTCATTTAAATAAAATGATACAATATGTTGTCATTGGTAACTGACTTCTTTCATTTAATCTGTTTTTCAAGGTTTATCCATGTATTACGATGTTTAAATACTTCATACTTTTTCACTGTCAAATAATATTGCATTGTATGGACATATCACAGTTTCTTTACCCATTCACCAGTTAATGGACATTTCGGTTGTTTCCTTATTTTGCCTATAATGAATAATGCTGCTTTGAACATTGGGATAAAGGTTTTTGTGTGGACATATGCTTTCACTTCTCCTGGGAATATACAGAGAAGTTGAGTTGTTGGGTCATATAATAACTCTATGCTTAATATTTTGAGGAATTGCCAAAGTGTTTTCTGAAGGATCTATATCATTTTACATTCTGATCAGCCATGTATGAAAATTTTTATTTCTCTATATTCTTGTCAGAACTTATTATCTGTCTCTATTATAGTCACCCTAGTGAATGTGAAGTAGTACCCCATGTGGTTTTGATTTGCATTTCCCTGTTAGCTAGTGATGTTGAGTATCTTTTCATTTGCTTATTGCACATTTGCATATTTTCTTTGAAGCAATGTCGATTCAGATCCCTTAGCCGTTTTTTTTTTAACTTTAGTTACCTATCTTCTTAAAATGTATTATACTTTTATTTATACATTCTGGATATAATTCCTTTATCAGATATATGATTTGCAAATATTTTATTCCATAATGGGTGTTGTCATTTTACTTTTTTGATGATATTGTTTGTAGCACAAAATTCTGTATTTTGAAAAAGTCCAATTTATCTGTTTTTTTTTTTTTTTTCTGTTGCAAACGATTTAGGTGTCATATATAAGGTTTGCCTAACCCCTGGCCACAAGGATAAACTCATAGTTTTTGTAAGAATATGGTATTTTCAGCCCTTATATTTAGGTCTTTGATCCATCTTGCAGTATTTTTATATATCATTTAGAGAAGGGGTCCAACTTCATTCTCCTGCATATGGATACCCAGTTGTCCCACTACCATGTGCTGAAAAGACTATTTTTTTTTTTACCATATTGAATTGTCATAGCACCCTTGTTGAAAATCATTTGACCATAAATGTAAAAGTTTATTTCTGGACCCTCAATCCTGTTTCATTGATCTATATGTCTGCCATTATGCCTGTACCATACTGTCTTGATTGCTGTAACTCAGTAAGAAGTTTTGAAATCAAGAAGTGTGAGTCCTACTTTGTTCTTCTTTTTAAAGATTACATTGACTATTCATTTCTATGTGAATTTTAAAAATGGCTTGTCAATTACCACAGAAAAGGAAACTGGAATTTTGATAGGGATGCATTGGATGTGTAGATCATTTGGAAGAATACTGCCATCTTAATAATATTAATTTTTCTGCTCCAGGAATATGCAGTCTTTCCGTTTACTCAGGTCTTCTTTGATTTATCTTAACTATGTTTTGCAGCTTTCAAAGGACATATGTTTATTTTTTGCTAATTTTTTCCTAAACATCTTATTTTTTGATGTTATTTTATAGTAAATTATTTTTTTTAACTTCATATTCTGGTTGTTTAGTTCTAGTGTACAAAAAAAAAAAACCCACACATACTTTTTGTACACTGATCTTGCATTCTTCAACTTTTCAGAACTCTTATTATTTCAAATAGTTTTTTGTACATTCTTAAGGATTTTCTTTTTCTTTTTCTTTTAGAGAGAGAGCAAGTGCATAATCAGGAAAGAGAGACGGAGGGAGAGAATCTCAAGCAGTTCATGCCCATCACAGAGCCCTATGGTAGGGTTGATCTCACAACCGTGAGATCATGACCTGAGCCAAAGTTAAGAGTTGGATGCTTAACTGACTAAGTCACCCATGCGCTCCCACTTAAAAATTATCTATATCCAAGATCATGTCAGTTGCAAATAGAAATAGCTTTCCTTCTTCCTTTCATACCTGGATGGATGGATGGATGGATGGATGGATGGATGGATGGATGGATGGCTGGGTGGATGGATGGATGGGTGGGTGGGTGAATGGATAGATTCATTCATTCATTCATTCATTCATTCATTCATTCATTCATTCAGCTGAATTGCCGTTGTTGGAGCCTTAGCATAATGTTAAATGGAAGTTGCAAGAGTAGATTACTTTGCCTTGTTCCTGATCTTGGGGAAAATCATACAGACTTTCATCAGTATGTATGAATGTTTACTGTGTTCTTTGTTCTTCATTTTTTAAATATATGACTTTTATCTGGTTGAAAGCACTTCCTTTTATTCATAAACAGTGTCAGACTTTGTCAAGTGCTTTTTTTGTTTGTTTGTTTGTTTCTATGGAAATAATCTTCTGTTCTTTTTCCTTTATTCTGTTAATATAACACATTACATTAATTGATTTTAAGAGGGTAAATAACCTTATAATCTTGGGATAAATCCCACTTTCTTACAGAGTATATTTTTTTATTTTTCTGAATTTGATTTGCTAGTGTTTTGCTCAAGATTTGTGTGTATATGTTAATAAGAATATTAGTCAGGATTTTTTTTTTTACATTTTTGTTTTTATGGTCTGGTTTTGGTAGCAGAATATTACTGATCTTACAGAATGATTTTAGCACTGTTTCCTCCTTTTATATATTTTTTAAAAGTTTGTTGAGATCATACTGATTGTTCTTTAAATTTTTGTTTAAAAATTCACCAATGAAACCATCTGGGCCTAGAATATTTTATGAAAAGTTCAAAAAATTTTCTATTTCCTTATTTGTTATAAGTCTATTCACAATTCTTATTTCTTCATACATTGATTTGGGTAGTTTATGCCCTTCTAAGAATTTCTCCATTTTATCTTGGTTATCTCATTTTTTGGCATATATATTTTGGCATTATAATAGTCCCTAATATTAATTTTTATTCTTGTAAAGTGGGTAGTAATATCCCTCTTAAATTTCTGATTTAAGTAAGGGAGCCTGGGTGGCTCAGTCGGTTAAGCCTCTGACTTTGGCTCAGGTCATGATCTCACAGTTTGTGGGTTCGAGCCCTGCACTGGGCTCTGTGCAGGCAGCTAGTTCAGAGCCTGGAGCTTGCTTCGGATTCTGTGTGTGTCTCTCTCTCTCTCTCTGACCCTCTTCTGTTCACACTGTCTCTCTCTCTCTCTCAGAAATAAATAAAAATTTAAGAATTTTTTTTCTGATTTAAGTAATTTGAAGTGTTCTCTCTTAGTCTACCTAGAGTTTGGTCAATTTCTTTGATCTTTTCAAAGAAACAATTTTCATTTTGATTGATTTTTTTCTGTACTCTATTCTCTTCATTTTCACTTGAATCCATATTATTTTCTTTCTTCCATTTTCTTTAGATCTTTTCTTCTTTTTTCCGGTGTCTTACGGTAAAATTGTTATGAGATACTTTTTTTTTTTTTTTTTTTAAAATACAGATACCTGTAACTATAAATTTCTCTCAAAGAACTCCTTTCACTGGATTTCCTAAGTCCTATTAGGTTGTGATTTCATTTTCATTTGTTTCACAGTATTTCTTTTTTTTTTTCTTTTTTTAAAAATTTTTATTTATTTCTAGGAAAGAGAGAGATAGACAGCGTGAACAAGGGTGGGTCAGAGAGAGAGGGAGACACAGACTCTGAAACAGGCTCCAGGCTCTGAGCTGGCAGTCAGCACAGAGCCCGATGCGGGGCTCGAACCCACGAACCAGGAGATCATGACCTAAGCGAAAGGCGGACGCTTAACCGACTAAGCCACCCAGGCGCCCCTATTTCACAGTATTTCTTATTTCTTTGTCGATTCCTTCTTTGATGCATTGGTCATTTAAAGTCGTGTTATATAATTTCCGTAAATTTTGATTTTCTAAATTTTTCCAAGATACCTTATATGATTTTATTCCTTTTCAACTTGTCAAGTCCCTTTTCTATGGCCTAGCCATAAAAATATTTTCCAGGGTCTATGCTGAGGAACGTTCCATGTGCACTTAGGAGAAACAGCATTTTATTGTTTTGAGATACAGTGTCCTACAGATATTCTACATGTATCTCTGTTAGGTGTAGTTGGTTTCTAGTCTCGTTGAAGTCTTCTGTTGGCTTTTATCCTTCTCCACAGTTGCTAAATTCCTTATTGAAAATGAAGTATTGACATCTCCAACAAGTTATTGATTTCTCTCTCTCTTTTTTTAATTCTGTCATTTCTCTCAGTGTGTTTGGGGACTTTGCTATATGCCTGTGAGCTTTTACATATTTATCTTCTTGATGGATTGACCCATCTATATATTCTGCAATGTTGATCTTTTTTTTTTTTTTAATGTTTTATTTATTTTTAGGAGATAGAGAGAGAGAGAGAGAGAGAGAGAGAGAGAGACAGTGTGAGCAGGGGAGGGTTAGAGAAAGAGGGAGTCACAGACTCTAAAACAGTCTCCAGGCTCTGAGTTGGCAGTCAACACAGTGGGGCTCGAACACACGAACCGCGAGATCATGACCTAAGTGAAAGTCGGACGCTTAACCGACTAAGCCACCCAGGGGCCCCTGCAATGTTGATCTTTGAATACATCCTTCAAAAATGTTCTCCTGGCCCAAAACTACATTCTGACATACGGTGCATTGGTAAAATTCATTTTAACATTCCAATGGAATATTGTTCTGTCATAGGGGTTAAGTTACTTGCCTCATGTTTGACACCTAGAAAAGAAAAACAGTACTTACTGTTGGGCTAATTATTTATATAGCTCCCAGTTTGTTTCTGACCTCAAGTCATTTGGTGAGAGCCTAAATATCTGACATCAAGGTAAGGGTCTTGGGAAGCAACTGATTGCAGTTGAAATGCACGTGCTTTAGAATCTTACAGGCTTCGATGCACAGTTCATTACTCTATTTAGTGATCTCTTCATTCCTTCATGTATAATACAGAAGAAAAAATTATCCTTCTTAAAGTTCTTATGAAAGCTATATGAAATAATGTACAGAAGACACATAATTTATCAAAGTAACTTAAATATCATAATTTATAAACAACTAGTGTCCTTGACATGTTTTTCTTATCTGGGTTAAAAATTCTAATTTTTAAAAATTTACTTCAAGTTAAAAAAATGAAAACGATATAAGCAAGATAGAAAAATCAATTGAAGACTACATTGAGATTTGATCAGATACATATTGATTTGTGCAAAGAATAAAATAAGTAAAATTAAAAGGCAAAGAATTCCTAGAAAAATACGGTTTTTGATGTATATCCTCAAAAATCCTAGAATCAAAACCAAAATGCAGACTACTAAAAATAAAACTGGGGAAAAATATAAGCAGCGGTTTCACAAAAGGAAATATTCAATGATGTCATGAAGAAAATCTTCTAGTTTTTAAAATGAAATATCATACTCACATAATAGACTAGCAAACAGTAAACAATACAAAGAATATACGATATAGAATGTAGAGAAATAAGCATTCTTAGATTTTTATGGAGGAAATGTTCATTGATTAAAGCTTTTTGAAAATTAATCTGGCATATCTATTAAAATTTAAATTGTTCATATATTTTAGCCACTCTCGTTTTTGAAACCTACTCTATAGAAGTAAAAGCACGAGCTGTATGTTAGTATGCTAACATTTTTTCTGGTATTGAAATCCTACCAACATATTGAATTCGTTTTGTACCGAGGATGACTGCATAAAATGTAATACATTCAGACTATAGAATATTATACAGCTATTAAAAAAATAACTAAGTTTCACTGCTCATATTGACTAGGACTATTGACTATTCACTTTTATTTGTAAGTGAAAAAGGGACTTATAGAGCACTTTGATATAGTGTATTTTTTTAAAGAACAAAAATTTAATATATGTAATATATATACACATCTTTATATGCATATAAGTTGTATGAAATTAGAATAAAATGAGGAAAGCAACACCTCCAATGTGTTAGCATTTGCTACCTCAAGGAATGACACCAGAGAAAGAAGAGAACATTTTTATTTTTGTTTCCTTTATACTTTTGTAGTCTTTGACTTTGACAAGAAGCAGGTATTATCATTTACAAATCCAATATACTGTTAAAGAAACAAGAGGAGAAAACAAGATGAGGGCAAAGGAATAAAGAACAGCAAGAGAAGATGGTAAGAAAAATATCACAGGATACGTCTGAAACAGAATAGGAATGAAATCCAAAAAACCCAGCACTAACTAGATCACACACTTTGAGTCATGTTAAGTGTGAATCATGTTCACATGATTAAGTGATGTTAAGTTTGTTAAGTTTGTTAAATCATGTTAAGTTTGAGTCATGTTAACTGCTGAAGGGGAAAAGGGGATTACTTACCAGTCTCATTTCTTCACTTTGGAAAGAATTACTTCAGCAACTGTGGACATCTTTCCATATCTGCAATCTTGCAGTTTTACTCTGCTCTTACCTGTCAAAAGGTACTTCTGCTCTCTGTGGCAAATGCCACTCTGAATTCTCACTGCCCTTGAAGAAAGACACTCATGGTGTCAGAGACAACAAATTCCAATCATGCTCTCTCTTGGAAATTAAACACATGAGCATTGGGTTTTAAAATCAATCAATAGGTTTCCATAAGAGGGGACCATCATGGAAAGTAATTTGGTAGCTGGTCATAAATCTCAGTCCCATTAGCTATGTTCATCCCTAGCTGATATATAAAAATCGTGAAATATTATTCTGTCTTTTGCACTTAAAACTGGCAAAGGCAGCAAAGGAAAGAGAGAATGGCTAGGCTTAATAGGCTTTAATTTTCTATGAAGCATCCCTACACTAACAATTGACTTATTATTTATCAAGGCCACGCATAAACAAAATTATATTTACAAAAAAATAAAAGCTAGAAAATAAACTTGCAGATTTGGGGGATTAACCACACTGCGTCATTTTACTATTAAGGTTTATAAGAGTCTTTATCTGGAAAGTGATTAGATACTATATGTACAAAAAGAATACCTTATCTTTGTCATAAATATAAAAACCATCTTTTACAAATATTAACATACAGGGTAATTTCATAAGGTTGATAAACATAATTTTTATTTTCAGTCTCTCTATGAAAAGTACTTAGGAGTTTTTCCCTTAGTGAAAAAAATATATTTCCTTATAGATCTTATAGATTGTTTTGGAATCAAAATATCTGAAGCAGGCTAGAAAACATTGGAAAACAATTCTAGTAAAGGTTATTTGTTCATCATATCCTAATTCTTCAGATTTTTACATTATATATTTGCACAAAAGTGCTTGTGACTTATACTTACTTTTTTAAAATTTTTTTACAAATAGTTTATTGTCAAGTTGGTTTCCATATAACACCCAGTGCTCATCCCCACAAGTGCCTTCCTCCATGCCCATCTTCCCCCTCCCCCCCACATCCATCAGTCCTCAGTTTGTTCTCAGTATTCAAGAGTCTCTCATGGTTTGCCTCTCTCCCTTTCCCCCACCATTTCCTTCTTCTCCCCCTTGGTCCTCCGTCAAGTTCCTCCTAATCCTCCTATACATGCAAACATATGATATTTGTCCTTCTCTGCCTGACTTATTTTGCTAAGCATAACACCCTCAAGGTCCATCCATGTTGCTACACATGGCCAGATTTCATTCTTTCTTATTGCCATGTAGTATTCCATCGTATAGATAAACCACATCTTCTTGATCCATTTGTCCATTGATGGACATTAGGCTTTTTCCATGTTTTGGATATTGTTGAGAGTGCTGCTATGAACATTGGGGTACATGTGCCCTATGCATCAGCACTCCTGTATCCCTTGGGTAAATTCCTAGCAGTGCTATTGCTGGGTCATAGGGGAGTTCTATTGTTAATTTTTTGAGGGACCTCCACACTGTTTCCAGAGGGGATTTTTTTTTTTTTTTGAATCTCACAGTTTCTTTGAGTTAGGAATGTTGAAGTGGCTTAGCTGCTGCCTCGGGCTCAAGCTCTACCATTACAATGTAATCAAATTTTCTACTTAGTCTTGTGTTATCAGGTTAGAAGTGTGACTGGGAGAGAATCTTCTTCTATGCTCACTCACCTGGCAAATGCCAGACTCAGAAGGTTCAAGCTCATCCATGTGACTGTTGGCAGACTGAAGGTTCTTGCCGGATATTAGAGACAGTAGTTTCTCTTCATTTGGGGTTCTCCACAGCTTTACTCACAACGTGACAGGTTTCCTTAGAGAAAGCAAGGGAGAGACCAAGGGAGGGTCCACAATGGAATCCACAGTCTCTTTTTAACTAATATTTGGAAGTGACACCAACCACTTATGCAGAAGGGCATAAATACCAAGAGGCAATGACAATTGGGTGTTATCTTAGAGGCAGTCCACCAATTGTGGGATCTCTGTTTTGATTCAGACCCTGGTACAAAATAGTTTTATGACTTCAGCAAGTCACAGCAACTAATTTTCTCATCAAGTACATGATGATAATAACCTGCCTGACCAAAGTCTTGGGGCTATTCAAGGGATAAAAGAAAAATCATTGATATGAAAAGCTAAGAGCTTCATATAAATATGACTTTACTATATTATTATTTTTCAAAGACAAGGGATTATGACTAACTCATTTTGATTAGATCATATCTCTTCTCTATTTCTTTCCTCATTATACTGCACATCAATGCTAAATTATTCATTTTCATCTTATATCCAGAGCTATGCAAATAATCAGCAAACATGTGAAATGGCCAGAGGAAATAAAACTAATATTTATGGAGCATAAGTCATATGTTGTTCTCTGCTGGACATTTTATATACATGATCTCATTAAATCCTTATAATTACACTCTTATGGGGTAACCCTTCAATTCCTTCTCCAGCACACTGGTTCTTAAGGAAGGAGTTCAATTAATGATCACACAGAGTCCTTCTATTTTTCTCCTTCACTTGTCCTGCAAGGCAAGTCCATAATACTATCTTTCATTTTGCTCCATTCAGAAAGTGTTAGAAATGTAGAAATGACCTCATGTTAATCTTGTTCATTTCTTTTACCTCCAGGAGATACTATAGCCTGAAAGAATCCCATAAATACCCATCTATTGTTTTCTTTAAAACCTCTAGAGAAAGAAACCTGCTTGTTTGACATGTCATACCACATTGTTTCAGTACCTGCAGTACAGTGGTTCATGCTTCCTTACATTTTACTTTGTATATATTTATGTCTTGGCTCTTCAAGTTAGATCAAAATGCTTCAAAAATAGAGATAACACCTTTCATAAAATATGAAATAATGAATTGGTCTCTTTCATATGCACACATACTTACACACCACATACATGCCACATATGCTCAGATGCATACATATAGTTAAATCAGTCTTTAGATGATTAACTTTAATATAGTCTACTGGGATACTATGGCTAATTCCAATGATTCTGATATAAATTGACATCTTTAAGGGATACTTTTTTTTCCTTTGTTTTAAAATTGGTTTCACATCCAGTGTGGAGCTCAATGCATGGACTGAACTCATGACCCTGAGATCAAGACCTGAGCTGAGTCAGATGTTCAACTGACTGAGCCATCCAGGCATACTTCTAAGGGATACTGTTTCAATAATTAACTTCAAAGTCACTTTTACAAAACACAAAAGACTCAAAACAAAATATTTCAACTTATTACTTGAATAAATGCAATGCTATTTCTATTATATTTTAATTCACATCAAAAGGCTCTGAATGACAATTTCTAGTAATCAATAATACTTTCAAAGGATAAGAGGAATAGTCACAAGAAGGCTTCAAGTACTCTGAAGAGGAAATCCGAGAATGCTCAGAGCACTTGCAGTGTCACAGGAGTAATTGCACAGCTTCTCAAATGACAAATTCGAATAGTTAATTTAACAAATGATGGACTCTGATTTGCTAGTTTTTAGGAATCAGTCTTTAACAATCTACATCATAGTTAGCCCTATCCTAGAGGTGTGCTGTTTTCCAGTGAGAAAAACAAATTAAATGTGTGATTATATTTCATTCTAGTTAGGTTAAAATTAATAAAATTACCTAGGTTACATCATATACTTCCATATTTCCCATAGTTTCTTGTTAATTTCTAACTGCAAAGTAGGTAAATAACATGAATTCAGATCAAATTTTATGTGTGAAACTTGAGTATTGATGAGCTACTCTGGCATTTTCGAATGACACATCCTAAACATTGCCGTAACAATTAATTGCAAAATTCAAAATCGCTCCCAAATAAGCTTTTTATGTTAATGTTTATTTTGAAGAATTGCTGAATTTGGAAGAGCATGAGTCAGTCTAATGGAAAAAAGAGTACTGGGTAGATAATTAGAAAACCACAATTCTAGTCCCAGCATTTCATCTAATGAGTGAGTGGCCTTGGGTAGAGTTGATTTGTCTTCACATGGTTGAGTTTCTGTATTTGAAATTGGGAAACTGAAAATCATAGAATGTGAATTCTTTAAGTGATCTTAGAAACATGTGGTTAAAATCCCACATCTTAGAGATCAAGAGACTGTAGCCATCAGAACAGGTTAGATCATGCCATGAAACAAATACTCCCTAAATCTCAGGAACATTAAACAGCAAGAGTTTATTTTTCATTTCCACAAAGAGTATTCAAGGTTTGGGTGACTATCCAAGAACCATATTAATTAACTTAGGGTTCTAATTAATTAGGTACTACTAAAACCCCATTAATGTGGGATTTTTTTGGGGTCTTTCATCTCTAACTCCCACGATTAGTAGATGTAAAGGAAAAGAACTGAAAGGTTTAGGGAGATTGGAATATTATGTCATTTAAGACCTACTCAACCACCCTGGAAAGACCCAAACAATGTATTTTTCATTAATATTTTAAGTAAGAGAAAAAATATTGTAAGGGGAAGAGAGTATCATCGTAGAGCTCTGTGATCACTCTTTTCTGTAGACCAGACCTTACAATTGGAACTGGGGTCAGTTGATTGGGAATCCTAAATTCAAATAGAAGAATTGGATCTTCCAGTGACAGGGGTCTAGTCACTGTGACTCAACTGTGACTCACTAGACAGTGACTCAACTGTGAAAAGCAAGGCAGAAGTAATGACGGTAGTGGACAGCAGAATCAAAATAACAGTCAGGGGGCACCTGGATGTCTCAGTCAGTTGAGCATCCAACTTTTGATTTTGGCTCAGGTCATGATCCCAGGGTTAGGGGATCCAGCTCATTGTCTAGTTCCGTGTTGACAATGGAACCTGCTTGAGACTCTCTCTGTCTCAATCTCTCTCCCTGCCTCTCTGCCCCTTCCCCAATCTCACTCTCTCAGGTGTTCATTCTCTCTCAATAACAAACAAAGAAACAAACAAACAACAGCAATCAGAATAGTTTGACCTACTCAGACATATGATATTGCATTCCTAGAAATGAAATAGGAAGACTACTAAAGTCTTACTTGTTTTGTGTAAACAGAAATGTTCTAAGTCAAGTGAGCAAAAAAGTGTAACCTGAATCATAAAAACAGAGAGTAACAGCCCCTCAGTCACTTCCTAGACATAAACTAGTTTATAAACTCAGAATCCTTTGAATTATAGGGCAGACTGGTCCCTTTGAGGAAGGACCCCAGTCCACCACCAAAAATGTATGCTGTTAATTTTTCCTCCAGCCTTTTCCAAAGGGATCTATGGCCTCTATCAGGGCATCTCTGTACTAAGGGAAAGGAAATAATTGAAACTTTTGGGGATTACTGGGCACTTTCTCTGAAATGACACTAACTCCAGGAGACCCAAGACATCATTGTCACTCACAGTTGGAATTGGGGATTTTAGAGGTCAGGTGATACATGGAGTTGTAGTTCAGTTCTCATACATTGTGTCAGCCAGCCCATCCCGTGGTTACTTCTATAGTTCTATAATGCATGATTAGAATAGACAGAGTACTCAACAATTGGCAGAACCTACATTGGTTCCCTGACCTGTGCATTGAGGGCTATTACAGTGGAAAAGCCAAGTGAAAGTCACTAGAACTTCCTCTACTTGGGAAAAGAGTAAACTAAAAGCAATGTCTCATTCCTGGAAAGATTGCAAAGATTAGTACCATTATGAAGGACTTCAAAGACACAAGTGTGATGATTGCCATCCTGTCTCCATTCACCGTACCTGTTTGTTTGGTGCAGAAGACAGATGGAGCTTGGAGACTGACAGTAGATTATTGTTAGCTTAACCAGGTGGTGAATCCAATTGCAACTGATGTTCAGATGTTCCTTCATTGTTTGAGCAAATTAACACATCCCCTGATACTTAATGTGAGCCATTGATTAAGTAAATATCTTTTACTCCATTTCTGTCAATAAGGATGACCATAAGCAGTTTGCTTTCAGCTGGCGAGGCTGACATTACACCTTTACTCTCCTGCCTCAGAGCTATAACAACTCTCCAGGCCCGTGCCACAATTTAGTTCACATGTTTCACTGATCACTTGATCAGTGATGTTACACTGGTGCATTACATTGATGCTGTTATGCTGATTGGACCCAGTGGTTAAGAAGTAGCAAGTACTCTGGATTTATTATTAAGACATTTGTGCATCAGAGAGTGGGAAATAAATCCGACAAAAATCATGTGGCTTCCACCTCAGTAAAATTTCTAGGGACTTGGTGGTTTGGAGCATGTTACAACATCCCTTTTAAGGTGAAGAAGGATAAGTTGTTGCATCTGCTCCTACTACAACCATGGAAGGCCTAGTGGGCCTCTTGGGATTTTTGAGGCAATATGTTCCTAATTTGAGTGTGTTACTCCTACTCACTTACTGAATGACCCAATAAGCTGCTAGTTTTAAGTGGAGCCCAGAGTAAAAGGAGGTTCTACTATAGATCAAGACTGCTGTGTAAGCTGCTTTGCCATTAGGCCATGTGATTTAGCAGATCCAATGGTAACTGACATGGCAGTGGCACATAGTGATGCTGTTTGGAGTCCCTAGCAGATCCCTATAGATAAGTACCAGCACAGACCCTCAGGCTACTGGAGCAAAGCCCTGCCCTTCTTTGAAGATAGCTGCAGTCCTTTTTTAGAAACAGCTCTCAGCCTGCTATTGGGCTTTAGTAGAAACTGAAGAATCGATCAAGGGCCACCAAGTTACCATGTAACAGGCCCAACATGAACGAGGTGTTACCTGACCTGCTAAGCCATAAAGCTGGATGTGTACATGAACACTCCATCATCACATCAAGTGGTATATATGTAATCAAGCCCAAGCAGCCCTGATGGCATAGATAAACTCCATAAGGCAGTAGCCCAAATGTCCATGGTCTGCACTCCTGCCTACTACATTGCCTTCTCTCTCCCAGTGTAGACTGGGAGAGGCTATGTAGACTAGCCCCATAAGGGGTTCCCTACAATCAGATGACAAAGGAAGAGAACACTTGGATTTTTATAGACTTCTGCACAATATGCAGGTACCACCTGAGAGTGGGTGGTTATAGCACTACAGCCCCTTATGGGACATTCCTGAAGGACCGTGGTGAAAGGAAATCTTACCAATGGTCAGAGTGTCAAAAAGTACACCTGTTGTTCTTTTGGCATAGAAGAAGAAATGGCCAAGGGTATGATTATAATGATCCATGATCTAAAGCCAAAGGTTTGGCTGGATGGTCACAGACTTAGAAGAGGAATGTTCATAGATATCTCTGAATAAAAAAAGACAGTGAAGAAGAAGAAGAAGAAGAAGAAGAAGAAGAAGAAGAAGAAGGAGGAGGAGGAGGAGGAGGAGGAGGAGGAGGAGGAGGAGGAGGAGGAGGAGGAGGAGGAGGAGGAGGAGGAGGAGGAGGAGGAGGAGAGGAGGAGGGAAGGGAAGGAAGAGGGGGAGGAGGAGGAGGAAGAGGAAGAAGATATTTGTGTCCCATATGAATCGTTGCCAAAGAGTGACCTCAGCAGAGAATGGTCTTAATAATCAAGTGGATAAGATGATCTATTCTGTGGATACCAGTCAAGCTCTTTTGCAGTCATCACTGTTACTGCCCAGTGGGTTGGTAAACAAAGTGGCCACGGTGGCAGGGATTATGCATGAATTTAGCATCATGGACTTCAACTCACTAAGGTTGATATGGTCACAGTCACTGCTGAGTGCCCAAACACTCAGCAACAAAGAACACCACCGAGTACTCAATATAACAATATTCCCAACGGCAATCAGCCAACTACCTTGTGTCATGTTGACTACCTCAGACTGCTTCCATTGTGGAAAGGGCAATGTTTTGTGCTTACCTGAATAAACAATTACTCTGCATACAGATTTGCTTTCCCTACATACAGTGCTTTTGCTGACACTATGGTCTACCAACTTAAAGATGCTTATCCCATCATTAAAGATTCCACTCAATAATGTTTTTGATCCAGGAACTCACTTCACAGCAAATGAAGTATAGAATTGGGTATATGCTCAAGCAATTCACTTGTCTTCTCATGTTACCTATTTGGAAAAGCAATTTCATATGTGAAGTGTATCTATATCTGCTCTGCAACATAATAATAAGCCTTGGGCCTGGAACACTTCTTACAAAGGGAAATAAAGAGACCACACAGATCTGCTAGACTCATCACCTTGTGTAAGAATGTCTGTCTCTGCTTCCATCTCCATAAGAGTTCCTTTGTTTTGCTTAAACATGTACATCCATGACCCTGGAGCAGGCCCTGCATTTTAGTACTTCAGGTTCCATACAGGAGGAGGTGCGGGTGTGTAAGTAGGTAAACGGCCGTGCTTCCACTGCTGGGGTGGTGAGGAAAGGGGAACTGGAATACTGACTTTAAGTACCTTTACCAGGAAAAGACCCACGTCATTTCTGCTTAGATTATCTTTGACCAGAATAATTCACATGGGCACTGACTTCTAGGTATCATGGGACTATATTTCTTATGCTTGAAAATAGTCAGGAATGCACTTTGGTGAATAATGAATAATGACTAGCACAGTAATTTAGGCCACTTATGAATAACATACTGCTGGTTTGAAGTAGACAACTATTCCTGTCACATTACTTGTCTACCAGGCATATAATGAAGGTCAAAGCTGTAACAGAGGATATGGAATCACAAGGAGGCCAACAAGTAGAAAGGTGCATACAAATTTGAGGTCTTATGGATATTAATTTACTGGGTTTTTTATTAAATATTTTAATATATGTAAAGGACTTAGAACTTTCCCTGTTATATCATAAGTGCCCAATCAATATTATCAGATGCTCTTATCATTGTCACAAAATGGTGCTCAATAGACAAAAATTAGATAAACAATAACCTCTTAACAATAACCTCTTCTTAAAGAGAGGTTCTTTTCTGAAAATACCAAGAGAAGTTACTATTTATGTGGCATGGATCACAAAGATAAAGCAAACATTGTGGTAAAATGCAGAAATGAAATACATCAATGAGTGGGATTTTTTTCCCTAAAAATTATTGTGTGTCTCCTTTGGAGATGAAGCTCCTTGGCTTAAATATTTCCTTTAAGACATTTTGAGTTAAATAGAGTGCCCTTGAAAGTCAGGGACAGGGGCGCCTGGGTGGCTTAGTCGGTTAAGCGTCCGACTTTCGCTTAGGTCATGATCTCGCGGTTCGTGGGTTCGAGCCCCGCTTCGGGCTCTGTGCTGACTGCCAGCTCAGAGCCTGGAGCCTGTTTCAGTCTGTGACTCCCTCTCTCTCTGACCCTCCCCTGCTCACGTTGTCTCTCTCTCTCTCTCCTAGAAATAAATAAATACAAAAAAAACATTAAAAAATAAATAAATAAATAAATAAAATAAAATAAAAAAAAAGAAAGTCAGGGACAAATGGGACATTTTCTTTGATCTGACATAAAGGAGATAGGTACATTTAAATACAGCCCTCCTCTATGTTTCTTTCCAGAGGACTCTGAGCAGATTGTCAGTTAGAGTCAGCTACACTACAGACAGAATATCATAAGGGAGAAACACATAAGATTAATTAAATAAAGTATTATAAACAAGAAAGATGTTTGGTGTGTCTGCTTATGGGTAAAACTGCATAAACTAATTAGATCATTTCCTGATTATAATGTAAGGTATTATTTGTGATAAATCAGAGCCAAGACTGTCACTACAAATGAATTGAACTAGATACCCCAGCCTCAGGCACTTAGGAACTGTGATATGTCTTTATAACTTAACCTTTTCAACCTCCTACAGCTCAGTGTCCTCATCCTACTATAGATAAAATAATCCTCATAATCTAATAACTTCATAGGACTATTAGGAAACTTAACCTCCTTACATCTCCATCTCCTTCTCTGTGCTACATACAAAACAGTCCCCATAATGTAATAACTTCATAGGGTTATTAAATGATAATCTTTAAAGATTAAATGATAACCTTACAAAATGTGTTAAGAATAGTATCCAGCACACAGATGAGCCACGATACAATAATAATTATCATTATTAAATCTAGAACTGACATCCAGCATCCATTAAATTTGCCAAACAGAAACTCATGCTCCAGCTGTCTCCTGCTGGATAACAAACCACCCTGAAATATACTGGCTTAAAATAATGATGTATTATTGTATCTAAGCCATGTTTCGTGGGTCAGAACGTGGCCAGGGCTTAAGTAAGTGAATCATTGACTCCATATGATGTCAACTGTGATGCTGACACTCAGTGGTATTCAGTTGTCAGATGGACTGGTCTAGAGGGTCCAAAATGGCTTGACTCACATGTCCAGTGCCTTGGAGGGGGTGACTAGAAGGCCAGGCCCAGCTGTGAGTGTCACCTACTGTACCTCCAGTTCATAAGGCCTCTCTAGAATGGCGGTCACAGTGTAATTGGACTTATGATGAGCCAGTATACAGCTTTCCTGAAAGTGTTTGATCAGACAGGACCTGGCTCAATGGTACCCCCATTGTGTCTGACTGGTGAAACCAGTCACGGAAATCTGTCTACATTCAACCTGTCTGTGGGAGGAATGAAGCATCTTTAAAACATTACCAGGTGTACAATAGGTTATTTGTGTGGAAATGAAAGCAGCATATCATTATACGTATGGGTTATATAACGTCACATGGGGTATACTTGGGTTAGAGCTTTGTGGATATGGAGATCTGCATACGTATATTCCATCTGTGCACTAGCAGGTTATAGTGGTCCCTTTCTCACGTGCAGCCTGAACTATTTTTCATATTGTCATGACACTCATGAGTTTGATATTTTCCAAAGCAAATGTCGGAAAATTTTTCCTGTGAAGGGTCAGATAGTAAATATTTTAGGTTTTGCTGACTATATCCTGTCTCTGTGCTACATTCTTTTTCCTTTGTTTCTAACACTTTAAATGTGTAAAACCCAAAGCAAACCAAAATAAACAAACAGACAACAACAACAAAAATCCATGTCTCGGGGACCATACAAAAATAAACCAAGGTCCAGATTTGGCCTGTACACTATAGTTTGTTGACTCTTGAACAAATGAAGAGTCTAAATGAGTGTAAATGAGTAGAATTCTAAACTGTGAACATGCATACGAAACAGAAATGAAGATCCCACAAAATCTAGGACATTTAACCCTGAGTTCTTAAAAGAGCATTGGCAACAGTAGAGGGAAAATAACTTTTACTAAAAATTTAATTTGTGGGGCACCTGGGTGGCTCCGTTGGTTAAGCTTCTGACTTTGGCTCAGGTCACAATCTTGCCTTCATGAGTTTGAGCCCATCATCTGGCTCTTTGTTCTCAGCTTGCTTCAGATCCTCTGTCTCCCTCTTTTTCTGTCCCTCCCCTGCTCATGTGCTCTCGTTCTCTCTAAAATAAACAGACATTAAAAAATAATAATTTAATTTGTTCCTGGCAGTGCTAGGTC
Organism: Proteles cristata cristata; assembly: GCA_017311185.1. Taxonomy (NCBI): domain Eukaryota; kingdom Metazoa; phylum Chordata; class Mammalia; order Carnivora; family Hyaenidae; genus Proteles; species Proteles cristata. The sequence continues at coordinate 455,777 of JAESUZ010002627.1, forward strand.
CTCTTATAAAATTATATTTACTACCCATAACAACCTTAAAGGTGACAGATTATTCCCATTATGTAGATAGAATTAAAATACGAGCTAGCTATTTAAAGGCAAAGATTTGGATTTTACGAAATCTGACAGAGGGCCTGATATCAAAGAGAATTTAAATATACTCTGGATGAATTGAATTAAATGATAAAACATAAGGTCTCAAGGAGATTTACCAAAATCACAGAGGTCCAAAATGAAGATCTTGGAATTCAAAGCTAGTTTCTTTGATTCCCAATTCATCAACCATCTTTTTCTACCACATTGCCATTTTAGTGACTTCTAGAACCAAGAATGAGGTCCAATTATTATTTGTCACAGCAGTATGTTTATTATCCTTAGGAGAATAACATTCAACAGTATTTGTAAAGTATGTTATGTAAAGTCTTAACATTTATTATATTTTGCAGAATTTAATTTGTGGTTTTGGGGTATCTTTGATGCCCATGCTTTACTCTTTATAACCACCTTCTCTCAATGCTCTTAATCATTACACACAAGGACAGACTCTGGTTCTATATGGCCTAAATTTTATATAGTTTGGTTGGTCTTTTTAAAGAAAATATAGGATAGAAGAATAGCTACAAAAGACTTAAAATTATAAAAGAAATGATAAGCAACTTCATCTTTTAAAAATCTGATTTAAAAAATACAAGTATCACAATGTGTCTCCCAGTTCATAATTTAGTAATTAATATACTGACACATACCTATAATTCTTGTTTTTTGAACTTCGGTATGAACAATACTTCTGAAAAAAAGATATATAGAATCAATCTGAAATTAAGACGCATAGAATAGCAATTAGAATTAGCTTTTTAAAGCATTATACCATATCAAGGTCTACCATTGTGTAAATGCAACATACTTTGATTTATTAATGAAAAGAAAGTTTGCCATTGAAACACTAGGGTTTTTTGGGGGGGTTATTTTTACTGTATTGGTGGATCTAGGGTGTCACCTTATGTTGAAGTGCCAGACTGTTGGAAAAAGATGTGTTAAATGTGCTAACACCAATACACAAGGATACAAAAGTCATCCAACTACACACACACACACACACACACACACACACTCACACACGAGCTTTGCGGTACTACTATATATGTGTGGCCTCAAACACAGGAATGCTGATAATTCTGTATATACACAATTTCTGTTTAGAAATTGCACTACACAACTCAGAAGCTTTGTGTTTTTTGTTTTTTTTTTTCTTTAAGTGTGTCTCCTGGTTTATTGACTAATTCCTGATAGAGAGTATTTTTGTTTTGATGAGACATGAGTGAGAAGCACATTCTCCACATGGACGTTTACATGACTAACACAGGCTCCCCCTGCTATCTGGTACTAGCGTGATCCTATGAAATTTCTCTGAAGCTGGAATGACAGAGAGCAAAGTAATAATTACCATAATTTATATGGAAAATGTTTTGAGTGTTCCTGGCCTCAAAAAATAAGCTCTCTTAGGCTCTTTTGATCCTTTAGGAACTATTCTGCTAATGGGTGCACAAAATAAATTGAGATAAAACACAGATGCTCACCGACACAGTTCAAAGCTGTGGCAGCCTCATGCTGAGACACTGAGTGTAGTTTCCAGAGATGGAGGTTGGTGTGGCCACTCTCACATGCTGCCTCTATAACAGCTTGCTGCAAAACAAACACTGAACTCTATTTTCTCATTTTGCCTTCTTTTGTCAAGGCACAGATTCTCTTCGGATTTCTTTCCGTTAGTGAAAACGAGTGCTAATGTAGGTTTTTCGTAAAGCCCAGTGGTGTGACTAGGACTTTCAAAAAGCAAGGATAACTGCGATTGTCAGAACTTTCTACAGATTTGCTTCCGGCTCCACACACTTGAGGCTGGATCTCAGTCTACCGCCCTTAGGCTTTCAGGATCCCACATTGTGGGTCAGTCCTTCACTCTAGAGCCTCTGGCGCTACACCTTTGTGCTAATACAGTGGATGTTGAGCAAATTCTTGGAAGCCTTAGTTGTCAGCAATAACTTAACTCCGAATGCCAGAGACTGAATCCACTAAAGTACATCTTAGCACACCCAAATTAAACGTACCATACCCTCATCTTAACTTTCCCTTAACGAGTATGTATTCCCACCTAAATTTTCCCTTAACTAGATCCCCCACATCCCTTTAACACTATTTAAACAGAAAGCACGATGGAGGCTACTGGAGTGGAGGGAGACCATGCTCTTAACCTACTGCACTTAAAATTCTTACTGTTGCAAATTTCAAAGCCATGTGAATATGCAAACACATTACTGCTTCCCCCCTCACCCCCAATGTCAAGTGAGAGACCCTGAAAGCTTAAGCTTCATTAGCATCACATTAAATCTGACCATGAAAGTAATTCAGAAACACTGAAGAGCGAGCACCAGGACACCTAAAGAGAGTAACTTCTGGTAGTTGAAGGTGATATTGGCTTATAGACCTTTGGAAAGTACTATTTTAGAGGGCAATGTAGAACGGAAACTGGGGCACTTAGTTTCAGTCATTGGTTTTTAAGTTTACCGTGTTTTTCTCTCACCCTTTCTCCTCTGTTTGCAAATCTGTTTGACGAGAAAGCTAGAAGCAAAGCTTCCCCTTTGTTAGTTACAAAGGGAAGTTTTATATCGGATGTCACCAAAAAGGCAGGGGATACATACTATCTCTTCTCTCCAAAATAAGCAAACATGATCAGGCTACAGCTAATATCTGGAGAGAGAAACAAGAAAACACTCAGAAACAGAACAATCTAGTAAATCTTTCAGGACCGACTTTAGATATATACTATTGATGATATATACTATTTGTTACTAATCACAGCTGTTAGCTGAATAATGCATCAAAACATTTAATATTTTATACATAAGTTAGCCGAATTAAAAGCTTCTATTCACATCCTTACAGTGGGTTTCTTATCCAGTCATTTTGGAGACAATAATGATAATCAGTTATGCAGTAAAACAGGATATAATAACCATAAATGCATATGATAGTTATTGTCTTTCCATCTCACTGTAAATTAACAGTACTTTATCAAAAGTCCCGTTCAAAATGTTAAATTTGACACCAGTTACCAGAAAGAAAATAAACTAAAAAATATGTTTGCTAATGTTAAAAATCACCAGGCACAAATTTCCACAGCTTTATGAAGAACTTGCCTTGCTGATGAAATGCTTTTTCCACTTGTGGCTAAATAGCACAACTGCTGACTTATAGGGTTTATATGAAACCCATATCGTCACTTTGTAAGCCTTGTAATCATATTTACTTGAATAATTCATCAAATAAGTGTTCAAAAGGCATTGAAAACACCATTACTACCTAACGCCAATGTTAGTCTGAAGTTTATTGACAGTTTCTAGGTATTGTTCATAGGTCAGGTTAATAATCAGTTTGGTAAAGCTGAACAATAATTTCATCTCAGGCATCCATTTTCTCTTTGGAAGTGAACTTGACTTCTACTCACAGTTGCCCAGACCTAGTCAGTGGCCTCAACTAGCCACAAGGGGGCCAGGAAGTACACTCCTACTCTAGGTCCAGAAGTCAGAAACATTTGGGGAAAGGTCCAGTGATTACTACGTAGGGATCAGCATCTATCACTGGAAAATTCATTGCTGTTAAAGTGGTCAGATATACTAAATTACCTACTCTAGGTACATTCCATATTTCGAATTTTAAATGCCATGGGTTAAATTTAATCAAATAACATTGTGTATCACCTGATATTGGTAATTAACATTAAGAAGTGATTTAATTAGCCTGGGCCAATATAGTCAGGGGCTAAAACTTATAAAGGTAATTCATAATTTTCAACCATTCTTAGCACAAGCAAGGTCACTTATTTGAGTATTATATTCATACAAGCCATTATAATGAGATTTCTCGCCCCAAATCCTCAATATATTATCTGGCTTAGAGGTCATTATTCACAGCAGCTTTTGACATACTCTACCCTGGTAGTAAAGAAATGCCAAATGTCTCAAGTTTATGCTGCAAAGAGCATTGACATGTTCAGTTTTACCTCAGATAGTGACAGAGAACTGCTTCAGATGACCACAGATACTAGGATGTACTGTTCTGATTTACCAAGGTTCCCCCCCCCCAAAACTCACCCAGAGTTTGCAAAATACTGTATTTTCTTCTCAAGCTTAGAGTTTTGTGAATGTATAAAAATTAATGTGCAATTTGAAAAACTCATACATTATCTTGTAAAAGACAATGTGTCAGCTACAGTAACTGACTAGATCTTTATACATAACAAACTATACATCTATGCTATCTCCCATATGTTTTGGCATTTAAAACTTAAATAGAAAAATCAACCATTAAACTGTGCTTGAAAAGTGAAAATCATTTCCATTAAATGGCATTTTAAAAATTAAAACATTCTAGGGGCGCCTGGGTGGTTCAGTTGGTTAAGCCACGGAGTCTTGTTTTTGGCTCTGATAATCATCTCAGGGCTGGTGAGATTGAGGCCCACATAGGGATCCGGGCTGACAGCCTGCTTGGGATTCTCTTTTCCCCTCTCACTGACCCTCCCCTGTTTGTTCTCTCTCAAAACAAATAAATAAACTTAAGGAAAAAACATTCTATTTAACAGGCAAGTCATATAGTTTGTGAATTAATACTTGGATAAACCCTTAAAAATTACTTTTTTCAGTTTCTTTTTCTTATTGAACTAAATTTTTATACTGGCTTTGTAGAAATGTTTTATAGTTATTCAATAGATATGTATAAATCAACTTAGTTTATTATGTTTCTTTTATCAATACATTGCAATACTGCATATAGCTTTGCATGACATGATTTCATGATGTAAACAGCACAACTGACTCTATTTCTTGGCCAGAGACCAATTAAATAACCACCGAGGCAAGCAGTTATTACCTGCTTAAAAGGATATCTGTGGTTTCCTTATTTAAACTGCTGAGTTTTAATGTCCATCAAAAAGTCTGTTGTTGCAATGAATAATTTAGCTTTTTCAGTCTGCTACTCATTTTAATACTACAAGCTTAGTACTGGGTTTAAAGATACAAAATCCACCCAAAGTTTCTCACAGTCCCAAGAATCAAAATCATACTTGCTCTAAGACAATAGTTATGTAGTTATATTCACAGTTCGAAATGATATCAAAATGACATATGTTTAAGGAACAATAATTCATAATAATTATTTGGATAAGGAAGAGCACCGTATCAGATTTATCAAAAGAAGTTGGAGAAATGACTGATCATAAAGGCCTCAAGAACCTGTAAGTGCACAGGTAAGTGGATATAGAGGACCCTTTCTCAAAAGACTAAAGGTCAATGGATTTGGAGATGTAGGAGTGTCATTTCCTCTCTTTGTCCCTTGGTGGAGTTCTTGAGTCACTTTCTCCCTTCTCGTCAAACTGCTTTATATTTCTTTCCAGAACTGGCTATCATGTTTACTGTATTTAACCTTTTTCTTGTACTATTGTGAATACAGCGTCTATAATAAATGAAAGCCCCCTTGAGATCATATCTTCGTCACCTACTTCTTTGTATTCTTACCCATAAACTTTTGTTGTCATTGTTACTTCCCTTCCCGTCTTTTTGAGGCAGAAACTACATCACGGACGCTGAATGCTATTTTCCAGCTCAGTCACTGAAACCTCTTAACTGCCAAGCAGCTTTAAGATGGCAGGGTTAGTAGGTAAATTTAAAACAACAATAACAACAAAAGTACCGAATATGAGAAGTATAGGGTAGGATATTTGGTAAAGAAAAAAAAAAAAAGAATCGTTGTTTTGATAAAATGTCTATCAAAACGGGACACCATTTCTATTTTAGGGAATTTCATTTTTCATAGCTTGGTTTCAAGTGGTCATTTAAAAAATATTCCTTTAAAATAAAACGAGACAAACCACAAACCCCCAACATTTCGGCATTCTCTCAAATATTTTGCCTCCTGCAAGCGATGACGTCCTCGCACTCTGATCAAGTGAGGCTTTAGGAAACCGATCTCGTTTTCTGTCCTCAGTTCTGGCCGCCAAAGCAGCAGCAACAGCAACACAGCAGCAAAGGGCTCTTTAATTTATTGCAGCCGGTTACACTTTCGATCCCATTTCCTTCTGAACCCTCTGCTCTCAGGTTGAGAAGATAAATGCTGCCTCGAGTCTGAAAAGCCGGGCGGGGTTTGTGGGTGGGAGCGAATCCGGATATCATATTCCCGTGGTGAGATCTGGTACCGGGGGGGGGGGATTGAGTCCCCCAGTTCCATTTAATGAAACTGCTGAGCACTTGTGACACCGGCTCTAAGACTGCGGAAATGGGGCGGGGGTGGGGGAAACGGCTTCTCGCCTCCATTCATCCTCCGCGCCGGCGGGAGGCTGGAGTTGGAGGGTCAGTCCCCAGACAGGGGGCGGAAGAGGATCGGCAGCTCCGACCGCGGCAAGGGCGCCCCGGGGGCTCCTCTCACCTCGTCTACGCCCGCGCCCCGCCTATTCGGTTCCCCTTCCCGGGAACAGCGCCGCGGGGCAAAGCAGCCGCTCCTCGGCCCTTCGGCTGAAAGGTCGGAGGCGGGGACCGATGGGGGAGGGAGGAAGGCCGGGAGGCGGCGTGGCCCGGGCAGGCTGGCGGGCTGTTCTCCATGCCGCACACGTCGGACCCATTTCCCACGCTGGCTTGGCTCGGCGGTGGAGTTGGTAGGGATGAGTAGGGAGGGCGGACTGGAGACTCCCTCCCGCTCGCAATGAGAAAACCACTCCACTGTGAAGGACGCGCTGCACACACACCCCCACCCCATCATCGGGGAAGAAAAAAAAATGCGGCGCTCGGAGGAAAAGCCTCCCACTCCTGCGCCCCTCGCTAGTGTGCGCCTGGAGATTGCGCGCCGGCGGCGGGCGAGTGTTTCGAGGTGCTCAGGGGCTTGTTCAAGTTTATGGTCTGGCGAGGGAAGAGGGAGTGTACAACGTCTCTGCCCACGCGGCTGCCTGAAGTTTGCAAAATCTTAGTACGGCGGGTCGGGGAGCGCGTGCACTGCACCATATTGCCGCGCATCGGAATGCACCGGTGCAAGGCCGCGGAGGAGCAAAAGCGGGAAAAAGGGGACCGGGTGTCGTGGGAGGCAAGGGTTCTGATAAACCAGAGTTTTCCACATATAAGGGGATTTAGCATTACAGCCACTTAGCGGGCCTCGGAAACGCTGCGACGCCCGCCACCGCCCCCCCTTCCCCCTCCCCGGCTCCAGACTGCGGCGGTGCACACTGAGTCTGCGCGCGGGGTTTTTCTCGCTGATGCTGCAGATCTCGAGCGGAGTGGCTCTGGAGGCGGCGGGCTTGGGGAATGTGGGGGTGGCCGGGTTCCCGGCCTGGCCCCCGAGGACTAGCCGCTGCACCCTGCGTGCTAATGCTTTAGCCGACCGGAAGATACTGGCCAGCTCCCTGGCACTTTGCGCCTCCGCGGTCCCCCGAAGGGAGACCTTGGGGGTCTCCGCCGCCTCCACCCCCCATTCCTGCGGTCTGCGCCCGCCCAGGCAGCCGCGCGCTACAGCTGCTCCTACACTTTATTGGTGTTTGTCTTGTTTAAATCATCTTGCCTCCTCACACGGGTCTCGTAAAGACAGAGTGCCCACTCTGGACGGATTTCTTTATTTCTTTCTTTTCGTCTTAAATTCGCCTTTAAGGGGAGGCCCTTCGGTGCCCATAGATTAGGCAGACTAGCTGAGGACCAACCAAATCCCACCAGCAGCTCCTTTTCCCTTTTGAGATGGTAAGATTCCCTCCGAACACCTCCTGCCCGCCCGAACGCCCTTAATCCTGGGGGTCCCCCTTAGCCCCTAAAACACGCGAAGAGCGAATGGCCACAGTTCTTAAAACGCCAGCGGAGCTGAGGACCTGACGAGGCAGGCGGCGGAGGCTGCGGCTGAAGACCGGGGAAGCCTCCGCGGGGGAATACCCTGTACGATCAAGTGGCTCCAAGTCAAAAGGAGAGAAACGGAACTAGGGACACTTCGGTACACAAAGTTGCCATGAAAGTTTATTTCCCTTTTATCCAGATAGGTGACGCTACACTTTACCAGTTACTAAAGGCTGCAGACTTCAGCTCAGAAAATAACATCGAGGCTTCCGACATGTGTTTGTTTATTCCCCAGGCGCGCGCACACGCACGGTCTACCCCCGTAAGCAAGCAAGACGACAGGAACGCCAAGCGTTTAAACAAAGACAGGCACCTCCCCAACCCCCACCCCAGCCCTCCGGAGTCCGCACTCCCAAACAAGGATCCCTCTCCAGCTCTCTCTGGAGTTAGAGGTCCTCTCTTAACCACCGCAGCCCATCATGGTTTCTCGGCACACCAACGTGGCTCCCGGGGCGCGCACGCGGGATCCCCCAAGCCACCGTTAGCCCTGCCCTGACCAGGGTGCCAAATCGCGGAACCGAGACACTTCGGGGGGCGGGGAACAACGTCTAAGAGGGGGACGGAGCACACACCTTCCCTGACACCCGCTCCAGCGCTCCCACACTCGCGCACGGCGTTAGTCAGAGACGGGGGCAAATTTACCAGCCCCGGGGAGGTAGAGCAAGCCCCCCGAGGACGCAGTGGCTGCACGCTTTGGGAAGAGGGGGGGGCGCTTTGGCTTAAAGGGGACGGGACTGGCTGGGATTGTGCGTGTAAGGAGTGGCCCCCGGAGCTGAGGCTGGGCTTTCCGAAGCCGGGTGCCTGCTTAGTACTCCTCCTGCCTTCCTCCGCTCGGCTCTTCTCCCTCCCTCCCTCCCTCCCTCTCTGCGAGTGTGTAGTTTCAGCGGCTCGGTTGCAACCGCCGCCGCCGCCGCGTCAGGGACCAGCTTGAGCCGCAAGCGAGCCAGCGAGCTCCCAGGAGCAACCACCACTTTGGGCAAACTTGCGGGTTTCCGGCTCTCGGCGAGCGAGCGGGAGCTTCCCACTTGCCATTCTGGGGCTTGGAGCCTCGGCAGCCCCGGGGGCGGCGAGCGCGCCCGCACCAGACTCTCCCAGACGCGAAAGGGGACGAGACAACTGCGGAATTCACCCGCCGTGCCAGGGCACTTCCGAGGCAACAGCCGACTGGCACTTTTTCTCCCCTCGGCAAACTGCATTTTTTTTAAAGCTACTTGGCAGCTGTCTCTGACTCCACCTCCCCCGCGTCCTCCCAACCCCCTCCCCGGTGCCTTTGGCTTTTCTTCGGAAATCCGGACAGAATTGGGCATCTTTGTTAATTGCCGTTCGGGGAGCCCGGCCGGGGGGCTTTCAGCAGGCCAACGTCGCCAGAGCACCGAGCCTGGTTTGCTCACCTTTGAACTGCAAAGGGATCAAGTTCAGCTCGAGTTGCCAGCATTGGGACTGGGAGGAAGGAGAGGGAGCGTGCAGTAGGGAGAGTGGGAGAAGGGGAAAGGGGAAAGGAGAGGAGGGAGGAGAGAGGAGGAGGAGGGAGGAGAGGGAGGGAGGGAGGGGAGGGATCGAGAGAGCGCGCGGAGAGCGAGGCTGCAATCTCCTCCCTGAATCGCGCACAGCGCTGCAGATCCCAGTGCTCCGACATGCGGGCCGAATGCAGGTGAGCAAAGGCACGGACTCTGCGGCTGCGAACCCAAACTTGGGCACCGCGCGGTGCGCACGGTTCAGCCTTCGCCCCCGCGGGCGAACGGCTGCTGCGGTTTCAGGCGGCGGCTTCGTGACTAATGACCTTGCGCAGAGTTGTTAAGAAAAAAAGAGAAACCCGAGCTCTTGGGGGTGAGAAGGGACGGACTCTCTGGGTGTCTCTGAAGATGGCTTGGGCTGCTCTTCGGCGCGCGGGGGGGACCCGGACGCGGACCGCTGCGTGACGCGAGTGGTCTCCACTGCACGGTGCCCGAAGCGACCTGCCGGGGATTTTTCGTTCTCGATCTGTTGCCTGGCTTCCCCGCTGCCAGAGCAGAGTCAGAGTTCAGAGCGGCTTGTTGCTGGCCCCGGCGCCTCGCGCAGGAAAGCAACTCACGTTTGCCTGGGCAGCGGGAGCAGAAGCCGGGTCTGGAGCGAGTGGCTGGAACGTGAATTGGACTCCACTCGAGTAGCAGCGAAGACGAACGCGGCCAGCAGGCGGGGGAGGCTGCGGGCGCGCTCCCCGCCGCTCGCCGGCTGCGCCGCCCGCCTGGCGGAGCGGTTCCGGCCCCATCCGCCCGAGCGGGGACGCGAGCCCGGGGTCCTCCGCCCGCTGCGGGGATGACTCTGGGGGGGCGCCGAGCCCGCGGCGCGCAGTGTCCCGTGAACTGTGAGTACTGCGACTGAACGGCGGCCGGAGAGCGGGCGATTAGCACCCATTGCATGAATTATGAAACAATAACTTTCGGAAGAAGCAGAAGGAAAAAGAAAAAAAGAAAAAGAAGGACAGATCGCCGGTGCCCCTGGCCGACTCTGCGCGCCGCTCTTGCCCCCTCCCTCCTCGCCCTTCCTCCTTTCCCGGAGAGAGAAAAGGGCTGGGAGGAGGGCAGGCGGCCGGCCCCGGAGGCGGGGGGCGCCCAGGGGGCTGTGATTAGAAGGAGCAGTAGCAGCAGCAGCAGGAGAAGATGCTGAGGATGCGGACCGCGGGATGGGCGCGCGGCTGGTGCCTGGGCTGCTGCCTCCTCCTGCCGCTCTCGCTCAGCCTGGCGGCCGCCAAGCAACTCCTCCGGTACCGACTGGCCGAGGAGGGCCCGGCGGACGTCCGCATCGGCAACGTCGCCTCGGACCTGGGCATCGTGACCGGCTCGGGTGAGGTGACTTTCAGCCTCGAGTCGGGCTCGGAGTACCTGAAGATCGACAACCTCACCGGCGAGCTGAGCACCAGCGAGCGGCGCATCGACCGCGAGAAGCTGCCCCAGTGTCAGATGATCTTCGACGAGAACGAGTGCTTTCTGGACTTCGAGGTCTCGGTGATCGGGCCCTCGCAGAGCTGGGTGGACCTGTTCGAGGGTCGGGTCATCGTCCTCGACATCAACGACAACACGCCCACCTTCCCGTCGCCCGTGCTCACGCTCACGGTGGAGGAGAACCGGCCGGTGGGCACCCTCTACCTGCTGCCCACCGCCACCGACCGGGACTTCGGCCGCAACGGCATCGAGCGCTACGAGCTGCTGCAGGAGCCCGGGGGCGGCGGCGGCGGCGAGGGCCGGCGCGCAGGGCCAGCCGACAGCGCCCCCTACCCCGGGGGCGGCGCGAGCGGCGGCGGCGGCGGCGGCGGCGGCGGCGGGCCGGGCGGCTCAAGCGGCGGCCGGACGCGCCCGAGGGCGGCGGCGGGACCAGCCCCGGCGGCGGCCGCAGCAGCGTGTTCGAACTGCAGGTGGCCGACACCCCGGATGGCGAGAAGCAGCCACAGCTGATCGTGAAGGGGGCGCTGGACCGCGAGCAACGCGACTCGTACGAGCTGACCCTGCGGGTGCGCGACGGGGGCGACCCGCCGCGCTCGTCTCAGGCCATCTTGCGGGTGCTCATCACCGACGTGAACGACAACAGCCCCCGCTTCGAGAAGAGCGTGTACGAAGCCGACCTCGCGGAGAATAGCGCCCCGGGGACGCCCATCCTGCAGCTGCGTGCCGCCGACCTGGACGTGGGGGTCAACGGGCAGATCGAGTACGTGTTCGGGGCCGCCACCGAGTCGGTGCGGCGGCTACTGCGCCTCGACGAGACGTCGGGCTGGCTGAGCGTCCTGCACCGTATCGACCGCGAGGAGGTGAACCAGCTGCGCTTCACGGTCATGGCCCGGGACCGCGGGCAGCCCCCCAAGACCGACAAGGCCACGGTGGTCCTCAACATCAAGGACGAGAACGACAACGTGCCGTCCATTGAGATCCGCAAGATAGGGCGTATCCCTCTCAAGGACGGGGTGGCCAACGTGGCAGAGGATGTTCTCGTCGACACCCCCATTGCTCTGGTGCAGGTGTCCGACCGAGACCAAGGCGAGAACGGGGTGGTCACCTGCACCGTGGTGGGCGACGTGCCCTTCCAACTCAAGCCGGCCAGCGACACGGAGGGCGACCAGAACAAGAAAAAGTACTTTCTGCACACCTCGGCACCTTTGGACTATGAGACGACCCGGGAGTTCAACGTGGTCATAGTGGCGGTGGACTCGGGCAGCCCCAGCCTCTCCAGCAACAACTCCCTGGTTGTCAAGGTGGGAGACACTAATGACAACCCCCCGGTCTTCGGCCAGTCGGTAGTGGAGGTTTACTTTCCCGAGAACAACATCCCTGGAGAGAGGGTGGCCACGGTGCTGGCGACAGACGCCGACAGCGGGAAAAACGCAGAGATCGCCTACTCGCTGGATTCCTCTGTGATGGGGATCTTTGCCATCGACCCTGATTCTGGGGACATCCTCGTCAATACAGTACTGGACCGCGAGCAGACTGACAGGTATGAGTTTAAAGTTAACGCCAAAGACAAAGGCATCCCAGTGCTACAGGGCAGCACCACGGTGATTGTGCAGGTGGCTGACAAGAATGACAATGACCCTAAGTTTATGCAGGACGTTTTTACCTTTTATGTGAAAGAAAACTTGCAGCCCAACAGCCCTGTGGGGATGGTCACGGTGATGGATGCTGACAAGGGACGCAATGCAGAGATGAGCCTCTACATAGAGGAAAACAGCAACATTTTTTCCATTGAAAATGACACGGGGACCATTTATTCCACAATGTCCTTTGACCGAGAACATCAGACCACATACACGTTCAGAGTCAAGGCTGTGGATGGGGGAGATCCTCCCAGATCAGCCACAGCCACAGTCTCTCTCTTTGTGATGGATGAGAATGACAATGCTCCCACAGTTACCCTTCCCAGAAACATTTCCTACACTTTACTGCCACCTTCAAGTAATGTCAGGACAGTAGTAGCTACAGTGTTGGCCACAGACAGTGATGATGGCATCAATGCAGACCTTAACTACAGCATTGTGGGAGGGAATCCCTTCAAGCTGTTTGAAATTGATTCCACCAGCGGTGTGGTTTCCTTAGTGGGAAAACTCACCCAAAAGCATTATGGCTTGCACAGGTTGGTGGTGCAAGTGAATGACAGTGGACAGCCTTCCCAGTCCACTACGACTCTGGTGCATGTGTTTGTCAATGAAAGTGTTTCGAATGCAACTGTGATCGACTCACAGATAGTCAGAAGTTTGCACACCCCACTCACCCAGGACATAGCTGGTGACCCGAGTTATGAAATTAGCAAACAGAGACTCAGTATTGTCATTGGGGTGGTTGCTGGGATTATGACAGTGATTCTAATCATCTTAATTGTAGTGATGGCAAGGTACTGCCGGTCCAAGAATAAAAATGGCTATGAAGCTGGCAAAAAAGATCATGAAGACTTTTTTACACCCCAGCAGCATGACAAATCTAAAAAGCCTAAAAAAGACAAGAAAAACAAAAAATCGAAGCAGCCTCTCTACAGCAGCATTGTCACTGTAGAGGCTTCTAAACCAAATGGACAGAGGTATGATAGTGTCAACGAGAAGCTGTCAGACAGCCCAAACATGGGCCGATACCGATCCGTTAATGGTGGGCCTGGCAGTCCTGACCTGGCCAGGCATTACAAATCTAGTTCTCCATTGCCTACTGTCCAGCTTCACCCCCAGTCACCAACTGCAGGAAAGAAACACCAGGCGGTACAAGATCTACCACCAGCCAACACATTTGTGGGAGCAGGAGACAACATTTCTATTGGATCAGATCACTGCTCTGAATACAGCTGTCAAACCAATAACAAGTACAGCAAACAGGTAAGATGTATTCCAAATATATTTAAATATCTCAGAAAAGGCGAATAACTCTGAGACAGAGAGCATCTTCTGTAAAGTTTTGTTTTCTCTCCTTTGAAGCCATTATTTGAAGATGTAATGACAGTAATTGGATGTTAATTCACGTATCATTAATTGAGGATAGGCCATCTATGCAAGGTGCACCACTGTATTTTGCAAGTTACCAAGCCAGTGCTCAGTAAGTTAGGAAAGAGCATATTCGAAGCAGGTAGTGTTTTGCACATATCTTTGTACTTGACAGCATTCATTCATCCTGTACTCTCTGATTTCAGGATAAAAAGGTATCTATTGTTTGGATGGTTAACTTCAACTTGAAATTATGTTGTTTTGTGGCTATGAAGTGGATAATTACACCCAGAGAGAAAATTTCTAAAGTTACTCCTGGTGCCTGTGCAAATTGGACACCATAAAAGTTTTAGCTATGCTATGTATTATGCATGACTTTGCAGGTAACAGAGGCTTATTCATGCAAATACAGTGCCAAGTCTGAGATACTTAAAAATTGGCTACTTTGACCAAAATGTTGGTTTACGAATAATTAATGATACACAAATGTCATGCAACACTCTCTTTTTAATACTTCAATATCTGTAACAATTAGACATTTGGGAGGGTATGCAATTAGCATTTGCATTCTTCATGTTTGGTGTTAAGAGTACAGAAGCAAAAGTAAAGTTGCATGACCCACTTTTTATTTAAGCCAGGCAACAGAAATGGTCATGATTGATGCACTGCATGCAAGAAAATGTTGGTATGCATTCTGATATCTGAGACTCTTCAAGGTCATATGGAATACAGTTGTTTCCCAGTGAAATGTGGAAGTAGTTCTTAGAAACATATTTTGAGATGAACTTCAGAAAAGAGAAAATCTATTTTTGAAAGTTTTGCTTGTGTGAGATATGTAATACTCACAAAGTTTACTTGTTACACCTACCAAGGTCTGACACTCAGCAAGTAAAACCTTGTGGAAACTGCTGTGTGTAATGCTGTAGCAACCCCACAAATAAAATATCCTATATTTCTTATCATCAGAACTCATTTCAAAAAACCGTTTATGACTGTCAAATAATTCCGAATAATAGTTTCTCTATTAAATATGCCTTGCATATGGGATGTGCAGTCTGGGAAGAATGAAGGCAAAAGAAGTTGTTTTATAGCCTCATTAAAAATGTTATTGATGAACTCATTAAATATATTATAGAAAAGAGATATTAATTCCTTATTGCTTTCACAATCTTAAAAATTAGTTTCCTAGTACTTCTAGTACTTTACTGTAGCTATTTGGATGAGGAGAAACAGACTTAACATGCTTTTATATCCAATAAGCAAAGCTATCCACAAAAATACAGGTTAGAAGTACATTACTTTAAATTACTTTTGAAAATACATTATGGACGTGAGACTGAGTTATTTATTAACTTTAACCTGAAATTTGAGAAGTGGAGAGTTTATATCTGTTCTGTTATTGATTTACCTGCTGTTAGAAAGACATTTTTGTTTTGTTTGGGGTACTTTTATCAGACAATTATAGTTAAAATAATAGTACAAAGGTGACTTATAAAATGCCCACAAATACATGCAGATCTATATAAATTTCCTTGGAAAATGATCACATGTAGTGCAGAAGTGTGTGGAGAGCCCCTTCTGCAGAGTGTTTACTTCTTTGGTGTCATCCTAATAGGTCTTTTTATCCTGCAGCTAAATGGCATTTGCATTCTAAATTGTGTCATCTTAAACTTTGGAGCGGACATATCAAGTGGCAGATTTATAGATATTTTATACCACCACCTCATATGTTCTATGCTGTCACTTAAGCTTTAGTTGGCTCATGAAATGAGGTTGGCTCTGGATTCTTGAATATTTAAGACAGCCAATATCAAGACTGTTGTGGCATCCTGTTTAAAAGACAAAGTGATATGCTTATAAATAAACTAATGTATGGTGCTCGGCTCTTAACAGAGCAAAAAGAAAAAAAAAATCCATATACCAAAATAGAAAGCCTAAAAAAACCATTGGTATCAATCATGCCGTTTGCCAGAAGTGACTGGAAAACTCATATGTCATTAGGTATTCAAACGATGTGTAAAGTTTTAACCACAATAAATAGCTGGATTAAAATGAAATAAAGGAGGATGAAACACATTCCTCTTAATGTAATTAGTAATAGTAATTGATACTCTTCATCTCTTCAATATTGCTGTCAGGGGACAAGGGATCCATTTACAAAGTTACATTCTGTTAAGATATCTGACATGGTAAACAAGATCTTTTTTATTCTGATTATTGTACCATAGTAGATGATTTTCTATTTTTATTTCAAAAGATATTACCTTTTATTTTTATACAACTTCCAAAATGTATTTTCTGTGATTAAATGGTATGTAATATAAAATAAAGAGCATAAGGTTTTGTTATAATGTTCCCCCTTGATACTGAATCTATCTAAGGAAAACCCTGAGGGGTGCCGTCTTTTAATTCCTTATGGTAGGGATTAATTAAAACTCTGAGATTTCATCTGACGCAAAGGCTTCATTTTACTTATGAATTTCCTGGATTACCTTATCATAGTTCTTAACTTCTGATACAATGGAAGTGATACCTGTTTACAGTGTTCTTATCCTCATGAGAATTAGACATTTCCAAAGGTTGCTCCTAAATCCTGTTGATGGTTACAGTGCAATAAATTAAGCAGCTTTGTGTAAATAAAAGTTTGTAAATAATGCTCCTCCCCCATTTTTGCTGTGTTTTACAGGGTCTAGAAACTTTCAAATCAAGCTTCTATAGTTACATTTTGGCAGAATCTAGATATGTGTTGCAGAGTTGCTATACATTTTTTTTTTCTGAAATTCACACCTTAGCAAAACTGATGATGTAGCCAAGGTATTCATAGTTCAGACCTTTGCAGTTCAAACAAAAGCCTTTGCTCTCAACTAAATAATGTGTCTAGTTGAGCAGAATGTGGATCATTGACAGCATTATTGAGATTAAGCATCTACCCCTCCTTTTCATTCTTCCTTTGCTTGGTAAACCTGGTTTTAGTGGTTTTTCACATTTTGTGACGTCGAAGTACAATTGTGCTTTTTTGATTTGTAAAATAAAGGCAGAGGCATTCTCTTTTTTCTATTTATTTTTAAGTCTTCAAAGTTTTAGTGTGTGTTAAAATATTTTTCAGTTATCTTCAAGAATAATATAATTCCAAAAGATTTATATGCAATATAAAAGAATAGTGACTACTTTTTAAACTATCTTGAAGTCCTGTTGCATTTATACATGCCATGCTATTAATTACATAATGCATTGGCAAGTAAAAATGTTATTGTATTTAGTAAATGGAAAACCAAGTACTTTATTTTTGGTAAGAGTAGAGAAGATACAGCTTGAATAAACATTAATGGAAAAATCCATTTGTAGCTGCCTCAGAAATACTCAAGAAAAATTCATACTAAGTCCAATGATAGTTTACCTTGCCTAAGGGACTGCTGAATGTTGTCTAAATAACATTCCCTTTAATTGATCAAATTGTGTTCGATATATTCATTGTATACTTAATAAAACATATGGCAGAAATTATTTTTTAAATTACTTCCAGTCTGGAAGCAAATGGATGACTTGGCAAGGTCTATTAGGGTTTTCAGCACTGAGGAAACTAAATATCAATTTGTTTGTGTATGTATATTACACCATACTTACTATAGTGGCTTTGCATCTGCAGAGCAATGTCAAGCACAGCTTCTAGTTTCAATTTGATAAGCATATTTCTATAATATGATGGGTCTGTCTATAACCAAAAACACTTTTAAGAGGTACAAGGAATCTGCATATGGTAGAATTTCTGTTACATTTGGCCTGCTAGAATAGACAGGAGGCTAATAACTGATAAAAGTTAGGTTATATTTTTAGTCAGGAGGTATCGACTAAAGCAACAATACCTTAGACCTCTGGATGTCTCTGAATAAGGGAAAGGTCATCCACTGTTTTGATGTACATTGAATATATACATGTTTATGGAAGTCCAGGTATGACAATTTGAAACTTATCTCAGACTTACCCCAAGCCGATGAATAACTTAGACACAAAACCACAGCGTCAGTTTATAGGTTGTAAGTAAATCATGCAGCTGGATAAATACAGCAAAATCATCCTTTCTTGTTACTTTCCCTGTCTTTGAGTAATTACATTTCTTATATGTGGGAAAGTGTACACATGGTATCTCTCTTTCTTTTCGATGCACAAACACATGCAGCATATTCATATAAACCAACTGTGATGCCATTAGTCTTTTATTTCATTGTGATATTCGTACATTAACATGTGGAGCATATCTGAACTTTAAGCACATACAAAATTGAAATAAAATATATCATCATCAACCATTTAGTGTCTGTATCTAAAATCACTAGAGTCATTACATTTTAGAATTAAAAAGTATCAACCAAACCAGTTCCTTCATTTTATATGAAGACACTAAGGTCTTTATCTGTATCATTGGGGCGTGAGTTCTGTTTTCTGCTGGTACCTTGACCGATGCAATGCAACTTAAGAAGTTGAAGCCTTTCTAAGAAAGTAATTTGTTGAGATCACAAGATTTTCGAGGATACAGTGTGGATACAAGTCAGGAATGCAGAGACCAGTGTTTTTGTTTTTTTATCATGCTACCCCAGGAATAAAATTGAATTTACATACCTTCTTCTGTATATATTTCAATAACAACAGAAATCTGTTGAGATTTACCTATCTGTGTATAACTACATATTGAGCTATGAAAACTGACTTTTTTACAATAGAATATAATTCTGCTATAGGCTCTAGTTTTTATCTGTAAATTATCAGGAAAGTATAATTCAAATTTTCTAGATTTTCAAAAGAAATTAATGGCTCTTTTCCCCACTGTAAAATAGCAATTGATGACATACATTGAAGTATCTTAACATTGTTTAGAATATATATTCAACAGGTTAATTGACAGAATTTTTAATTTCAGCAGAAGCCTGACAACAGGTGGTATTAATATATTCTCAATAAAAAACATTATTTTTATGGAAATTAATACAAGTTCTGTATACATTGTGTATACACTTTTATATGCATTCTAATGGGGAGCATCTTTTGCTGTTTTCATTTATATTGATGATCTTTTTTTGGCTTCTATGCTCCTTTGCATTTTGCCAGCTTTGCAGGTAACACAACCTTCATATTGACCTTAACACACAATTGTAAGCTAATTTTTCCTCTAAATTAGTTTTCTAGCAAGTTTTTAAAGGAATGTGATATTTTTAAAATTTTCAATTGCATTTCCTCCTTTGTTAGGCAGTTAACCAATCCAACGTATCATATTTGAAATTTGCATAGTGATAAAATGCTGATGATTGAGTTTATCAAATTAAAAATAAAATTTGAACTATTTTTAAAACAAAATATAATGTGACAAAACCCTTGCTTCGCCATAGCCACCAATGCGATTAGCTCTTTTACTGTCATTTCTTTTCCTGGGAGACGATGGTGGTGAAGGTTATATTGGTAACTGAATATAATAATTGTTTGGAGCTTTATGTTTAAGTGGTATATAACCAATTTCTAGACTGTAGCAAGGTTCCACATCCATTTATTTACCGTGACTCTATAGAAATAGTAAGAGCTGTTCATATAGATCTTGAGTCAGCTTTACTTTTCTCTCTTATTTATTTTAAAAGCCCTTAGAATCTTTTCTAAAGCAGGGATTCTGTTTCGGAACATTACACAGTGCTTTATTTAGCATTAGTGTTGTGGGAGAAATCACATTCCAAGAAGAATTGAGCTGAAACCACTAAAACTAATCTTAATTATCACGTCTGGTGAATTAATGTTTTAAAGGCAGAATAAAGGTTTATTTTCAGGAATGCAGTGATGTTTGTATTGAACTCTAATGCTGTGTACAAACAACAACAACAACAACAACAAAACCTATTAAACCTTCGGAGTAGGATTCGTCTGACAAGTTAACTTTCTTTTCTGCCTGAGCATATTTATTATTTATAGCCACATAATTTGTAAATAAAAATTCTCTGTACCAAAACCTCAGCCACAACATTCTGATTGGGTATAAGATATCGGGGGGAAATCCTTCATCGCACTTCTTTTTGTTTTACCTGCATAAATCTTTATTTTCCTTCTTTCAGATGCGTCTACATCCATACATTACTGTGTTTGGCTGAATTCCACTCTAATATGATGCTCCATTATGCACCATACTCTGATGACCTTGCTACTCCGAAACCTGCTGGAGCCTGCCCTTGGCCGTGGGGTGTCAGCCAATCACTGCTTGTTTCACTCGTGCATTTGATTTTCGGGTTCCCCCCCATTTAAGGAAAAATAATACTGAAATAAATAAATTTATAAAAGAAACAGTATTAATAAAGAAATGTGCTACAAGTGGACATCTGAGTCACTGAGAATTCCATTCTCAAAGAGGTGGTTAGCAGAAATGAATTGTGAAGCCTTAAAAAAAAACCAAAAACCCAAGGCACATTTCAACAATGATTTTAAGATTCTAGCTTTTGTGTGAACCAAGGAAAAGTTAAGTCTACTTAGTCTTTGTCTTTAATACATTGAATACTGACTTTTGGTAAAATCCTAAGTCGATCAATATTTTTAAAGGGTTATGGAATTACAGCCTTTTCCAGGCCAGTGAGGTAATTGTATTAGAGTAAAAGATAATGTCTCACATCTATAGGCAAGGACTTTGAGCAATATTTATAAAAAATACTGGTTTATAAAATAAATTCGAGAGGCTAATTTTGTATTAAGCAGTTACTGCCAATAGATTGGTTCTTCCTTAATCTTGAAATATTGACCAAAGAGTCTGTATTATCCATAGAAGTTTTAAGTATTTTTCTTGCTGTTAAATCCCTTAAGAAAATTTGGAATCTTTCCATTAGATTTACTGAAGTCACTATAGTCACATTCAGAAGGAATTTGTGGCTTCCTAGTTTTGTGGTACATTTATCTGAAGGCTATTCTATTTGATGTCAGATAACATAAATCCAGGCTGCTTCTGAGAATGCAAGACTTAGATATTGTTGAGAGAGAGAGAGAGAGAGAGAGAGAGGCTAAATTTTAGTTGTGTAAGTAATATTCTAGGCAAATCAGGAACCCTCTGGGTGGTCCCTCTAATTCTTCATGGTTATATATTTATGTTTCTGTTGTATGTGTTTATATGCCTAAAAATAACTGCTCCAGTGTGGAGTTTCATAATTTTATAATGTACTCACCACATTATTTGCCCTACTAATTGTTCCCCAAGTTTTGAAAGACTAAGAATGACAGGCTCAGATATTTTTGGTGAATTATTTTCAATATAAAAGCCTTTTAATGAAAACAGATGAATGTTGTAAGAATACTAACATGTAGAGTGGTAGTAAATGTACGCTAACCCATGAAAATCTCTAATGTGTATACTTCAGGTTTTTTATACTGTTAGCTGTTTACTTAATTTTGCAGAAATGACATTTTCATGTAGTGAAGTTCCTGAATAAAACCTGATTATCCTCAACTTCTCAATTTGTTTTGTGCACAAGGACCAGCGTAAGAGGCTGGTGAAAGAGCCCTACCACTTTCTGCTTCTTGAAAATGTCATGGTCCCTCACCAAAATTAACTTCCTTAGATATACTTAAAGTGTGACTCCTGTAGCCAATCATATCAATTCAAAAACAAATTAAAGACAAAAAAAGGTCCAGAATTTGAGGATAATCTAATTACAGCCACATAGAGGGAATATACATAAATACTTTCACAAAGAAGAGCCTTCCAAGGCGGCATTTTGAAAACTTGGGCTGGAATACGTTACTGAGGCATGAATCCACTTAGTGCATCTCTACCACAATTGGAAAGATATGAAATGAAACAGAACCATTCCAAGTATGTCACTCATGTAGCAAGAGCAAGCATTGCTGTGTGGAATCCTTGTTACCGTGGTGGTGTGTGTGTTCTGTTCTCGGTTGCCATGGGAAAAATGTGTTTTATTGTGTAAGCAGTTGAAAAGGGTTCAGAACCACCACTGTAGTTTGTTTCGGGTGGGAGACTATGGCTATTATTGGAAAAACATAATAAATCAAAACAAAAAAATAACACGTCCGAAGATTTTAGTGTACTATTCAGCTGAATCAGAATGATCATCAGCATACTATGACAACAACAGTTATCAACAATAAAAAGCTTTTGAGCTTTTTACTCACCCGTGTGTGTATGTATGTGCATGTATGTGTGTGTGTGTGTGTGTGTGTGTGTGTGTTAATCTTTGAACATGTCACCAGTTGGTTCCTATTTTGCACAGAATTCTCCTTTTTCTCCATCCCTCTTTACTCCCAGTCGCCATCCACCTCAGGTCTCTTGGCCAGTCTCCTATGTGATTACTGGAATTTACCATTTAAGGAGATGCCCGTGGATAGATGGGAGATAAACTCAGAACAAACTACCCATTACCCTATAAATTTTAGCATTTGGACATTTTGTTTTAAATGACCAGATTATAATTTATTCTCCATCACAAAATCTAAAGAGGAATAGGAGAATGTTGGAGCCTGGTTTAATACCTTTTAATACATCTAATATCAGCAATGATACTGGAATGCAAAAACAGAAAAAAGATAATAAGGACTGTAAATAAGGACAGTAAGATTGCCCTCATGGAACTAATATATATATATACATTAAAAAAAGATTACGGAGCAGAAAAGGATAGATTATATTTGCATCATGCCCCTTAAGTTTCAGAAAGTTGAATCATGTTTGCTCATTTGGTCCTCAGAGCAATCTGTGAGGAAAAGCACCATTATTATATCTGAGGTGAGGAACCTGAAATAACGAACAACTTATTCATGACTCTGATGGAACTAGCTTAAGAACTTTATGAAATCTTTGAAGAAATACCAGGTCAGAATTCAAGTGTATTGAAAGCGTTTGGGGAGATTTGTGAAATTTGTGCTTTTGTATATAATCTATTTTCTGACTTATCTGGGTAATATCATCTCAAAAGAACTTCTTAGAACACGACCCTGGTTTTCAGACTTTTTGTAGTCACAAACTGCAACTAATACTACTAAAACTGAAGCAAAAACAAACAAAAAGTCTGTGGCATAAAGTAGAGATCTAATTAATTAACTGGATTTGTAAACAACCCCATACGTGCTTTTAAAAAGAAAAAAAAAACACCTTAAGAATTGAGTAAGTCACTTTAACCTTATGTTTTTGAGGATATCTCTAGAAAAACTCAAGGCCCTTACTAAGTAATTCCACAGTTTGAAATGTCTCTGGGAATAATTTTCAAGCAGTAACTTTGCAAAACAGGTTTCTTGAATGTGTGTGATTTTTTTGTTCTCCTTCATTTCATAGAGATTGTATTGATTTGCTATATCTTTAATGCACAGTGGGAGGCTTTGGGGTGTAATTAAAACAATGGCTAGAACAAGTCTCTTCAGAGGAAGGACAGCACAAAACTAATATCCATAGGTCAGGTATACACATGAGACTAAGAGGAGCTTCCTCCAAGTATGTCGCAAACATCATGGTTTTCCCAGTGCTTAGTAGAGGCCGAGCACATGGGAGACGCTCATAATATTTGTTGAACAACAAACAAAGGGCCTGGGCTTTGATGCTAGATTCCCTGAAAATCCCTTCATATTCAATCACTGGGCTATGGTAGGTCCACTTTTAGATCAGACTGTTAAGTGTCGCAATTGTTACTTCCTTTCCCTGCTGGGTGCATGAGTCCGTGCTAAAGGCTACCTGCCTTGTCTGTGTGGGTGTGCCTCTCATTATAGTAGTAAATGAGCAATAATCTTCTGTCCTCTCCTACCATCTCCATGTGGCAGTGTCCACACCAAACCCTTAAAGAAAGATGAAAACTAAACTACAGACAGGCAAGCTAAGAGAGGCATTGGCCGCCCAGTAGAGCTCTCGTGTAGTTTGAAGAGGTATGAGGAAGCAGTCAGACATGCTGGTTTTCAGTATTTTTCTTGACATACTTATTCTTACTCTGTACTGATGCTCAATACTCTGGTTTCTCTTCAGATCGTATAAATCTTTCGCCTTTTATTGTACTGATGCTCAGCGTTATCCTTATCTCTTTCCTTGTGGAAAAAAATAGGTACCTCTATGCCCAAACATAGACACGAGTGTCCATATTCCTCAGTTTACATGTTCTAGCAGATGGTACCCATCCACTTTACCAGCCCATGCTCACTGATAAAGAACGCATTTCCATTTTTATTTTGAAAGCCCGTGGGGAGCAGTCCTTTTTAAAGGTGAGAGCCTGGCATTCTGTAAAGAGAAACATGCACTTAGTTTACTAAGGAAAGCGATCTGGAAGAGAGAATATGCTCTTGGGAGTGATGGGGAGTGAGGTGGTTGCTTAGAAATGTCTTGCAACTTGAAAGCACTCCTCAGAATGGAATCACTATGTTATACGCGCTAAACTAATATCACAATATCACATTGTGTGTCAGCTCTACTCAAAAAACAAAAAAACAACCCAACAAACTCTTTAGGAGCTTATATTGGAAAGAGCGCTCTTTGAAATTGCAAATCACCTCTGAAGGGGTTGGGTTTAGTCTCTGGAATGCCCCGTCATAAATGGCTTTACGCAGATAACTTTAAACAGGTCAGCACCTCACAAAGATCAACAGGACTGAGGAAATGAGGCTTCTGCTAAGGGCCTTGAGGAAGGAGGGTGAGCAGCTTTGAAGACCAGAACTCTGTTAAGGCATCAAGTGTCTCCAACACCAGCTAGGCATCTGGGAAGCAAGAAGACTATATCAGAAAAGGAATTCCAGGCCTGATAAGGACAAATGTTTGTGGCCATGAATTTTGGCCCAGGGCCCTGGTAACCATAAGAATGGCGCCAAACATCATGGCTTAATAGGATTGCAAGATGAGTGTCAAGAAGTAGTAAACCTCCACATGCCCCCATTGAGACCCTGTGGTTTGGTTTGGTTGGTTTTTGTTTTCAGTCTAGAATATTATGTCTAACTGCTCTGCTTCCATTCATTTTCTGCTCCCATATTATTGAGAGAAAGATAGAATGAAGAAATAAAAAGAGGGGCACCTGGGTGCCTTGGTCGGTTGGGTGTCCAACTTCGGCTCAGGTCATGATCTCATGGTTCGTGGGTTAGAGCCCCGCATTGGGCTCTGTGCTGACAGCTCAGAGCCTGTTGCGGATTCGGTGTCACCCTCTCTCTCTGCCCCTCCCCTGCTCATGCTCTCTCTTTCTCTGTCTCAAAAATAAACATTAAAAAAAAGAAATAAAAAGAAAAAACAAACAAACCACAACCACTGCATAGCAACCTACTCACCTTCTCCTTAATATTATTATCAGACTATTGTCATAAAAATAGTGGCCATATTAGTGCCATGTAGTTGAGTCTTGTCCTAATTTCATTCAGTTATCAGCAACTGAATTCTAGCAAGTCTGTACTATAGTCCAGAAACCTGAATTTTTAGCACTTCCTCCTTCTCAGTTCTGATTGCAGATGGTAGGTCAGACTACAATAGTTCTGGGTTAGAGTCCCTGAAATTTCTAACTTCTATTTGGTGGTTCACTCCTCAAAGGTCTCTGGCAAAAAGGAAAATGAGCTGGGTAAGGCAATCTGAACATCTGTCTCCTTGTCCTGGATCTGTCACTGACTGGCCAGTGTGACCTTGTGTAAAACCTTTCAAGTCCGGAAGCCTGTTGAAACTGTCTTTTGCCATTTTACATAACAACCCCTACTCTGATTACAGGACAGGGTTTATGGGGGGAGTACATAAAGCATTTGGAGCTTTGTAAAGGATTACCACAAATCAAGATAATATTTCTAATCATCCATGAATCTCTCTAAGTCTTCTTAAAATACACGTACACTTCTGGAATATTTTCACTATCCATTATGTTAAAAGGTTGCTTGGTTTTGTTTTTCCGGGTTCCTTTGTTTTAATTTGTCCTACTTCTTGTCTGAAGCATCTGATATTCTCTTATCCTGATGGATTTCTTCAAAGCTACGCTGATCCCTGATCAATGGTGCCAGAAGTGGGTGTGCCCCTCCATATGCCAATAGGCCCTGGATATTATCAGAAAGCCTTTCAGTGTCTCTTGACATCTTGATGGTGAAGGAGGAAAAGAAATAGCTTACAGCTGTAAAGCAAATAGTTTAGCAAGGTCTTGTAACACTTTGATATTATCCATTTTGACACTTTTGAAAACATTCCATCACTTTTTAACAGTTATCTATTCTTCCATGCAAGCTTTCCTGGGAATTTTTTTTTCATACATCATGACCAGTGATAACTTCTTTTTTTTTTTTGACCAGTGATAACTTCTAACATGAAGAGCTATCAGTTATTGAGCTATTCTTCCTTTTTTTTTTTTTTTTTAAATTGCTTAATGTTTACTCTGAGAAAGAGAGACAGAACGTGAGCCAGGGAGGTACAGAGAGAGAGAGAGAGAGAACACAGAATCTGAAGCAGGTTCCAGGCTCTGAGCTGTCAGCACAGAACTGTTTGCGGGGCTCAAACATGAGAACCACGAGATCATGATCTGAGCAGAAGTCAGAGGCTTAACGTACTAAGCCCCTCAGGAGCGCCAAGCTTTTATTCTTTGACAATCACTCTGCCAAGGGTGATTTACTCATTTCTAATAATTTCAAAAGGCAGGTCCTATTATTTTCTCCATGTGACATATGTAACTGGGGAAAAACAAAACAGAACCTCTCCTAGATCCCATCCCTTTCTATAAACAACAAGGTCCACTAGCTGTCTATGGCCAACTCCCCTCCAACATACCTCTCTCTCCAAACTTGAGAATTTTTATTAGCGTAGTATCTCTGATAGATTATAATTGACAGATTTACGTATTTAGACTGTGGTATGCATTTTATTCTAGTCCATAATACCTGCTATGTATGCTAGGAAGATTGAAAAGAGAGAGTCAGGATCAGCTTTCTAGGGCTATCATAGCAAAGTACAGCAAAGTACGGTAGACTGTGGCTTAAATAACAGATATTTATTTTCTCACAGTTCTGAACACTAGAGTGCCCAGATCAAGGGCTGGCAAATTCAGTTTTTGATGAAGATTCTCTCCTGGTAGTAGGCAGCTCTGTGCTCACTGTGTGCTCAGATGGCCTTCTTTCTGTCCCTTCCTCTTTTTCTAAGGACATCAGTTCTATCAGATTAGTACCTCACCTCCGACTTCATTCAGCCATAATTACCTCCATAAAGGCCATAACTCCAAGTCAGTCATACTGGGGTTTGGGGCTGCAGCATATGAATGTTGAGGGGGCACAATTAAAGTGCATTTCTTGGGGCGCCTGGGTGGCGTAGTCGGTTAAGCGTCCGACTTTCGCTTAGGTCATGATCTCACGGTTCGTGGGTTCGAGCCCCGCGTCGGGCTCTGTGCTGACTGCCAGCTCAGAGCCTGAAGCCTGCTTCAGATTCTGTGTCTCCCTCTCTCTCTGATCCTCCCCTGCTCGCGCTGTCTCTCTCTCCTAAAAATAAATAAAACATTAAAA
The DNA here is from genome assembly GCA_017311185.1 of Proteles cristata cristata. NCBI lineage: Eukaryota > Metazoa > Chordata > Mammalia > Carnivora > Hyaenidae > Proteles > Proteles cristata. The sequence goes on from JAESUZ010002627.1 coordinate 483,065, forward strand.
AAAAAAAATAAAGTGCATTTCTTACCTTATTACCTCTAGCTTTTTATGCACATCATTGAGTGCTTTCTGCAATTTTCAGCTTTGCAAGGACTTGTGATATTAAATCGCATCTTAGTTATTTTCATTTTGCCGAGTAAGTGCATCTAGGTATACTAATTAATGTAAAATCAATATTTATATAAAATAGTCCAAGAATTTTTCCACAAATGTAGGAGGTCTTTTTAAATGATGATAGTTGTATTTAGCTTTAAATTTCTAGTGTATTTTCAGCATTAAGATCCAACTGAAAAGCAGTAGGAGTTAAGTGGTGAGGGAGTGAGTTGAAACTGTAATAACGTAGATTTAATAATTCCTCTTTTCTGAGGACAGTCTCAGTGGATTTTCATGCACAGTGGCATAATTGGGCTGACAAAGTTCCAGTGTGTCTGATTTCTGCTGGCATATGGAACCTGGCAAACACCTACTGAGGCTGGTACCACTCTGACTCTTCACCACCAATTGATACATATACGGCTGATACGCTGTGCTTCATAACATGAATCCATGGACACCCTGAGGATTTTTTTATTATGCCTTTTTATTTTCCTTATTAAGTTAAAAATTCATGTGATAAAATATATAATTAGCAGCTTGGGAACTATATGTCAAATGGGATGTAGGAATAATACAGGGTAAACTCCTCAAAGTCAGGAAGAGGAATTCCTGTCCTCCCCTTTGGTCAGAACTTCTAGGCAGTGACCCATAACAGCTGAATAGACTTTTTCAAAGAATTGTATTTCTAAGCTTCTAGATCTAATTTTACATTTGACCTCTTATATTAAAAATGGCAAATTAATCCTTTCTTTTTTTCAGGGAAATGGCAATAATTATGATTTGAGCTGAAAGATTTTTTTAAATTTTTTTACTGCGTCTAAATCTGCTTTTTGTTGTATTTAACTGTTGAACGTAAGTATCAATTTTACATAGAGATAGCATTTCTATAGGGCTTTAGGAACAAAAGACGGTCATACCTATATTTTCCAAACCAATACACATAATGTTAGGTCAGGGACATTTAATTTACTTTATTACTAAAACTTCTTGCCTTTTTCTCTAATGTTTTGTCTTTGGTAAGAAACTACTTTCTGTGTACATGTACATGTATGTATAATATGTTTATGCATTTATACATGCACGTCCACAGTGGTAATACAGCTAACGTTTCAGAGCAAATGCTTAATAAGTAATTATTGTGTGCCAGTTATGTAATTATGTGCAAAGCATAATTCTAGACACCAGAGAAGCAACAGTGATGATAAGAAACAAACCTTGCCCCTATGAGATTCAGTTTCAGTGAGATAATACATAAATGACGATACTAAACTTACATTGCGTGCCATATCCTATGCACGGTTCAACATGTTTCACATATTTGGACTCATTAAAAAGTGCAAGTACCCTGTGAAATAGAGTGAATTATCTTTATTTTGTAGATGTGGAAAGTGATGCCCAGCAGGGTTGAGTAATTGCTCACGATCAACAATTTGTAAAGTGGCTGAGCTGAGGGTCAAATACAGACGGTCTGGCTACAGAGGCCACACCATCAACCACTGTGCATATGTGAAGTCAAGAGAACATATCTAGTTTATAGTCAGCTAATTTTCCGAGAATGACATTGGATCCATATGCTTCTCTTCAAGGCCTCAGTGATATTTCAACCTTCCTATTTTAATACCTTTTATACTATGTTCTTGAAATTAGGTCATTCAGACCAATTTTTTTAATAGTACCATCTTAGACCTTAATCAAAGTTAAAATCAAAAGATGGGAAGATAGATTTTAGACTAATAGGTACTTCTTCCTTCTATCCACTTTCTGTTTTGGCTAACACTTCATAAGTATATGTTTTCCTTTTTGTCATTTACCTTAGTATCCTTTATTTGTTCACTATTCACATAACCTGTTACGTATATTAATACAGCCAGGAAACATAAATTCATTGTTTTTAGAAGTTGCCATTTTATTTAGGATGGGAAATGACTTTTTATAGATAATAAAATTTTACCTAGAAAAATTTTAAAATATGCATCTTATTCACTTGTTACCAGAAATAAAACATATGGGTTTTTTAAAATTTATTTTAGGGGCACCTGGGTGGCTTAGTTGGTTGAGCATCCGACTTTCGCTTAGGTCATGATCTCACGTTTCGTGGGTTTGAGCCCCGCGTCGGGCTCTGTGCTGACTGCCAGCTCAGAGCCTGAAGCCTGTTTCAGTCTGTGACTCCCTCTCTCTCTGACCCTTCCCTGCTCATGCTCTCTCTCTCTTAGAAATAAATAAAACATTAAAAAAAAATTATTTTAATTTTTATTTTTTTGTAGGGGGAGTGTTTTCTGTTTTCTAAGTATTCACATTTGAAAGAAAGCAGGGTAGAAGTGAATTCCTTATGAAATATGTTTTGTAATTTATTCTGGTTTTTCTAAGAGTTGTTCATCATTAAACATTCAATTAAAATATGACTTACATCATGTCATACTTTTCCTCTTAAAACATATTGTTATTCTATTTCTTTATGACACATGTTTTCATTCCTGTAAAATGCAAATGAGCCCAGCCAAATCCCATTTGAGATACATTCTTTATGAAAATAATGATTTACTCATGTTTGCAATGACAGTGTTTTCTTAATGTCTTGATGACACTTTTATTATAGGTCGTTTATTCAACTGAATAGATGTCTCTGAATATGTATGTTTGTAATATAACTCTGGGTTCAGGCATATAATAACTGTATCTTATGATCTAAATTGATCTTTAAATACTATCAGAATGATTTAAACTTTTTTTTCCAAATGTTTTATTTATTCTAGAGAGAGAAAGACTGTAAGTGGGAAGGGGTGCTGAGGGGCCAGAGAGAGAGAGGGAGAGAGACAGAGGAACCAAAGCAGGCTCTACGCTGACAGCTGAGAGCGGTGAGCCCCATGCATATCTGGAACTCAGGAACTGAAACTTGAGATCATGACCTGAGCTGAAGTTGGATGCTCAACTGATCAAGCTGCCCAGGTGCCCCAGAATGATTTAAACTTTTGAAGCATCAAAACTACTGAATCAAATTATTGAGGTGTTTTTTCCACAGTCCATTAAAAATTTGTAGAATTTTGTTTTGTTAACAATAGGTATTAAAAGTATTGCCAGCATTGCAGTTCTTTCTTACTAATGGAAAGAAAGTGGGATAAAATGGCAAGGAATCCTCCTCACCTCCTCCAGGCTTACTTGAATTCTTAGGGAACCCAAGAGACCGCCTCTTCAACATTCTTTTAAAATTTTAATCCCATTTGGAAACAGCCAACTTAAAGCCAAACTACTATGGACATTAGTCACCGTTTATTATTGGGTTACTAAATGTGGGCATCATTAATACATTCTAAAATGGCTAGATCAGTAGAGTAAGTAGATGCAGTTTAGTTTGAGTTGAAAGCTGTTTCAAATTTGGTTCCTGGAAATGGACAATCAGCTATGAATCTATAAACATCAATGTAGGTATGGGTACCCTTTCAGAGATGGAAAAATAGAAGAAAACACAAAAAACACAGTGTGTTTCCCATAACCATATTACAAGAACAGGATGAAATACTGTATGTATTATTATCATTCTTTAAAAAATGCTCCCTGGATACATCTTGTGAGTTTTGTTTTGTTTTACTATTCATGTAGACAAGTGGATTTGTTTTGAGTCTCCAGTAATTAAACAGTATGAATATCTACTTTAAACAGTAAGCAAGTAATAATAATGGTTGCATATGTGTCTGAGAATTCACCGCTATTAATTTTGAACTTTGGATTATTTTTTGTAACACAAGAACAGTTGCTATAGCACAAGGCAGGGACTCCTAATGGCAAATAAGTATTTATAATCATGTAACTGCTGTGTTCAAGCCTGAGGAATGGTTTAATGCAGAACTTTGTTTTTCCTGGATGTTTATGCTTTCCAATATTATGTATAATATTGTTTGCTAATCATTAGATGATATTGTATCCTTGAGGGACATAAAGTATCTTATGTCCCTACTGTGTCACTTCACAGTTAATAGTGGATGTGCAATGTGAAGGAAGAACACATATGGCTTATAAAATGAATGAAGTCGTACAGAGTACTTTTATAATCTACATAAATATGTCTGTATACCTTTTTCTTCTCTACATCAGAAATGCTCAGCTCTGCATTTCAGGCTTCAGAGAAGCCAGGCAAAGAAAATGAGAATGATTTGTGCGAAGCCTAAACAAAGGAAGTCCAGCCCCATTTCTAGTCCTCAGTTGTTGTGTCCTGAATCCTTGTGCAACTCACCTAGTGTTCAGTGTTGACCTGTGTGGTGCTTTTTGGATTTGGAGCATTAGGAAGAGTACTGCCATTTGAGCTGTGAATTTCGTTTTTCTTTTGTCAAGGGTCAGAAAGAAAGAAACTATTCATCACATCCTGCTTCCTATAAAAAGACATTGAAATGCAGCAAGATCCTCACATCTAAAAGCATGACTTACCATCTAATATGCCTCCGCATTAGTGGATACAATCTGGCTGAGAGGCAGACACAGATTTTATAAGATTTATTTTGGTCTTGATCTCTGATGTTGAGCAGATCACTCAACTTTTATCTCGGGTTTCTAACTTATGGATCACTCCATAGAAAATTTAAGAAACTGTAGAAAGCAAACAGTGAGTCATTGGATATTGGATGAATGTAAATTTTATCACATACTACAGTAAGCAAAGATTGTTATCTTTGGGAAAGATGGAGGGAGATTAAGCAAAAGTGGAGTCGTGATGATGCTAAACGCCGAAACCAAGCCATCTTTTTAGATGAATTATTTTTTTTAAAAAAAGAATATCTTGTTATCAAAAGTAAGGGTTATGTTGTCATTTTATTCCTCACACTCATCTGTGTAGGAGAATTGAAGATGTAGTATTTTATCACTTTTAGTAAAAGCAGAAATGTCATACTGAAGAAAGGAGAGAAAAAATTATACTTCAGAACTGGAGAGGAAAATCTCAAGTTACAAAAGGAAAAATAAAAGGAGGGTTTTGTTCAAGTGTCCAAAAACATATTTGGCTTTTTTCTTTTTTCTTATTTAGGCTGGTTTCTTACTGGGCCTTTTTATTGAATAATTGAAAAAAATGGGTGGGGAGGAAGTTTTTCATCAAAGGCAAAAGGGAGTAAAAAATAAAAGTACTAAGGGAATATAGATAGGAAGTTGTATTTTTCTGTACTTTCATGATTGTCCACGTCACCCCCTAAGCTTATACTTGAAAAGCTCTGAAAAAAAAATCAAGCTTTAAGAAAAGTGCTAGAGAGTAAAAGATAGCATTCTGTGTTTATTCAATCCCCTACTGACTGCCTCTCTCTCTTTTAATCCCTCTCCCTCCTTCACTAACACACACACACACACACACACACACACACACACACAGGAGCGCAAATGTGCATACCCTCACTAAGTTTTCAAACTATTTTTCTTTAAATTAGTTACACGTCTATCTTTGGAAACTAAAAAAAAATCAGTTCAGCAAATCAGCGAACATTAACATTTGGTGGGGGGGTGCATAGTGGCATGTTTGAAAGCTGCTTTCAGAAAAATTATTAACCATCTCACTAGGTTTCAAGTTGTGGAGGGAGATCGCTGGACTCCTGACCTGCTGAGTGGATATCGTGCACTCAGCAGTCTTCCTGAAAGACACTGGACTGTAGGAAACCAATGCCCCCCACCCCCCTTGACTCTTCAGCACCCTCTGCAATGAGTCAGTTTATGATATGTGAGGTGTTGCTGTTTTCTTTCCCCAGTGGCATCCTGTAAGCTTTTATTCTTCCTCTATCTTCATGTTTCCCGCCAAGCAGGCTGAGTTTTCTCACTGTCTCAGAGGAAGTCTGATGTCAGTAAGGACCATGAAGTGATAACAGTATTTTAAACACTGATTTTTTTATAGCGTTTTTGTATCTCAGCTGCATCGTGAAAGCTATAAAGGACTAAGAAATTTGTGATTTTCAATATTTTTGATGGCATAACTAAAAAGTATTAAAAGCAAAGGTAAAACTTGAAGTTTGCCTAAGATGTGTTCCCACCTCTATGATCCTAAATAGGGAAGGATCTTAAGTAAGACAACTGAAATTACGTGTCCAGATGAGTCTTATTCATTCATTTATGTAATGTCCGATTATTGACGTCCCATGGCACTTGAACTATAGGCAGGGGCTCAGCGTATTGTGGAGGAGACTGACCTAGGAAGGAATAATAATACTGTAGTATGGTTAAGGGTTATAATAGAAGCTATATGGACACTGGGAAGGACTGACTGGTTCCTAGGAAGATTGGCAATTGACAGTTACCTCACAAGGAAGTTATAATGCAGTTTGAATTTATTTCTCCTGCATTATTAGTCTTGCAACTTTGGCCATAGGGCATTAACTATTCTCATTGAAGCTGAATTGGAATGTATTTTCTCCACACCCCATCCTCCTTTACATTTCAACAAGGTTTTGCTTTTTATCCATTTCTAATGGAGTTTTTCTTTGATTGTTAAAATTAGAACCACTTAATGAGCAATTCAGTCAGCCTCACTGCTTTTTAGTCATTCTGTGATTTTGACCAACAACTGAAATTATTCACTGTAACTGTTCACTCTGAATTCTTCACACTTGGCTCTGAATGACTTTTAGTAATTTGCTCATGTCAAATCACCTTCAAATGGGAACTATTAGTATCATTGAAGAGACTGAAAGAAGAGAGACGCATGCCACTGAGCGATTTCCAAAAGAGGAGTTATATAGATGCTTTTCATCACGGCCACATTGCTGGAATATTTACACCCTCTCCAGGCAACTTTGAAAAATACAGCAATGCATCTGAGTCATAAGTTATATTTTCCTAAAAATAGTCCTGTAAGCTTGGATTTTTATACTTTGTAATTATCTTATGTATTATTAAAAATGTTATAGCCTTGGGTTTCCCAAGAAAAATCATAAAGATATATATATTTTTTTACAATTTCTTATTATATTTAGGTGCTTTTTTATTTCTTCTTGTGCTCTCCTTTTCATCCAAACACCTATCCTGTCTTCTGTTAACACTGGTACTTGTTATCAACTGACTTTCAGATAGTCCTGTTCAAGTGACTGGCTGATGACAGCTTTTAAGATATTGCCTCTCCAAGTTGTATTTCTATTCATGGTGGATTCTGGATAAACAGAAAGCCTGATGGGAGGCTTTCAAGGAAAAAGTTCACATGAGACACTAACCCAAATACAGAGGAAGGCATTTGGAGACAAAACAACCCTGGTTGAATTTTCTCCTATCATTCTTGGTCCTTGATCGCTTAAAGATGTCACTTCACAACAGACTTTTGCATCTGTTTTTGTGTCCATGTGACAGTAAGATATCTCTTGTTTAGTGTTGATGCCATTCAGCCACTCAGGGCCAGTTATATAGTACACAACACACACACACACACACACACACACACACACACACACACACACACACACACACGTATATACACATTTACCTAGTTCATACAAATATAAACACAGATGTATATGTACATAATTTTTTTTTTCACTAAAAAGATACTAATCTTCTGTAAAATCCTAGGGTGAATTTTGGTCTGGAAGCACTTCACCCCCAGGAGATAACAGAGACTGATAACCCCAATCTGGATGATAATAAGGAAATTCTAAATTTTATTTCTACATCATTTCTAAAAATTTTTAGGAAGAAGCAATAGAAGGATGACATTTATAAAATGTCCTTGTCCAGTCTCATGGGAAAAGACCCTAACAGGAGGCTACTTATTGGAAGAACAAGCAGATTGATTTTGGGGAATAGCTCTAGTTGTTAGGGCCTGCAGCATGAAGGGAGAACAGAGGAGTAGAAGTTCTAGAAAGGGTGACAGTACAGCTGGCCTTGGCTGTAATCTTTCCTTTAATATGTTGGCATCTCGGTTCCCTGGTGGTTTACAATTTTATACCATTCACTTTTCCAGTCTCCTGAGGCCTTATTTTCAGTAACTATCACTGAAATCTACTACAAAACCTTGCTGAATCTCTGTATAGTTCTCTCAAGGTAATGATTGAAATATTCTATTAAGAGTACATTACACTGGTGGATATTTGTGGTTTAAGATGTTAATATCACTAGCAAGTCTTTGTAGGAATTGGAAATTGTCTTGCAAAATCATTCCAGCTCACGATGGCTGTTTTAACTATCTAAGTCTCGCTTTTTCACCCCCTTCCTTCCTTTTTTCCTTCATTCTCTTTGTCCCCTCCCCTCCTTTCTTTGTCCAGTTTCTAATTGAGTAGAGTCTAGTAAACTGTACATTGATGTTTGTTGCAGTTGGCTTTTGAGGATTTAATTATCCAGGTTATTTTTATCACTGGGTCATTTATACCACTGGAATCATGGTGGATTCTTTCATAAATCATAATAGAGCAGTGTAACTAATCATTTGAATAAGATGTATGATGTGTCTTCATACTTTAAGTATTTCAATGCATTTTTTAATGTTTCTCCATTATGGTAATCTATATTACAGTTTTTCAAAAGGTATTGGCTCAAACCATCTGGGTAAAGATAAAATGTTTTAATATACTTTATATAGTTAATGTTGAACTATGTGTAAGGGAATGGAGGCACTTTGGTACTATTTAAACAAGAAACTTTAATTTATATCCTATTGACGGAATGTTGACTGATGCATCTACCCATAACTTTCCAGGTGTCTTCTAGGCCTTACTTTAGTGTTATATTAGTTTGCTACTGCCCTTGTAACAAATTATGGTGAACATAGAGGCTTAAACAACAAACATTGATTTCTTGTGGCTCTGAAGGGCAGAAGTCTAAAATGAGTCTTACTAGGTTATAATCAATGTGTTGGCTGGGCTCTGTTTCTTTTCTGGAGGTTGGAGGGGAGCATCTGTTTCCTTGATTTTTTTCGAGCTTCCAGAAGCTGACTACATTCTTTGGCTCTTGATCTTCACAGCCAACAAAGGCTGTTAGTCCTTTTCCTGTCCATACCATTCTGACTCTCTTCTGCCTCTCTTACATATTTAAGGACACTGTGATTACACTGGGCCACTTGGGTAATCCAGGAGAATCTCCATATTTTAAGGTCAGTTGACTAAAACTTTAATTCCATTTACAACTTTGATTCCCCTTTGCCATGTAAGGTAACATATTCATACTTTCACGGGATTAGGATGTGGGCATCTTGGCGGAAGATGGAGAAGATGTTATTCTGCTCACTGGAGGTCTACTAGGCAAGCATTCCAATTTGACGGCCACATTTTATAAACCACAAAATATTATGTGGTCAGTCTCTAGTTTGATTTTTTTCTTGTGTAACCTCCACATTCTAATATTTTTACCAAATAAATATTTTATTATTTCCTCTACTGTATCTTAAATTTCCCTCTAAACAATTTATTTGTATCTGAAAAAAATTAATAAAAAGGCCGAAGTGATCAGTTTGCCTTTTTGTGTAAGATGAAAAGTCTACTTTCATAAGTAAAGCCATCAAATATTTGAGATGTGGTCAAAAATATGATTGCCAATTTATGCTTTCACTCTTTATAAGGATCACAAGACGGGAGCAACTTTTCAGACATATTAAGTGTCTATTATATATAAATATTATGATTGTTGATGGATAGAGTCAGTGAAGAGGTGAGACTAGCCGTGATGTAGAGTCTATCTGAAGCCTCTTTGGACTTCAATATCCTAACCTGAAATTGGAGGGTACTGATGTCTGCCTTCTAAGGGTGTTGTGAGGGTCTAATGAGATGGTGAACACACAGATTCTGGGACATATAGGAGCTCAACAAAAGATAGTGAACTTACTCTGTAGGATTTTGCCTGACAGTGAGGCTGCTAAAAGGACAACATGACACATGACGACATGGCTATCTTGAGGGCAGGACGATGTAATTATATCTGGCATTCATCACAGTTCCTTTCTCTCTCTGTCTTATGAACTTTTTGATTGCAGAGCCCATACCAACTATGATTGGACTAGTAGTTATCAACAGAGGAAATGATATGTTTTGATTTAGAAAAGGCCCATTCAGTCATAGCTTACTGAAATGCATTCAGTTTACTCTGTATATATTTTCTCTGGAGATAGGGAATCCAAGATAGTTTCCCTCCCAAAGGAAAAAAAAATAAAGAAAAGAAAAAGAGAAGAAAAGAAACTGACTCTGGAGAAAAGATTTGGTATCACCAATTCTCATCAATGGATGCTCCTTGAGATCCTAATGGAGATATTACCTGTTGCTTCTTTGACGATCAAAATTCTCACAGCACACATATGCCAAAATCACTTAGTTTCATAAAGTCCAATAGCGATTTTTGTCTCTTTGTCTGAATGAGCAAATTTAAATGGGCCCAAGTTTCCTACAATAACTGCAGTAGCAGGCAGAGGAGAGGAGAGATAGAAGCAGTCTCTTAAACTCTGAAATACATTAAGCATCTTTTTTTTTTTATTTAACACAAAATGATCAAATACATGAGCATGCCTGGAGTTATTCTATTTTTCTATTGTAATCCTGGTGGGCATTTTTATAGAAGAGTTTCAGAATACATTATCTTTGAGGAAGATTTCTATTGTCAATACAACATGACTGCAACATTATTCTTCTGAGGGAAAGAAAAAGAGATAATAGATGACTAACTTTATCACTCACATTTAATATAATGCCCAGAGAACTCCATTATGATGTTTGTATTTCATATGAAACCCAATGGCCCTGGTGATGCCTGGAATTTAGGCAAATAGTAATATAAGGAAGTTTAGCTCAAAGCCAGATGAAATGCAATTATGACTTGGATATAAGAAATTCTGTATATGTTGTTATTATTATTGCTCTATAGCATTTTTAGGTGCAGGTTTAGAAGTTACTGTATCAATGGGTTTCGTTCCCTCTTTGGTATAAATAAATATTCAAATAATATTTTATTTATAAAATTATGTAGCTCAAGTGACATTAATTAGGTGAAAGTAATTTCTAAATGGTAAATTGCTATACGAAGTTTATTTGTATCTATTGAGCTGATACGAGGGATGCTGCTAGACATCCTACAAGGCACAGGATTGATTCTCACAACATGAAATATGGTGCCCAAAATGTCGATAATACTATGGGAGAGAGACCCTGCTCTATGGTGAGTAAGAGGTGCAACTCTGTTGTACCTCTAGGTTGAAGGGGACAGGGAGAAAGTGAAGTAAATAAAATAAGAGAGGGGAGGATTTGAAGAGTGCTTCCGAAAGTGGCTCTGTAGGCTGGGGGAATAAATATTCCAACCTCTTTCTCCTCTTCATTAGTCTAGGCCAGGAATTCCCATTGGCCAAACCTAGCTCTAAGCCAAAGCCAAAGGTATCTTGTGAATGTGTTCTGTCTTGGTCGACCTCCTGGGTATAGAACATGATCATAGTGAATGAAGATAAGAGTGGACAGAACAGGTGTTGGGGGGAGGGGCAAAAAATAGAAAATATCTAACCCCAACCATAAATTGCTGTCTCAAATTAGTATTCGCATCTGTGAGTTCAAGGGAAAATGATGCCTGTGAAGAAGTTCATCTGTATGCAGAGGGGCATAGCAACCATGGGTACACATTTGGAGAGAAGGAAAACTCAAATATATAGCTGCAATCAAGTTCTTCCCCAGGGATATTTTGTGTTTGTTCACCATATTAAAACTCAGGAAGCATCTCTTTTTGTCTTTTTTCTATTATGTGCCTCCATCTATTTATGTCCATAAATAGTGTACTGCAGGCCAAGTATTGGTTCAAGTACAGAAGATACGAAAAAAATAGGTATGAAATGGTTCCCACTCTGGAAGCAACTTTGGATGCAGCGGAAGAGACAGCCATATAAACAAACTGCTGCAGCACTTGGGACAATTATGTATAAATTGGCATGAGAGAGAAGGGAGCTACCAATTTTTTTTTTTCCTGGGATGTGGAAAGGCCTTGTAGAATGACCTTGCCAGCTTCTTCAAGGATAAGAAGGTACTTTCTGGACAGGGAAACAAGAACAGTTAGTACAAGACTTAGAAGTGTCCTTTGTGATGGAGTAGAAACAGTGGGTGATAAAATAAAGTGGACTTTCTATTTCTAAGGACTTCATATGTCATGCTAAGATATTGGAGCTGTACCTTCAAAGGAGTCAAGAATCACTGGATATTTGGGCACTGCTAGTGCAAAGTAGCTTAATTAAAAAAAATCCAACTTCTATACTGTTGTGTGATATAAGCCATTCAGAATTTTGTCTTTAAATTAAAATCTTTTTAAAATAATATCCTAAAATTGATGCTGTACAGATTCAATTACTTCTGAGTAAGCTTAATTTAGTGGAGATTTTACTGAGGCATTTTGGTGTTCAAAAGTGATAGCACTTAACAAATGTCCTTTGCTGGACTATTCTGATTAGAGTGTTAGAGGATCAAAGATCTCAGAAATATGTTGAGAATACGAGTCCCTCTCCTGTTTTTCGACTATTAACATCCCTTCAGTCCTCACACACACACTGGGAAATATTTCTTTTATCATTGTCTTTTGGAAAGCTGTGAAATAATCACAGCTGGGGGAAAATTTAAAGAAAGTTTGTAAACTATAGAATTGGAACCCTAGTTTTATATTATGTGGATGCTCTTAAGTTTGATGGTGTTTGCTGTGAATATTTTGTTTGGTCTGTATTAAATTCATTAATATCTGTGTCCCCTCACAGAACTAAGCGCCATGTTTTGTTGGTGCTATATAATGTATTTGAGTTGGCATTATAGACTTCACTTTCAATTAGACAATTAGATTTTGGAGAATTTTCCACTTAGAAAGTATCTTTAGATAGCACTCTACATTCTTCCCCCCTCCCCAGGACATTTACTTATGTATCTCCCACTTGCCATGGCAAATATCTGGGAGTCAAATTAAGGAAAATATATTTTTTAAAATTTTTAATGTTTATTTATTTTTGAAAGATAAGAGGGCGAGCAAGGGAGGGACAGAGAGAGAGAGGGAGACACAGAATCTGAAGCAGGCTCCAGGCCATCTGAGCTAGCTATCAGCACAGAGCCTGACGCAGGGCTCAAATCCACGAACTCTGAGATCATGACTGGAGCCGAAGTCGGTCACTCAGCCTGAGCCATCCAGACACCAAGGAAAATATTTTTGTTATTTGGTTTTCTTCTTACCCACTACTGATTTTAAAACACAATTTTTTGCTGCTTTAAAATAATAAATCTGTGGCTACGAGGGTTTTTGAGGATAGAATACAGTTGATTCTGTAGTTCATATTAGAGCGGAAACTGAAATAACATGATGGCCTTGGATGACAAAGAGTATATTTGGAAAGTTTCTACCCTTCTATTCTTCTCCAGGTGCCATCTTTACCTTGTCTCTGATACTGGTCGGCTTCCTTGGCCTGACAGAGCAAGGCCATCAATTTTTTCAACACATCTCTAAACTAAGTGTTGGTACCATGAGTGGGGAGTAGTGGCAACTATCTGCTTTCTCCCTTTTAGTTTTGAACCTGAAACTTGAAGAAAAAAATCATTTTAACTGAGTAGTTAGCCTCAATATGCCCACTCTTCAGAATAATAATTGTTCAAAATGACCTTTGATCTAAAAGTGAAGAATGTTAAAAGTACAAATAAATAGTAGATATGGATTCTTCCTTTGCTGGTAACACTTTTTGCAAACCTTTCTTAGCTGCTGAAGGTCAGAATCTTTGGATTTCTGGTGGGTGCAGAGCTTCAAGCCAGATGCTTCTGACACCAGTGTCTTGTTTTCCTGTAGCTTTTAGCTTTCTTGGTTAGGGGTGAAAATACCTGGAAATAAATGGGACAATTTTTTAAATAAATTATTTATTGTTGAGAGGCAGAGAGAGAGAGAGAGAGAGAACGAGCAAGGGTGGGGCAGAGAGAGGGAGATACAGAATCTGAAACAGGCTCCAGGCTCTGAGCTGTCAGCACAGAACCCGACATGGGGCTTGAACTCACAAACTGCTAGATCATGACCTGAGCTGAAGTCAGATGTTTAACCAACTGAGCTACCCAGGTGCCCCTGGACAAATTTTGTGGGAAAGATCCTTGGGCCCACATAGACTGCTGATATTTAAGTAAATGGTAATTGATTCTTCCAGGGATAAGCAAATGATGTTGTTACTGTAAGTCAGTTAAAAATATTAGGGCTTCAGGATGGGAGCATTTGAACTTGGGTGTCATAGATTTTGGGAAGTTCTGAAAGGAATGAGAAGTGTTTAGATTCCAGGAATCTTTGATTAAAATATATTAATGAAAGTGGAAGAGTTCTCAGCTGGCTGGTATGGAAGATAAAAAACCATAAATGTCAGCATCATGCCTGGGCAACTCCTTAAGTCATTATAAACAACAATGGCCACTACAAAGGACAAGGTCAGAGCATTTCTCTTAGCTCCTCCATACGGGTTCTTTTTATTTCGGGTACATATCTCATTTCCTTTCAAGTATCTTTAACTGTAAGGAGAGAGATAACCTTTATAACTCTCTTTTTTAGTGATAAGGACACAGAATGAAAGTCTCTCAGTTTATACATAGTTAATGTAATCTGTGAACAGCATATTTTCTCTTACCAGCAATATGGTTAAGTGACGGAGAATCATATAAGAGGTACGTTTGCAATAAATTACAAATTTTGCTAAGTTAATGTGTGAGAGTGCATTGGAGGCAAACACACCTTTCTCCAGGCAGGCAGTTAGAGGGGACATTAAGAGCCGCACACCATGCCCGGTGCTCTTCCCTCTGTTATGGTACCTATGGATTTTTGACACAGGGCTCAGGTCAAGTTTGAGCTGGTACTCCATGGCAATGAGTACCTGTTTCATCCCTGTTAGAGGACAAATGTATTCTTCTATCATTCAACAAATATTTATTTACTTATTTCCTTGTTTATTATTATTTATTATTTATTTTTTAAGAGAGAGAGAGAGAGAGAGAGAGACAGAAGGGGCAAAGGTAGAGGGAGACACTGAATCAGAACCAGGCTCCAGGCTCTGAGCTGTCAGCACAGAGTCGGACACAAAGCTCCAACTCACAAACCATGAGATCATGACCTGAGCTGAAGTCTGATACTTCACCAACTGAGCCACCCAGGTGCCCCTCAGCAAATATTTGTTAAATACCTACACCCTTTGGGGCTCATTCTTTATATTCTAATTTAGAATGTAGGCATAACAATATTACCATATGTGATAAATTAAGAAACAATTGTGAAGTAGCCTCTTTCACGTACTCTTCCCAGAGGAGTAATTACCGGTGCTCTCTGACTTTTTTGAGCATACAAATAAGGAATTGTATTGGAAAAGATGAGTCATCGTATCTATAATTTAAAATAAGGTCGGAATTAAATTTGATGATTGAAATTTACTGATTAAACCCTTGATTTTATCTAAAAGTGTTTCTGATAAGAGAAACATAACATATAGAACATACTCTGTGTTTCTGAAATACATTCCCGTACCCATTCTATACACAGGCTTGTTAAATCAGTCAGGCTGGTCAGTCGATGTTAACTTAAATCTAAATCTCTTCAATCTGTTGGTCCTTCTGAATTCCTTAAAACTGTCAATATTTGTTGCAAACACAGGGAAGAGGGAGGAGGCAGTAGCCGAAGAGGTTACTGTTAGCCTCTACTATGACTAGGACTCGTCCTGAAATAAGTTTAGCTCCTTATCAGGCAAGCGACTAAGCATTCCTTAGTTGTTTGTGAAGTAAAAACGAAGGAGGTTGTCATATTAAGCAGCCCCAGCAATCTGAGCAGAAATGTATCACTGTATTATTTTCCCTTTCTTCTGCAGAAAACATGATATATTGATTTTATTTTAGATTGTTTAGGGTCTGAGGTATTTTATGCTTGCCGAAGTTATGAATTAAGAGGCCCTAAATTGTAAAGTGTTAATGGGAATTAAATTCACACCCAATGCTGGAAATATTAGTTGGAGACAATAAATCTTGTCAGGATCAAGGTACTTTTATTACTGTAAAAAAAATGAAGGTCACAAGATAATACTATTCAGGGAAGTATGTAAGGCATTTAAAGAGATTCATCATTTTTCATATGACATACAGATACCCTTTTAAAGGATTTCAGGATTTTATCTCTGATTTGATTTGGTATTTAAATATTTGAAGTCAACCCTTTAGAAACCCATATGTACTTTTTTTTTTTTACATTATCTAATTGCATGGTTTAACAAGTAGATGGGTGGTCAGGATTCTGATGAGTGTCCATAATTGTCTGGTGGGATTGAGATGGCTTCAACAATTTTATTTATGAAGAAGGATTAAGGAAATCCACATTGATGAAGGATCTATTATACACCAGACACTAGGCCAAGTATGTTTATGTGGAGTGGGTCATCTCATTTTTATGATGCTGATGAATATTATTTCTGTGTCATTTTCTCAGGTGAAAAACCTGAGACTCCATGTGTCATAACTTGCCTAAGATCATATAGTTAATAAAGAAGAGAACTTGGTGGGAGCCCAGGGCTCTGACTTCACAGATTCTATTTAAAATTAGGGACTGGCATCACATAGCATTTCATGGTATTTGTATTCTTCTACAATATCCATAGGACAGTGAAGCTCAATGTACTTGATCTTAGAAGTAAATAACCCAAGTGTTTAAAATTGTAGATGCATCTCTATTTTTAAACTGGTAAGATTCCGAAAGCTGTGTGTGTGTGTGTGTGTGTGTGTAAAGTAAAATTTATTTTTATTAATTTTATAACAAGCTACTGTTCTCCCCATCTGTTGCTGGTGGCTGGAGGTGACGGCACCGCACCGTCTTGCTTCTCTCTATAATTGTTTGTATCTAGAGGAATTTACACATGAAAGCCTGCTATAAATAAGCTTCTTGTTAGACCCTGAATGGTGCTCTCACCTCCCCACACTCCTGCCTCACTGCTCCTCAGAGAATAAAGAGAGGCCTCTAAGCCTGAACCTTTGAAACACCTTTGCCCTCCTAAGTTATTTTCTCAAGAAAGACTTATATAGTGACGAAGTAGTGGCAGACACTGTCTTATGACCTTGAAAAGGAGGGAATTGATTCGCAGATTCTCTATAACAGTCCAGTGAGTAAGGAATCACTGGCATTCCCACTGAGCAGATGAGACTCAGGCACATGGAGGTTGGTCACTTGCCAGTGTCATAGCCAGGAAGTGGTAAAAATGGACTTGAACCTAAAGCATACGAGGCTAGAGACCTTGATCTTAACCATTACATTATGCAGACATCCCAAGTGATATTACAGCCACTTCCTACCTTTTTGTGTCCATACATCAAGCTACATGCACACACAAAATTTGCTAAGACCGACGTCTGTGCATGTGTCATTCCACCCCTATATTTCCCTTCCAGTATTGCTTCGTTAATCATTCCGTACCTGAGTTATATTCACTCTTTCTCTCCCCAGTAGTTCTTTTTATTCTACTTATAAATATGACCAGATGCCTAACATCTTAAAAGGTATCAACTTCTTCATATCCTTCTACTCATAAAATAGAATCTTTTTTTTTTTTTTAATGTTTTATTTATTTCTAGGAGAGAGAGAGACAGCGTGAGCAGGGGAGGGTCAGAGAGAGAGGGAGTCACAGACTGAAACAGCCTCCAGGCTCTGAGCTGGCAGTCAGCACAGAGCCCGACGCGGGGCTCGAACCCACGAACCGCGAGATCATGACCTAAGCGAAAGTCGGACACTTAACCGACTAAGCCACCCAGGCGCCCCAATAGAATCTTTAACATACTATGTTCTTTTCATTTTTTTTCCTTTTAGTTGTCAGTTTCTTACTCTCTGGTTTGTGCCCCAAGCCTCTCCTACAACTATTCTGGCCGAACCACCTCTGCTTGAGAAGTTGGTACCTTTCGACTTTGCTGGACCACAGTTTTTATAATGTTCTACCCTTAGAGCTTATAAAAACAGCTGTTGCTATATATGAGGGTGCACCCCTGTCTCTGAATGTTTCCTCATCTTTCTCACTCCTGTCATGTTTTATCCCCAAAGTTTCTGTCAAGGGTTACATTCTTTATTTTAGGAGTCACTACCTACCAGAAGAGCTGTTTTCAAATAACAGTGGTTTCTATATTTCTGTCTCTCAGGTCACAGTGTAAAATGGGCAAAATTGAACTCATTATCTCTTTTTACCAGGGCATCACCTCTGCTCCTCTTTCTGACTTCCAGTGACCTGAGCAAAAAGAATTTTAGCAAATGAATTAATCCATCTGTTTCTTGACTTTCCCCCCAACCACTCTCTGTGGCTCTAGTCACACTACTCTATTTGCTATTTGCCACTTGTCCCTATTTTCCTTTTATCAGCTCCATGCCTTGATGCATTCCTTTTTCTCTGTCTATAATGTCCTTTGATCCTTCTCCATTCCTCAGAAACACCTGTATTTCATGACTCAGTGACGCAGCTCAAATGTCACTTCCTATGCAATGCTTTCCCTACCCCCAACACTTCATGAGGTGTTCTTCTTTGGTTTTTATTCCGCATATACTAATCACTTTGCTCTGCAATTAATTTTTATATACCTTTTCCCACAATAATGTGACCTTTGTGGGAAAAAGGATGATATCCAATTTATTATTGCCTGCACAATGTCTGATACATAGTAGGCTCTGAATGAAAGCTTGTAGAATAGTTTGTGTGATAAAAAAAAAATGAACGAATGCAAGCGACACATTTTCATTTAATGCATATTTAACATGCCCCGTGCTGGTCAGTACTCAAGGCACTGAGATATGGCAAATAACAACACTGATACAAAGCGTTCATGTGGAACTTAAATTCTATTTGAAAGATGTAGACAATTAATAAGATGCAAATAAACAAAGTATAAAACTAGATGGTGGCGACTACTATGCAAAGATGCAGAGGCAAGAGCTGAGAAATGCGAGGGGACAGTGAGGAAGGGCTGCCATTTTAAAAATGACTGTCCGCGAAAGCCGTAAAGAAGGTTCTGTTTGAGAAAGACGTAAAGCAGATGAGGAAGGAAACCATTTGGGAACTGAAGATCTCTCCAGGCAGAGGGAACACCAAGGGCAGTTTAGAAACATGCATTGGATACTTGAGACAGTACTAGAGACCAGAATAGTAAGGAAGAGGGAGTGGCGGGGTGAGGTGGGGGTCGGTATTAGAGATAACTTGAGAGAGAACCAGGGGTTAGATGGTTTTACTCTGAGTGCATAGGAAGCCACGGGGAGACGGCAAACTAGTGTAATACCTCATAAGAATTTAAAACATTTATCTCACAGTGCCATTATGAGCTGTTACTGCTGGTAAATTTGTGACATTGGTTGTGAAAATTGCCTTGAAGGCTCTTGATATTGCGGTTATCATCCCACACATACATATTTGAAGAAAGCCAATATTCACAAAGATAAAAAGCACATCTCCATCTGCTATAGCATGACAGTTGTGTGAGGAGTAAAGGGCAGAAAGGATAAATGCACCTGTCTGCTTCTATGGGCAGGAAGGGAAAAAAACATGGCTGGGAGTGTGGGACATTGCACTAGGGTAACTTAGCAACTGTGGGTTGGTTACTGCTCTTTTATATGCTATTTAACTCGCAGAGAAGAGAGTATGTTACCTGAGAGGTTATTGATGCAGTTATTCTAATTAGTTTAGTAGATGTATATCTTAGAAACTTTAGCACATTCAGATAAAGTTTTTGTATCTGTGTTGCTTTCCTTTTGTTTTACTTCGTTGGTAGAAGCTTTTGAGGTGATCAGATCAAGGATGGCAGCATTCTTTATGGAAAGGTACAGAAGTCATTCCGTTTATTCACTATCCTGATTTCTTGTTGCAATTTTATAGTTACTTTGAGGTCATACATTTTTATGATAAAACAGATGATATTGAGTTTCCTAGAATTGGATGGATCAGCTTTTAAGAAATTCTGAAAGTAAAGGTTCTTTGAAAGACAAAAGATACCCAATCAAACAGCCAACTTTATGCTAATCTGTGTTCTATAGAGAAAGATAAAGCTTCTGTTTCCCACGAAGAGTCAAAAGATGGAACTTGAATGTGAACTTATTGGGTGCCAGAAGCTTATCTTTATGTGAAGAGAAAAAAAAATATAAAATGTAAAAATCTTTATCTTAAGTGTAATTTTATCGAAATATAAATAAGTGCATTAAAATATATAAAATATAGTTGTAGGTACCTATATGTACATACATCCATATAGAAAGAATATATTTCAAATGATTTTCTAAAATAGTATGACCTAACTTAAATGATATGTTTTTACATGAGTTAATAAGTAAATGTTAGATTATTTAAGTACCATCATTGTATTTGTTATACATAACTGCATTTTTTTCAAGTTTTTATTTTTAAGTCACCTAATGCCTAATTTTTAAGTACACCTAATGCCGAGTGTGAACCTATAACTCCCAAATCAAGAGTTATACACTCTACTGACTGAGCTAGGCAGGCACTTGTGAATCTGCATTTTAAGAACAGATATATCCTACATATTATTTTTTGATGTAGACTATAAATAGTTTTTTTATATTTATTTATTTTAGAGAGACAGCGAGAGAGCATGAGCGGAAGAGGGGCAGAGAAAGAGAGAGAGGGGACCCAAGGATTTGAAGCGGGCTGTGTTGTCAGAACACACAGAATTCATGAACTGTGAGATCATGACCTGAGCTTAAGTCCGAATGAGCCACTCAGGCTCCCTGCTCATACTAATGTGGTCCAAAAGGCTGGGTTAGGAGCGCCTGGGTGGCTCAGTCGGTTGGGCGTCCGACTTTCGCTTAGGTCATGATCTCACGGTTCATGGGTTCTTGCCCCGCGTCGGGCTCTGTGCTGACTGCCAGCTCAGAGCCTGGAGCCTGTTTCAGTCTGTGACTCCCTCTCTCTCTGACCCTCCCCTGCTCACACTGTCTCTCTTTCTCTCCTAGAAATAAATAAAAACATTTAAAAAAATTAAAAAAATAAAAGGCTTGGGTTATATTTCTCTTGGTTTAATACCCACTCTCTAAATCCTAAGTAATGAAACCTAGTTCATTACTTCAAAACACTGATAGCACCTCTCCACAGGAGAAATAAATGGTCAGAGTATATGTATATAATGACTGAAAAAAAGAGAAAAAACCTCAAGAAGTATGGTAGTTAGACTTAAGGGTCCATTGTTTCTTTCTAAAGGTCAGTATTCCCCAGAATTTATACACATTTGTGGCTCTTCTTTTGCCAAAATTCCTCTCATAATGTCTGTCTTACCACTCTTACTGAAAGGGTGAGACATTAAAGAGAACAGAGAAACAAATGGGGTCAGGGAGTTTCTACTGATCAAGACACATGTCAACGTTAGCATCTCTCTGTCTATCCTCTTTCCTCCTTTGGCTATATCTTTCTTTCTCCCAGAATTCTTATCTCCTTGTCTCCAGTCTTTTCTCCACTTTCCAGGGGTGTAAGAAGTTGTTGGCTACCATTAGACTATATCAGAGAGATGGGGCACCTGGGTGGTTCAGTCAGTCGTTTAAGTGTCTGACTTTGGCTCAGGTCATATTCTCATGGTTCCTGAGTTCAAGCCCCATGTTGGGCTCTGTGCTGACAGCTCAGAGACTGGAGCCTGCTTCAGATTCTATATTCTTCTTCTCTCTGCCCCTCCCCTGCTCCCACTCTGTCTCTCTCTCAAAAATGAATAAATGTTAAAAAAAATTAGACTATATCAGAGAGAATGTCCTGGTTTCTCTCTTGATCAGTGATTATGTCTCTTCTTGCTAATGGCTGGTGGTTCTGATAGTAGGTGAAACTAGACTGAGTTGCTCTGTATTTAAAATAAAATATTCATGGTATTTTCTTTCTACTTACAGGAAAAAAAATAACGCATGGATTTTTTTCTAAAACTTTTATTTTTCTTCTATACATTTTGCTTGTGCTTGTGCTCCCTGTTACCACTTCTTTGCTGATTCTGGCACATGAGAGAATAGGATACACAAATTGAATGAACAACCAGTGAACTTTCATTATAATATTAATGGAAAAATCGAGACCTTTTTTCAAGGTAGTCACATATGCTTGTCACATGATTTTATACTGAAAAAAATTAATATGTTAGTTTTTACAGGTAAAACTGTGTTTCATTCTTAATCAGATTAACTTTGAAAAGGCTTCACTACAGGGGCACCTGGGTGGCTCAGTCTGTTGGGCATCAGACTTCAGCTCAGGTCATGATCTCTTGGTCTGGGAGTTCGAGTCCCACGTCAGACTCTGTGCTGACAGCTCAGAGCCTGGAGCCTGTTTCGGATTCTGTGTCTCCCTCTCTCTCTGCCCTTCCCTTGCTCACACTCTATCTCTCTCTCTCACTCAAAATAATAAACTTTTCAAATTTTTAAATAAAATAAAATAAAATAAGAGACGTCACTATAGCAGGGTATTCCTCAAAGGGCAATGACACCAAAGAGCCCTCCCAACCCAGCACATGCAAGAGTCACACTCATTAAAACATCTTTTGGTTTTGACTCTTCTTACCTCCTTTTATAGCTCAGCTGTGTGCCTTCTGCAGAAACATTGGCAAATGGATCATATGAGATCATACAGAATCCTTTCTTCCCTGTCATCTTCTTTGTAGTTCTGTTTGTGCCATAAATTAAGAAAGACCCACACACTTCAACTCTACTTGTTAAAGGAGATGTCTCCAAATTCCCTTAACCCTGAGATTGACCATTTGATTGGGTGCTTGCCTAAAGAACTGCTGTTTATTTAATAGACACCTCTTATTTGCGTCTTACTGTAAACTCATTAGACAGTAAGTAGGGACAGTTAAATCTTTCAGGACTTTTAGATAGAAGCTTTTAGATGAGGCTGGATTCTTGGCAACATCTCATGTGTGAAAACCTAGGGAAATGGTGTTCAGATTTTTGACTGTGAAAGATTCCCTGGGGAGCTTTTAGAAAGTGCAGTTCCCTTTTTGTTCGCCTCAGGAACAGGCCAGGTACCTACATTAAAAAAAAAAAAGTACCCTGCATGATTGTTATGGAAAATAGTTTACAGCAGCATTGTCCAATATATATATAGAATGCAAAGCAAACATGTAATTTCATATTTTCTACTAGTCATACCGCAAAAAGGAAACAAATGAAATGAATTTTAATTATATACTTAACCCCCATGTCAAATATTATCATTCAATATTTAATAAATACAAAATTATGAATGAGATATTTTCCATTCTTTTTGTAAAAATTAAGTCTGCGAAATCTGGTGTGTGTTTTACAATGACAGTGCATCATCTCATTCCAGACTAGCCTCGCTGCAAATGCTCTGTAAGCACATGGAGCTAATGACGCCCATATCGGACAACAGAGCTTTAGAGAATTGCTTTCAAATCTAGTAAATAAGCTGATGATGCTAAATATGCATATGCTTTTATTTTGTGCTTATCATATAGCTGACTCTAAGCTAAGTTCTTAAAATGCATCACATTACAAAACCCATGCATCAGGAATGTGAGATAGGTATGTTGTTTTACCTGTTTGGTAGAACATATTCAGGTTTCATGGGTCGATAGGTCCAAAATCATGAATCAAGTGAGAAACAGAAGCAGTTGGACATGGGCTCAGAGCACACCTGCATGCGCTTTCACACTATGCTGATTTCTTACACAATTAAATGAAATGTAGGATTTTTTCAAATATTAAAGACTTAGATATACATATTCAAGATATATGTGATCTACATACATCATAAAATTGATTTCAGAGGCAACTGGATTATATTTATATATTAATTCTTTATGTCACTTAACCTTGCAGATTTGGAATAAGCATTCTTTGCGTGGGGTGGAAGGGAGACCTGGACATAAAACTAAGCAGTATAAAAATGCCAAAACTTTACACGAGTGGCTTTTTCTTAAGAATGTCACGTTTTTTAAGATTAGTGTGTTTTTCTTCTGGGGCAATAAGAAACATTATAACCAATAAATGTTATAACCAAAGGCCATTTGCTGACAATTATTCATTATCTTAAATATATGAATGAACAAATAAATAACTAGACTCAGGGCCAGTGTGTAATAAAACTGTAGGAGCAGGAGCTTTTAAAGGGCAAAATCCTATCATCATTTGTTCAAAGAAGTTTATTTGTCAAAAATTATTTACTCTTCCCTTGCTTCTTGAACTCATGTTATGAACGTCTTCATTTATTTTAGTTCTAACTTGGTTGATTAAAAAAAAGGCTCTCTTTGCTTTTAATATTGCTGAATATTTGAAGATCAATTGCAGCTATTAAATTAAAATAGTTTACCCCTCGAGGAGTTTCAAAGACCGAAGAAAATATTATCTCAAATGGAAAACATTAGTCTTCTATTATTACTGCCTTGGACTGGATTGCATTAGATCTTCAGATTAAGGCAGCAAGTACTTTGAAAATTTAAAACCAGTTATAAAATATGAAATTAAAGTAAATACACAATCAAACAAATATATTATTTTTCTTAGTCATTTCAAGACAAATCAACTTACTGGCTCCATTTTTTTTTTTTATATCATTAGGATGAATTTAAAGACAATCATAACATTCCAAACTTGGTTACTCATCCTAAAGAGAAGAGCATAGATAATTGGCAAACAGCAATTGAAATATATTTGGCCTAAAATGGTGTATTATTTAAAAATTTTTCTTTTCTTTTTTTTAAAATTGTTTTTATGTTTAATCAGTTTTGAGAGACAGAGCACTAGTGGGAGTGGGGCAGAGAGCAAGGGAGACACAGAATCCGAAGCAGGCTCCAGGCTCTGAGCTGTCAGCACAGAGCCCAACATGGGACTCCAAATCACAAACTGTGGGATCATGACCTGAGGGAAAGTTAGAAACTTAACCAACTGAGCCATCCAGGCACCCCATTAAAATTTTTGTTTTCTAATCCTCATTGTATAATCATTAATCAAATGAGTAAGATTTCTTAGAAAAATACCAATATAGAGAAAGTCAAACTAGAGTTAAACATTTTTAGATTATTCACCGTGGATATCTCTCACATGTAGACAATTCAGTGAATACCAATGGCTTTCTTAAATTGTTCATATAAAGCAATCTACCCATGTATAATATGGATGTGGAGGTCTAGAAACTTCTCTTAATGTTGAGGGTACATTCATTACCCAGTCCGTAAATCACAGAGTTACATCAAGTGCAGCTGTTACCTCCTGGGTATAGCTGTCTAGTCAGAAGTAGGAAATATAATCCCAGAGTGCTCTGTTAGCCTGGGATTGCAGGATCAGTTGTGGTTTTGATCCCAGTATTTCTCAAATCCCTTTTCATTAATGATGAAATAGAGTCTCAATATCCTAGGCTGCCATTTGGAAAGAGAAAAAGGAAGATCATGCTGCTTACCTCCTAGTTGTTTGGTATCCAAGTTTCTTCTTGCTTTACTATAAATACACACTTGTCTCTTGGTAAATTTACACATTTTAAACATTAATTCACTGTATAACCTTTCTATTCGGAATAAAAATGAAACTTAGAAAAAAAGCAAGCAGGAGCACCGAGTAACTAAAAATAGGTGCGACCAAGTGTATTTGGGAAACCTCACATAATTCACTTCCAAGTCCTCACTCAGAAACTACTTATGTAATACATACGTGTACCTAACATGCTTATTTATTTCCCTACTCCCAATTTGGTTAAAGCACCCAATTTGAATCCAAATGAAAAAGCATTAGTAATACATGTATGGATTACCATATCTGTAGTAACTGATATTCTAATATAAAGAAAATATATGGTATTTAAGAGTGAATCTTAACCTGGATCCAGAAAAGAAACTTACACATATATCACTGACTCTTAATGGCACTAACTCAGGTAGTTTAGTTAAGATTTATAATGATCATGGAATCTTCAGGTATCCTTTAAGAATTCAGGTCAGTATGGAACACATTTTAGAAAATTTTCTCCCCAAATAATTACATATATGTTCAACAGCTATTTTACTATATAGATTTAGTTTTCATGAGGATCAAGGAGACATTCTTGTATTTAATTTTAAGCAATGATTCAAGAATTTAGTCTCACAAAGTGTTTGTATCTTATAATTAGCATGTTTATCTATGCAACAATGCCCAATCAGTTGAGGACCAAGGATTTTTCAAAGATGTAGAAGTAAATGTTACCATGAAATCTTTGTATGGCACACTGAAAGAAATGAAGTGTGTAGATAAAATGTGTTAACCTTGAAATACTGGCTTTAAGTGTCACCACATTTTTATTGTGCGAGTTGAAGACTACAGTGCTGATTGAATGTTTGGTCTTATATCTCATCTGTACACATGCATAAATGATCAGTTGGGGGAATTTCTTTTGTAATCAAGAAGAGGTCGCTTAAGGGAAAGAAGAGTGGTGTGCAGGCATTTACACTAGACTCAGGTACCTAAGTCCAAGTGAGAAAAATAGTAAAGTAGTATTTATATATTAAGATATCTCCTTTCCTGCACATTGGTCTTGCAGACTATCTGGAATGATAAACTTAAAAGAGTGGTATTGGATAACCAACTTGAGAAATCCTCCTACCTTGATATTCAAGTCCCGTATTGCTCCTTAAATTAAAGAGCAAATGGTCTCTTATCAATGGCAACTGTTGGCTTTATATGTAGCAATCATAGCCTTCTGGTCTGGAATAGAGAATATCAGCTGTCTGACAGATTTTTCTCTATCATTAGTAACATTCTGAAATATGTATATATATATATATATATATATATATATATGGGTGTATGTATTTGTTTTTAATACCAGAGGTATATAAACCTCTGGTAACTTTAAGTACCCTTAAGAAATTCTCATACATGGTTCTAAGTTTTTCTAGTTTTGCCTTTTGGAGTGAACAGATACCCTATGGACCAAGAGACTACACTTCTCTTTAATTTGTGTTCACAGTTGTGTTTCCTAGATATTACAATTGTTTAAAATTGAGGATTCAATTGTAATATCTAGGAAGCCAAGGAGAAAAAAAATAAGTTATATATGCATGTGTGCACATGCATTTTATTTGAAAATTCTATGCAATTTTTAAACCTTTTACTGTGTTCTCTGATGAGAGTGTGAGGTGTGCGTGTGGATAAGAAGGTGGGGGTGTTTTAATAGATGAGAGAGTTGAAGAGGTATCAGAGGATTTGAGTCAATAATGACTTCAGATATTAAGGTTGATTAATTAGCACTTCCTTTCTCACCTGTCGTTAGTGGTTTACTAGAAGATAGTCTGTTCCATTTAGTCAATGTGTCAGTCAGCACGGTGGGTCAATTATCTAACCTGCATATTTATAATTGGGAGGGAGTGAGGAGGAGCCAAACTCCTTTGAGACAGAGAAGAGAACCAAATGACGCCTGTTAAAAGACGCTAGTGGGCTTGGAAAAGACGTCACCAGAAAGAGTAGCTGGGGATTCCATACCAGTGGGATCTTTTCCTTTATATGTAGAAAAAAAAAGAGAGAAAGAAAGAAAGAAAGGAGTTTTCATGAACCTCACCTTAATTGTAAAATGTCATTGTGTTACATGCTTGACTTAGTATTACAACTGTCAGAAATTTGAGAGTATATATATGATTTTAAAATAAGTGACTAAAATTCAAATTTTGGTTACTATTTTGCTTTCCTTTGTTAAGAATGCACTTGCAAAATGATTTGATCTAACCAGAGTTGTGATTTGCTAAATGACAACAATACATAATTTGGAATTTCAACTATATGATAACTGCATTAATGTGTGGAGGGCAAACATGTGTTTTGCCCTCCTCTGTAAACCAAGATACCTCTGTATTTATAAATATTATAATAATGTTTTATTTGTGGAAGTATTCTATAAGATCTCAAAGGACAAATTTTATATATACAGATTAAATATATGTATATATACATGCATATATATGTAAACTAGTAAATCAATGACCCATTTATATTAGAAAAAGCAAGCAGAAAATGTCTTCCGTTTTTTAGTAATATTTTTGATAAGAGACCAAAAAAAGCATTTTCTAGAGCATTATGTCTGATTTTATTTGTATTATAGTTATTGCCATTTTTATCTTATTCTCTTCAAATTGCAGTAGTTTGGAATTTATCAATACGATTCTTTTTCAGTTTACAAAGATGCATATAAATGTACTATCAAAAAGATTTTAAAAGATGGGTTTACAAGTGAGAAAGAAATGTTTATGACAATGTTTAGTAATCTCAAATATTCAATAAATTATTTTTCAATGTTTGTTGGGTGAATCTGACCTATAATACATTGTTATTGACATAAACATGCTTCTGATTCATTTTTATAATGCCACATCAAGTTTTAAAGTTAGTAACGGGCTGTTAATAACTTAGCCAGTATGAATTCCCATAGTAATAACATATGGTCACTGAAATCTTTTTAGTATCCTTGCCCTGAACAGCTAAGCTCAGCATGGTTTCACATTTAATGATACAATAGCAAGGTATAAATTTGTTAAAAGGGAAGATAAAACATATTTCCTGAATATGTAGTCTCTGTTCACTGTGTGGTCAGGTAAGAATTAGCAGACTGCAGTTATCCACTTTAAACTATGATCTAATCGGAACTCGAGAGCTAAATAAAAACACGGGTGATTAGCCCTTAGTTAGTCGGCACCCCTGGGGAAAACTTCAGTGCTACAGGAAGTGATGCTAATGATTTATCAAGTGGCAGACTTGCCTCTGAGAAAATACTGAACGGGTAACTTCACAGCACAGGGTAGTGTCTGCTGGATATTCCAGCCAATCTGAAACCGTTGGCTACAGAAGTCCAAGGTAATGTTTAAAAGGGAAAGAGATGGTAACATTAACTGTGGAGGTTTGCTCTTAAAAAGTCAGCCACTGATGAAAATCTTCCTTTCATTGAAGCTACAGATCTTAGTCGCTCTGCCCTCAGTCAGGAAACCGTTAGCCTCCCAGAGGTACTGGGTGAAAAAGGGTTTTAGAATTTAAATAAAACAGCAAAATCAGATCTTACTAGTAAGACAGAATTCATTATTTATCGTGCACCTTAGAACATTGAGTTGGAAACTTGAGAAAATTAAGCTTCTCAGAAAAATCTTCTTATAGACCATTTACTGAAAGAAAACATCAACAGAAAGGAAAATTCAAGCCATAAAAGACTAAACCCGTTAGAAAAGCTGAATTCCAATTTAAGAAACTCACCTCCCATCCTTTATTCTTACTAATTTTGTCAATTGAAACCGAAGTTTACTTCCAGTTTCTTGGAGGTGGCTGTTTAATAATAGTTAAATTCTTAACTATTAATATTTTTATTTAATAATAATATTTAATAATAACAATACCTATTTAATAATAGTTAATCAGTTAACATTGGCAGTATGATACTAAGAATCAGAAAGACTAGACACAATAATTTAAAAAGTAGCAAATGTGTATCTTATTTTTGGATAAATTATTCTTAGTAGGTATAGATATGTGGCTGCCAGTATAATAAATCTAATGCCATGCGTCAATCAATTGATGAGCTTTAAAAGACCTTAGCAATTCTGTGTGTTTGACTTCTGAATGTATTGTTTAATTCCACGAATAAATATACGCTCACTGAATTTACTGGATATTACAAGTTGTATGCTTTATATCTTCATGTCTCATTTGCTTCC
This sequence comes from Proteles cristata cristata, assembly GCA_017311185.1. NCBI lineage: Eukaryota > Metazoa > Chordata > Mammalia > Carnivora > Hyaenidae > Proteles > Proteles cristata. Next base: position 512,722 of record JAESUZ010002627.1, read on the forward strand.
TAGTGGAAAGGCCAGACCTTTAAAAAAGTGAGTAAGATGTTGTTACCAAAGAAGGTCAGGTGAACAGCCTCAGCTGTGAAACAGTTGGTTCTTTTTCAGCTTCCCCAGGAAGTTCCATTTGCGAAGGAGATCGGAACAGGAAGACCTCAGTCAGTCTGAATCTGAGATTAACTCCCTGCAATTCAGTCATACTAAAGCAGGAAATTGGGCTCAATAACTATTGTAACTAAGTGAAAGTTTCCAAGTAGGAAGTTTTCAAGTAAGAGAAAAGTGTTTTACAGATGCACTTTTGCTTTTTACGATGTCAGTGAATTTATTTAAAACCAGATGCTGGTGGGTTATATATACCATCCTACCCATGACCTGATTTTCAATTTCTGTTATTCTGCTCTTTCTCATGTATCTTCTAAAGCACCTAGAAACCTCTCTTGGACTTGTGCTTAGCAACACAACAAATTTTGGACCAACAGGTGATGATATTTGCTGTGAACACAAATTGAACAAAAGCATCATTTTGAACTAAATTTCTTACATCAAATATTAGGGAGCAAATCCTATTTAGGAGGTGACGATAGTTTCAGGTAGCTTTCAAAATGTAGATTTCTGACTGAATGAATCTAACATTGGCCATGATTTTATTTCCACTCTCATATATTATTTAAAGGAATTGAATCTCCCGAGCAACATGGATCAGGGTCAAATAAATGTTTTCACGGCAGTTATTTAGCAGACATTGCCTTTCTGATAAATTTCCCCCCGACAAGAAGTAGAATTTGCCTCTCGTTAAGTATCTATGAATCCACTAGGGAGCTTTAATTTTCAGACAATTTTGAGGCACCACGTGCAGAGTTGCGGGCTCGGAGGCGCCGGGACCCTGCACACAGCCTCCGGTGCTGAGCCACATCTGCCCGAGGGCCCCGCTGACTTGGCTGCAGCATTGCCCCTTGGCCCCACTGCCAGATCAGGTGTGGAGATACTGCCGAGCTGTCACTCCGCATGGCTTCCTGCAAGTCAGCTATCTCGTTCCCATCTGTGTTCATATTCTTTCAAGATTTTTTTTTTTTTTTTTTTTCACTGCTTGCCTGGCATGCATGTATTTGTCTCCTCCTAAGCCTCCGCTTGGCTTTAAGACTTGCCTTCCCAGGTCTCGACTCAAAATGAAATTTCTCCCTCGGTGTGTTTTCCCAGTACTTGTGCTTGTTAGTATTTCTTAATTCTGAATTTTGAGATGTTTCCGGTTTAAGATACACTCGATTATGCTTCTTAGGGCCCTTTTATATGTTGTCTGTCTCATTTTGAGAATCTTCATCCATTATGACCTACCATGTTGCAGGTGTTGTTTGCTTTAAAGTTTAATAACTACAAAATGAGATTATTTAAATATACAATGACTTTTGTTTTTTACTGTGCTTTTTTCTTACCTATTTCTCTTTGGCCAAGAGGTCACTTTTCATGCAGCATTTACTTTTCAGCAAGAATCTATTTGGATAGCTTTGATTGTTAATATTCTGGTGATCTATCCTGCGAAGTCAGGAATAGATTACATAGGGGATATTTTTAGCCCATAAAAGGCTTTTCTACAGCTGATGTTTATTATTTGTGCTTTGTACCATTAATTGGCGTTTTCAGCTATCCTCTTGATTATGCAGGTAAAATTTAGCCTGAAAGGCCCAGTCCTGCAGGCTTTGTTTCTGCAAAACGCCCAGTGGATTTATGAAGAGTGCGGCACATATAATGGTCACTGGAGTAGGCTGGGGGAGATATTCTGAGCTGAAAAATGAAAGGGCAGATGATAAAAGTGCACGATGCTCTGATTAGAGGGCCATGAACGGCTTCCTCCTCTCGCAGATGAATATCTTTTCACACTGTTTGCAAACGAGGAGTATCTGTTCTAAAAGTAGATCCCACAGATACTGCTAGTGCACGAAGCTCCACTTGCCCTTGCTTGAAATAGTCCATCAGGTTTTCTTTTCTTTCAAGAAATAAATCATCCTTGTTTCCATGTGTTTTGGCAGATTTCTTTAGTTACGGGATTATGATTTGAGATTGGTGTCTGACTTCCTGCCTCTTAACAATAAGAAATAGCACCAATGGTCTTAGCCTTGCTACCCAGTGTGTTTTGTTATGGAAACTGTTTGGGGTGAAGTAAGTCGGAGGGGAAATATGAAACTCTGGTGGGAATACAGTGCTCAGTGATCGCATATACCACTTCTGTTTCTTTATAGATGCATCTGTCCAATGGATACTAATTGTCTGCATTATGATAACTACCTTTCTAGCATAGAAGTTATAATTACAGTTATTATCTGTGCTTCAGCCCACTATAAATTAGAAGCCTGTCATAATTAAATGCATAAGAATGAAATTGGAAAATTTCACTTAATATTTATCAGAGATTCCATCGGTTATTGATGAAATGATACAATGAAGCAAATTCTGAGGGGAAAAGTAAAGATAGTTTCTCATTTGTGTTTAAAAAACAATCAGTGTATACTTCAAAACTGATTATTAAAGAAGCTATGCAATATATAAGCTTATAAGCTTACTTTATATCACTAAATTTTTTTAAAATGTTTATTTTTGAGAGAGAGATAGAGCAAAGGAGGGGCAGAGAGAGAGAGGGAGACACAGGATCTGAAGCAGGCTCCAGGCTCTGAGCTGTCAGCATAGAGCCTGATGTGGGGCTTGAACCCATGAACTCTGAGATCAGATCTGAACTGAGGTCAGACGCTTAACCGACTAAGCCACCCAGGTACCCCTACATCACTTTTTTTTGCTACTAAATCCCAGAAGTGAGCAGGTGGCTTAGATCAAAGCTGTGATAATCTAAACGGAGTGTAAACACTCTAAATATGGGTCTTCTCTGTTCTGGAAGGTCATGTATGTTTCCATTGCAAGCTAGTGTTTCATTGGGAAAATAAGTTACCCAAATGTCTTAAACAGGAGACTTGCATTATTGGATCTGTTTATTCTCACAAGATAGAAATATTCCCCTACGTTTCTTATATTAATTTATACTTCTCATTTTGAACAAATTTATAATTTTATCGTAGCTACATAAAACTGGCCATATTTGAACAGTCTTATATCTGAAAAAGGGTGATTGTTCAACCAGGATTAGAGTGAAATCGAAGAGTTTTTCTTCATTTTCAACAAAACAAAACAAAACCAAAGAAGGCCATATACATAAGTATTGAATTCTGGGACTCCATCCAAGAGCATTTAACAATTTGTCTGTACCCACCTTCAGAAAACCCATACTTTGATTCTAGAGTTTGGGTACCATGATGTACTCAGAGGATCTTAGCATTCACTAAATAATCAGGGAGGGTTATTTAGTCAGTTCTCTTTCCTGCTACCTAAAGTCTGTATTTTCTTCCTCGCTCTGTTTGCTATTGACAGGAGAGAAAAATGGAAAATTGTACACATAAATGTGATTTTCATTTGATTTGTCCTGCAAGAAGACACACCGATTAAAAATATTTTGTAACTTCATGACTCTAACAACCCTCATATTTTCTTTATTGGTTGCAGCCATTAGGAATCAAAAATAAATTGGAAAGTATTTTTTATTTTGGATTGCATATGTCTTTTTAAATAAAATTCTTTATTAAATCAAACTCATAGAGATAACATAAGACAGAAAGGAGTTATCTATGACCTTATAAAACTTTCATAGGTTCTGATTTTTTTATAACTAAGTAACACATTTCAATGCTAAAACCAAAACAAATGTATTTATTTAGCTAGCAACTCTTTGATTATCAGCAAAGGAAATTAGCCCAAGATATATTATTAGCATGAAGAATGCAGAGAACTCAATCTTCAGAAGTGGATTGGAAGTTAAACTTCACCAGTGCCCGCTTTCTCTCCCTGACCCTGCATCTCTTATCTCTGTGCACCTACTTTTTCTTCCTGCATTGGAGATGATCTTTTTACTTTTTCTACTTTCCAAGGTCAACTATGGCTGATAACTCCATACTTCCAGAATGTGCATACTACATCTCCATCTACCTACAAGACTGGTACTTTTTCTGGGTACCAGTTTCAAGTTCCAGAGAGAGGACTGTGGATCCATTGGGGTTAAGAACTGACTCTTATTTCAATCAACCATGAGCCAGGGACATGGGTCATGAGACAAAAGGGCTATGCTTAGAGTTCAGCTCTATGGCATGACATTCTAGAAAAGAAGATGATATAGGCAGACAGTGTCAAATAATAACATCCATGATAATAATAAATAAGCATTCACTGTGTTCCGGAACCTTATACCTAAGTGTTTTACTAATGTTATTTCATATAAATAGCTGCCAATAAAACACTGGGCACTTAAAAATTGTTCCTGTACACATTATATTGTTAATCCTAACAATCTCCCTATCAGCTAAATGCTATGATGTCCATTTCATATTGACATTTCATACTGAAGAAACTCTTGTTGAAAGTTAAGTGAGCTCTTAAGTGATAGAGCTAGAATGAACTTCCATGTCTTCTGATTCTTGGTTAGAGCTTCTTACACTGTAAAGCTCCCTCCCTTCTGTAGGGGTGTCCGTGATATAAAAGGTTGTGAACGATGGTAGGTGATCAGACCAAGGATACCTGCAGCCCTGTATTTGGTATCTAATAGTAGTATCAAGGAACCCTTATAATCACACATTTTTTTCTTATTCTTTTATTCTTTTTTTCTAAGCCTTCTCTCCATTTTCTCCCTTAGCAAATATATCACTTACCAATGCATTTAGCTGCATGTAACACATAAACCATAGGTAAATGAGGGGATTACTTGTTCCTTATAATGAGATTCAGGAAGTTGTTGGGCAGCAAGATTTACTGAGCTTTCCTCCTGCTCTACTGTCTTCAAGTTTTGGTTTTCTTTCTCCTATTCCCAAATCGGTTGCTGCCCCTATAACTCCCCTGTCCCTATTTCAGGCCCGGAGAAGGAAGAGGTACAAAAAGAAAAAAGGACAAATTTTCCTTGATCCCCTTTCCTCTGTATCCTGAGAGGTTGCCTCCACAAGGACATTTTTCTGTATCTTTGTGGCCAGAATTTTGTCACACCGCTTCCCCTAGGAGAAAGCCAGATGTGGGTGTGTTTTCCTTTGTAGTTGCGATAGCGATAGTGTAGGCAGACAAGGGAGTGAGCTCACCTCGACTCTGCACTAGTGGGAAGGGAAGTAGTTACTCAGGCCTTGGTACCACACCGCTGTAAGACCTCCGACACCGGTTGACTTCACTGAGGCATTTCAGCATTTTCTTTGCTCAATTGAGTAACTCCAATTTCTTTTAACTCTCTTAATAAGATTGCTTTCCAGATTTTCTCTGACCTGTAGAGGCCCTTTCATTGATTTTTTCGAATCCATATCTCTGCACATACCCAAGAGGGTATATACCTACATATTCTCAAGAGGACAGCTGAGGAGAGTCCTGTTCTCCATATCCCTCTTCTACATTTTATAGATGTGACTAGAGAGAGACAGGTCTGGGAGAGGCAAAGTTCCACAGGAACTTAGTGACCCTGAACTTCACTCCATGTCTCCTGACTCTCGGGCCTGGCTTTCCTAAGCATGACTAAATAGTAAGTCTTTGTATTGAAATCAAAATTTAGGAGTGAAATAAAACCACTGATATATAAAGTATTTATTATAGGAAAAAAGTTTTGAAATCTGGACTCTATACTTTCAATTCCACAGAGTACTGGAAAGTGGTAAAAGAGGAGGCATTCTTAATTCATTCAAATCAGCAAATGCTTCTTGAATCCCTGCTATGTACTGGGCACTATCGAAGTCATGGCTATAGCTATGAACAAGAGAGAAGAAAGTCCTCAGTAGAGTTTAGGTACCAGATTATATTTAATGCACACATTGATTTTCATATACTAGTTAAATATATATTAAGGACTTAGTCTTTGTAAGCCCTTAATGGTCTGTTCTAGGGACATGATATATAGTTATGACAATAAAGACAAGATTCCTGTTCTTCCTGAACAGTGAAGCCCAAAATTACCTTCTTTTCTAAGAAAACACAATAAAGAAGATACCATCCTTTCCCTGCTACTTATTAACTGATGCAATGAAGAAAACACATATACATATGTGCAGATAATTAATTGATAGTATTTCTTAATCTAGGGACTGGAGCAGGGTCTAGGCTTGTTTAAATTTTTGATACATACCCTTCAGCTGAGTGTAAACTTAGTTGGATTTTAAAATGGATCTAGATTTCAGTGTAAATATATTGGACTGAATTCTAACAACTTTGACTCTCTCTACCTTAAGTTCTTTGTTTTATTGAATTTAACTTGAATGAAATCTTTTTTTTATTTGTCTAAGTCTATTTCTGTCTAGTAAGGAAGTTGAAATTGATCATGCCTTGACTTTGTGGGCCATCAGAGAACCATGACATTCCTGGGTATTGATTTTGTGGTGTTAAAGGGTGACACATCTAGTGTTCAGGTGCCAACAGAGAACTGGGTTTCAGATTTTAGACCATAAGCAGGTTTGGCTTTTGCTGAGACATGCCTAGCTTTTAAAAGTAATGGAAGGAACCATAAGTCTTAGGTAATTTTTACTGCAGAAACTTGAAGAGATTAAGACCGAATTGAGTAATCCTGCACACAGGGGAAAGAAAATTTCACGTGTGATAAATATATATACTACATACGACATATGCGCAGTGAGGAGGATGTGCATATGTGTGTATCCAGAAAGTCTATTCTGTGTTGAGAATATTGAGGAATATTTCAAGTCAATATGACTGCATCTTTTCAAAACCTATTTCTTCTCACATTTCAGCAGCTGCTTAATCATTATTTTGCATTTTGTTTGCCCTGTGCTTTCATTTAGTCAGGTACTGTAGGATATGAGTTATGATGCTCACAATTCAGAAAAGCTAGAGATCTATAAGTGTAATGCTGGGTGATTTTTGTTTCCCTCTGGGACAGAGAATGTTGACAAGTACATTATAATAGGTGCTACAGACATGAACTGAGGAAGAGTAACCATGGTCATCTTTCAATGTCTCATTTTCCTCTGAATTTTTTTTCTATTTCAATTTAATGACCTTTAGTGAATTCATTGAAAATAACATTTTGATTATAAGATTATTGTGTGAAAAACTCTACTGAGTTATGTCCACCTGTATCTTTGGAAACTAGTCAGAAGTGCACCAGATTCATTGACTTAAGCCAATCCATCATAGTCATCTTTTAATTTATTTCCACATCTTCTTCCAAATTCCCATTCTTGAGCAAGACTTTGACCTGCAGAAAAGAATAAAATGTATTTTATAATGCATGTTTGTTCTGTTTTCTAACAACATAAGTATTTTGCTTAAGCAGATTTGCTAGGAAGTGACAGATTTGAAAAATTGGACATAAAAGCTGCTGGAAGCATTTCAGTTCCAGACAATCTAAATAGTGCAGAGGGGAAAATGAAATATCACCGTGTTTTAAAGATGACAGTTTTGTCAAAGATTCCCTTTCACTCTTTGGCTTAAAACAAATGGAGTAAATCAAGTGCATCAGTTCAAAATATTCATGTGTGCTCACGGAGGAAGCACTTCCTCAGAGTATTTCTTCAGAAAGAACCAATGAGAGAAGTATCTTCAAACAATGTATCATGGGTTGGGAAGACTGTCATTTTCTTGGCCTAATGATTAGTTTGGCACGTTTTGCAATCAATGAGATTTCACAAGGACTGTCTTTAAGAAGAGAGGAAAATGTACACACGGGCTTAACACTGCCTGAGTATAACATTACTTACACTATTGGAGGTTCTTCAGAAATGTAATAATAAAATTATTATTTTGGTGGTGGTGGTGGTAGTGGTGCGTGTGTGTCAAATAGAGAGAGAGAGTGAGAAAAAAAAGAAAGGGTTTCAATAAGCCTAAGATTAGGTGCTAAATTTTTATGGATATATAAAAAATGTGATAATATTCTCTACCTGAAAAATGCTTTTGGGCATATTTGAAAAGGTGTAGCAAGTTTGACAAGGTCTGCTTTTAAGAACAGTGTTATCCTTTGGGTGCCTGGGTACCCAAGGGGGATCTCTCTCCCTCTTTCTCTCTGTTCCTCCCCATCTCTCTCTCTTTCAAAATAAATTAAACTTAAAAAAGTGACTCAGATTTTTAAGCTCACATTTTCCAGAAGTCTACACTATATAGATTATGTTTCTTTTAGGACGGTTATAGGTGAATAGTGATCACATTTTGAATTATTATTGAACAAAAGAAGCACTCTTTCTTTTCTCATATGTCCTATGCATAGTCTGTAATATAATTTAGGAATTATACTATAAGAAAATCACTGGTAATCTCTGTTTTTCAGATTCTATAATTACTCAGTAAACTGAGTGAATGTTCACAGGTTATTCTGGTTTTGTTACGCTATGTAAATGAATGTATATTTCAATTATAATTTGTTCCAAATCACTCTTGGCAAAAGGGGTTGTGTTAGTACTGTTACTTCTTGAAACAACTTCCATTTAATATGATATATTCATTAATTCCCTGTTCTTCATGTGCTTAATTTGTCTCTTATCAAAGAGATAACTGGTAGTGCACTTTATCTGGACTTTTTCACCTAAATCTATCCCATAAAGAGATTGATTCATTATGCTTTACACTAAAAAAAATCTTATAACATGATCTATTTATACATTTTTCTTCATTTTAGGGCCTATCAGTTTTTCATGTTAATGGGACTGTCATTTTTATATATGGTAGGATTCTTGGTGTGGTTTGGCTCTGAGCCAGAATATTACCTATCCTCTTCACTCTTTGGAAACGTTGACTTATTTTCATTGCATTAGTGCAGGCTTAATTTTATTTCATGTCTAAGATGACAAAGGTCACTTCATTAGGCACTTCATTTGCCTTTCTTCCCAGTAGTTTTCTGGTATCTTATACTAAGTATCATAAAAAAAAAAATGTATTCTGCTTCCATTAACAAAAAGTGAGCAGAGAACAAAAAGCCAATTATTTGCAGCACATAAAATCCTTATGATAATTTGGTAGACTTTAATTAAACTAATACATCACACTGCACTTATAAGACAAAGGAGCAAAAGAGAAGCAAATAATCTTTTTTTTTATTCTGTTAAGAAACACCATATTGCTTTTTGATTAAGTGCTTTAAGAGTTGTGACCTATTTTAAAGGGTAAGATTTACTGTCTTTTTCACACAAGGCATATTACAAAAGTTCTATATGATATGAATTGGGACCGCCCCCAAAATTTTTTTGAGAGGAAGGTATAAAAAAAGCTTGGTTCAATTTTTATTAATTTCTTAAGTTTTTCCAAGTTCTTCAAAATAAAAAAGGATTCTGCAAACATGCAGACATGTTTATATTACAAAGAATTTTGTTTTGGTATTTGAAATATTTTGTTGTATTTTTTGCATTGCCATCCGTTCTTTTTTTGATGAGCCCACTGCCATTATTAATATGAAATGTACCACAGATTAAAAGGATGTCTTTGGTAGTTGGTATATCTTCTCTCCATCTCACAACTGGCATGTCGTGGAATTACAGCTACTTTGTCTTCGTTAAAGAATCTCATCCCAAAATCTTTGACTTTTTTTTTGAGTTGTAATTTTCATAATTGAAATGGAAATAAACCACTGAATTGGGAGTTTGGGCATTTAGTTTTAATCCTAGGTCTGCAGTGTAATATTGAATATGTCATGTCACCTCATGGGGCATCTATATGATCACTGGAAAAATGCAGTTTGATAGAAGGTGACTTCAGGTGACTTCCTTCTCTCTGCAATTATATTTCCACATTAGTTATTAATGTAATGTCTTTCTGTGTACTCAAAGTCAATATCTTTTTTTTAAACCCTTTTTTTAAATTTTTTTAAAATTTTTCAAATGTTTTCTTTATTTCTAGGAGAGGGAGAGAGAGAGACAGTGTGAGCAGGGGAAGGTCAGAGAGAGAGGGAGTCACAGACTGAAACAGGCTCCAGGCTCTGAGCTGGCAGTCAGCACAGAGCCCGACGCGGGGCTCGAACCCACGAAACCGCGAGATCATGACCTAAGCGAAAGTCGGACGCTTAACCGACTAAGCCACCCAGGCGCCCCATCAAAGTCAATATTTTATCGTGCTCATATCAGTCTTTAAGTTGGTGCCCCAGTATTTACCAAAGTATTTATGAAAACATTTCTAGAAATTTCTCACTATCAGAAAGCATACATTTTTGAGGCTGGTCAACCAGAAATAGTATTGAAAGAGATTATATTCAATTTAGGAAATCATCTGTTATTAACGAAAGGACCACGTAATCACTGTGCCAATTCTTACACTTTTAACATAAGTTTCATAAGCAGGAAACTAGAAGGGTATATTTTGTAAGTTTGTCCCATCTCACATTTACTTTTTTCAAGACTCAATTAACTCTTTGGACATTTTTTTCCTTGTTAGTGGATCCTACTCTTAGTGAGTTTATCCATCACCTGGAAACATTTTTACTACCCTCTACCCCTTTCTGTGGGTGTTTAAGGGTCCCCCGAGTAGCTCTCAATTTTTCAGGCACACGATTGCAATTTCAGTGGCACTTAAGAACAGCTGAGTTTGCTCTCCACCTCATCTTCTCATTAACATCTAGTCCCTGTTTGGACAGCTTCATGCTTTGGCACGTGAATAGTAACCACTACTGCTCTTGTTTTCCAAGGTGACCAATATTGCGATCTGAAGACGATAATGAGGATGGTTAAGTTTGCATCAGTGTATATGTTTATTATGAGCTTTAAGAATGGAAATGCATTAGGGGCACCTGGGTGGCTTAGTCGGTTAAGCGTCCGACTTTCGCTTAGGTCATGATCTCGGGTTCGTGGGTTCGGGCCCCGCGTCGGGCTCTGTGCTGACTGCCAGCTCAGAGCCTGGAGCCTGTTTCAGTCTGTGACTCCCTCTCTCTCTGACCCTCCCCTGCTCACGCTGTCTCTCTCTCTCTCTCCTAGATATAAAAAAAAAATCAAAAAACAAAATAACAAAAAACAAAACAAAACAAAAGAATGGAAATGCATTAATGCTCAACTTTGGCCACATGTAGTTGGATGTGTAGAGCTGGGATCCATTTTAGTGCTTTTGTTTGTACGGTAGTCATTATGTATTAAGTTCTGTCACTCCTTGATACAGAAAAAAAATGTTTCTTTAAAATATTTATTTGAAAGAAAAACAATAAAAAGTAAAATTATGAATTAAGCCACATGGGGTTTAACATTTAAGAATCTGCTGTTCTAGAGCAGGAATCCACAAATACTTAATTAGTTTTAACGAATAGTTGTTTTAATTTCATACTCTGGCTTTTGACAGTTAACTTAATTTGTGTATTTTTTTTCTTTGCAATGAACTAAGGGATTTTATTTCCTTTTTACATTTGATTCTGTGAATGAACCTTTCATCTAAAGTTTGGAATACATAAATTACATTTATTTGAATGCAGGTAATTTGCATTTACAGTCAGAGATGTAGTTATCGAGTTAAAAATTACCTGAATTATCATTTCCTTTAGTGGGTAAAGTCAGGCATAGTCCCCATTTTTTATCAGATGGAATAACTGTTTCTAAAATGCTAGCATGAGGCTTTTATAAAGAAGACATCTTTGCAGACAATATACATTGGCTTTTCCTCCCCCAAACTCTTTGCAACTCATAGCAATTCACTCTAATTTCTATTTATTTTATTTATTTACTTATTTATTTAAAATTTATTTTATTTTGAGAGAGAGAGAGAGCAAGCACGAGTTAGGGAGGGGCAGAGAGAGAGAAATCCAAGCAGGCTCTGCACTGCGAGCACAGAGCCCAGTTTAGGGCTCGAACCCACAGACCGTGAGATCATGACCTGAGCTGAACTCAAGAGATGGACGTTTGATCATTTGAATCACCCAGGCGCCCCTGTTTATATTTTTTAAATAACTTTTTTTCCTAATTACTGAAGTAGTACACTGTTGTTATAACAATTTAGGTATAAAAATGGGTATTTTAGAATGAGGAAGCCTGCTATAAACTCCACCCCCAAATGATCAGGAGTGTTTTAAAAAAGGTATATTTCTATTTTGTTTTTAAAAATGTTAATACAGTTGACCGTTGAACAACATGGGTTTAAACTGTGTGGGTTCACTTACGGGCAAATTTTTGCAGTACAGCAACTATAAATGTATTTTCTCTTCTTTACAATTTTCTTTTGTGTGTGTATTTCTAATTTAGGATGTGCCAGGGAGGTTTTTTTTTATTGTTTTTGTAATTATTACATTGCTTCCGATTACATGAAGACTTGAGTTAAGTAAAGAAAATAAATGGGGCGCCTGGGTGGCTCAGTTGGTTAAGCAACTGACTTCAGCTCAGGTCATGATCTAACGGGTCATGGGTGCAAGCCCCGCATTGGGCTCTGTGCCGACAGCTCAGAGGCTGGAGCCTGCTTTGAATTCTGTGTCTTCCTCTCTCTCTACCCCTCTCCCATTCATGCTCTGTCGCTCTCAAAAATAAACATTACAAAATTTAAAAAAAGAAAAGAGAATAAAGAAAGTAGAGAAAATATGTCTTGATGGAGTTGAGTGGAATTATAGAGATGTCGGGTTTAGGCAGGGGAATTGGCTCACCTTCTCCTAACGTCACCTTGTATCTGCCTCATGGTTTTTGCCTCTTCCTGTGCAATTTCCTCTCATTTCCATAGATCTTAATTAAGCTTACCCTTCCTTTAGGACTCAACTTAGCTCCTATTAGTTATCGAGCATGCAGCCTACTACCCTCACTACGGTCTCCTTTCACTCTTTGGAGCTCTCATAATTTTGCCTACTTGGTTCTCTTTTCCTCCCCACTGTTAGTAGTCTTCTATATGTATGTGTTTGCATATCTCTTCAAAAGATAAGTAAAAATTTTCCCACAACCAGAACTGGACTGCTTGATGTGGTTTTGTATTTCCTTCCATGCCTTCTGCAACATTTCTTACATGACTGGGCTCTATAACCTTGGTCATTCTTCCTAACTCTGAGATTCCATGATTGTAACAGTCAGTCCATCAATAAATATTGATTGGTTGGCTGTCCAACCTAAGGCATTCTTTTGTTAGGGCCTAAATCATTCATTTTTTTGAAGTCAGGGCAAAGTACTTATGATGAGAAATTGGTTTGATATTATCTATTTTCTTTCCTTCCATGGCCAATTCAGTGGTTGACTGACAATCTAAGGCTTCTTTTCTTATGCATGTGGTTCAAACTGTGCTAGTGAATGGTCTGCGTGCCTGTGTGTGTATGTGTGTGTGCGCGCGCATGTACACTTGCTCATGTGCTCGTGTAAATGAGGCTTCCCTGTCTCTGGTTGGATAGAATTTGTCTTGTCTTTTTTGTTGTTATTGTTGGCAATTTAGACAACATTTGTGTATGTTGATGTTTTATGCGTTATTGTATTTTAACAATTATGCTAGAATCCTGAGTATGATAATTACATAGCTTAGGAAACTTACTTAAGTTTGTTTATCAGGCCTTAAAACATGGCAAAAATTGAGACAATTGCAGTTATTACTTATCCGTTTAATTTTAAATGAATCAAAATCAGGTTAAGAAATAATTCTGAAAAGACATAATGCAGGGAAAAACATTTTATTAGAAGCCAAAAGTCTTGGTGTGGGGCCTTGATTCTTATTTGTGTGATTTTCTGTAAGAAGATTAAGCTCTCTGAGCTTCAATTCTCTAATATGTAAAACGAACAAAATTGTAATTTCCACTTCACAAAGACTTTATAAAGTAAAATTAGTAAAGTGTAATCTTGTAATAAACGTATATACAGCTGTGGCAGTAACTATTATAATTTATGGATTGGGGTATATCACATAAAAATCAAAGGAAGCAGGGTAGCTTACTTGGTTGAGCATCCAAATCTTGATTTTGCCTCAGGTCATAATCTCACAGTTTGTGAGTTTGAGTCCCATGACAGGCTCTGGGTTGACAGTGCAAAACCTGCTTGGGATTCTCGCTCTCCTTTCCCTCTGCCCCTCCTCGGCTTGAATACTCTTTGTCTCCTTCTCTTAAAAATAAATAAACATTTTTAAAAAGCCAATTAAAAAATAAAAATAAAAAAGAAGTAAAAGATGAAAATACCATCCAGATTTGTCCTCCTCAGAGTCTTTCATTTACCAAACCCCACATTTACCTTCTGTCTCCTTTTACCTTTCAAATGATTTTCCAGTATTAAAAAAAAAAAAAAGTAACAGATAAACTTTCAGTGTTCATAGGTGATTCCACCCTGGTTCAGTTTCTATTATATGTTTATGCTCTAATATGAATATCAATTTCCTGTTCCTAGATTGCAGAAACTACCATCAATTTAATTTTCTTTGCCATAGACTGAACTCTGCTTTTTATATGACACCTTTTCCTTTTCTCTAGATTTGAGCATTAGTCAAGGACAAAATAATGAATATTCATAGATCTTTTACATATTGCCAATTATACGCAAACACATTCAACAGAGACTTGTACCTAATCTACAACAGTTACGTAGGTGCATGATTTAGTTTGGGAGCATACCTAATAAAAATAAGTAGAAAAATAGACACATATCCTTTTCAAAATAGATATTTCTTTAAAAAAATTTTTTTAAGTTTATTTATTTTGCGAAATAGAGTGGGGGGTGACAGGCAGAGAGAGGGAGAGAAAGAATCCCAAGGAGGCTCCACGCTGTCAGCACAGAGCCTGACTTGGGACTCAAACTCAGGAACTGTGAGATCATGACCTGAGCTGAAACCAAGAGTTGGACACTTAATTGACGGAGCCAGGTGCCCCCAAAATATATATTTCTTTATTCATGGTTTTGAAAGTCTTTTTTTTTTTAGACTTACTAAGAACATTCCTGTTTCTATGTGTGAGTGTTCAATATATTCTTGCCCCTAAATCTGAATCCTATTCTTATTCTCTGCATAGTTCAGTTTCCTGCTCTGAGCAGTATTCACAAATTGTTGGAAAGTCTGGAAAAGAACATAGCTGTTATAAGTTAACCTTTTAATGATAAATTTGATTAATGAACTTCCCAGCTTATTTCAGTCTCTTTGGTCAGGAAATGGAAACTGAGTGAGATATACATGGTCCTGTGGAAAGTGTTCCAGAATGACGTGGTTTCATCTTACTGTGTGTGTGTGTGTGTGTGTGTGTGTGTGTGTGTGTGCCCGCACACGTGCGCGCGCACGTGCCAGTGAGGGAGAGAGACAGAGAGAGACATATTTATTGCCAGAGATTTAGAACAAATAGAGAAGAAAGGTTGAGAGGCCGAGACAGAGGCTGTATATATACAACTTCAACTGAATTGGACCTGACTGAGAGATTGGTTTGGTCGGATTTACCAGAGCCTATCTCCTCAGTGGCCATGATTTGAAAATTGCTTCCAGAGCCATTTTAATTAGCTGAATCAAATCCAAACAAACAAATCCTGGTAACATCCATTTTTAACCTGAATCTCACCAATGACATTTTTCAATATGGTGATTGTTAAGTAGTTCTCCATGAACTCAATAAGTGATATGAGGTATGCACTTTTGCTTTTAAACATTAATCTTTAATGCTAAGGATAGAATCCATTTTTCTTGGCTTCAGTGATAGGTGAATATTAGCGCACAGATGCATATGTGCAGTGCCTCAGAGCTTAAAACCACAAAAACACGAAGCCCGGCCCTACATAGTTAATGTATGAAATGAAATTTATGAGTGAATTTATGAAATGAAATGTTATTCCTCAATATCATTTTAATATGGAGATTTCATTAGGCTCCATGGCAGTACGGTGACTTTATTATTTCCATGCATTTTATATCTTGGGTGTGCTTTTAAGTTAAATGTATGTCAGGTCTTGTAAATAGAAACACTTCAACACCTCTGATTTCCAGTGTTTGTTATAATTATTTCAATTGTTTGCTCACTTATTAAAAACCTTGTAGACAATTTTACATAGTATATTTCCTAAAGAAAAGAAAAGAATGACTATTATATGGGAAAGATTAAAAAGAGAAGGTGTTGCAATTTTAGAAATTTTAGATGGATAGACAATTTAAGACAGAATTATAGAAGGGCACAGGGGAAGGCGAATAATATGCTATCAAAACAACAAAAAAAGCATTTACTGCAATTCCAGAAAGATCTATTCCATAACCTATCATATGACAAATAATCGAAAGTAAAAGATAGCCATATGACCTCAAAATATCTAAATTAGGTAATAGTGATACTGCGCTGTGACAAATAATATGATGTCCTTCATTAGTTATTCTCAACCATGCATTTGTTCATTAAATCAATTTTCACTGAAGGCCAACTTGATGCCAACACTTGAGACTGTAACAATAGACAGAGTGGACATGACCTTTACCTTCAAAGAGCACTTGTAGCCTTGTATAGGAAGTAAGACTTAAATGAGTAACTTCACAAAAGTCGTTAAGTATTTGATCAATGCTATGGCAACATCCCATATAGTAAGAATATGTAACAGGAAGGTCTAATGTCTTGGCTTGCATGAAGGCTACATTGTTATAGTTGATTCGGGAATAAAAAAACACTATCTGAAACTTGCAAATATTGAGCTTTTACTTGTGTCCAAGCAGTTTTGAAATGAAATGTGCAAGAGTATAGTTTGTGTAAAATAAGACAAACTATGTTTTTCTTAAATGTACAATTTAAATTATGAAGATTCACTCATCAGTGATGCCTTCATAAATACATTCTACATGTGAAATTGGACACGATCTCCCAAGTTATGTTAATGGTCAGAGCTGCTTCAGAAAGACAAAAATATATTCTTTTTATTTCTAGGAAAAGAACAACTAATTTTAGAATTTAAGACATTTTAAAGCTGCTTAAATTTATACAGCTAATATTGATAATCTGCAATTAGAGCAATGTTTAAACATTTTCTGTACTTGAATATTAATAATTAATTTCAGAATTAGACATTACTTATTTTTTTACACCATTTACTTTCAGAAATGAGTTGGGCGATTATTCAGTGGAATAAATCATTACTTCTTTTCTTACTCTGGTTCTCGTGTGCTGATGCATTGTTACATTGGAAATTAAGTGGAATATTTCTCTTTTCTGATTCTAATTCTTAAAGACAAATACTTTTGGTAGTGAACTGTAGCATCTCTATCCCGTGGAGGTGATTTATTATTTTTCTGGCAATGTTCAAACTTACCGGAGGTTTTACTAACATCAATTGAACCAAAAACTAGAAGACAATACTTTGTGTACCTTCTGGCACTGAGAGCAGAAATCAGCCCATTGGTCTGTCTCAAGATCAGAGAAAAATTTAATACTGTTTAAAACTGATGTTAGCAAAATATTTTTAAGGGATATTACTATCACTCTTATTTGTGCAAACTAGATACAAAGTTGGAAAACAGCGCCCTTTTAGGATAATGACTTTGAAGGGAAGAGTTATCCATCCCTGACCTGAGAGCACCAGGCCATTTGTCGTTAGCATGTAAATTACTCAGATTTCTGTAAAGAGACAGCTATCTAAGGATTGCTTTTAGAGACAAGAGAGCTACTTTGAATGGTGTGAACCCTCAGATCAAGAGCACGTCTCTGAGATCTTAGAGGCTTGTAAGTTGTAAAAACTGTGACAACAAAATTACCATTTCATGCTTCTTTGTACTTGTATTATAAACAAAGCCAGCAACCCCCCTCCCTTCCCCCTCCACCCCTCTTCTGGTGACATTTCATAGCCTTGAAAAGCTTGAAGCCTGAAACACAATTAATTCAATGTTTCTTTTACCATGCAAATATCTCTTGTCAGAGATAGCATCCACGAGGTTAACCAGCAGTATTGATTTAGATGCCCCAGGGTTGGTAATTGTAGGGAACCGTTATATCTCTGTGACTTCTGAAAGAGGGTATGGCCATTGCAACTACATCTTAAGGAAGAAAAGAATACTGTCAGCAAGATGTGCACCCAAGCTTTGGAACTAGGCTGGCAAAACCCTACTCACATCCCTGTAAAGCAGACATATATTTTTGTATTTTTTGTAGGTGGATACAGTGCAGACCACGAACCCCCCTGGCCACATTGAGGAATCGTGTAAAATGAATATATGTGCTCGTAAGTGAAATACATGTAATGTTCCAACTTAATGTGTTGGATCCTAATAGACTGAATTGTCTTGTGTAAAAAGAAATCGATTCCCAAGGGGCAGGACCACTATCTGATTAAAATGAAGCTCTGAATTTGAAGAAAACACAAAATGGACTTAAAATAAAATCTCTGTAAAAAGGAATCAAACTATATTGAGCAAACAAACTGAAAAAAAATCAAGCTCTCAATACGGAGTAAAGGAGGGATGTGAGAGAGGTTTTGCAATCTTATCAATTACTGTGGAGAAACGGAATCAAATATTGTCATACTCAGGAGTGTGAAAAGAAGAACAGGAAGTTCTTTTCTTTCGGTTTGCACTTGAATGGACTGAAGCAAAGAGTGGAGACATATCCTGTTACTGTTTATAGTTAATAATGTGGAGATTAGTATAGATGTGATTTCATTTGCCTTGCTTGAACTAATTGGATGCATTAAGTAGAAATCACCTGAGCCTGTGCTAGATCAACAAAGAAAATGGAAATGTATACCTCAGGACTGAATTCTGGGAAAATTAGACTGTTCAATGCTATTTAATAAGGCGTTAAGAAGAAATACTACTGCCAGTCAGGGAAAGTGAGAAATTAGTGGACAGGAATGAAAATAAAATTTAGGTCATTCTAATACTTGTTGAAATACAAGTATGTGTAAAAGCAGACAGTACTTCGCAGTATATCTCACAGACATTTTACTCAATTTCTGATGGAATTTAGGGTAATCCATGTAAATGTTCAAGGAATGTATGGCCATTATATCAATAGGAATTTGGCCTTTAAAATTTATGGTCCTATGCATTTGTGTATGCTGCGGAGGACTTTTTATTTTGTTAAGAATGAATTGCATGCAGGAAGTACCTCCTTGCATTATAGTGATTTGCTCAATTGGAGATACTGTATAAAGTCTAATTTTTTGTATGAGTATGAGTGTATTTGGATGCATTTGTGTGTATGCGTACAGACATAGAGGCAGGTACAACTATTTAATAGTTGACATTTGCACTTGGTTTGTTACCTAGAATGTAAAGAGGTAGCGTAAACTGTCTTAAGCCATTTCATACATGTTATCATTATTACAGATAATTGTTCAGAAATGAAGCAATCCTAAAACAGACTGATGACTGCGAAGGCTCTCCGATTAAGTATAGTATTTATTGCCATTGAGCCATTTACATGAAGATAGTACCAATGTCTCAAAATAATGAGAGAAGGCTCCTGTGAAATCAGTCTGAGGACAGTGGAAAAGTCCTACTATACTCCTTCAGGTTACTTTTACTCAGTGACAAAGTATGTGAATCATGGATGTTCTTATAGAAGAGACTTGGGAAGTATTTGTATTTTAACTACAACTTTTTAATCTCCCTATAAGTTGTAGTTTGTTTTTTTTTTTTTCATTTTCTTCAGCCTCAATTAATTACGAGTAATCATATATTAACATAGACAAGGTAGTAAAAATTTAAAACAGAATGACATATTTTTTGTAGCCACCATGTGCCATAATGATTTTGAAACTATTATTCTCCGGTATCTGTATTCATGTCTCTATATCTGGCTGATTAACTTTATAGAAGAACTTTTTACCTCTTCTTTCTACGTGACAATCAACTGAAGTTGGTATCCTAGCTATACTATTACAGGGATTTTTGTTTTTATTTATGCTGTTATAATAAATTATAAGTCTACAAACTGTATAATTCTATTGTATTGAATATTTTTCTGTGACCAAAACAATAAAACGTAACTGCTTTATAAAATGACAATATTTCTTATTTTAATCATCTCTTAAAACATAACGGGACATAAAATATGTTCACGTTGCTGGTTTGGGGAATACATCCTCCCCAATTTGAGAGTGAAGAGCTTAACCTCTTGAGATAAAGAGAAAAAGTCTGACAGAGATAATTTTGGGTGGGAACAGAAAAGTACCCTGAACAGATTCGGGAGCTTTGATGTCAAATTGTGCTCTGCCCTTAAACAGCCAGACCTCATGGGTAATTTTTTGAGTTTCCAGGTGCTCAGATTTCTTTTTCTTTTTTTTTTATACATATTTTAAAAGTATTTTAATGTTTGTTTATTTCTGAAAGAGAAAGAGAGTGTGAGCGGGGGGAGGGACGGAAAAAGAGAGACACAGAATCTGAAGCAGGCTCCAGGCTCTGAGCTGTCAGCACTGAGCCCAACTCAGGGCTTGAACTCAGGAACCATGAGGTCATGACCTGAGACAAAGTCGGACGCTTAACTGACTGAGCTACCCAGGCACCCCTAGGTGCTCAGATTTGTTAACTATAAAGGATGGGTTCGGATTGCACATTCAATTTTAAGATCATTTTAATTGTTAACCTCTAAGATTTTGATAGCTTGGAAACAGTCCAACATGACACTTAATACTGATTATATTAATACTCAATAGTGATCACTTGTGTTTTTTTAATTTGTTTTTTAATGTTTAGTTTATTTCTGAGACACACACACACACACACACACACACACACACACACACACGGCATGAGCAGGGGAGGGTCAGAGAGAGAGGGAGACACAGAATCTGAAGCAGGCTCCAGGCTCTGAGCTAGCTGTCAGCATAGAGCCTGACGCAGGGCTCGAACCCACAAAATATGAGATCATGACCTGAGCCGAAGTCGGCCACTCAACCAACTGAGCCACCCAGGTGCCCCTCAATAGTGATCACTTGTATTAAGAGAATCACATGCTGTTTTCCACGTAAACTGACCTAAAGCTGACCGCATGCCTTAAGAGCAAGGGGAAATGCGAATTTACCTTTGTTACTGTTCCATCCTTAGTCTGACTTAATGGAAATATGTACTGGCGTATAAATAATCATGTTCCCGGATCAATAGGTTTCCCTAAGTTAATTGAACCAAGAGGCACCCAAGTACAAAATCACTCAATTTGTAACAGAGGAAACCTTTTTGTTCTGCGCTGAGTTGAATGCATTCCCTGGCAGAATATGAAAGTGCCAGAACCAGTTTTTCTTGCTCTTTACCCCCCAAGGATTGATCAGCACATGAAGGTCTCTGGGACTTCAAAGGCATTTCTGGACTCAGATCAGCCTGGTTGGGTTCAGAGGAGAAGGAAACACTAGCCCCTGATGTTTACTGCTATAGGCTCTTTCATCTAACAGTCAGTTCTTTGCTTAGGAAAGCAACAGGCTGAGGAGTCTTGCAACTGTTATAATTTCAGGATTAATGTGTAGAGTCACAAAGTGCCTCGCACAGAAAAGCAGTGCTTTTATTTTAGTTTCCTGCTGCTACTCCAACTGAGAAAGGTCAGAGAAACAGTAGGAAACAAAATGAAAGTATATACATGCTGTCAGTTTTGGGGTGGAGGGCGCATACTCACTTGCCAAATGGTGTCACTTACAAAATCACAAAAGTGGTATGGATAGGATCATCTTCAGAGATCCTTAGTTAGAGAGTTTATCACACTGACCATTTTTTTGTTTTGTTTCAGTGAACTTCTGGTCATTTATGGGACTAATTTAGGTAATAAAATTTAATTTCGTCAGTTTATTCTATATTCTACAAGATTAGACTAAAGATGGGAGACCACCTACCAGGCCTCTCCCATGACCCATTATCTATAAATAAAATGTTTACCATTAGCTTTTGATTCTTTCCATCTGAAAAGAAAGGGGAGGGGGGTTCCAGGGGGAAGACCAGACTTGGCTCAAAGAAAGAAGATGATTATAAAGAGCAGCAGAGAGGCACCTGTGAATGACAATTACCAATCTGAAAGTTATGTTCAGAATTCCTTAGCCAATTGTACTCACAGAAGTAAACATTTCACTAAAATTAATAAAACCCTTTAAAAATATCATTAAGGATTAAAATAGCTGATTTTGGTTTTAATTCTGCTTATTTACTTACTTGGATGCTATTTCCCCTTCCTGGTATTGATAAATATAAATTAGTTGAATTAGTTACCAACAGTCAACACTATACAGATGATATGTTAATTGCTCAATTTGATATTTATGCCAGCCTCACGCAGCAGATGCCATTATTGTCATATCATCCATTTCACAGATGAGAAAGATTAGGCACAGAGAATTTTCGAAAATTTGCAAACGTACAGACCAGCAGGAGGTGGAGGAAGGCTCTGAGTCTTGCCAGTCTGGTTTCAGAGATTTCAGCAGGTCATGGATCCTTCATGCCAAATTTGTAAAAGATGGGGATACAAGTTAGGCTGTGGGACTGTTTGGGGGTACAGACCGAGGTGGAGTTTTTGGTTCTTCAGGTCATACATCCATTAACACGGGTGAGGCAGATTCGGCAAGCATGACTCCCAAGTGAGAGGCGTTCAGAGGTTCTCACACACAGAAGTATTGGATAAAGATAGAATCTGTGTTAGGACGTCTGCTTTAAATATTGGAGACCGGGAAGAAGAAATTCTTTTCTAACTTACTTGCTTTGCAGGCTTAAAATATGTTACTATGTAATATTTGCATCAAACATTATTTGAAAATGAAGACTTTGTTGTGGACTGAGGCAAAAGACAACTGCATCCTTTGAATAAGAAGAGCTCGTGGTCTAATGGGAATTCCAGCCACACAGGCTAATTATTACAATGCCATGTGCTAAGTGAAGGGCTCTCATAGTGCCTTAAGAGTACAGTGTCTGGAATCCAGATTGCCTAGGTTTCAAACATGGATCGTATACATTTTACAAACTGAATGGCCTTTGAACAAACATATCTCTGCCTCCGTTTCTTCAGATGTGATAGAAAGTTAATAGTAGCATCTATTGTAAATTAATTGTGATTATTAAGTGAGATTTAGCCAGGTAATGGGAGTATGGCATGGCAAGGCCTCAGTAAAAGCTGGCACTTGTTAATTTCCTCATTGTTGTTTTTATAATTAACATATGAATAGAGTGTAGTTGTTGCACACTGAGATGTTTAAGGGCTCTAATAAACTCAGTATCACTTTCAGAAGTGACCCAAAAGGCACCTCACAGAACAGGTAACTCCAAGCCTCCGTGTACTTCATATAGTATATCATGAAACTGAGCACAATTGTACAGGTGCAGATTCTCTGGGATAATTCATTGGTTTCTGGTCTGTTACAATTTAAATCTTAGGGCCACATGAGCTGTAATTTCTTCAAGCATCGAGAAGTGAACGGAAAGTGTGAAAGCTGAAATCAGGCCTGTCAGAATTCAATGATGAAAGGTTTTAAAAGGTCAAAGAATAATTTTTGAAAGATCACTTTATTTGTAATTATAAGGGAGTATAATTTCTCCCAATTATTAGTGGTTTAAGCATTGTGAAATGTACAAATGAGAAATTATTTGTCAGATTATCATCAAAACTAAGGATAAATGTTGATTGTGATAACCTGTCCATGAATAAGTAGCTACTGTTCTTTGCAGATAGTTAATAATTATCTGTAATATATGATAAGACTTCATTTTCAAAGCCTTTTATTAAGCAGAAAATGCACTTTGTAATACATAATAAGGGAGAAATTTGAATGTGTGAAATAAAAACAAAAATAAATACTGGCTGAATTGAACTGGGTAATATTTAATGTCTGGAAAGTCAGTGGCTTTCATTTTAAACATTGCAATTGGCTAACTATATTGGAGAGGATAACACAAATAAACTATCATTGAAAATGTTGTTTTGACTATTTGAAACCATATTTTGGAAAAAATATACTGAATATTAATTGTGGTTTAAAAATCTAGACTTCAGAAATGTCCTTGTGTTCTCAGGAACCCATGGCATTGCTTGTGAAAACATGAGGAAATGGTAATATTCTAAATTCATTTTATAGTTTAGCAACTGAGCACCTGAAAAAAACAGGGTCAATTACAGATTTTTATTAGGCTATCCATTTCAATAACTTTTCCTTTTTTTCATGAAAGAGCTGGTTATTCTCTATCTACCATAATTATGATGTTATGCTTCTTTTTGTGGATTTCTAAGGAGGAGTTAAGATTGATGTAATTAAAAATGAATATCTTCCTAGATTGTATCCCTAGATGTTAGGGAGGAAATGAACATGTCCTTTTTTAAGAGATTAAAATTTTGAGACCAGGTACAGCTCAGCCTGTTTTGTAATTGCTACTGCCCAGTTGCTTCGGTGGAAATTCTGCCTCAGTAGCAGGTGAGGAGGACCCAGGTCTCTCGTCTTTTTTTCTTCTCTCTGTGTCTAGCTGTTAAAAGACAGGTCAGGAGGTTTTCCTTCTTTCTTTTTTTTCCTCCCCTATATGTCAAGCTCATGAAAGAAGCAGACACTTGGTATATACATTTTGGAAAGATCAGAAACGGCTACCTCCTGATAATACATTTCAAGTGGATATAATGCATTCTAACTTTCTGCTGGTTGACTTTTTAAAACCTTTGCATATTTATTACATAATAATCTGCCCTTTTCTTAACCCCAAATTGACACTTGATTGTTAACGTTATGTAACTGAAAAAAAAATCTGTGTTCAGAAAGACCCTGATAATGTTAGGGAAACAATTAAGTAATCCCATGAGCCTTTTTAATAAAAAACTCTATGATGGCTAGTCACATAAATGCCTCAATATTCAGTGGGAGAAGTCTGTGAAAATGTTTATGAGGAGAGGTTACATTGAAATGAATATTAAGAATCTATAAACACAGGGTCTTTTTATCTTTCAACAAACCTTTTTCAATATTAGAAAGAAATGAAACCCATGTTTTGTACCAAGCCTCCCTAGTAATTTGTGTGCTCTTGTTATTGGAGATTAACATATGGATTAAAGAACATGATTAAAGGGTTCTAAATTATTGGTTACCAAGTTGAAATGGCACAAAAGTTAAGACAGTATAATACAGCAATCTATTTCATGCAGTATATGTCTTATACCAGTTAATTAGCAGTTTAATTAGCATGATGTTTCATGTTGTGACCGAAGCCATTGGGCTCCCATGGGACCTAATGGAGACAAGGAAAAAAAGGAGAGAAAGCTTCAGAATTGTTGATGTCATATCACATGGCATCAGAATTAAAAATAATACTTCTGGGGTCCCTGGGTGGCTCAGTCGGTTAAGTGTCCGACTTCGGCTCAGGTCACAATCTCACAGTTTGTGAGCTCGAGCCCTGCGTGGGGCTCTGTGCTGACAGCTCAGAGCCTGGAGCCTGCTTTGCATTCTGTGACTCCTTCTCTGCTGCTCCCTTGCTCACACACTCTCTCTCGACAATAAATAAACAATAAAATAATAAAATAAATGAAAATAATATTCCATTTGAGACTGCCTGCCTGGCTCAGTGGGTAGAGCATGCAACCTTTGATCATGGCATCATGAGTTCAAGTCCCACTGCTAAGGGGGTAGAGTTTCCTCAAGAAAGTTTTTTTAAGTTTATTTATTTATTTTGAGAGAGAGAGAGTGTGTGTGCGCACAGGAGGCACAGAGAGAGAGAGATGGAGACAGAATCTCAAGAACACTTTACACTGCCAGTGCAAGGAGCCTGAACTCATCAACCTTTGAGATCATGACCTGAGCGGAAATCAAGAGTCTGATGCTTAACTGACGGGGCCACCCCCAAAACATTTTTTAATGCTTTAAAAACTAATTCTTTATTTAAAAATAAAAAAATACATATGTTCCCCCCCTCCCCCCGAACTCAGAACAGATTTTTTCAAAGGCATTTTATGGTATGAAAGACCCATGAATTAAAAGCATAGCAAATAACTAACCGTGTGATCTTGTTAAATGAACTACATTTTAAGCGGCAAGTGACCACAAATAAATGCCTCAAGGCTTCCCTCAGATAAAACAGAAGTACTCCTCATAATTTTGAGAGCAAACATAAAAGATATGTATTAGGGTAATCATATTTTTGAATATATAATGTGATTCATAGGATTCTATTAAGAGCCATTGAAATGACTGACAAAGGGTTGCATTTTGGAAAGCCACGGTGGAACTTAGCCTTCGGACAGGCCCGAGGAATAAAAACTATGCATTTTAGAAATAATTTATCAAGTGCATGACATGAAAGGGGTCTCTCATCCTTTTCTTCCCTCCCCAGTGAGAACATATTGAGATTGCGTGTGTTTGTCTTTATTGCATAAAATGGAAGCTTCTGCTGAGCCAAAGACAGTCATCCACCAACAGATCGGTTCTGCCTTTTCACAACAGCGTAAAGAATGGGCACAGTTGTTATGAATATTGGGCTATCAAATACAACAAACCTTCTGGGGGCGCTTTGCTCTTCATTTTACCCTGTGGGCAATTCGGAACATGCAAAGAAATAGAATACTTTAAGGATCTGATGAATATCCCCAGGTTTTGTCAAGCTTTTGTTCCAAATCACTGATATCTGCTGGGCTTGTTTCATGGCAATAGAATTAGGCTGTTCATTTCCTGTGAGTTTGCACACCACACGAGGTCCAGAGGACTGTTTTATTCCTTTCAGAAATTTTTCAGTAGCCTCTTTTGGCAGTTAATGTATGGATGCCGTTTGGAACATTGCTGGTTATTACGTCACTCACAGATATTTTATTGTGCACAGAACTGAATAACTATGAAAGTCTCAAGTCTCTGTTATGCAAAATCTTATAAAGAGAAAGCTGTTTAAGTTTTACTGTTTTTTTTCCCCTCTGACTCTTTTCCTCGCCTAACACATCAACTCGAATTGCTCCTTTTTCACTTGGTAGAAATGTTCGGCAAATGGAATAGAAAGCATATACATATTATGAAGTTGTAATTAGTAATCCATAATTAATTATAAGTTCAGTTTTCTGAAAAAAAGGACAAATTTGAATTTGTGATACAAAATAATTCAGTAAACATTTGTGCCAAATGTTCCTAAGATGTTCCTAAGCTTCTTTTCTTTTCAGTTGCATAGTACGCTGTCTTCAGACAATCAGAAAATTACAACTTAATTTTTGCTCTGATAGTTACCTGAAAATGATCTGATCTGAGTGGTCGTTCAGTTTGAATGTATTTACTATGAATTGCAATTAGGATATTTGTTCATTCTTGGATTTCCTATAAAAATATATAATTTAAATGCATATCATTCATAAAATTATATAAAAATATATAATTTAAATGTATATAAACATAAATTAAATATTTATTTATTTTTTGAGAGAGAGAACATAAGCAAAGGAGGGGCAAAGAGAAAGAGACAGAATGTGAAGCAGGCTCCAGGCTCTGAGCTGTCAGTGCAGAGCCCCAAGCAGGGCTAGAACCCACAAACCGTAAGACCTGAGTCATGAGATCTGAGTCAAAGTCCGATGCCCAATCAATTGAGCCACCCAGATGCCCCTATAGTTCATAAATTAAATGAACACCAATTATGGACTAGTCTTGGAGACTTTGGGCAATTTACTTAACCTTTCATGCATGTATTTAAGTGGGGATAGTAGTCTCATAGCATTATTAGGTGATGAGGATGAATTACTATGTTATGTAAGTAAGGTCAGAATTAAATTAATATATACATTTATTGCAACTGCCTAGCATAAAGTGATCAAGTTTAAATAACAGTATTATTAAAGAAAGGCTCAAAACTGTGACACAGGTCACATAGCTATTCACGAGTTGAGCTAGGATTCCAGAAGCAGTCTTAATGCAATGTGGGATGGTGCCTGCCACATGGAAGGGGTGTCTAAGTGTTATCTGCTGCCAAAAACAGACATATAGGGCTTCCAAAATCGTATACTAGTCACGATTAGGCTAGGATCCAAACTGCAGGTGTATCTGACTTTAAATCCTGATTTCCTTAATTAAGCCTTTACAGGAATCTAAACGTGATTTTAGGACTGTTTATTGGTATAGATTTCACAATCTTTATGAATAAGCTTCCTGTTTCATGTGGCTTTGAAAAGATGTTTTTGGAATTATTTAGAAAATGCAACCATGCTATGAAAACTGAGAATATAATAACACATCATCAAATATCAGTGCAGACGTTGAGCTGTTTCTAGGAGTATCTCTTTGGATTTAGACATTATTCCTTACAAGAAATACTGAGAAATATGTAACAGGTGTTTTTTGTTTTTTTAGTAGACCTCATCTGGCTGTTTAGGTAAGCTCATAATCCCAGTTGCACTTCCACTTTCTTTGAATATTTGGAATTCTATGAATTGAAGGTGTCTGGCTGTCTCGGGGAGCACCATATGGTACAGTGACATGCTCTTGTCAGTCATTGCCATATCATTTTTGTTGTCATTCAGTTTGTTTAACTCTGAGATTTGGGAATGTTTTTATTTCAGTTGTCCTCAAATATTTTACTGTAATTTTCTGTTAACTTGTTTTAAAAGAAAGGTTACCATTGGATCTTTATATTGACTACTTTTCATGTAGGTGGTTGTAAGGTCCACCTGTGTCCCGCATAGTTGCCGTTACATATTGTTTAGTTGAATTTGAAGATGATATGCCCTAACGACCGTTATTACAAGTATTCCACTCACTGCGCCATCTAGCAATATTGGATCATAACAATATGTGCTTTAAAAAAAAAAAAAAAAGCTTTCTCTCTCTCTCTGTGCTACTGGTGACTGTTCAAGACATGCAAAATAGATCATGGTTAGGCATGGAAAACATAGGTAGACTGCTATTAACGTTTGTGTACAAATTACACGTAGTGGTCTGCTATTACACTGAAGGCTGCAGTATCGCGTACCTTGCTGCCCAGTGTCCTCCAAGGACAGGACAGCTTACTGCTTCTTAGTCCCTGTTCAGGAACACGTAGTGCCCATTCATGTCTCATAAGTACATTTCAGGTTCCTTCCTCTAGAATTCTAATTCCCTACCTCTAATTCTCCTCTCACATTTGTAGTTTCCATTCATCTTTTTTGTGAGCTCAGTGTTCCAGCTAAGCCTGGTGACTTTCAGGTGACTTTACCTGCTTTATACTTTCCTACCAGTTTATCGTAAGCTATAGTACCACCTCCTCCTGCAGTCCTTTGTTTTTCTAACTCTACATGAGGGAATCTTACCTTCCCTCTTTTCCTGGTTACCAAGTTGTTCAGGCTAATTTTAAGACATTTTAGGGGAATCTGGGTGGCTCAGTCTGTTAAGCGTCCGACTTCGGCTCAGGTCATGATCTCATGGTTTGTGGGTTCGAGCCCTGCGTCAGGCTCTATGCTGACAGCTAGCTCAGAGCCTGGAGCCTGCTTCAGATTCTGTGTCTCCCTCTCTCTCTGACCCTCTGATCCTCCCCTGTTCGTGCTGTCTCTTTCTCTCTCAGAAATAAATAAAAACATTTAAAAAATTTTAAAAAAACAGCATTTTATCTGTGTGGTTTTATGCTACCTAAATCTTCCTATCTTTAATGATGAAATATTTTGATGGAATATTTTGAAAGGGTATATGCATATTATGTCTTTGCTACACTAGAATCTCTTCACTGGGAAGAACCAAGCCTGATTCATAGTTATTATCTCTTTCTCATTTTTGCAAAGTGTCTTGCTTACCAGTAGATTAGCAGATGCTTGATTGAATTCATTGGATTCTATAGATGTAAATTTTGGGTGATTCTAAGATATTCAATAAAACATATAAATATTAGTCATTCAATAAATATTGAGTTTCTACCCTTGATTAGGTACTGTGGATATTCCATTTCTATAAAATATTAAATGCTAGGTAACACAGGTGTGAAGATGTGCACATACTTATGTACATATACGTCACAAATTATATGGGTTCTGTTAGAGCTCATATCCCTCTGTGTCACTCAGGATCTACTCTACTGCAGGCACTCTACCGTTAGCAAGATAAGTGAGATGTGAGAGATGTGAGAACCATGTGGTTCCAAGAGGAAGGACTCTGGTGGACAACAAGTGGGTGCCAAGGCAGGAAGTTATAAACGAAGTCTGGAGAGTAGATCAGCATGTATAAGGCATTAGATTCATGTTATGGAGATACAACTTGACGCTGGGAGAAATGGAAGTGATACAGCAGAGGTCTTTAAAGACTGAGGAGTAGTGACCCTGATTTGTTAGGAGAATAACTTTCAAAGCAGTGCAGAGGAAGCACTAGAGAGGAAGAAACAATTGACCCTAATGGGATTTGAGCTGCACTTTAACTGAAACATAGCTCTCCTGGACTTGGAATTCAGTGCTATTAGCTGCCATACTTTATGTAGAATACAAAGTCTTAGAGACAACTAGTCTCTTTGGTCATTTCTTGGCACGGATACACTCCTCTGCCCTAGAGCCTTCTTTCTTTAGTAGAGGAATTAGGATAATTAATACCAAAAGGAAGACAATTTAATGCATGGTTTTTAAAATCAATAGACATAAAACCATTCTTTGAAGATGGAGTTCAGTTCAACTTGAACTGTTTATGTGTGACAATATCGCAAATCTGTATGATGTTTGGGAAGAGATACAAAACATGATTTTAATACAAAATTCCTTTGCTCCAATGCTGTCAAAAGAGACTTTCCTTGATGTTAAGCTATGATCTCAAATGAAGTCATGCCTTGGAGGGTATCTTGAGGTGAAAGCTTCAAGCATCATCACTCAGCAAATCCATGGAGTCCCATTTTTAACTGTCTCATTGCCTGAACTCATGTTCCAGCTATAAGCTGATTTCTATTTCAGACCTTATCCAGAAGTATTTTTGTGTTTATTTTATTTTGCTGCATACGGTTAAAATATTTTCAATGATTTCTTTTTGCTCTTTGTGTTTCATGGCTTAAGAAAAAAAAAGAATTTACACCACAAATAATACAGATATGATTTTCACTGCCCTATAGTTTCTAGGGCTTGCTGTTTTTTTTTTGAAAAAAAAAAAAAAAACAACACATAGGATTTCATTTGTAGTAAGACAGTTCTGGCAGTTTTTTGACAGCAAAATTTTAAGGATCATCAATATTGAAGGGCACAGGCTGCGAGGTTGCTGGGGGTTTTTTCTCTCTCTTTCTTTTTTCACCTTTAATTCCAATTAAACGATATTGTATTAGAGCGGATTCTTTCTGCCTGGGTGTTTTCTGTCTGATCTTTGGCTTGCAGTCAAGGAAATTCAGCTTCCGTCTGTTAGACTGAAAGGGCTTAGAGTCTGCCAAGGGCTACCTCGTGTTTCAAGAATTTAGAAGCCCTGGTCTATGAATAATGATTAATGAGTGGCGCTTATATTGTTAAATCTTTCAAGAAAAATGTCTTGTAAAGTTATTCTCTGTTGCTGAAACCATTCTTATTTTCTACATAATGCAGAGGTTGCATATACCATATCTATGCAAAACTTATAACCCATGATTGTATGTATAAATATCCACATTCATAATGCACAATTTTCAAAATACCAGATTTATGCCTTACTATGAAATTTATGTAAAGTCCTGTATAAATCATATTCAGTATGTTTTATCATATAATTTTTTATAAGAGATTGTATTTTTGTTTGAAATTTTTATTGTTTTTGATAGGGTTCGGAAGGAATGCCATCATGCTTTTAATGTGGCTGTTACCTATGGTGTGACAATTTAAAATTTTCTAGCTAATATCACTATGAAAGGGTACAGCCTCTACTATAGCATATTGTCAGAATATCATATCATTGGATATAATTTAGGATTTCTTAACGCTTGGTTTGCAAATTCAGAATATAACTTTTATTGATATTAAAAGTAACATATATCAAGAATACTAATGTCCGTGTTGAGTCATGTACTGACTTGCTGAAGAATTAACCAATGAGGTATAAAGGCATAAAAGCACTAGATTATTTTGGATGCATACTCTGTCTATCTATCTATCTATCTATCTATCTATCTATCTATCTATCTAAAGTATTTTGAAATATATATTCTCTTCACATATACCTTGCATATATTCAAATATATGTATTAATATATATTTATATCAAATATATATATATTGATATATATTTCAGGGTATATTTTTCTATTCTGAAGATCACCAGAGGGTAAAAATTACTTGATAATAAGTATAGAATACATGCTTTAGCCCAGAAACTGTGCTTACGGCTAAGGATGTACATATGAGAAAGATACTATTTATGCTTTCTTTTTTTTTTTTAATATATATATATATATATTTTTTTAATTTCTAGGAGAGAGAGAGATAGCGTGAGCAGGGGAGGGTCAGAGAGAGAGAGAAGGAGACACAGACTCTGAAACAGGCTCCAGGCTCTGAGCTGGCAGTCAGCACAGAGCCCGACGCGGGGCTCGAACCCACAAACCGCGAGATCATGACCTAAGCGAAAGTCGAACGCTTAACTGACTAAGCCACCCAGGCGCCCCAGTTTGCTTTCAACAATCCAAGACAGTCAGATGCGTTAGAAGTGCTATAGAAGGACAGAGATAAGGAAAGAAAGTGAAGACATTCAGGAAATGCCTAATAAAAGAAGAACCTTTTTAGCTGAATCTTGTAACACAATAAGTTCACTTACACTTAGGAAGGAAGAAAGACATTGCAGCTGGAGAAGAAATTATGAGCAAAGTAGTGAAAATGTCAAACTTCCTTGCATACTTGGTGAAATCACATAATCCAGTGTGGTTAGAGTGTAGGAAACATGGGATGGGTGAGTCACAATGAACTGGAAAGAACAAGTAAATTCAGCTCCAGAAAAAGCCTTGAATTGTATGTGTTTACTCTGTAAGTATTTGTAAGTCACTGAAAGTTTTCAAGCAAGAGTCTAACTCAATAAGTGTTTAAAATGATGACTTTATTGGTGAAATGGAGGACAGTTGATAGTAAAAGTGCTGGAGAAAAAGACACTTGTCAGGGGACTCATACAGTCGATAAAACCTCATAGTGTGATTCTGATGCATGATGTGAGACAGATAAAGACATGTATGTATCAAAGGATGTAAAGTATACATGATTAGAGACTGGAGGAGAAAGAAGAGAAAAATAGGATTAAAAAAGAAGTTTATTTCAGATTTTAGTATTGAACATTTTAATTAAAAAGTGGAGTCTGAAAAAAAGTGGAATTTGAAAAGTAAGAGAATAAGATTGGGAAGGGGAAAAATTAAAAAGTTCATGTACATTTAGTGACAGGTGACTGCAAAGAAGTATATGAGATCACTGGGGAACATAGAGCGAAAATGGAAGGAGGTAAAGGGCCATTGGTGAGCCACAGTGAAGGTAACATAAAGCAGTAGCAAAATAAGTGTAGAATATGGAAAGATTGGGTGATGAATAGCAAAGATGAAAAGTGTTTTAGTCAGAGTATAGTAGACCTACTAATTATAACATATCAGAAACAATAATAATAGCAAAAATTGACTTCACCCTTATTAGGCACTAGATTTTACACTAAAAATATTACATAGATTAGCTCATTTAATACTAATAACACAATTTGTTTTCAAGCTATAGAAACCAAATTTATCACTTAATATTTTAAACTAAAGATAGCTTTGGGAACCATGAGGTGGAGCTTGTGAAGTACTAGTGGTAGAAGAAGGAACATGGCCAAGAAAAAGAAAAGTTTATTCCAGCTCCAGTGGGTTGAGATAAATTCAGGGGTTAGTAGGAATTGGTAAAGTCTCTTTCCGATACTGCTCCTGAAATGACTTAAATTCAGTTATGTTAAAATGCATTTCATCACTATGCTCACTGATCAAACTCCATCGGAATGCCAAAATGTCCTTTTCAGGCAATTTATCAACCTTTTGGTTAAGGAAAGGCAGCACACTTTGAGTAACAGTCTTACCAGACTGAATTCAGTGGATAAAAAGTAATTTGCTCAAAGGAAACCTGGCTGTCCTTAAAAGTGACCCTGGCATCCCCAGTTTAAATGTGTGAGAGCTAAATCTTAGAGAAGTTAAATACCTGCCCGAATTTAAGCAGTTCATAGGTGAGTGAGTTGATATTGAAGCCACATTCCCAGAATTCAGATCAACAAAATTAAAGAGTGAGAAGAAAGACGTCTGCACAGTGTGTCTAATAGATTCATCAGCATGGTCACCAACTTAGAGTACATCGAGTTTCATGGAAACCGTTTTAAGTAAGCAGAAGCATTGAATGCAACTTACTTTGCCAAGAATTTTGCAGGAGAGAAAAGGAAACAGTAATTCGGTGATGGAAGAAATGAGGAAAGGGCTTTTTTACAATATAAGGAACTTTAGGTAGGTTCATAGGGTGAAAGAAAGAGGTTGAACAGAAATCAGAAAGCCCACTGAGGAAATAAGATCTTGTCAGAGGCAGGAAGGAGTGGAATCAAAAGGTCAAATGGATAAAATAATGAGGATTCTTCCAAGTGGCTAAATGAAGATCCAGTGAGTGGAAATACAGGTGAGTTTGGAGAAGTAGAGGAGGGAAAGAGAGGGAGTTCATGCCTGACGGCCACAATGTTCGCAGTAGTAGGAGGTGAAATTGAGGTTGAAAGGAGACCGGGATGGGGGAGTGGGGTGCATCTGAGGAGGGTGTGGTGGGAACAGTTTCTGTGTGGATTGAGAACACCAGCCAAGTAGAAATGAACACTAGGGCTGTAAGCCTCTCTGAGAGTTCAGCTGACATTGGGAATCATAAATTTGTAGCAGAGTCCATCAGCGTGGTTATTCCATTTTCTCACTAACTTGTGGCAATCCAGGAGGAGGAGTTGGAGAGCAAACAGATGGTGGTATGATTTGGTAATGGGATTGGCAAGGCAGCTGTGAGAGGTCAAAGAAGGGAAGAATCAATTGCATCCGTGAGAGTTTGGTGTCAGGGGGGGGCCAAGCCAGGAAGAACTGGAGACTGTTAGAAAATGGAGAGGCAAGACAGTGCAGAGTATCAGCCTTTGAGGCCCAAGCAAAGCTTCTGGGCCTCTGGGACCTCAGCACTTCCATCATCAGCTTTATTCACTAAACCAATACCATTAGGCCCTCCCCCCCCCTTTTTTTTTGTCACTCAGACATCCCTTTCAAAGATTCCCCTTTTCAAAGCCTGTGAATGTGAAATTAGGCTTTTGAAATGTAATCTGAAATCACAAATATTATATATCTGGATTCTGGTTGCTTATTTTAAAATGTGATGAACAAAGTGTCCTGACTAAATAGGTACTGCATTCCTAGACCCAAACCAGCACATATGGTCACAGTCTTCATCTATTTGTAAAATAAATTTCAGAATTCCAATTTGTGAGAAGATTTCTGATCTTAAATGTTTTGGAAATTCCAAAGCGAGGCACTTAATTAGAGCCTCCATTTTTGGGGAATTTCAAGCAACAGAGGTCTCAACCTTAGTTCTTTCTTTCTTTTTTTTTTTTTTCTGAAGGGACAAAAATGTGCAGTGACAGTGGACTCTTTGGGAGCCTACAGTGACAGGGGCGGTTGCTTTTCTCAGCTGGTGTAGGAGGGAGGGGTGGGCAGGCCTGTAGGCACATCTTTGTGTTTGGATCTGCAGAAGATGCGTGAGCTCCGAACACGAACAAAAGCCGTGGGATGGATAGACGGGATGTCAGTACCAACTACATAAACAAACACATTGGGAAGGAGTTCGATGCAATTACCAACATTGATTATACAGAGAGAGTATGATCGATAGATTCCAAATGTCACAAAAAGTCACTATAAATTGTATTTCCTGGTCTAAAACATTCAGTAGTTTTTTTTTTTTTAATTTTTACAGATTTGTTATGATGTTTGAATAAATAACTGTTTTCTGCTTCCTTACTGACAAGTAAAGCAGAAAAAATTTTCAGGGTACCTATTGGCATCTCCCTCTCATTCTTCTTCTTATTTTTCCCCCTTCAGGATAACTAGGCACAATTCCTAAAAGAACACCATTTGGCCAATTTCCATCTGGCATCTTTCCCCTCTTATTTTCACTGGAAAGTGTGGAGTCTGGTTTTTAATGCTATTTCTGAATAAATTCAAGCTTTCAGTTCAACACCCGTTCTCCCCCCTGTTTCTCATATAAGCAGTTACCTCTTCTTGTGGGAAAAATAAACATAACTGTGGACTCTGGGTAGAATCAGATAAAAACAAATGGTAGAAATATGGGCTTACTAATTTCTAGTAATCTCTTGTAGGCTGTGGAGTACAAATGTGTCATGTGAAAAGTTCCGTCTGTGCAGAAGAATTGAGTGTTTTACACACAGATAATTAGAAAATTGTCAAGACGTATGTTGCCTTTTACAAACGTTTTTGTATTTATTGTTTTGCAGATGATACCAAAAATTATCATGGTGCTGAATTATGAAAAACCTCTTGACTTAGAGGTCTTCATCAATGACTAATTGCTACTATTTGTAACCACTTTAAAAGCAAATAAAGCACCCATCTGGTAATTCTATTAATGGTTTCTATATTAAAATGGCTGTTGGCCCCCAAAAAGAAAATATGCAATTATGAAATATTCATACTTGACTCACTATTGAAAAGCTTACAAATGGATCTGGAAAAACAGAGTTTATCATTTCTTTTTCATTCTCTATGAAGCCTCTAACCTTTTAAAAATTAGCTTGGATTAACGACGTAGCTACATATACTCAACAAAACGGAAAATTAAAGGAATTATCTAAATAAATGAAGACAAAAAAAGAAATGCTCAAAATTAATGATTTGGGTAGCAGTATCAGCTGCCTTTCTGCCCCTACTTTTCTGTGTTTTCCACTGTAGGACTCATAGGCGTTGAAAAACCCAGGCCTTTCCACTGAAAAGAGGGGAAGAGAAATGCTAGTTTTGACCCTACTAATTTGTAACTCTGACCCGGAAGGGAAATTCTACATGTCTCTGAGACTTGGTTTTTGTGGTGGTCAAGTGGGAGCCATGTCTCTGCTTGTCTTCATGTATTTTGATATTTTAACTAAAACAGTTGACCATTTTATTTTCATATTTCACAATACACATGAAAATTGTGCTTGTGAGTGCACAAGCATGCGTGTGTGTCCTACCTAACTCCTCTGCAGAAACTATTCTCTATTTGATAGGAAGGGGGAGCCAATCTTCCTTGCCGTGCTGTTAGAAAACAACCAGAGTCACAGCACCATGACCTCCTGTTGAAGTAGAAGATTCTCGTGTCTCATTATTTGTCTGATCGAGTCATTCCTGGCCCAGTGGGAACCATCATGGGACAGCAAGAGGTCTTATTGGGGGCCCAGGCATCATTGGCATGTAGCTTCCGATAGGTCCCATCCCAGGAGGAGGGGGGCCCATGATTGGCATCATAGGAGGCCTGCCTTATGGGGTAAGGGCATCATACCAGCAGAGGAGGACCTGGAGACTGGGAGTGGAGAGGAGGCAGGATCATTGCCCCTATAAGGGGAGGAGCAGAGAATGGAGGAGGAGGTATCTTTCCTTGTTGAAATGCAAGGATGGTTTCATCTATCAGTTCTGTGCCTGCTCTTCCATCCATTTCTGATGGTAATCTTCTGCACCCTGTGTTTCCTACCACTGCGGCGTGTCTTCCTCACAGATGGAGGGTCACAGGTGGGGTATGTGTCACCAGAGTCACAATAAAACTCAGGCAGTTTGCTCTGTAGGCTGTTGGCCACTTGAGTCCAGATGCCGTCCGGAAATGACCTCCCTGCTAGTCTTTAGTACTGACATGAGGGACTGAAGACATGAAAAATGTGAGCATGTTTGGTCAAATTCAGTCCCTTGCAGGAGGCAGAGAGAGTACACACAAGCTTCTGAAATAGGACAGTCATTATCGTCCACATAGACGGAAACATCTTATCACTGAGGAGGAAGGCTACCAGAATTGCTCCATCACTGCTTCCTTCTGAGCTTTGGCCCCTTGGAGGTTTGTGAATATTTGCTAACTTCACACCTCCTATTGTATGGACCTATGAGGAGAAACCAATTCTCCTGCCTGCCGCCTGCCTTTGATCCCTCCCCCCAGCTCACCCCGAAGAGGCAGAGTGGGCGGGCCTAATTTACATCATTTAAGACACATCCCATCCCAGGCCAACCTGCCCCAGAGTCTGCACCTTTTCTGATTTTGTGATGCTATCTCACCTCTGTTTGCCTTTTACATGCTTCGAATGCATGTTCTTTTTTTCTTCCGGCTACATTTTTACTGTTCTTCAATATGTAGCTCAAGTGTGTATGGTAGGATTGTAAGTGACTTAAGTTTTTCTTCTTTATACTTTGCTTTTTTAGTTGTTTTCATGATTTTATTAACAGAAACCCCAAGTTCCTCACTTGCAACCTGAATCAGAGTTAGGAGCCCTCACGTCTTTTTCTGGCACAAATGTTTACTTCTCCTAATACTTATCTAAGTGTGAGATAAGGGACTGTTTGTCTCACTAGACAGATCTTCTGCAGTATATAGTTCTTTGTATCTGCTACGATATCTGTAATAGAGATTACTTACACATCAGTTGAATGAATGAGTATACACATAGTTTATGTATATAGTTTATTTTAATGTAGTAAGTAGATATAGGACAATATTAAATAGCTAATAATCATTTAGATCTGTTGTTACTATAATATCTTACACACAAGTCCTTAGTTTATTTTTTTGCTTTTACACTCATTAGAAATAGATGATAACAACAAATTGTATTATTATAGTTAATAAATAAAAATGTAATAGATAATTGATGCAAGCTCTTGTAAATTGTAATTTTTAAGACAACTGCTCATTCTCTCATTTAATTGTTGAGTTTCATCTTGAACCTGTGGCTAACCCTCGGCAGTCAAGGTAAAATCACTATGGCAGTATAAGGACACGAGTCAGAAAATCCAATGGTGACTGTTGGTAATGGATTCCCACTAGGGATAATTTCCAGCAATTTGGCCATTTCAAATCAGACCTGAGGTTGGGACAGCTGAATATATTTGAATGACAATCAGAAGCTTCTCATGATCCTCTCATTGGGAAGATGCTTCTACTTGAAAAAATATTTCAGACTGGCAGTCAGTGGCATCTGGTATGTACTGGCAAAGATAAGCACAAATTGCATTCAGTCTGAATCAACAGCTATTTACTATCCACCAAATAATGCATGAGTCTATGTATATACAAAAGTGCATAAGACCTTGCCTCATTCTTTGAAAAACTCACAAGCTTTTGAGTGGTAAAACATAATCAATTACCTAAGAAAGGGTGAAATCTTGATCATCAACATTCAACAAACATTTCTTAAGGGCTGCTCTTTGCTTAGCACTGAGCTGAGTGTTAATAAAGTGCTTTGGGGAAGAAAGTAGTATAAAATCTTTAACTCTGGCATTGGAGTCGGATGGGGGAGCACTAAGATAGATTTGTCTTTCCTTGGGCATGGTAGGTACAATACTTTGAACCCAGAATACTTTTAGGAACCAATGTTTTAACTTCTTTTAACATCAGAAGAAAAGACCTTTTAGGCCAAATAAAATGTTTTAATATGTAATATTAATGTATTCATCTTTTTCCCAAGGGTCATAATATATAATTTGTAAGATTTTCTAATAATGAAAGTGCTCCACAAAGGCAAAGAGCCTAGGGTCTGTGAAAGTCACACGGGGCTCTCTGTGGAGGCAAGTGGAAGGCCGAAAGGGGTCAGGAGACAATTCAAAGCGCCTGAAATGGGCCTTGAAAGAACAGTACCATTTTACTAGGTAGAGGACAGGAGAAAGTTAGACAAAGCCAAGGCCCCAACTAGTGAAAGTAGAGTGAGAGAATTCAGAGGTGCACAAATCATGGTCTCCAAATTAAAGTTTCCAGTTCAGGGGACAGAGATAAGTATATGCAAAGGACAAGTGACATAAAAGGAGATGTGTGCAGGGGCACTTGGGTGGCTTAGTCGGTTAAGCGTCCGACTTTGGCTCAGGTCATGATCTCACGGTTCGTGGGTTTGAGCCCCATGTCGAGCTCTGTGCTGACAGCTAGCTCAGAGCCTGGAGCCTGTCTTCAGATTCTGTGTCTCCCTCTCTCTCTGACCCTCCCCTGCTCACACTGTATCTCTCTCTCTCTCTCTCTCTCTCTCAGAAAT
The DNA here is from genome assembly GCA_017311185.1 of Proteles cristata cristata. Classification (NCBI taxonomy): domain Eukaryota; kingdom Metazoa; phylum Chordata; class Mammalia; order Carnivora; family Hyaenidae; genus Proteles; species Proteles cristata. Next base: position 552,648 of record JAESUZ010002627.1, read on the forward strand.
AAATAAAACATTAAAAAAAAAAAAGGAGATATGTGCCTATTTCAAGAATGGGGAATGAGACACCTGCTTGTGAGTCTTTAAGATTCCTGAGAATTAAAGCTTTACAATTAGAAGGTATAACAAATACAACTATTTAAACATCTAGCATTGTAAAATTCTCCATTTTCTGGCATGTGATATTTGTTTGGGAGTAGGGTGGGTGATAGTGTGGCTTGGAGACTGTCTTCAAGCCCTGAAGTCTTTACATATCGATAACTATGAATTTATCACTATTTGTTTCATTATTCTCCACATACATTTTGGAAATATTGCCAATAATATTGCATCTCAAAGTTACATTTAAAATAATGAAAGCATTTTTCCCTCAGAAATTCACTCAGAATTACTTGAATACTCTACTTAAAATGTGAATTCTTCTGTACATTGTATACAAATGTTTGCTAATAAGTCAATAAACTTTCTAGGACAAATTCAAAATCCTAACTTGATAAGTGAGTCATTTTATAGTTCATACTGGTGAATTCTGTTAAACTATTTTCAAAATTTTAGAGCAGAAAATTTCAGTCTAACATATACTATTGTTTTTATTCTCTTCTAGCTTTAATCAGTTCCTTGAAGGATATATTCTCCCTATCCAATTTTTTTTTGTTTTATTTATTTATTTTGAGAAGGAGGGGAGAGGCAGGGAGAGAATCCTGGCACAAGCCTGACACAGGGCTTGAACTCATGAATCATGAGCTTATTACCTGAGTCAAAATCAAGAGTTGGTCGCTTAACCGACTTAACATCCAGGCACCCCTCCCTTTATTTTCTAAACCCGATTCTCAGTACTCTCTTTTCCCCCTCTCTCTCATATTACAAAGGGAAAACATTATTCATCTAATTTATTTTGAGACAATAACATTAAGGCTACTTACATTTTTCTTCTTATTACAAAAGCGGTAGTGAATAGTAGGTGAGCTGATGAATTTAATTTTTCAACTAAGTAAACATGCGCATATTGAATTCTCTAACTGTCATAAATATAATCAGAGCTTTAATTAGAAAATGAAGGAATATAATTCTAAGCATTATGAAGATATATTTGGTTTCTGGTGGTTAAAAGTCGAAGAAGATGAGGAAACTCAATCAGAATACCATCGTTTGGCTCTATCCTGAATAGCACTTGTACTGATCAGTCATACTGAGCATATAGGAGAGGCCAAAGGCTGTGCAGTTCTTCTGGTTGGTGATAGCATCATCTTCAAACCTAAGGGATACTAACCTCTCCTATGAGAAATTATTTGGACTGTCAGTTCTTGAAATGGATGCTTTTAAATATGAAGAAAAATCCAGTTCTTGAAACATTTTTTTGCAGTTGTTGCATATTTATTTGCAACTCTGAAATTTGTAAAAGGGAGGCAGACCGAAGCATGAGTAAAAAGTGAACTACTCATTTTGGAATGTTACTTACTGAGGAAGTTTGAAGAATTCCATCAGTCTTTGGATCCCTCCAAATAAATGCACTTGTTCACTCAAGAAAATATGCTAAGACAGCAAGTGTAGGGCTGTATGAGGTGCACTCCCTGTCTTCAAGGAGTTTGTAGACCAGGTAGGGGAAACGGAAGCACAGTGGAAAAGTACAATATGAGTAATACTCCATCCTCTACTGTGGAGAAAAGACACTGAACTCGGGTTTACCGATCAGTGAAGTCAATTTCAGCTTGCTTACATTTTTTTTTTTTTGATGAATTGGGTAAATTTTTCAGAGTCGTATACCTATATTTACATATATTATATGTTTATAATATATTTACTATTTATTACTATGTGTACTATACATATGACATATTTCTAGTATATTTATATATATTAAATCTGTAATACATACATAGTTAGATACACAAGAGGATGGCAAATGCCATTTGAAATACCGTTGGAAATTTTTTTCATTTGGCTTTTGCAGATTTTTCTGTAAGATTTAATTTCATACAAAATCCACAGTAAAAATTTCATTTATCATATGAATCTCTCTTGTTGACTCACTTAGTTATGATTTCCTTTAGTTTATTTTACTCTTCAGTGAATTGCTTTAAAACTGTATGAAATACAGTATTAATTCTGTTTTATTTATTCTTTCTTCTCCGAACATCATTGTTTGGTGTACTTTTACCTTATTCTGGCCTACAGTAAATATTTCCTTTACCTACTTGATTTTCTTTTCATATGAGGAAGTTCCTTTGTATTAAAAATCTCCATTGACTCTTGTTTAATATTCATTGCACTGTAATTAAACCTGGTACAAAGACATGTAGAAACAAATCATGTGAGTCCTAGCTCGTTGTGAAAGATATCTAAGGCTTAAAAAAATGATATTTGCTTTATGTAATTTTATTAACTAAATATATTCTTTAGGTTTTGGAATGAGTTACTAGCTTCTCACGTATAATTCCCAATGTAAGGGTGAAAGAGTATATTGGAGTCTATTTTTTCCATAATTTTTAATTAAAACAAAATGTGTTAATTAAGACTCATGAGGGGCGCCTGGGTGGCTTAGTCGGTTAAGTGCCCGACTTTCACTTAGGTCATGATCTTGCGGTTCGTGGGTTCGAGCCCCGCATCGGACTCTGTGCTGACTGCCAGCTCAGAGTCTGGAACCTATTTCAGAATCTGTATCTCCCTCTCTCTCTGACCCTCCCCTGCTCACGCTGTCTCTCTCGCTCTCCTAGAAATAAATAAAAATACTAAAAAAAAAAAAAAATTAAAAAAAAAAAAAAAGACTCATGAATTTAGCATCTGTTTTCCTGTATTATGTTTGGAGTGATGGGAATGTAAAAAATAGGATAAGACTCTATCCCTGTACTAGGTGGGTTTAGAGAATACAAGCACGAAATAAATAGCACTACAGAAATAAAGAGAATAAACCTAACTTGTAACTTATATGAAGACTATAAATATATGCGTGCATTTTTATTTGTTAGTACAGATTGTGTGTGTGTGTGTGTGTGTGTGTGTGTGTGTGTGTATGCCTGTGCATGCATATATAAAATATAATGAAAAAGTCAGGGAAATATATGCAGGATCTCACTAAAGATAGAATTTTGAGCAAAACTATTAAAACAATGTAAATGAATTCATTTAATATACTACTAAACAATCTCTTAATTACATAGGGACACAGATCCAATGAGTGTCCTGATAATTATTCATTTGCAATATTTTGTAGATAATCAGTTGTTTTGTTTATCTTCTTTATTGTTGTCTTTCTTTAGAGTAAACTCAAAGAATACTTCCAGTGAAGTTTTGCCAAATGGGCCTAAAATGTTTTTTAAAATATATTGTACACATTTAAAGAAATTCAAATGATGTCAGGATCTCTCTTGAGTTTTTGTACAATGCTGCTAGTGGCATATTTTGCTTTAAGATATATTTTCACTTCTAAAATCCCTGAAGTACTCCTCTCCTGCAGTGACTGACTTTGTAGAGAATAGTTAAAGAGGAATTTAAATTTAAAAGGTGCAATTTGAAACACATTTTCTTGTGTCAAGTTTTGACACTGACCTTTTAAAATATGTAAGCAGGGATTTTCCTCTTTAATTACGTTGCTTATTTTAAATTAAATCTATACTGCAATTCTTTACAAAATGAAGTAAAATTTTAGAATGAGATTTATTTTACCTCTCTTAGATTTGGGAGTGGGAAGTGCATATTTTTTACCATGGAATTCAGAAATACTTTTGAAACAGCTTTTCATCTCTTCATTTAGGTGGTGGAAAACAAAACACTCTCCGAACTGAGAAAATTTACAAAAATGTATATGTGCCTTTCAAGATAAGATTTAAGTGAATTTAAATCAGGATTTTACTGTAAAGAGAAGAGGGAAAAGATACTAATGGATAGGCATTCATCAGAAAAAAATGGGGAAGGGGACATTTTTGGAGTTTCTCTTCAGCGTTTTCATTAAAGGACTTTTGCCCATATTATAACATAGAAGAACCTCATGAGTCCGCATAGTCCTGAGTTATCAGAGTACCAGATTCCTGCATCACTTTGCCAGAAATGCAATGTACAGACCAATAGAGTACAGAGTGGCCAAATCAAGGCAAGTTATTGGCTGTATGGATCCTTCTTAGATATTAGGTCATTTGGCTGTGCAATCTCTATTTTGAGAAACTTTGTAGAAAAAAATTCTTCAATTAAGACCACGGCAGCTGTGGTATAAGAGAAGAAAACAAGATCTAGAATTAAATACGTGGATCTGAATCGACGCCTGATACTTACTTGTTCTGGGACCTTGAACAGGTTATCAAAACTTTGCATATTTCATCTCCATTTGTTTTATTGGATTTTGTGAGGGCTCAAAGCAAAATAGTTTCTGAGACTTTTATTCACAGTACTCATAATTTGAGATCCTTTCTGTATGTTTCAGTATAGTGAGTTTTTATACTATTTTCATATTTAAAATTTAGTTCTTAGACCTTAGTTTAATTATTAGTGAGGTCTAAGATAAAGGAGGCTGTGATACACATTAAAAATCTGGATTTAATGGGCGCCGGGGTGGCTCAGTGGGTTAAGCGTCCGACTTTGGCTCATGATCTCACGGTTCCAGCTCTGCATCAGGCTCTGTGCTGAAAGCTCAGAGCCTGAAGCCTGTTTCCAATTCTGTGTCTCTCTCTCTCTGACCCTCCCCTGCTTATGCTATCTCTCTCTCTCTCAGAAATAACTAAAACATTTAAAATTTTTTTTAAAAAATTGGATTTCAATTTTTCCTTTTGTCTGCATGTATCTGTTTTATAAATTTCACTAAGTAGGTATAGAAAAATACATATAAGAATGATATAAGGCAATAAAGGATTAGGGACTTACATAGTTTGTTAAAGAACTTGCATTTTCTTAAAAGAAATTTAATGTTTGCTTTATTTTTGAGAGAGAGAAAGACAGAGCATGAGCAGGGGAGGGGCAGAGAGAGAGGGAGACACAGAATCTGAAGCAGGCTCCAGGCTCTGAGCTGTCAACACAGAGCCTGATGCGGGACTCAAACCCATGAACCATGAGATTGTGACCTGAGCCCAAGTTGGACCCTTAACCAACTGAACCACCCCACCCAGGCGCCCCAAAGAATGTGCATTTTTAAATCCCATTGGCTTTTCCTTTCAATGAACTCTTCAGTGATTACATTTTTTCAGGAGACGCTGTGGATTTTTGTTAAAAAGCTTTTGTTTTGTTTTGTTTTTGTACAGGGGCATGCATGCTATTGCATTGTTTTGTTTAATTTTCTGCTATCTCTTCTGCATGGCAAAGAGTGTCTAAAGACTCTTAATTAGTCTCTCTGCTTCTAACCCTGACCCCTACTGAAATCTATTTTTAAAGCTGTAGGCAGAATAATTCTTGCAAAATATGATTCAAATTACTCCTCTGTTTAGAACCCTCCAGTGACTTCCCATCTCGCTTCAAGTTAAAGCCAAAAGCTTCAAGACCATGCAAGTTCTGACTTACATTTCTAAAGATATCTCTGACCACGTTCTTCTCGTTCAGCATCAGCTGCACTTATATTTTCCCTGTTCTCTCAACAAGGCCAGGTTCACTTCCTGCTCCAAATCCTTAAATTTGCTCTGCCTGCTGGGGTATTTCTCCCAAGTTTCCACTTAGCTCAGCTTTGTTTCCTTCTTCTGGTCATGTGAGCAGTGAGAAGTTCCTGCCCACCCTATTTCAAATAGCTCTTTCCTCCTGGATCCCACACACCCCACTTTTTTCCTCTTCTTTTTAATCTTGTTTGGGGTATGTATGTATGTATGTATGCAATGCATATATATGTGTATATATGTTTACAAATATGTATATATGTAGTTGTGTGTGTGTGTGTGTATAGAATATTTACAAGCTATATTTGGCTTATTTCTCTCACTCATTGGAATGTAAGTTCAAGGAGTTTAAGAATTTTTCTGATTTTTTTTCTTTCAGTGCTGTATTCTTCATATAGATCGCAATGCCTAGGCAAGAGTAGGTACTCATTAATATGTATCATGCTGAAAACGAAAATTAGTTAATGTTTTGAAGTCTTCATATCACCACTTCTCATATCAGCTTGAAGGAAAGCTCATAAAGTGAGCCTTAGGACTCATAAAGTGAGAGTTTTTTATTTTTGTTTTTTTTTCTCCATAGTATGAGACTGGCTGTTGTCAATTCCCTGACACCAGATGATTTCTTTTCCTTTGAGAAGAACCCAACAATTTCAGTTGTCATAATTAATTTGACATATATGTGTATATCACCAGATAACTATTGTAAGCTTCAGATTTGCACCACAGGACCAGGTCGTCAGGACTTCTTCACGGATAAATATGGCATCTCGCTAAAGCTCCTGTCTCAGACATGCCCACTCATCCTGAGAGGGTGGAAATTAGAGTCTAGAACACCAGGTTTCTAGGGTAATGTTCTTTTCAATATTCATAGCTTACTGATCCTGAAGAACCAACCAACCATGAAGGAGTAGCATGACTAACAGATAAACATGACAACACCTGGAAACCAAAGAATTAGTGGCAGGAAAAATTGCAAAGGAGAGCGCGACATAGAGATTTATAACCTCTTCTTTTCCTCCTACACCTATAGTTGTAAAACTTAATCTTATTGATTTTTACTGTAATTATTTCTATTCCTAACCATGTTGGGTTTCTATTTGCTGACTGGAAAAGGAAGGGCACTTTTCAGAGTACATCATTTCTGTTGTCACAGGATGAGACAGAGCTGGCTGAGCTATGGCCCACAGAACACAGAACACTAATGAGTGTTTTTTTTTTTTTTCTGAAAGTGATGCATTTCTTGTTCTTTAGGAAGAGAGAGGAGCCATGTCTTCTAATGGATGAGCTCTTCTAGAAATTTCCCATCAGGCAAATCAAGACCTTCAATATAGTGTTTCTAGGAAGCAAAATCAGTATCAAGAAGGTAAAAAGTGGTGATGGGGACCCTATGGCTGGCTGGCTGTCTCTAAAATTAGAGACTTAACTGATTGGCAGAGCTGTACTTCTTTTTCTAGATCATTTAGATATGCCCTGATTTAAGTGTATTACATAAAGATTCTATTTAACTACACACAACACACACACACACACACACACACACACACACACACACACACTTTTTCATTCTCTTAGGATCTGATAATGTTTGGGTGGATTGTGTGATTAATTAAGTGCAGATGGCTTTGTGCTTGTACAGGAATTTCACATTGTTAGGGGGAAATTGAATAGATAAAGTAAAAATAGGCTCCTTTGCTGTTTTGTTAAGGACATGTTAAATGATTCATCTTCAGATTGTCTATCCCTGCCATTAATTTGATGGGGGTGTTATGTTATGATAGTTGCTTGAATAATGAAGTTAAAGTTGCTTATGAAATCATTTATTTCATAAATCTGCTCAAATAATTTTGCTCAAATAAAACTTTTCTCTAATAAGATATGATGAATAAATTCCTATGACTGGACTTGACCAAAGAGTTAATCTCTTTTTGGAAAGTAAATCCTGCAGATAATTATTTTAAGGATTTTTGAAAGGGTTGGGGTGAATATGGGAAAGGGGGCCTTTTTCTGTTGTGACATGGTCTTGCCATAGAGTATGTTCTACAAACAGTCGTATATTTGACCAGCATTTGCGTATGAAGAACCATATGGGCAGCAACACAGAAAATATGGTCAATCATATTCAAATTGATTTAAAAATAGTAATATATTATTCTAATGAGAAACTGAGCATATTACTGTGGGAAAATAAAGCTTATGCTAAGTAAACAACACTAGCCTTTTTTTTTCTTTTAAGGGATAAAGAAGTTTTGAGATTATGCTAGTTATAGCCAACACACCAACACATCTTATGTAAAATGACTAACAGAATGCCAAATATACAGTTCATTTAGGACCAAATGAGGTTATGGGGAGTGACACATTTTAATGTGAATGTGTACATTTTATTTAAATGTGATCTTCTGATGATTTGGCACATTTGCAAAAACACAGCAGACTACAGGCTTTTACAGGGGATGACACATGAAGAAAATACAATATTTATAGACAGGAACAACAGTGGAGAAAACTTGGGAGGTCATTATAGACTTTTGCAGGGTATATTCAGCATATGGTCCCACCACCACTCTCATTAAAGTTCTTCTGTGCCTCATAGAAAAAAAATGGACCAATGCTTAAATACTGATACGGTAACATCCTCATGACAATACGCATTTCTCGAGCAGGCGTTTGAGCTAAGTTTCCATGAATTGTCCCAACAGGAGATGGACACTGTTTGACCCATTTTACAGATACAGTTGAGTACCTTGCCCTGTAGCCTTGGAACTCATAAATGGCTGCCTTGGATTCAAACTCAGGTCTGATTCCAAAGACCAGGTTTTCATCATTCCATCTGCAGATACTGGGAAGTCACCAAAAGTGACTTCTCTGATTCCCAGTGAAGCACTGGTCCAAAAGAGGACTGCCATCCCTTTCCTTGTCGTTCTGGGCTTCCAGAAGGACTGCTATCATGCAGAGGAAATAGGTCAGCCCAATTTAAGTGTCAGGGGAAAGGTGCACATCCACTTACACAGGCACATTGTGTCATAGTGTTTAGTGAGTCTCTAGCTTGGCCCAAAGTCCTGAAAATTCAAATGTGGCTAAACTGGTTTTGAGATAAAGCAAAGGGCGGTGGCCTTCTCAAGGTCTAAGTCAGATGCTGGACATAGATAGTCCTGTCTACCCAAGGTTTCTCCTGGCTTTGGTTGGCTTGAAAAAGGTGCAAGGGAACATTCCTCTGCTTGTCTTCACAAACTTAAACACGAATACAATTGTCTTCACAAACTTAAACAAAGAGACACCTGTGCTTCTTACAAGATTTCCTACATAATCTCCAGTGACAAATGGCCTGTGTTCCCGGATGCCCAGGATTTCCCTTGTGCTGGTGCTATACGCATGTGTGAATTGCCAGAATTTAAACCCAAACCTATCCTTCTGTGTACAGTTTTATTGTGTCTAGGAATATTCAGTTGCAATGGCTTCTGCATACTGATGTCACCAGAATAGAAACAGTGGGAAGGATAAAATGTGTATCCCAAAGGCACTATTCAGAACTTTGCAAGCTGTGTTCCTTGATGCTCAGTTTTTATTAACGGTGAAATTAAGAGTTAGATAAATCGAGTTAAGCCCCATCACATAACAGCATAGAAACTGATGATAGCAAAGGATCGGTATCTCAGATACTGGCTGATAACATAGAGTAAGTTCTTAAAGGGCAAGCCAGTTACCCAAGAGTAACCTCTCTCTTCTAGGCATGATTAATTAAACTCCTTGGTAGTGAGGTCATAGGAATGACCCCACTCCAACTCCCAACCTAAGCAAATGCATTTTTCAAAGAGCACCTGCTTTTACATTTATTTCAAGGAATCTTCTATTATTTAATTTCACTTTTACCTAAAATAATCAGTAAATTTGAAACCGTGCCTAATGGAGGGCTGGGTGCTATATAAATGCTTTACGGCATAGGCCAGCGTGAATGCTAAGTTTGTAATGTCACCTGCCACATCCAGAAACATTTTCTCATTGTCGCATTGAACAGCCCCCGCCTGGCCCAGACTAACAGCGAGCTGCGTAAAAGGTCAGGTGTTGTGTTTTCATCTTTTGTTTGTGTTACTATTTTCCTGGCTGATAAATGATACTGTAAGCCTTAAAGAGCTATTTTGCATTCCTATGGGGATGCTGTGTGCATTTTTATGAATCCATCTTGGTTTGCTTATGTTGTGCCTCTACCTCTTTATATTAAAAATTTATGTTTTCAGTGAGACATTTCAAGTACATGGCTTTTAAGCATCGGTGCTTTTTGTGGTCACTGCACAGGGACCATGCTTTATTCCTGAGCGCAGCTGTGGGGCGTGCTGGTGAGCACCTGTGTGAAGGTAACTTACCAGAGGCTCGGAGGTCTTGGTATTACTCCTCATCTAGATTCTGGTTTCTTAGCGAAACCGTGACCCTCAGTCTTCCAGTAGTAGCAGAAGTTTTTAGAAAGAGCGTGGAAAATTAATTCCCTTTTAGAAGCAATAGAATATTTTCAGGCATTATCCTTCTCTTCATTTGCCCGGCTTTCCATTTTCTACCTGAGTAAGAAAAAAAAGAAAAGAAAAGAAAAGTAAGCATCACATAACAAAGATCGAAGCCCTGAAGGCTGGATGTAGTAGCAGATGACAGTGATGACGATAGGGACATGACTAGAAATGAGCTTTGGACTGATAGGAACATAGGGAAGCATTTGGTTATAGACTGTGATATTTGTAGCACATTAAAATGCAGTGACTGTCCAGGGCAAGCTTTTTGGCACACTTCTATGTGATAGATTTGATAGATGGTTCACAGAGTTCACCACGTTAGATTCGATGACATGGTTAACTTAACTTTCAGCCAATAAAAATATGGAGGTGTGATTCAGGTATTCTGATTTATCTCTTTTCATTGTGGTTACCATCTTCTTCTCCCTTTCACTCTGATGCTCCTGTCTTATGGTATTTTTCATAGCTTGACACTCAGCAGTAATGATTCTATTAGCTGCAGCGAATCGGCTGAGCTTGCTTTTTTTCCAACCAACATGTCGTCACTGGCACTTTTTTGCAGTTCCTTATTAGTATGTGCCCTTTACTGACTCTGCAGGAACCATCACCTAGAATTAGACATTCTCTGCTAGACCTGTCCTTACTTTGTGCAAAATGATTATAGTCCATTACACCACCTTCTTGCTGACAGCCAGATACTGCTGAGATTACAATAAAGCCCCTGCAAATTTAAATATGATGCCACTTAGGTGTACGGGGGTCTTTGATAACAAGAACCATTTGAAGAAATGACTTTCAAGGGATAGAATGTGTTAGAGACTCCATGAAATCATTCTACAGAAACTCCTGGTTTCTATTTGATTGATAATATCAGGAGCCAGAATCTTGGAGTTCAGAGCAGTTGAAGACCTGACATACTCAAATGATACCAGAACGGGATAGGCTAACTCAGAACAGGTCTGAAAGTGCTGCCTCTGCAGAATGAAAAGCACCCAACTAAAAATGAGAATTTCCAATTTCTCTAATTTTAGGGTTATCATTTACATCTCACGCCCAAAGTGCTTTTTTTCTTGTTTTGCTCAGCAAAAGCAGTTTCCTTTTATTCTTCAGCAAATTTGGAGTAAAGAACCCAGAATCTGGAGAGGCCCATAAGTGAGGAGAATTTTTGAGAAATATCAATCATAGCAAAGGCAGAGCTCCTCGTGATGGCTGTCTGTCTGATAGTGTGTGATTAAAATGAGGTTTCTTTTTTCTTCCCTCATATACATGCTTCCTCCTTCACCATCTGGGAAATCTTTCTCATTTAGCTCTACTTTGTGATAGCATTAGAAGCCCTCATTATCTTTTCTCTGGGTCATTGCCCACCAAGTGTTCTCTGGGCAACAGAGTCTTTTGCCACCAAACCTCTGTGTGCACTCTGTCCATTCCAAAGAGTGGACAAAATGACACCACGTGCTTTGGAATCTGACTTAACAATCTCCCAGGAAACTTGAGATTTGTGGTTCTGGTATTTTTCAGAGATACGGTGAAAGCACCTCAAAGACATTGTTTCTTTCCTTGAAAAAAAGAAAAGAAGAATAAGCAAAATTGTTGCATTTTTTCTGTGTAAGTATGGTGTACCTTGACTTTGCAATTCAGAGATGAAGCTCCCCAAATCTGCCACAACCTGTTAATATATATATGTGCCAAGTTACTGAAGGATAAAGTGGTGAGAGAGATGGCCTTGCTTTGCGGGAGGGATCTGTTCCAGAGAGGAGATATTTGACCATGACCATGAGAAGAATGTTATCGGGCAGAGTAGGAGGAAGACATGGTAACAGATTAGGAGCATGGAAATGGTTTTGAACTCTCTTTGCTTGTTGTTAAGGAAGCTGAAGTATAAGGAAGAATATTGGGGGATGATGCTGAGGTGACAGGTAGCTTGGGGCCATCTGTGTAACGTGAAAAGTTGTTTCGATTTTCTCCTGTAGGAAACAATCTTTCTCATCACAGCCAAGAAAGAGTAATTATTTGGAATGTGTGTTATAGGAAGATAATTCTGGCAGCAGTTGGATTAGGAGGACCAAAATCACTGGCAAAGAGACTGGAGTCGGGCACAGGAGACAGATGATGAGTAACCTAACAAACCAAGTAGCAGTAATTTAAGGAGGGACAGGTGAAGGAAGACACAGCAAGGCGTAAGTAACGATTAATTGACAGAGATGGGTGAAATGATGGGGATATGTTGTGTGCATGAAGGTGAAAGCCTAAAGTTTATTATGTGGCCCCTCTCTTGGACAATGGAGTGGAGAGTGATGCCAATACCAAGATGAAGAGAACCACATTAGACAGTAGGCAATTGTATTGCTTTCTCCCTCTACTGATTTGACCTTGTTGACTCCTGTTTGGTTTATGGACAAGGCATATTATTTATGTGATTCATTTTCAGTGAATCTGTGACATGAACCAAAAGACTATTAAGGATACTGTATCTCCGTGTACTGTGGCACCATTTCTAATCTGCTCTTTATTGACTGTTTGTATATAACTTAACTTTCAGTCTGTTTCTCCTTTTCAGCTCTCAGTTTCCTTTCAGTGTATTGCCCATGAATATTTAGGAACCCTAAGATAGGCCAATGCCACATTAAGATTTAAGGAACTACTTCATCAGAACCACATGTTTCATTTCCTGAGGATTGTCAGCAAGCCAGGGAAAAGAAAACATGTCAGATCTGTATTGCTATTATTGGTGCTTCTTTCTTAACTGCTGGTTTGCCATTATGATGGTTCTGAGTAGCTGTTCCTCTGTAGACACACAAAGAACACATGCGGCAACAGGGAAAATATTAAAACTTCTTTGGGAGTTTTGAGAATGAACTACAGTGGTTTAAGTACTTAAGCCCTTGGATCATTTCAAACATATCAAACAATATTAATGTGCTTTTGTGTGGCTATATATTTTTTTCTTTTTTAAAAATTTTAAAATGTCAGGTCAGACTAAGCCAAGCATTGACTGGCTTTTTGAGTTAATGTTTAATAAAATGAAAAGGCTGCCAGTACCTTAAAATAATAGGGAACATGACTTGGGCAAATGTAGACTTTTCTTCATATTTGGCTTCTAGTTTGTATCTAGCTAGAAAAGCTATTATTTTCTTCTGTCTTCCATTATTTTTTTCTCTGTCCCTCTCTCTCTCCCTTCCTTCTTCCTTCTTTCCTTTCCAGCATTATTGCTATATCCTTCTCATTATTCATGTTCCCCAGAAGGCTTCACACCGAGCTGACCATTCTTTAAAACCTAATGGCAAACCTTAAGTTCTACTCCGTTTGATAACCTCATTAAAGCCATGGGAGCACTATTGTGTATTTATTTATTTATTTCAAGGACCTCTATTGGGTTTGGCATCATAAATATTGATTGTGGATTTTTTTGGAAGGAAAGAAGACTCCTAGTAAATCAGTGCACTGTGTCATACTCTGGGCAAGGGTTTCTGGGCAGGGGTAATATACGCAGATAAAACCAATGCACTGAATATTGAGACAAACTGGAGCAGCACGTTAGAGGAGAAAACATATGCTTTTAAAAATGCATCACAGCACTACAGTTTGTCAATAATCCATCATTAGTGCAATTGAGCCTCTAGCATCTCTAGTATATTAAAAGCCATTCCGGAGCTCATTCCCGGCATGCTTCACTTTAGACAATATTGACCTGTAGCATCACTCTTGGAAATAAGAACCAGAAAGTTTCTTTTTTTGGACCTGTACCCAGAAGTGGATGCATCCCATCCAAGACCATCTAGAGATTTCCAAATCACCGAACACTGCAGACCATGCCACTTAGAAGAGGCGGTCATTAGAGAAGACTTGGAGGGATTGTTATCTGGCCATTGATTATTCTCCAGAAATATTAATTTTCAACTTGACGACCTAGTGCTATTCAAGGTTTATCTCTTACGTGTCCCACCTTTAACAGTCAATGTACATATAAGCGATGCAGATACATTTCTACTTTAGTATTAGGAAGGTAAAACTATAAAGAAAATTTGCATATACAGCCCAAATATAGTTAGAGCCAAACTTTGTTTATATATGTATTGGTTTTAAATTTATATCTCATTTCCTTGTAAAAGCCTGTGAAGCAATTTATGTGCTGACCATACAATGCTTACTTTGTGCCCACTATTATCTTGCTTTATTTACTCCTCACTGCTACTTAAGAAGCAGGTACTGGAATTACCATTTGAAAGCTGTGGCTATTGAGGCTCATAGAGGTTAAATAACGTTTCCAGGACCCTTAGCTAGTACCACTCACATGGATAGAGCTGAAGCACAAACCTGAGTCATTTGTTAAACTTATTTTACATTTATTTATTTTTGAGAGACACAGCACAAGTGGGGAAGAGGCAGAGACAGAGGGAGACACAGAATCTGAAGCAGGCTCCAGGCTCCAAGCTGTCAGCACAGAGTCGGACGCGGGGCTCAAACCCGCAAACCGCAAGATCATAACATGAGCTGAAATCGGAAGCTTAACCGACTGAACCATTCAGGCGCCGCTCAAACCTGAGTCCTTAAAGATAGCAGTATTTATTTTTAAAAAGCACAAAAATATGAATATAGGTCAGTGCATTTTTTTGTAAAGAATATTTTTGGAATAGTAAGTACAGAAAGAGTGGTCATTGGTAACTAGGTATTACCTACTCAGAAATAAAAATTAATAAATAAAAGGATAATGAAACGGAATGGATATTTCTATCTTTAAGCATAAAATATTCAATTCATATCTGTTAAATTTTTAAAGATAAAACATTACCATTTACATTATATTCGATCTGTATGGGCCTTGGTGCATCTCCTGTAACTTTGTTGTGTGCAAATCAGTGCTGATCGGTACCCTAGAGAAGACTTTGTGCCAGATTATTGCTTGTATACTTAAGAAGACTACAGTCTGCTGTATGTATAGATATCAATTCTGGAAAGGTCTTGGAGGAGGCATTTAGGATCAAGTTGTTGAAGGAACGATGCATATACACCTTTATGAAGTGGCAGAGCCTAGTTGTTAAGCATGGTCAAGAATGTAGGATTTGGGTGCGCCTGGGTGGCTCAGTCGGCTGACGTCTGACTTTGCCTCAGGTTTGTGGGTTCGAGTCCTACGTTGGACATTGCATTGGCAGCATGGAGCCTGCTTCAGATTCTCTATTTCCTTCTCGCTCTGCCCCTTCCCTTTCCCAACCCCTGTCCAAAAAATAAGCATTAAAAGAATGTAGGTTTTGGAGTTAAACTGTTGGCGTTTAAAGTCTAGTTCTATTACTTATTAGCTCACAATCCCTGGGAGTTTCTTAATCAAATTCTGCTTTCATTGCTTCATCTGTAAAATGAGAATAACAAATACAACCTATTTTATATGATTGCTTGATAAACACTTACATAGCAATTTCTATGTGCCGTGCAGCGTCCTAAGCACTCTCCAAATACAAAGTTCATGAATTCGCAAAAGAACCAGGTAGATACGACTATTGTTAGTATCAAGACAATAAAAGAAGTTGATATATATAAAGTATTTAGAGCAATGGCTGGCACATAGTAAGTACTCAGTAAATATCAGCTCAGTAAATATTATCTGAAGCAAAGAATCAGGAAAAGGTATTGAAAGCAGAGCAAATGTCATGTGCATGAGTGATAGAGAAAAGAGTCAATACATAATCTGTCTTTGCTGAAGCCACAGTCATGAATATGGTTCTGGTGACCAATCAAGAGAAACCTTTAAGTGGAATATAGCCCAACGACCTTCTTAGTTTCCATTGTCAATATTTGAGACATACCCAGCTATTCACATTTTAGTGGCTTGTAAGCAGTACCAATGATCTCATGTACATTTTTCTTTTTGGTTTAGTAACTAATCTACATATTGAAAATATGTGTATTCATCATGGAGTTTTACAGTGGTGTGAAAAAAACATAATAGAAAACTTGTGGCTTATAAATGTGTATATTTTTCTGAATAGACTTGTGGAAAAAATTTTATAAAGCTGGCAACTAAAGTTCCAAGGGTATGGTTCTTTTTTTTTTTTTTTTAATGTTTTATTTATTTCTAGGAGAGAGAGAGAGAGAGCGTGAGCAGGGGAGGGTCAGAGAGAGAGGGAGTCACAGACTGAAACAGGCTCCAGGCTCTGAGCTGGCAGTCAGCACAGAGCCCGACGCGGGGCTCGAACCCACGAACCGTGACATCATGACCTAAGAGAAAGTTGGACGCTTAACCGACTAAGCCACCCAGGCGCCCCAAGGGTATGGTTCTCTGGTTTAGAGTGACTCTTCCAAAGTGTCTTTTCACTCTTCTCTACCCACAGTATCATGTATGTGTAAAACTGTGGGTACCCAAGATATTTTCTGGTTTGTGCAGGATTCTCAAGGTTCTGTATACAGTGTTTCTTTACCTTAACCCTGAGGTATTTTTTTTTTGAATACCATAGATATTAATAGAGTCATTTAATCAATATGTTTCCTATTCATTTGTAATAGTCATTTGACTATATTTTATGTGAGTTTCTGATAGTCTCTAAGCCTTGGGAGAGCATTTTGAATGTTGCTGTGATATGTGTGGAGGTTTTTTGTTTTTTGTTTTTGTTTTTGTTTTCGAGTCAACTAACTGGGACATGAAGGCTGATGCCTGAGTTTAATCTAGACCTCCCACATGTATGTTCAGATGTGCATGCATCCTCTCTTTTGTTACTTCATTTTTTCAAACTGGAGTGATCTCTCTAGCTGCCATTTTGTTCTGTTTAGTTCCGAAGGGAAAGGGGGCATTTGAAGAACTGATATTGGGGTTTGTATGTGATGAAACAGAGAGGATGCTACCCAGGGAACCAAATTATAGACAGGAAGAATGAATATACAATTCAACACTGCATCCCACAAGCATTAATTAAGTATGCAATGTAAATTAAATACACATAAATATATATGGCTATGGAAAACGGTCCATTTGTTTTCTAGTTACCAAATAAGTAAAATCCAGATGTATACAATAGATTGAGAAAGCAAATGGTATGGATTGGCAGAAAGGAACTTCAGTGGCGGTTTTAAGATTTTTCAAATTGTAAACAAATCTGGAAGTAAGGTTTCTATTATTAAATCAGATTTTCTCTTTAAAAGTAGAGCGATTGGTGGATAGAGTATCAATATATCTGTATTTAGAAGGAACAACCTGAGCCCACAGGTACAGGTTTACTTCATGAAGCATCTGTCAGTAGTAACTAATTGATGTCTGCAAAGTATTCTACAAATGCCAACTATTGAGAAATGTGCTCAGAACTCTCTTAACAGTAATAAATGGTAATTCTTCTAACAACCAGGTGTCTAGATAGAAATCTTACCACATGTCATAATTTTAAATAGATAAGAATATTACAATACCACCGATCTTAGCTTTTAATAAAGTGGGAGAAAAAAACCCCAAAATTTGCATGACCCACAGTTTTTTAGAAATATGGCTACTAAAATGTAGGAAACTTTATCATCTTATTGCACACAGTTTGCTCTAAGATAGGGGATGGAAACACGTTGATGATATATTGTCATGTGGGCCACTTTATGGCCTGCATTCTTTATGATATGACGGTTGCTCCATTGGCACCGTGTTATTTATTGGATAGCAGAGCAAATAGGCTAGTAAATCATGCCTGCATGTCTAGCCAATTGGAATCTGCCCTGGTTTTGTGGCATGTTATTTTCTTTTTTTACTCATTTATTTTGCTTCCTTTGTTCTTTATCAGTCTATTTTATAGTAATCTTTTCTTCAATAGACTCTCATCTTCAGACATTTTAAAATGCACCACATATCAAATCCAATTCAACTAAGATACCTAAATGCACGTTATTTAAATTAAATATGAATGCTTTGAAAAGTGTATACTTATACCATAATTGCTTAAAGCTACATTTCCACATTATGTATGTTGTAGACTTGAATCTTGTCAATGTATTCAAGACCCAAAGTTAGGTTTTAAAAAAACCCAGAAAATAAATTATTCATATCACATACGTCTATACATCTGATAGTGCAATTAGCAATCAAAAGTACTACATATGGTGATGTAATAGAGACATTATAATTTTGTACATCCTGCTGTCGATGGATTTAGGTACCACATTTTGCACATTTTCTATTTCATTATTTTGGGCTAAAAAAAGATAAAAATAAAATAACATGTTTTCTTTATTTTGGTTCTTTTTTTAATCATCCTTCATGCTTTTTTTTGCTTTCTTTCCATGTCTGGCTCTCATGTCCCCGATTTGGGTAGGACTTGTTTTTCTTCATTTCTCTTTGCTATTTCCTTCGCGACAGCACTAATACTAAATAATAACAAGAGAAATCTTGGGCCTGGATCTGGGGAGATTTCAGAGGTCGTTGAGGTTATTTCTCTGCTTTTAGTTAGCTTTCTAGCCATCCCCAAATGAGAATTATTTATGCTCTTCTCAACATCCCTATGAAATTCTTGTATTTCTCAAATTGTGTTTGTTCCTATTTTTCTAAGTGTTGCATGTATTCTAACATAAATTTATCCAGCTAAAATATTCCCTTCTTATTCTTATTTCCTCATAATGCATCTGAATTTTCACTACTTGCTTCTGCTTCAACTCATTTCATTCTGTCTTTCTTTACTAGATGGTTGGGTTTTGTTAGATGTAGGAAAAGTCTAATCACTGTTAGTAAAGTCAGAAAATTTAATCAAAATTGCCTTTCTAAAATTATACATGTTCAGGCATCCCATTCTTTAGCATTTTCCTACAAGTTGCCTTACATTAAACTACACTTTTTTTTTTTTTTTGCTCTCATTTGCATGGCAATTGGCCTTCATCTTGTTATCTGTGATATTTCCACTTCTTCTCCAGCTGACCAGATTTTATCCCTCATAAGCCTCCTCCATTTATGCCTGGACAACTAAAAAGACAAAGAGAATCATAATCAGGATTTATTCATGGGAGATATAGTTCTGCTCTATGCTGCCATCTTAAAACTACTCTAGAAAGGAAAACCTGTATGGACTTGATTAATACAAAGAACTGAGTTCAAATTTTGATTATGGCATTTAGGAACTATGGGAAAGGGGCGCCAAGGTGGCTCAGTCAGTTGAACATCCGACTTCGGCTCAATTCGTGATTTCATGGTTCGTGAGTTCGAGCCCTGCATCAGGCTCTGTGCTGACAGCTAGCTCAGAGTCTGGAGCCTCTTTCAGATTCTGTGTCTTTCTCTCTCTGTCTGACCCTCCCCTGCTCATGTTGTCTCCCTTGCTCTCTCAGAAATAAATAAAACATTTAAAAAAAGTTTCAAAAAAGGGGGCTATGGGATAAAAATGTCTTCTGTAAAATGGGTGTAACAGTTTTGCAGAGTAATGTATACTTTACACTGAGGAAGCTAAATTACTTGTAAAATTTTGGGCACAAGTTTTACAATAACTTGTAAAATTTTGGCATACCATTCGATCATGGTTATGACCCAGAGATTTTTTTGAAAAAGTTTTCTCCCATTATTTCAATGTTTGATAATATCATTCTTAACTGAATGATTGAAACAGAAACAAAAGAAAAACAAGTATAAAAGACAGAAGGACTTCTACTCATTGTTAATAACCTCCCTCTTCCAGCTGACTCTGAACTAAGAAGTGATGAATTAGAGTTAAACTCAACTGCAGTTTACCCAGTAAATGGTAGGCTGATGGAAGGCCTGTTTTTCCTTTCTACCTGTGGGGACAAGTCTCATCTGTGTAAAACGGATGTGAAACACCTATGCATAGGGTTATTACTGATGCGTATACAGCCATAAAATGTCTTTGTCATACTCTGGTAGGCAGTGCTCTTTCCTATAATGAGTTCTGTCCCTAAAATTAAAGCTGTATGAATGGTTCATACTTCAGATTTCTTATAATTGTCATATTTTAAAAAATGTTAATGGGGGCACCTGTGTGGCTTAGTCAGTTGAATATCTCACTTCAGCTCCAGTCATGATCTCAGGGTTTATGAGTTCGAGCCCCGCATGGGGTTTGCTGCTGTCAGCACAGAGCTGGCTTCAGATCTTCTGTCCCCTTCTCTCTCTGCTCCATCCCCACTCATGCTCTAACTCAAAACTACACATTAAAATATTAAAAAAAATTAATGTATACTCCCCTCATTGAGATCCAGCCACATATGAGTCAGCTCTTATGTGATTTATCATTTGGTAAACACTCAAAAGTGGCACTTCAAAAAAGCACAGTAACTCACACATGATTAAATGGGGTTTGTTAAATTTCTTTTGAAAAAAAGAAATGCATTCACACCTAGAAGTGAGCTCAGCATCACAAGTTGAGGCAGAATTGTGAGCTTTTGTTTTTGCTGTGGCTGAATGAAACTGGGTTTTGGCTAAAAATGATACACCGTATAATAGCATAAAAATAGATACTGCAACTCCACTATTGAAGAATTTTGTCTCACTTATCCATCCGCATCCACCAGGAACAGTGTCTAACTTTTAGGCTCCTGAGAGTTTTTTTTCCTCTCTTTCGTTTACACTACTGAATATGTTCTGTAGATCCTGCAATTAGATATCTTGTGAGCACTGGCTGATTCCTGGTTAATGTGATATCATATTAACTGATTGTAATGAAGCCTGTTTCTCTTTTATTGATCAGTGTTCAAACCATGATTAGAAGGCTCTGATGATTCCTGGTCCTGAGCCTATATTCTTGACTCTGACCTTACTACCCATCTCTCCCATCATTAACGAATGCAGTGCTTATCTCGTAACATTGTCTTTAGGAGTAAATAAAATCAAAATATAGATTTACCCCGTGTGTATATGTGCACATGTGTGCCTGCTCAAAGAAATTTCTAGCCATCCACTCGTTAATTTAAATCAAGAGATATCGACGAGTCTGCCCTGCACCGTCATGCCGTGACAATGAAGATATGAAGGAGGGTGCAGTCCCTGGCCTGCAGGCTGTCCCTTTCTCAGGAGTAAGACAGATAAGAATATTCACCATCAGCTAATGTGATCAACACAGTAATGGAGAAGTTGTTTCCGTGCAGTAGGCCCTGAGTAGAGGGTCAACATTCTGTCTCGGTCAAGGAAAGTTGACACTGCATTTTCTGTGACAGCTTATCTGCAGCAAAAAGGTAGAAGTTTGTTTGGCATCCGGAATGCAGGACGATTCCTCTCGGATTCAAGCAAGAGCAGCCCACATTTGTGAGGGTGTTTCCTGGACCTTAAGGCCAGCAATGCCAAAGGCTCAAAAATGTATCTAAAGTATGTGTGTGCGTACATGCACACATATACACAGATGTGTAACAATTACCACAAACTGAGTGTCTTAAAACGTCTGAGCAGCACCATGGATAAAACTGGAAGGTGCTATGCTGAGTGAAATAAGTCAGTGAGAGGAGAGATATTAATATGTTTTCACTCATATGCAGATCTTGAGAAACTTAACAGAAGGGGAAAATAGTTACAAAGAGAGAGGGAGGGAGGCAAACCACAAGAGACTATTAAATATAGGCAACAAACAGGGTGGATGAGGGGTTGGGGGAGAGGGGAAAATGGGTGCTGGGCATGAAGGAGGGCACTTGTTGGGATGAGCGCTGGGTGTTGTATGGAAGCCAATTTGACGATAAATTATATTTTTAAAAATCTGAAATTTGTTATTTTACAATTCTGAAGGTCCAGAGTCTGAAATGGGTCTCAATGGGGTAAAATCAAGGCACCAGAAGCATTGCCTTCCTTACCGAAGCTCTAGGGGAGGATCTGTTTCTGCTTTTCCAGCTTCTAGAACATGACCACATTTCTTGGCTTGGAGCCCTTTCCTCCATTTTCACAATCAGTGGTGGACAATGCATGATCCAGGCACTGAAGTCTTCTGCCTCCCTTTTCCACATTGAAGAGACTGTGTGGTTACATTAGCCTACCTGAGTAAGACAAGACAGTTTCCTATCTTATAGGCAGCTGCTGGGCAGCCGAATTCTACCTACAATCTAAATGTTACCTCCCCGCCAACTGCCGGATAATATGACATATTTGCGGAGTCCATGGATTAGGATGTGGACATCCTCAAACCATGTGGTATTTTGATACCACAAAAGTGTAAATGTTTTTATGGTTAAGGATTGGATAGTAGGGAGGGAATGTAAAACCCGATAAACTGAACCATCTACACAATAGAGAGACCAGGACTTGAATCTCTTGTTAAGACACTTCCCTGTTACATACACTGTGTTATACTGGCACAAAATTAATAAACATAAACAAATGGAAAGTGTTGGGTAAATGTCATATAAAAAGAGTGGAACTCACATTATGTGCATTTTATGTGAGGGACAGACACATGAATGGTCTCTGTCAAATAAATAAGAGGTGATGTATTTTGGCGAGGGGACCCCAAATCCAGAGCAGATGAGAACATTATTACAAACTTAGAGCTCATTCAAAACTGACATCTATCCAGGGGTGGCTCGGTCAGTTGAGCATGATTCTTGATTTCAGCTCAGGTCATGATTTCAGAGTTGTGGGATCAATGCTTGCTTTGGGCTCCACACTGAATGTGGAGCCTGCTTATGATTCTCTCTTTCTCTCTCTCTCCCTCTGCCTCTCTCCCCCGCTAGCACTTTCTCCCCCTCTAAAATAAAAAATAAGTAAAAATACTTTATAAAATTAAGATCTATACAGCATCTTAAAAAGTTACCCTTTTTCATTATATGTTTTACATGTTCAGTGGAGTTGTAAACTCTTTAGTATCAATAAACTAATACTATATTATAACATTTGCCATGCGTCAGGCACTCTTCTGACTGCTTTATGTATATTAATCATTTACTCATCATCACCAGGCTTGGCTTCTTAAGCATTGACCTATGTAGTCACACAGGGCCCCAGACTGAAAAGGGCCTCCGCTTGGTTTAATTCTCTGTTGTCACCATCTTGAAATTTTTTTATTTTTCATGTTTATTTATTTATTTTGAGAAAGAAAGATAGCGGGGGGGCATCAGAAACTGGGAGAGAATCCCAAGCAGGCATGGTGCTGTTAGCTCACAGCTCTACTTGGGACTCGATCTCAAGAAACATAAGATCCTGACCTGAGCCAAAATCAAGAGTCTGACCCTTAACTGACTAAGGCCCCCTGGGCATCGCACCATCCAGAAATTCTTCATCATTTTTGAACAAGGCATCTTTCATTTGCATTTGGCACTAGATCCCGTAAGTTATGTAATTGGTCCTGCTCATTTGCACCAAAGCAATGCATTAGATGAAATTATTATCAACGTTTGTAGAAGAGACATTGAGGCACAGAAGGGTTACCTTCCCAAGGTTTGATCACTTGTCCCTAGGAGAGCCAGGATTTGAACCTGTGGAAAATGAGTTCTGAACTACTCCAGCCTCCTGCCTCTTTGAAGGCAGAGATAATGTCTTCTTAAATGTGTCTTCTTCCCAGCAGTGACCCACTGTCCGCTATGTGGTTTGCTTTCACTAAGTGCCTGTTGAATTGAATTATATTTGATGGGCTTTGGTAAAAATATTCATTTCACTTTCAATAGAGATGAAAGTAAAAAAAAAAATCCTGACTCTCTTCCAAGACATTTGTTCAAACAGACCCAAATCGTCCTTTTCCCGTTGCATAATCATCTGTCTAAGGATATTCCCTTGTTCAAAGTCCATTATTTATTATTTATTAGTTAGATGTATATAGCAAGATATTCTGGAGAAATCTGATAAAACTGCAAAAAGCAGTATTTCACCACAGTCCTAATTTATTCTTGAAATACGGAGACCTCAGAGGGGGGAAATATTTAGACCTTAGAAACAGTGGTTTTATATAAATCCACTAATGAAATTACTTTAAGAAGTGTAATTACATGTACATTCAATAGAGTGAGACAAAGGAAAGACCTATATAATAATAAACCAGTAGGTGGGAGGTGCAGCTGAGAGTTGGTTGCTTGTTAGGCTTCCAGTAAATTTAATATGCATCCTCTGGGCTCTGTTATGTGCTACATGTGAACCTGCATAAGGGGGGATTTAGTAATAATTTTATTGGTAATAACAATAAAAATTCATCCTCAGGGAGCATAGACTCCCATGGGCTGAGAGATTCAATCCCAGAGAGGTAACATCGCAGTCCACACTAGAACCAAGAAAGGGTGTTGTAAGAGCCGGAGGAAGGACTTGGACATGTTAGTGTTTATTCTACCGACTGAGAATACATGTGAACTTGGGCAGCTAACAGCCATTCTGCATCTCTGTTTCACCATCTGGAAAGTGGGGCTGCTAATCTGTTCTACCTACTTCACAAAGTGATGTCAGGATATCACCTTCAGAATATGAAGAATATGAAGCCATTTTGAATTTTTTTTCTAAGGGAGGAGGAGGTAGGTATTAACTTAAGGTGTTTTTCTTGTACTAGGTATAGTTTCAAACAAGACATGGCAATAAAATCACAAAATATGAAAAAAAACTTATTTAACATCAAGCATAGCTACATTATTTTAATGCCTCCTTACTGCTTTATATAGTCTATATTTGGTTGACTTAGATAGTTATTGGACCAAAACAAAAAGATCGAAGATGTTAGCAGTGCTAATTTATTTTAATCCTTCATTTACTATTTTATGTAACCCATATTTGGTTGACTCAGATAGTTAATAGAGAAGCTAGAACATAAAGCCAACTTATTTGATTCATTTCATCACTTTACTGGGTATCCATTTTTTATAAGGTACTGTTGGTAAGGCAGAGATGGATAAGATGTAGTCTATGTTCTGGCAAAGAGCATAGTTTACTAGTGATAACAGAGACAAAATGCATGCATATATGACCAAAAGTATCAAGTGCTAAAAGGATTCAGGAGGAAGTGAGCATCTGAAAGAGGAAAGTATGTAATGGACAATCTGGAATATATATATATATATATATATATATATATACAGATATGTATACACATATATACACACATATATATACACACTATATTTATATATTACACATATGTATGTATTTGTGGTAAGAGAAAGCACACTTTTCTTTTTTCTTTTTTTTTTAATGCTTTATTTCTAGGAGAGAGAGAGAGAGAGAGAGACAGCACGGGCAAGGGAGGGTCAGAGAGATAGGGAGTCACAGACTGAAACAGACTCCAGACTCTGAGCTGGCAGTCAGCACAGAGCCCGATGCGGGGCTCGAACCCACGAACTGCGAGATCATGACCCAAGCGAAAGTCGGACGCTTAACCGACTAAGCCACCCAGGCGCCCCGAAAGCACACTTTTAAATCAAGCAGTATGAAAGAAGTAGAAAGGGTAAGGGACTGGGTTATCACTTGATTGAAAACGCCGGTTATTTTATAAGGAATAAACAATGCCTTCCAGGAGATTGCATGCATTGGTGAAGTTTTTCATAGCAACATTTATGGGGGTTTATAAAAATTTAAATTTCTCTCCTGAAAGTTTTATTGTTAAGAGAAATAATTTTGAAAGTGTGATCAGTAGATCCAGGGTTAAAATAATATTATGATAAAAACCTGTGGCCTGGAGGTTATGATAATGGAGAAAAAAATGTCTGTCTCTAGCTGGTTCAGATCATTTCAAGATGGTATTACAATGCCTGCAGATTTCCAACACCAGGGATAAAACCCCCTAAAGAATACACCCATTTACATTATTGTGACCTTGAATGCCTGTCAAAATCACTCACTGTTTAACTGCATTAGCTGAGTTGAGTGACTTAGAGCTCATATAGCTGACTCACTTTAAGCCACACTGACTAGCACAGTAGGACATTCTAGGCTCCTCTTTGAGACACAAAACATTGAACAATGAGAAGGTAGCTTTTGGTTGTCAGTATTTTAAGAAAGAAAGTACCCAGTGACTGACACATCAAGTCTAGAATCGTTTGGAATACAAGAACTGCACCTTTTCTTTTTTATGTTGAATCAGCAATTGTATGGCAAGGGGCTGAACAAAGATTTCAGGAACAAGTATTCCCCAAAGCAGCGGATTAGACCTGTGCAGAAATTATTAAAATTACTCAGAGCCAAGGGCTTTGTTCTTGCTGGCCACCTGCAGTGTGTGGTAATGCCCTTTTAACGTTCCATCAAGGGCCCTGCATGGACTGTCTGACTTGACATTGGACATTACTACGAGGAGACAAGCATGCAGAGAGAGTGATTAATGTAAGCCCTTCTGCAGCTAGCCAGAGGCTTAAGGAATTCTTTTCTACAGCATTCCAGAGATAATTGCCCACCGTTTCATCTAGGAAAGTGTTAAGTCATGGCAAGACTGTGACACACAGAGCTCGGTCTTACACAAGGAAGGAAATAGAAACAAAATGGAGAATGGAGGGTGTAAGAGAACATATGTGAGTCTCCAGAGCCATTGAGGTTGAGTGGAGATCACTTTACCAATGTATGTCAGTTTTTCAGATTATAAACTCAAAAGTTTTATGCAATTTCTCCTTGACATTCTGAGAAACTTGCATGAGTTCTCTGAAAAATGTACTGTTTTATAAGTTGAATCTAATACACTTGCCAGCGGACAACTTATTTTCTCTAATTTCTTCAAATTAATGCTCACTCTGTTGTCAATGTCTCTGTAAATGAAAATTGTAATGTAAGGCACTAAACAAAGGGCATACTTTAATAAAAATAATGGGTTAGAAATATGTATAGCATTAGAGTGTTTAAATCTATTACTGTCTTATAGGAGCCTAACTCTCTTCCAATTTGGCATCCACAATCCACAAGAGCATCCTGGGTTCCAAAATATTGTAGCCAAGTATCCTCTTTGTCATGCTGGGGCCGGGGGCTAGGGGAGTCATCGACTTCAGTTGTGTTCTGAATGCCTGGGCGCTCCATATGGCCTATTTTCCATTGGCAAGTTAGTCCTTCAAATCTTCGGGGACTCCACTACATATGCATAACTATTATAAATTAATGTTCTAATGTGCTTTGAGGCTCTTGCTAGATGAATGGCAGGCAAAAGGAAAAAGAAAAAGGAAAACATGTTTTTTAAAGAAATCATAGGCCTGTGGTTCTCCCCAGGCATTGGGATTAGGAGTTGAAGAGACTCAAGAACTATAGCCTTCCTTTTCTGGAATTCACTCTTGGGGGATGTACAGAAAGGAGACAGGTTCTTGATACTTTCACCTTCAATCTGGTCTAACTCTTTGCCTCATCCTTAACTTATCATTGTTTTTCAAACATATTTGAAAGGTATTTTTTTCTTTACACTCTTAAAAAAATGCATTTAGCTACATGGAAATGGTCCATTAGTCCATTACATGTTAAGATTATATAATCACTTTCCATGCAGTAATTGCTGTATGTTATGTACTACATATAGTTACTATATATAATATAACAAATGACTTAATAAGCATCTTGATCTTAATTATTAGTATTCATTAACAGAGATCAGGTCGCTTGGAGGAAAGAGAGGGAGACTTGTGGTCAGGCCAACTCGAATTCAAGTCCTCAAACTTCCTGAGCCTCATTTTTTTATCCATAAAATTAAGTTAACTGTTTATTGTCTGTATGGCTATTGTCGGGAGTAAAAGCCACAAATTACGGAGGCTCCTCAGTGGATCAGTCGGTTAAGCGTCTGACTTTGGGTCAGGTCATGGCCATGTGGTTTGTGGGTTTGAGCCCTGCATGGGGCTCTGTGCTGACAGGTCAGAGCCTGGAGCTGCTTTGGATTCTTTGTCTCCCTTTCTCTCTGCCCTTCCTTCACTTGTGTTCCTTCTCTCTCTCTCTCTCTCAAAAATAAATAAATATTAAAAAATTAAAAACATATTTTTAGGGATGCCTGGGTGGCTTAGTCGGTTAACTGTTCAACTTCGGCTTCTGTCATAATCTCACAGCTCCTCGGTTCAAGCCCCACATCAGGCTCTGTGTTGACTGCTCAGAGCCTGGAGCCTCCTTCAGATTCTGTGTCTCCCTCCCTCTCTGCCCTTCTCCCACTCGCAATCTCTCTCTCTCTCAAAAATAAATAAAACATAAAAAATTTAAAAAAATTTTTTCAAAAGCCACAAATTATGCTAAGTACCTGACATAGTGTCTAACTCATGGAAATACCTAATAAATGGCAGATAATATTATTATTTTATATTATGCAAATTGAGTGATAATTACTCGTCTCCTCAGACCATCTTTAGGGGTGGTGGTTGGGGTGATTTTTATTTTTTGCCGTAGAAATGGCATTGAAAGAAATGTAACACTTCCTCAAGGTCACCCAATAAGTCACTCTCTGTCATTAGGACTTAAGGGTTTTCAGCTCCGCTGTCTAATTTCAGTCCATTAGGCCACAAAGTCATCAAAACAAACCAGAAAAGAGCACCATCAAAAAGCAAAAGTAATAAAATCAAAGGATCCTGGAGCAGTGTTGTACTAAAAGCCATCTGCTATCTTCGTCCACATTCTCAACCCTCTTGAAATGTTATTTGTAAAATCTTAAAAGGCTTGACTGGAAACCTTCATGCCTTTTTAAAGATACAGTATATCTTTGCTGACTTATACATGCTGAATAAAGAATTGTAATATAGATTTTTGAATATACATCAGAGAAACATCAATACTTTTTGCATTGCCAAAGCCCTTAGGCTTTTGCTGTTGTGAAAGCAGCTTTGTGATTAGCTAAGCAAATGATTGTTGATACAGTGGTAAATGGCAATGAGAAGGTGTGTGTGTGTATCTGTGTGTGTGTGAGTGTGTCTGTGAAGGAGCAGAGGTAGTTGAATAAAAGTATTTGCAACATTGAAATGATTATAATACTGATATGCATATTATTTCAGTTCTTTTTTCATATCCAGTGTTCTTACTAGTGTGCTAAAATTTCTGTGCCATAATCAGGTGAAAAAAAAAAAAAAGACACAAAACTGCTGTCTTAGCATTTCCACTTGACTTTGGTGCCTTCTCTCCCTGCCTTCCTCTGTCAGATGCCCTTATTCCTCCCACTCCTTTCCTCATTTGGGCTTGGCAGGAACACATTTGCTCGGTGCCAGTGTGGTAACCTTAAACTCACTTACTTAAGTGGCTGATCTCATCTCTTCCTTTATGTGGTTTGTGGGCTTTTTCCCCATTTTGGCTGATTACTTCCTTCTACCACCTTGAAGATTCACCTCCCTCATTGTGTTTCCATTATTGTGTTTTCTTTCAAAAAGATTAACACTAAATATTTAAAACAGAAAGTCTTTTTTGGTTTCAGTTGTTGGGGCAGATATTTTTACGTGAACAAAACGGAGGGGAAACAAATGAATTTCTCCAAGGTTGATAAAGCCCCGGTGAGGCAGGGAACACATTCTCAAGTTACAGGATTCTGCTTGTCCTATTTCTGAGGAGCAAAGCAAAAAAAAAAATTGCAGATATTTTAAGAGATGGCAAAACAGGGAAGCAAACCAAAGTCATCACAAAAGGCTCCCAGTGTAGACCCAACCATCTGCATATAGTTCACAGAACTCTTCTGTTTATTTATGAGGCGTGGAATGTGTAAAGCCAACTTCTAGCTGTTAAAAGACATACAGTGGGCTCATATAATTTCTTTGGCCCCCTTTTCTTTCTTGCAAAATCAAGAGTTTGCTTTCTCATATGCAGGAAAGCACCACCCTACATAAGGACCCCGTTGGAGGGAATTCAAATTTCTTTGCTAAAACATTTTAAAAAGACAAATAAAAAATATTTAAAACATGAGGAGGATAGAATTTAAATTAATGCAACAGCTCTTGATATGTACACATTGAAATCTTGCATCTGCCAGGAATACTTCAGAATAGCTCTAATGTACTCCTGAAAAGAAACAGAATTAAATTGAAGATAGAAACATTAATTTTCTGCTATAATTCGGTTCTTTTCAAGATAACAATCTTCGATTAAGACAGGCACAAAGGAAGACTGTGAAAGAAGCTATATATTTTACCTTAAGACTTTGCAATTTGCTTCCCAGTAAGATTCTTCCAGACGTTTTTATGGGGAAAAATGGTTTCTCAAATTTCATCATGATATAATGAGTTCAAGGACCTAAATTGTTTATACCTTAAAAAAATTAAATGTCTCTGACATTCTTGTTCTGCCGTTTTGTGCTCTATCTTTCCAGTTAAAAAGAACATTATGTTTTGCAGGCCAGCAACTTCCTTGATATGATGTTTTAGTTTAATCTATCCAAAACATTACCCTCCAGACATTCTAAGAAAGTTGTTTCTCTGACATGATGTGATTTCACGATCCCTTGGAAACATTCTCAGTCTTCAGCGTTAAACACAAATAGATAGGAATTGGGGCTAGCTTGAGCATTTGACCTCTAAACATGGGTTTGGCGTTACTGAATATGCAAAAATGTAAGATGATACCTATATCCAGGAATATAATAATATAAGCAAATACCATACGAAGCCAGGTCAGGATTATCTACCTTCTAATTTGAAACCAAATTGTTCTTGTCTCCTTATAATTTCCAGTGGATGTTAGGTAATAGCTAGGGATGAATAATATACATACAAAGATGTTACTGCCCACAAAAAAAGGGTGAAGGAGTTTAATAGTCTCCAGAGTTTTCTTTTGACAGACAGAAAGTCTTCCTAACCTTAGAGGAGGTGTCAGTGGACAGATATATATCCTTTAGGAATGCAGAGTCTGAGAAAGAATTTCACGGAGCATTGGAAGGAGAAACATAAAGATCAACGGGCGCATGAGCTGCCGTGAGAATAAAGGGAGAGCTTTATGTGGAAAACAAAAATACAATGGTAAAAAAAAAAAAAAACAGAAACAAACAAACAAACTGGGCTTTGTTTTCTTTTGCCTCTGTTTTTAGCAATAATTTCAGGTGTCTACAATACATTGGAGATGATAAAACCTATTGGAAATGATTTAAATGATTTCTTTATCACATGTAATATTTTATTTACAGCTGTATATACTAGTGTGGAAAAGCAGAAATAACCTGCCCTTGGGTACCAAGATTTATTGAACTTTGAACACATAGAAACACATAATTAAAACATATAAGGGCAGCTTATAAGAGTGGCTTAGTCGGTTAAGTGTCCAATTCTTGATCTCAGCTCGGGTCATGATGTCACGGTTAACGGGTTCGAGCCCCTCATCAGGCTCTCTGCAATGGCAGAGTGGAGTCTGCTTGGAATTCTCTCTCCCCTCTCTCTCTGCTCCTCTCTCCTCTCTTCCTTTCTCTCAGAATAAGTAAATAAACTTACAAACAACAAACAAACAAACAAGCAGACATTAAAACATATTTTAAAATACTGTACATGCAAACAGATGCTCAATTGTCATTTCTTCCACAGTCTGTCCCTTTTTATTCATTCTGATGATATCGTTTTTCTCTTTTGAAACACTTCACATTTGCAATTGGTCATTTCTTTCTGGGATTTGATTAAGGTGAGCTTTCTGTACTGGATTGTAAGTTTTTGTAATGGAAGGAGCCATGAACATTTATATTCAGCATTGTGTCTGCAGCACATGTAGGCATCCCAATAAATACCTTTTTGAATAGGTGAATGAATGAGTAAGTGAATGAATGAATGAATGAATGAATGAATGTATAATGGAACATGGCACACTGTATGGAAGATATGGCTGGAAGGGAACTAGGTAGGGAAAGCAGTTTATGTAGGGTGTAGAATACCCTAGGTATTAGTTTATGTTCTGTAGGAGACAATGGGAACATTTTCGTAGGAATGGGACATGATGAGATTGATGATATAGTGGACCACCTCGAAGGTGATATGGAGGAAGAATTGAGAGGATCATGGCAGCCTGAACCACACTGAAGAGTGTACCTGCAGTATTACTGTAATTACTGTTTTCTTTTTTCCTAGTGCTTAGCGCTCCCTGATATTTGCTTATTTACATATTTATGAATCTACCAACCCGTTTATCCTTCCAAGAGAGAAGAGATAGTGTTTGTCTCCTTCAATGCTGTAGCCTCAGCAATGGCAACTACTGGCATTACGTAGTGCCTCAATTAATGTTTATTGAATAAGTGAATACTTTTTTAAGGACTTGAGCATAGTTAGGGAACAGTTTTTAAATGTCAGCTAAGCTGTATATCCTTTCTTATTTCTATCTATCCTTTTCCTGGATGTTCACCTTTTTAATCCATGCCCTAATTTTTTTGGAGGGGAGGGTCTGGCACTTTAAATAAAATAGACTTTTTTTTTTTTCAGTTGAGGATATAGCAATTATTTTCGAAGACTGTCACATTTTTTTTATTTCTGTCTTCACCTTTCTTAGCCTGTGTTCTGTTACACATGAGGCAAACAAACAAATTAGCTATCTGAGCTAATTTTAACATATAAGGTAAAGAACAAGCTTGTCCCTGTAGCCTCCTGGATTTTGTTCTTTAGAGATTTGTGGTACATTTGGGCTGAGATCACAATTTAGCTTTCTGTCAAGATTAGAATAGCTTCTTGTCAGTACAAAAATCTCTTTAAAGAAGTGTATAAGAACTGTACTTTCTTCTAGAAGCCAAAAATACTTTTCTGTGCTTAGGCATTTAAAATGCTTTTAGGGGGCACTTGGGTGGCTCAGTCGGTTAGATGTCCAACTCTCCTCAGGTCATGATCTCCAGGTACTGGATTCGAGCTCCGTGTTGAGCTCTATGCTGATAGCTCAGAGCCTCAAGACTGCTTCAGAGTCTGTGTGTGTGTGTGTCTCTCTCTCTGCCCCTTCTCCGCTCACATTCTGCCTCTCTCTCAAAAATAATAAATAAGCATTTAAAAAATTTAACTGTTTTTGAAACCTCACACAAAAATTCAATGGTGATTTTCTTGCAAGTGTCTGTGGTAAAAGAAGTCATGGTGTCCGGAAGGAAATAAATGATCTCAACAACCAAATTCTATTTCCCGTTAAAAATTGATGCACTCTATGGCTGTCTTGTGTTCAATGTCTAGGAATTTTCTTAGCTGGAAAATTCAGAAAATTAGTTTCTTTTCTTTCTTTTTAAAATTTTTTAATGTTTATTTATTTTTGAGAGAAAAAGAGATAGAGTGCAAACAGGGGAGAGACAGAGAGAGAGACACACAGCATCTGAAGCGAGCCCCAGGCTCTGAGCTGTCAGCACAGAGCCATCACATAGGGCCAAACCCCCAAACCATGAGATCATGACCGAAGCCAAAGTGAGACACTTAACCAACTGAGCCACCCAGGCACCCCTAGTTTATTTTCATTTGTTGCACATTTTGAGTCTACATTGTGGGTTGTTCCCAAGCACTAGATTCTTCTGTGTAGTATATAATCATGTGTATTAGCTCTTTCCAAAGAAATATATATACATTAAGCATGGACAATATGATTTGAAAAACTAATATATTTTTCTAAGTAGGCTCCACACCCTATGTGGGGGCTTGAACTCATGACTCTGAGATCAAGCTTTACATGCTCCACCAACTGAACCAGCAAGGCACCCCAAAAAACTAATAATTTGTGTCGAGTTTTCCTGAATCTTGTAGTGTTACGAAAAATGAAAAAAAAAAAAATAACCCTCAACTTATCATTGCAAAATTACCACTGTAGGAGTAGTGAAAATTATAATAAACAAGTTAATTTTTTCTTACATACTTTCTTATATAATTAGCCAACTACATAAGAAAAATAGGCTTTAAAATAGTTGCATTTGAATCTACCACCTATGAACTCTATGAACTTTGCAGACACATAAATATACATATTTTTATTTCATACTCAATCTTTCCTAACTTTCTTAAGACTAACTGGAAAGAAGTTCTGGAAACATAGTTATCAATTTCTTTCACCAAATCAAGAATTCATATAATTTACATATCTACATATGTGTCTGTCTATCTATCTATCTATCTCTATAGCTGTGCAAAAAAGAGTTTTTGTTTCAAAAATAGTTTGTGTATTGTTCAATTTGCATATTTTGAAATAAGCAAACTTGTTCTGGGATAATGGTGGGAAATATATATTTTTAAAATTTTTAATGTTTATTTTTGAGAGAGAGAGTAGGGGAAGGGCAAAGAGAGAGGGGGATACAGAATCTGAAGCAGGTTCCAGGCTCTGAGCTGAGATCATGACCTAAATCAAAGTTGGGTACTCAACCAACTGAGCCACCCAGGCACCTCGGGGAGAAATATTTAAAAAGTGAAAATTAATACGTGAAACAATAACTCAGATTCAGTCATTCTGGTTGTGCTCCACATGGATAAACTCAGCTGGAAAAATCCTAACCACCTCTGGATGGAGGTGAGAAGCACAACAGATGTCCTGAAAAAAATCTGTGTATGATTTAGCCACTAAAAGAGCATCTTATTTTTATTTTTTTATTTTTTTAAAAATTTATTTCTAGGAGAGAGAGAGAGAGAGAGACAGCGTGAGCAGGGGAGGGTCAGAGAGAGAGGGAGTCACAGACTGAAACAGGCTCCAGACTCTGAGCTGGCAGTCAGCACAGAGCCCGATGCGGGGCTCGAACCCACGAACCGCGAGATCATGACCTAAGCAAAAGTCGGACGCTTAACCGACTAAGCGACCCAGGCTCCCCTAAAAGAGCATCTTAGAGTGTGAAGTGCCCATCTCCTTCTTTTCACCTACCACGGGCACCGATACTACTAATGTTCGGGAGAGTTTTGTAGATAGTCATTACTTTATCAGAGAAGTCCTTCTAAAGAGCTTAAATACTTAAGTGACTTCCCTTGGAGCAGTAATGGTGAATTATGTGGTGCTCTAATTGTGCTATTAGTTTATCTAAGCTAAAATGCAATCTACTTAATTTGAGGGTTTTATTACACATTGGTCTCAAAAGGTGAAACACATTAAAAGCATATTGGTTCTTTTAATAGGAGGTTAAGCCTTTTCCGATGATGTACTTGATGGAAATGTCTCTCACATTTACTGTGAATATTAGTGTGTTTATTTTGACACAGAAATGTAACTTGGAACATTTTTAGGATGCTGGTTTAATATTTATTAATTTGTTTATCATTTGTGGAATCAAAATTATAGTTGTCTTAGCAAAACTATCCCAACCTTATGATACATCTAATTAATATATTAATTCATTGTGGAATTATACCACTTAGACTGTGGTGTGTTTAAAACTTGAAAATACAGGTCTGTGCTTTCAAAAGGAAATAATTCCGTGTCGACAGAGCAGAGGGGAGTTTTAGGCCTGGTTGACCATTCTGTGTGATACTTTAATGATGGATACATAGCATTGCACATTTGCCAGAATCCATAGAATGCACAGCATTGAGGGGAATCCTATGGTAAGCCATGGACTTTAGGTGGTAACACAGTAGGTTCATGTAGGTTCACTGATTATAACGAATATAGCGCTCTGGTGGAGGATGCCAGTAGTGGGGGAGTTGTGTGGTGGGGGTCAGGAGGTACATGGACATCTCTTACTTTCTGCTCAGTTTTTCAGTGAACCTGATATTGCTCTAAAAAAAATAAAATCTACTTTTTATTTTTTTTTTAAATTTTTTAAATGTTTTTATTTATTTTTAGGAGAGAGAGAGACAGCGTGAGCAGGGGAGGGTCAGAGAGAGAGGGAGTCACAGATTGAAACAGGCTCCAGGCTCTGAGCCGGCAGTCAGCACAGAGCCCCACGCGGGGCTCAAACCCACGAACCGCGAGATCCTGACCTAAGCGAAAGTCGGCCGCTTAACCAACTAAGCCACCCAGGCGCCCCTCATCTCTTCTTATTTGAATAGTATCAACCTAGAAAGTGACTGAACACTGAAACTGACTGACTCAATGCTGCTTTAAAAATGCAGTTTTTAAAAGTTTACTTTCATCTTGAAGTTTTCTCTTAAACGATAACTAAGTCGGCAGATATAACATTAATCATGACACGAAATTTTTACTTAAGTAGTGAGACTTCCATGTCTGAATATATTTACTGCAGTTTCTCAACGTAGGCACTGTGGACATTTTGGGCCAGATAATTCTTTTGTTTGTAAGTGACTGATCTGCCTATTGTAGGACCTTTAGCAGCATCCTTGGTATCTATTTATGACATGCAAATAGTGCCAGCCAAGTTGTGAAAATCAAAATGTCTCCAGACATTGCCCCATGTCACCTGAGGGGAAAATGCCTTTTGTTAAGAACTGTTGTTTAGGAGGTAAATGTGCACAACTATATTTATTACTTTTCCAAGTATGTGGTGTGTGTGTGTGTGTGTGTGTGTGTGTGTGTGTGTGTATGCGTGTGTATTTGGCCTCCCAGTCTAGGTGTAGTAATTAAGTTTTAAGAAAACAAGAGTGCAGAGATAAAAGAAAAATTCTTCAACTTTATTCATAGTTAATTCAACTGTTCAATATGCCTGACTGGCTAAGTTGGTAGAACATATGACTTCCTGATCTTGAGGTCATGATCTACGCCCACATTGGGCGTAGAGCTTAGTTTTTTTTTTTTTTTTCCTAAGGTTTATTTACTTTTGAGGGGCAGGGAGGGGCAGAGAGAGAGGGAGACACAGATTCCAAAGCAGGCTCCAGGCTCTGAGCTGCCATCGCAGAGCCCAATGCGGGGCCCGAACCCATGAACCTTGAGAGCATGACCTGACCCGAAGCCAGATGCTTAACCGACTGAGCCACCCAGGCAACCTGAGCTTACATAAAACAAAAGCAGGCAAAGCAAAACAAAGCAAAGCAAAACAAACCAAAACAATTGCTTATAATGCTACTGTTCAGATTTTATGTTTTTAACCTCTCTTTTCTGTGTGGTCAGTTAACAAAGTATGGGTGCACACCTGAGAACGCCTTATTAGTAGTTTCAGCTTCCTGTATGAGGGGCTGTTTCAGCTGGCTGTGCCGCAGGCCTCCTCTTGTGCTTCACACCAGAAGGCTTTAGAATAAACATTTGGCTGAAAAGTCTTTATAGGACTCATCCAGCTTTCTTGTGAAAGCAGTTGCCCACACTCACACGCATTAATGTCTGACTTGCCAAAATGCTTGTTTGCCTTCACACAGACAAAGGCACAAGGCAAATGTGAAGAGTCCACTATTAAATGATCACTTCTTTAGCTGACCAAGTGAGCTTGGAATTTTTCCATATATAAGATAGATGGCTGGCTAGCACTTTTCTTTTTTTAGGGAATGATGGAAATTATTAGCTAACATCTGCTAAAAATCATACTTCTACGTTAATCTCAGAGTGAGTTTTAATAATGGAGAGGAGTTTTATAAATAAATTACAGTATGATTTTTATTTCCTGTTTGAGAATTCCATTACATATTTTGCAGAGGTTTTGAATTTTTATCCCACCTTCTTACTCTTCCCTGTCTCTCATCATTCCTGTATTACTTTGGTTGTATTTCTACTATTGCGTTTAAATCTAGTAATGTATCCATATAAACTTGACATTCAGAGCTGACACCAGTAAAGGTAGTGCATTACTTTAAAATAATTTTCGAAAGAAAAATGCAGACCTGTTTCCATTTTTCTCCTATTAATGTGTATTTAATGAATTACCTTGCTCTGCCTTAAAGAACAATACTAATTTCAGTCCCATAAAATACATATCCAATCAATTGTATATAAATGGATTATTTACCTACATTATACATACAAACTTACACAATGGTATATTCATATTACCTTCTTCACATCAGTTACCTTCTTTTTTTAAAAATATTTTTACTTATTTCTAGGAGAGAGAGAGACAGACAGTGTGAGCAGGAGAGGGTCAGAGAGAGAGGGAGTCACAGACTGAAACAGGCTCCAGGCTCTGAGCTGGCAGTCAGCACAGAGCCCGACGCGGGGCTCGAACCCATGAACCGTGAGATCATGACCTAAGCGAAAGTCGGACGCTTAACTGACTAAGCCAACCAGGCGCCCTCACATCAGTTTCCTTCTAAAATAGTTTCAGTGGGTGTAACAGTGGCAATCTGAAATATCCCCTAGAACGTAAACCTGTGGAGGAAACCAATCTTTGGATAGCAACTTTAAAGACGTTTTACAATTTGAAATATTCTGTATGATCAAGTATGGGATCCAACTGGAAAACAAAAATGGTAAAGGTAATATATCATCAGGTATTTATTGGCATAATTATGTTTTTAATGTGTATTTATCACAGTGTTTGCATACCAAATGGCGATTTTTGAGCATTGTAAAGATTTCAATAACAGAGCATTCCTTCATTTCTTACTTAGTGTTTCTTCTTTTCAGATGAGGACAGATGCAGTGAGGGCTGTGTGCCTAAATGAATACTTTTACTCTTGACTAAATTAGTCTGGCATAAACACAACACTGCTAGCTTTCAATACAATGGAAAGTAAGTGCGGGGGCTCAGAGGTCTTTCTTTTCATGGTTCTGTTAAATCATGCTCAAAGTTCAGTTTGTATTTCAAGAGTAGCATTTAAGACAACCTAGTTAAGACTCTCTTAACATTTCCATTTACAACTTCCCTCTCCTTCTAACATTTGCTTTAATGATTGTAGGATGTTTCATGGTAACAGCTCATCCGCCTTTACAACCAATGACCTAAATATGCAATTAAAATTGCAGGAGCCTAGCTAGGTGATAAACTGGCCCTCACGGTTGGGCTTTGGAAACACTGTCTTCTTTCCTCAAGTTCTCTTCTTATTACTAATTATAAAATGGAAAGGCACACTACAGAGGGTGAATCCTCTTGAGAAATCACGTTAGGTTCTTTACAGATTCAAAAATGAAGCTGCTTAACATTCTTTTGCATTGGTAATGGCACTTATTGGCCTTTAATATTCCTTTTAAACTAAAACCACTCGTTTATTTGTAGTTTGTGGGTGGAGAAAAAAGGCATGGGGATGTCTATATATTTGTTTTTAATCTTTATTTTTGAGAGAGAGAGGGAGAGAGAGTGGGGGAGGAACAGAGAGAGAGGGAGACAGAATCCAAAACAGGTTCCAGACTCCGAGCCTTCAGGACTGAGCCCGATGTGGGGTTTGAACTCACAGAATACGAGATAGTGACCAGAGTGGATGTTGGACGTTCAACCTGCTGAGCCACCCATGCGCCCCCAGGGATGTCTATATTTTTATAACTCAAATGGATACATGTAAACTGCCATCCATTAGATGAGACTTGGTCTTTGGCAGTCATTTGCTTGTGTACCAGAGAGGACTGACCCTCTGAAAACCATGCTTGGGGAAATAAATCATAGGCACTTATAGGGAAAATTCATGTTAGTTCAAGTTCCTTATTTATAAGTTGAGGCAATTTCCTATACATCACGCAGATAATAGTATACCAGCTGTCAGATCACAACATAGGTTTCCTGGCCCTCTACACGAGTAAACTCAGATGCTTCAGGGATTTTTTCCATTTCTCATTACTTTCAGCCTTCTTTCTCTGACTGCTGAAGGTATCATAGGACAGATTTTCAGCGTCTAAAGGATTCTTTATTTTTTTTAAGGGTAAACATAGATTTTTATTTTATTTTCTTTTAGGTTTATTTCTTTTTCTTTTATTTACAGTTTGTTTTATTTATTTATTTATTAAGTTTTTTTTTTTTTTTTTTACAAATAGTTTATTTTCAAGTTGGTTTCCATATAACACCCAGTGCTCATCCCCACAAGTGCCCTCCTCCATGCCCATCTCCCCACTCACACCCCCCTCCCATGAGTCCTCAGTTTGTTCTCAGCATTCAAGAGTCTCTCATGGTTTGCCTCTCTCCCTTTCCCCCACCATTTCCCCCCTTCTCCTCTCCCATGGTCCTCTGTTAAGTTCCTCTCAATCCTCCTATACGTGCAAACATATGATATTTGTCCTTTTCTGCCTGACTTATTTCACTCAGCATAACACCCTCAAGGTCCATCCATGTTGCTACACATGGCCAGCTTTCTTTCTTTCTCATTGCCATGTAGTATTCCATCATATAGATAAACCACATCTTCTTCTTTTTCTTTTAATGTTTTTATTTATTTCTAGGAGAGAGAGAAAGACAGTGTGAGCAGGGGAGGGTCAGAGAGAGAGGGAGTCACAGACCGAAACGGGCTCCAGGCTCCGAGCTGGCAGTCAGCACAGAGCCCGATGCGGGGCTCGAACCCACAAACCGTGAGATCATGACCTAAGTGAAAGTCGGACGCTTAACTGACTAAGCCACCCAGGCGCCCCTAGATAAATCACATCTTCTTGATCCATTCGTCTGTTGATGGACACTTAGGCTTTTTCTATGTTTTAGTTATTGTTGAGAGTTCAGCATCTAAAGGATTCTGTTTTATTAATGGTTGGGATAGACGTAGACTATAATTAGTATATGTTTGCATATGTGCATGGATGCATGTTAGATCAGTTACAGATGTATAACTTCTTTTTTTTTTTAATGTTTTATTTATTTCTAGGAGAGAGAGAGACAGCGTGAGCAGGGGAGGGTCAGAGAGAGAGGGAGTCACAGACTGAAACAGGCCCAGGCTCTGAGCTGGCAGTCAGCACAGAGCCCGACGCGGGGCTCGAACCCACGAACCGCGAGATCATGACCTAAGCGAAAGTCGGACGCTTAACCGACTAAGCCACCCAGGCGCCCCTCAGATGTATAACTTCTGGTTACTTAAAATTAACTAATGTCATACTATTGTTTACTTATTTT
The DNA here is from genome assembly GCA_017311185.1 of Proteles cristata cristata. NCBI lineage: Eukaryota > Metazoa > Chordata > Mammalia > Carnivora > Hyaenidae > Proteles > Proteles cristata. The sequence goes on from JAESUZ010002627.1 coordinate 593,226, forward strand.
ACCTTTTAGGTTCCATTTCCCTTATGTGCAAAATAAAACCCTGCTGATTGTTCTGAGAGATTGAATTTACTAAATTCAAAGCATTGATAATTTTCTTCCACTAACCATACCCCTCCCCATTGGCCTCCTCCTCCTCAAGCCCCAAACCTTGCGGTCACTGTTATTTCTGGCTATTTCTTCTTTAAACTATTCCTTGAATCCAGGACAGAATAGGTTTTCCCCTCTGTGAGCACAGATGTGTTGTGTTAGTCTGTGACCTAGTCTGTACTCTGTAACTTCAGATCAGAATTATCTTGAAAGCCAAAATTTTGTGAGGCTTCTAGTCTTGTCTACAATATTACTCTACTTTTAGCATAATGTGTTTTTGTGTGAAAGAACCAGCCCCTTCTGTTTCCTTCCTTCCTCTTCCTCTTCTGCTTCCTTTCTGAATCTTCAGACAGTTTCAAACTGTCTTTCTTCATAGACACCAGGTATTATTTCTTCTTACATAATCTTGTATCATTACAACTACAATTAATTACATGTTTTTGGGAGAAGGTATGAACAGAGACGATACTCACAATGTATTATTTGTAGTTGGGATAATAAATGTATTATTTACCATGTGTTCAGTCTTCATGGAAGAAAATGGAATGGCCTTTTAAACTTCAACTTGATGGCTAAGCATTGAGTCTACTTTGATATCGATTTTTCCTTCACTCTACCTTCAATTTTAATAATGGTTCTTCTGCTCATTCTCCTGACCAAGCCATTGACTATTTCTGCTAGGAATAGCTTCTGGGATAATTTACCTTCATCTCATATTATATATGAGAAAACAGAGACTCAGCGAACCTAAATGATCTGTCCTGAATCCATCCATTCAGAGGCAGGTCAAGAAATCAGAGCATTTCATTTTTAATTGTTAGCATTTCTAATACTTTACCTTTTCTCACCTTACATTCTTTGTATCCAGTTGTTTAACTAGGTTTCTATCTTAAATATATATGTTTAATGAATAACTTTTTTCTAATGAAACTTCAAAGGGACTGGAAGCCTATGGCAAGGCTCTATCCAGTGCTTGAATACTCACCACCAGACACCACACTAGCCTCCTGACTGCTGCCTCCTTACTTCTAGTATTTACCCCTCACCTTTCTGATGTACTGGCCATCTAGTAATTCTATGTGGGCTCCATGAAGCCTTCTTGGTTTTTTTTCCAAAGATCACCTGCCAATGTACTTCAGATACCATGTTTCTTCTCCTTGACATTGTGAATTCTCTCCAGGTGCTTACCCTAGAGAAATATTGTCTATCTTTGATCTCCACTTTTGATTTATTTCTCACTCTAACTGATGGAGAAACTGAAGGAAACCAAAGGAATTCTCTGGAAATTTGTTTTATAAAGTGACTCCAAGATTGTTTTTGGAATGCACAGCCTTATTTAGAGTGAAGAACATAGTTCCTATAAGACTGAGAAAGTAACTCGTGTGTGTGTGTGTGTGTGTGTGTGTGTGTGTGTTTATGTCAAAGTATCACACAGATGATTAAAAAATATATATATATATGCCATAGTATATATATATATATATATATATATATATATATATATATATATATATATATATATATATGCCATAGTAGGAATTCCTCTAAAGACATTATTGTATAATGGAATAAGTCTGGCCCTGGGAATCAGATACACCTCACCTTGAAATCAGTTTCTGTAATTACTAGACATCTGACCTTGGGAAAAATTATAACTTAAGTTCCAGAGTCAGAATCGAAACAAATTTACCTCACTCTAAAAATTTATGTTTATTACACATATACATAAGATCCCTCTGCTTGAGAATGTTCATTTAATATTACTGGCCAGAAGAATGGTCACCACCTTCTGCCTTTAACAGGAAGGGAAAATGGAATTCATTTTACCTGAAGGTGAATGATTGGAGACTAAATGATTGGTCAGATTATTTAACATCTCTAAGCTCCAGTTGCCTCACTATACCATTGAGATAAAGGTAGTTGTATGACTATCTGTAAGATCGTGTATGTGAAAGCTGTGATTTAGAAATGGCACTAGAATTATCCTTCTGCTTTTTCTCCACATTTGGAAATTGAGTAGGGTCCAGTTTCTGCAAGGAATGATGATGTCTTAGTCTATTCAGGCTGCTATATAACAAAATATCAGAATGGGTAGCTTATAATCAGCGGAGATTTATTCCTTGCAGTTCTAGAGGCTGGAAATCTGAGTTCATGGTTTGATGGTGTTTCTTTTCTGGTTCACAGATTTGTAATTGGATCCTCCAATGGTAGAAAAGGTGAGGAAACTCCATGGGGTCTCTTTTATAAGACCACTAATTCCATTCATGAAGGTGAGACCCATATGACCTGCTTCCTAACACCATTACTGTGGACATTAGGATTCCAACATGTGAATTTTGAGGGAGACATGAGCATTCAGATTATAGCTGGTTAGCAGTAATTTGTCTTCAGAGTATATTGTTGAGATGATAAACTTAAATACATCACTACTGAGATGTATTTAGATAGGAATGGTAAATTGTTGTTTACTTGTGAAAACTAACACACATATACACATACACATCAGCTTACGTTCTATGGCTACACAGAAGTAATGAAATTTAGTGATTTTCCCTCAGAGAAAACCTACGTTATAACCTAGGAAAAGAAATTTGTTGATGGAAAGTAAATGGAATAAGGAAAGCAGATAAAATATGTGGAAACTGCCATTTATGCTCTGCTATTTTATGTTGTTTACTTCAACAGAACACCTAAGAATAGTGTTTGCCTATTTAAAAAGGTTTGTGATGTAAGCATCTCTATTTCTGTCTAGAGAGCTGAGTGTATTTGTGCCATTTTAATGGTTTATATTTAAGAGCATATGACAAAATGCTTGATAAGGCATGAGTTAGCAAGTTGTAGAGACATACCAGATTCAATTAAGGCTATTTGTTTATATGTAGATATATGCAGTTTCGTGTACTATGCAGTTTAACAATTGTGTCAAAGTCAGGGAAGTGAAGGGCATGGGTGTGTGTTGAGGGGGGGGGTGTTGGATAGAAGATTGGGGAAATAATTATTCCAGACCTGAGGCAATAACTCAGGCTACTAAGGGCTTCAAATATGTCTGAGGAGAATCTGTCCTTCGGTAATACCGCTTTCTCTAATCAGCCAGAATCCTAATCTCTTGAGACTCCTGTAAGGTTATTAATATGTTAACCAAAACACTGGTAGAGTAGAAAACCTCTTGTTGATCAAATAAAACAGCACTACCTGATTGATCTTTATTAAATCATAATAATCCTTCTGAAAAATCCCTAAAGGAAGAAGGACTTTAAAGGTTTGCACACAAAGCATGTATTTAATAATACTACACCCTCCAAGTTCCACAATCTTCTTCACAAAGAAGGGAGGCTAAGGTGGAGTCATTCATAGAAATTAACATGACAACAAAAGAACCAGAGTTTAAACTCAGTTCTACCAGTCTCAGAAGAAAGAAACATCTGTTAAAAAATGATGATTTGGCCTCCCTGAACTGCAAAGTGTTTGTTATTTATGCTCTTAATGTTTATCAGGGCTGACAAATGGGATTCATTATGGCTTCCTGAAAAGCTACTTTTGGAAAGACTTTGTGATGGGTCCATATTATTGGGAAATTGACATTGTTCATTAGAGAAACCTGGAAGAGGAAAGGTGCTTCAAGTACTTACCATTTCTGGGTTAGAAATACAATGTCTAAGAGAGTGCTTGGTGAGTATTAGATATTTAATACATGTGATTTCTCTTCCGTTTATCACTGACTACCTCTTGGAGGTGTAGCCATAGACCTTTCTTACAGTAGGCACTGACCCACATTCAATAGTGTCCAAGCTGAGAGTCTCAGAAGGCATAGTTGAAAATGGAGTCAGAGGCTAGACACAGGACCTGGTGCTATGTAAGCCTCCATATTGACCCTTGAGAAGACTAGTTCCAGTTTCATATATTTATATTTGTTTTCTAATCAAACATGGATACTCATAAGAGGTGGCATATTTTCTGATATATGGAAACTAAGTTGAAGCTATATTTTCTCTTGTAGTTATTGCTGTATGACAGCATGCCTAAGGTATTCAGGACAGACATCCCGTGTAAATGATATATTTTACTCTTCTGTTAGCAAGGAACCCTAATTTTTTTTCTAATTCAAGTCACTTTAGATGTAAAAGTGGAACCACCAAATCAGCCAGGATTTTTTTTACATTATTGTGTACTCAAAAGTCTATTTTCCCTCTGAGTAGCTATGGAAGAATGGACTCCTAAGAGACTAGATTAATCAAATTTAAAAGCAAATGTAAATTTAAATCAACCATGGAGCCCTGCTGAACCGCAATTAACATTTCAAGGTAAATGAAATGTGATGATAGTAAATACCAGTTCTATGCAGAATTGGAAACATATTCTGTTTCATGGTGTATTTGGGCAGAGAATGGAAATTTGAAAGGAAAACCATTATTAACACACTAGCTTTGACATTTCAAGATATAATTTAAACTTGATTACAATTTCTATTAAAAAATCTCAATTTCCCCACCTCGCAGTCTAGATAAGAGTTTCTCAATGTTGGGGCACTTGGTTGAGCGTCTGCATTGGCTCAGGTCATGATCTCACAGTTTGTGGGTTATAGCCCTATGTCAGGCTCTGTGCTGACAGCTCAGGGCCTGGAGCCTGTTTCAGATTCTGTATCTCCCTCTCTCTCTGACCCTCCCCTGCTCATGCTCTCTTTCTCTCTCTCTCTCTCTCTCAGATATAAATAAAACATTAACAAAAAAATTAAAAAAGAGTTTCTCAATCTTGACATTTTTGACTGTGTATTTCTTCCTTGTGGAGCATGTGGGATGTTTAACAGCATCCTTGGACTCTGGGCACTAGATGCCAAGAGAACTTGCTCCCTCCTCCCCAAAAATGTCTCCAGATACCAAGCACTGATTTAGAAATTAAGAGAATTGTGTTACCACTCACTAGTTTTAACACCTACTAACTATATCTTTTTATTTATTTATTTATTTATTTATTTATTTATTTATTTATTTATTTATTTATTTTGTGGTGCCTATTCTCTTGGGGCCAGATTTAACTTTGGTAAGTGAGAGTTTTGAATATTCTTATCCACCTCTAAAATTCTCTAGTTTGATCCTCCTATCATTTTCTTATATGAAAAGGACAATGTTCCAGAGACAGAAAGTCCTTAAGGATACTCTTTGGGGTTTACACAGAAAAGATTATGAAGAAACTGCTTAAAATTGGTAAAGAAAAGTAAAACTACTGGAACTGTGAAGGGTTTTTATGATGTCACCGAGGAGTCTGAATTTTTTTTTTTAATCTTTATTTATTTTTGAGACAGAGAGAGAGACAGAGAGAGACAGAGAGACAGGGTGCGAACCAGGGAGGGACAGAGAGAGAGGGAGACATAGAATCTGAAGGAGGCTCCAGGCTCTGAGCTGCCACCACAGAGCCTGACCTGGGCTTGAATGTGGAACCTTGAAATCATGACCTGAGCTGAAGCTGGGCACTTAACAGACTGAGCCACCGAGGTGCCCCTTCTGTTTCTTTCTTTCAATTTTTTTTAATGTTTATTTCTTTCTTTTGAGAGGGAGAGCAAGCAAGGGAGGGGCAGAAAGAGAGGGAGGCACAGAATCTGAAACAGGCTCCAGGCTCTGAACTGTCACCACAGAACCCAATGTGAAGATCAAACCCATGAACAGCATGATCATGATCTGAGCTGAAGTCAGAGCTTAACAGACTGAACTACCCAGGTGCCACAGAAACCTGCATTTTTATAATTCTTATTTATCATGAAAATCTGTTTTAAGGAATCCGGAAAAGTACAAGGGGAGTGTGGGAGGGTTTTTTTGTTTGGTTGGTTGGTTTTGGGTATTTTTGGGAGGAGGGAGCAATAATAAACCTCTAGGAGCATTCAAGAAATAAAGAATTACCTTTTATGTACTGTTTACATTTTTTATACCTATTTTCAAGCAAAGCAAGTACTATTATCTTTGCCTTTCTGATTAGGAGCTTGTGGTTCTGAGGTAAGTGAGTTACAATCACAGTCTAGCCGTTACCTGGTCCCAAGCTTCTTTTCTTTTCCTCAAGTAGCGGAGGTCAAGCACGTGCCTTCTGAAAAACCAGAAGGCTCATTGCTAATTTTCAATGTCCATAAAACCTGCTGCTGTGTGATTTCTGGGTCTGCCCACACGGACCAGAAGCTGCACTGTGGTCAGGTGCCTGTGCACTATTGTTGGAGACTCTAAGCCACATACCTTAAAGCTTTCTGAAGATGTTTAATTTCTCATACTCAGGACAAAACATCAAGGTAGACCTGCCGCTTCTCCTTTTACAGCTGTGCGTTGTTTATGTGTTTCCCAACTTTCGCCCTTTCCCAAGACATCGCTTGTCCGTTGTCTGCTTCGCCAGACCCTCCAGCATGACTGTGACCCGCACATTTGGTGTGACTGTGACGAACAGTCTGGCTGGCCGGTGGGCACTTTTGCTCTTTGCAGCGAACACATCCTGCCTCCCTGATGAGAAATCACTTTCGCTGGAAGTTATCCTTAATCACCAGTCAAATGAGCCTCTCTTGAAATCTGGCTTCTCCGTAACCTGCTGCTACCACCTTACTATATTGGCATCAAATAGGGTCATATATCAGTGCAAGTTAATTTCTTGAAATCTGTTAAATAGGATGATCTTTTGCTCGGTGGCATGCAGATTATGTTGGTAAACTTAGTAATACATGAGAGTTAGCACAGGGATAGTCTAATCTGGTTCTTTTTCTTGTTACAGAGCTAGGGACAGGGAATTTATTATACACTTATTCACCCTGAATAGGTCAGAGCCATGAAATTTGAGAATCCTTCATTTGAGGCTATCAAGTCATTGGGGAGATTAAATCTACATTGTGCTTTAATCTGCCGGATGGCCATTGCCATCAGTAAAATGTCGAACCTGTCACCATTGTTAATGTAAGGGGCACTGTCTGGGTAATCATCAGCTGAATACAGTGACAGTAATTTTATCGAGAACCAAGTATGAACTTAACCCTCATGATTTTTTTTCTTTATTTGCTTGAACCCGTTTTCTTACTTTTGATGGAATGAGGACATTTTTAGAAAATGCAGTGACTTCTTTGTTAGTTTTAAACAAAATGTTCCTCATTCTTAACACCTAAATTTAGTTCATCTGAGAGGTTATGGCAAGAAAAATTAATAGACTGCAAAAAGAAGAAAGTAATTTTATGATATTTAAAGCACTCTTTTTCTATTTTGTAGTCAGTCACTATTTTTCTCGTAATCCTTTGGAGTCTTTATATTTTGTTTTCGAACAGAGCAGAGGTCTTCCCCTACCATAGATGGAAAGTAGTTGTATTAATCCTGGGTATTGCTTGGAGCAACTCTTCATAATAGAATGTGTTCTCTTTTCTTTTCAGGCTGAGAATTTAGGCAGGTAAAAGAAGAGATATAGATTAAACTTTGAGCTCCTTAAATAATTCAAGATTACAAGATGTTACTAAAGCTCGGAAGTAGATATTAAACACAGATTCCATATTCTGCAGTGCCGTATACCAATAGAAAGTAGATAACACATTTTTATATTTATAAACTATAAAATCACAATTTGACACATGTATGTATGTATATGGGTTCTGTTAATGCTGAAGAAAATATAACTGAAATGAAGTTTAGTTTTACCAGTATTTGCCATATTCTGATTTATATGTTTTAAACCAGTATAAATCAGAACTATGATTTGTTCACATAACAAGGTTAAACACATAATAAATTAATCTGTTTAATTATTTACTGAATAATTTAATTATTACTGAAAATACGAGCTAACTGATCCTCAAAACCTGTATTTTTTCTGCTAAGAGGAAAGGTAATTAGAGATAAATTCTAAAGACAAAATTCTGTGATATTTGATTGTGAAATTGTATATCTAACTCTTAGAATAATTTTGGAAGCTTTTTTTTTTTAATTTTCAAATGACTCTCCGATGTCAGGTATTTCAATTATCAAAGAACAGTGGTAGTGGTGGTGAGTCAACGTGAAGGTTGAAATGGAGAGGTAATGAAAATACTTTCTGAAATTAGAAAACAAGTTTAATGGTGATGTTTGAATGAAACCTTTTCAAACCCACTGTCAAAACACAACTTCTCATCTCCTTTTGTTTGAATCTCCTGGCAACCTTGCTACCTTTTACAGTGCTTTCCCTTCTGGGGTGCGTTTCCTGAATGCCTTTCATTTAATAGGCATATTTTAGAAATCTAATTTCGCTGTCTGCTTCAGTTCAGCGATGCTGTGGCAACCTAACCATTTTAGACCGTCTGGATGCTGTTTTCATCAAGTCATTAACGTTGTTATTGAGGGTGACATGGGTAAGTTATCTCCCCTCACTCAGAGTGTCTTATTTGTTAAAGACCACAACCTCTTAACCTTTATGAAGGATGTGGTTTCATCAAGTTAACTTTTTATGTGGAGCTAACTGCTTTCCACTATAATTTCAGTTTATTTCTGTCTGCAGTATTTCCTGCAAAACTTACAAGGCTTTTTTCGCGTCAGTAAAGCATGGCTGGGTTATGAATAGGTGTTCTTGGGATCTTAGTTCCTTAGCACATCAGAACTCGAGCCCAGAGTCCTTGTTTTAGAGATGCAGGAACTGAAATTCACACGGGTCCTGTGAAGGAGCATCAACATAACAAGGTCTGTTGTGAATATCCTGACACTTCATGTGGTGTTTCACCCCTCCCGCATCCTGCCCCTTTGCACCAGTCAGCTTTCTTACAACTATATTTTGAGACCCCGGAAAACCAGGTCATACATTATCCCTTTCGTCCTTGGACCACAGTCCCTTTGTTCATGTTGAATCACTGCAGAGATCTCCGCCCTCTGCTTTGGTCCCTGATTCCTTTGGGCTGAACTCTAACAAGATCAATTGCACTTCATCACAAAGTAGCATTATTGTTTTTGTGAAAATGATGCATACTTGGATATTGATTTTGAATGTTACAGAATTAAACGAAGAAAATTCTAAAAAAAAAAAAAAGAAAAAAAAAAGAAATTTACAGCAGCCGTCCCAACCCACAGTTAGTATTTTGGCAAACATACTGTCAGTCACATCTCTGAGCAGAAGTTTATTTATTCATGTACATATAAAATTTTCCCTGTATTGGGTCATACCATAATACAGCACTAATAATTCCTGAAGTAGCCTTTTCCTTTAATGTGGCTAATAAAGATTTTTGTCAATATTTAAAAATTTAACTTTTCTGATCTACATGATTATACATATATACACATATATATGTATGTATGTATTTTTAAATTCTACCTCAGCAGAAGCCTTTTTTTCCTTATTTTTTTGTTTTTTTCTTCATGTCTTTTTTCTTATTTTTATTATCACAACCCTGTCTTGATTTTAGTCCTTATTAATTTGTCAAATCTTTCATTTATTAGGCTATTTACTTTCTATATGTGATATTTTGCAAATGTTTTTCTCATTTTTTTTTATAAAGCTTTCCAACTAGTTAGGTCGTCTTCTTTGTCTTCGTCATCATCATCTTCTTCTTCTTCTTCTTCTGTCCTCTATTTTTGTTATTTTGTTGCCATCATAAGTTTTCCTTTATTGTGAGAACAGACTTAGTATTCTAAACCATGCAGGTAATTAATCACTGAAATTATATTCAAAGGTAAGCCTATAGGTAAGTAGCTTCATTGTAAATAATACCATGAATTATTTTGAAAATATCTGCGTAAGTAAGTAATATTGCTACTATCTGTGTAAGAAGGAGAGGGTTTTTTATTAGGCAGGAGTGGCAAATGCCCAAGTATTTGTAACCACGCTAATTAGTTGTTTACTGATTTCCTACCACTGGGTTAGTATCCCTTGGGCATTTAATTCTTTATCTTGTTATTGTGCCGCTACTCTACACAAAGCTTTTTTTTTTTTTTTTTTTTTACTTTCAGTGTGTCCTGTGTGAGAGTAGTTTCTGACCTGAATATATTATATTCCTGCCTTGAATTCTTTCAACTTACTATGTGCCATTTTATCATTGAAGAGTGGAAGCAACATCTTTTGCCTAGAGGAATTTTGCATTGTCTGAAGGATAGTTGCACAGATGTGTTTGATCAACAGTGTTAACGCTCTGTATCTTTCCTACCACCTTATATTTTATAGCCATATTGCTTCCTACAAATCATTTTTTCTTTTTCCCCTTTTCTCTTTCATTTTTTATTATTGCTATTCTTGTTGTAGTGAAGCTGTTCCTTCTTTTTTTTTTTTTTAATGACTTTCTATTTGCCTATCCAGAACATTGTTATTTTCACCCTGGCTCCTTCCCACACCAGTGATGTGAAGCTGAATACTAGGTAACAAAGACATGAAGGGTCGATGTGTAATAACGATTCAGCATTTAAAGATTTCATCAACCTTTTGGTTACAATGAGTAGATCGCACTGACATCAGGTGAAGCCAATAAATCTGTTTTAGGATTTGTTGACTGTCCTTTCAGTGTGTGATATTTCAAAAACAATAGCTATTAATTTTGTCCCCCTGTTTATGCAGTGGAGAGGATTGTTTAGAAGGCAAAATCGCTACTGGTTGGGAAAGGAAAGTGAAAGCCAGCAGGATTTTGTTTCTACCTGATACAAGAAAGTGTAGATTGCGTAAAGCACATTGAGAAGAGAAAGAAGTCTTCTCTATGAGTTGGTACTTTGAACACTAGCTAGTTCAGAAGAAAGACTAAAAGTAAGCTTTTTATAAAGATATGACTGAAGCTGGGAATCTTTGAGGTTTTCTTAGATGATAAACACTAAAATAATTAAATGACATGAGAACTAGCATTTGTTTTAGCATTTAATATGTATCAGATTCTTTTCAAGCACAAACATAAATCAGGCATTGAATTTTCAGTGTTCTAAAAGGTAACTCTCACGAATTCCATTTTGCAGTTGGGGAAATCTGAGGTCAGATCTGAAGTTAAAGAGGTCAAATACTTTGCAATGTGTTTAGTTAGTAGCGGAGCACCAGGCCTCTCCGGTTTCAAAAGCATGACCTTTCTGTCTCCAGTGAGGGTCTTAGAAAGAACAAAATTTCTGAGGGGAAAAATGGTTGGTGAATTCTCTGATTGTTAAAGCACATACTATTGAACAGGAAAATAAAAAATCTCTTACGGACACTCCCAGGAAGTAGAGCAGAGGGGATACTGATAGGTGTAAGCAAATGATTACCTAGCCTTTACCTGCAAAGTGTCACCTGTATTTCAGATTGGTAAGTTTCAGGCTAAATTCCCCAAATGTAGTTTGTCTGTTCATTGTAATTTTCAGATCACGCATCATCCTTTACGTATTTCGGGTGTCTACGTGAACAAGCACCAACGGTTAGGATGTTCTGCTTATCTGCTCAGAAACTTCTCTTCCCAAGTAAATGCCTCCCTGCTCAATCTACACCAGGCCCTAGACCAGCATCATCTGATCTTAGGTCATGTTCAGATTTTGAGGTGACGAAACTGTATTAAAATTTTTATGTAAAAATAAATATGGATGTATTAGCTTTTTCTTTTAATCTTTCACAACTTAATGTGACTCATAGTATAATATGCAGGCTAACTTCAATTTTGATTATTAGGTTCTAGGCTCATGGAAGAAAGCAAACATTTTATACATGTTCTACTCGCTTGCACACAGTATGCTGCCCTCTGCTTTTGAATCGAATTGTCTTGATGTTGTTTAAATTGAACATGTTTCTGTCTCAAGATCATTAAAATAAAATCTCTTGTGATCTACATATTATAGAGTATATTGCATACACTGGGTTTGGATAAACCTTTGGAGTTTGTGGCTAAACGATCTTACTTCCTGATGATTAAGAAAAGGTGGTTGCAGAGTAGCAAAAGAGAGAGACATAGATATTCATAGGTTGTCTATTGAGGCAGTTGTACTACACGACAACTTCACCTTCTACACTTAAAGTGTTGTTCTTTAAATGTAAGGATGATGCTTCTAATGATTCAACATCAGCATTACACGATCTTGAGTTGTTTTTCCGGTAGAGGTAATTACTTTTCTCTGATTCATCCCCACTCTCTTGGTTCTGATTCCCAAGTGATATACAAGCTGTATAACACCCTGTCCAGGTGACTGTTAGATCCTCTTAACAATGCATCTGTGCGATTAATGTGTGTAGGTTATTATGTTATAATAACCACTGAGGACAATAGCTGTATATACATGTGATGTTGAAAAAGCAACATGTCAAAGATCCCCAAATTCCTATTTTCTGCTGTGTAACTCTTATAGAATTACCTATCATTTGAGGAATTTAAGTAAGATGAATTTTGACTATTTTAAAATTCTCAAAAAAATTATGATTTATAAAGTCAGTGGAGTTAAATGAATAGATTAATTTTCACTCATTAATTTCTTATACTGTTCTATATAATCTAATATTTTTAGAAACTTTTGTTTTAATTTTTGTTCTTGCTTAGAAAATGGTGCTATAAATACCTTTGGATCTACTTGTCAAAATAGCATTTTCTCCATTATTTGTAGTTGGCACATAGTAGTAGTTTTAAATAGTAGAACATAACCATATTTTACTTAGCCAGACATTACATCTAAGTAACATGGAAGAGTGTTTTGTTTCATTTCTATTTGAATCTTTTTTTTTCCAAGTTAAACTTTTGATTCCCTTTGGCTCTTGTTAATTTAAATGGTAAACTATGTATAAATTCTAGGCATGGAAATATGATCGAATTAAGGGGACATGAAGAGGTAGGGTCTTCTGTCTTCTACCTGCTAGTAAGGCTGAATAGTTTCATGGAAATGATAGATAGCCTTTAACCCCTCGCTTTGTGATCAGAGAAACGAAGGTCAAGATCAATGTCTTACTGCTTGTTAGCTTCCTGGGTCCTCTGAATTTTGATCTTTAGTCTTTTAGCTTACCCAAGATACATTTCTTTAAATTAGAAAATAATTAAGAATTAAGGGTTCATGATGATTAGTGTACAAACCCTGTGGAAATGCCTAGTAGTGATGCAAGCCAGAGCTGTCCTGTGCTCTCCAAGAATTTCAGAGAGAAATGCCAACAGTGTGAAATTCTCTGTAGCTTAACATATTTCCCTCAGAATCATGTGAGTCTCCCCACTGAAAACTTCCTTGCCATTAGCAACCTCTCCATCACAATGTGTAATCATGCCAAGGGCCCCCTTTCATGTAGGCTGTGATTTACAGCCCGGTGGCTTGACCGTTGTGAATTGTGAAAAGTTGTCTCTGAAATAGTCTTTTTTTTTTTTTTTTAAAGTGTGTGTATATTGAGATATCACAGAATGATAGTTTGGAATTGAGAGTGTATTTTGTCTAGTGTTTTTACTAATATAACGACTTATGCCAATTGCAAATATCCTTTTAGGGTCTACTGCCTCTGCTGAATCTTTAGTTCCTGCAGGTTTTAAATAAAATCACTACGAACAATCTTGCCCTTTTGCTGTCTTTCCTCATAGTTCGTTTCTCTCAGCTAAACAGCAAAAGGGTCATAAGTGAGATCAGGTGGAGGAGCTCCACGTGATTGAGTTTCATTTGAAATGAAAATACTTGTTTTCCCTGACATCCCGATGTCTGTAGCACTACATTTTTAAAGGTTTAATGCAGTACCACAAGGCTGATTTAGTATAGCTCTGAACCACATGATTGTGGAAACATTATTCTCATCATAAGAATTTACTGCCCAAAGTGAGTTAAGGGAACGAAGGAAAACAAAAAACAAAAACAAAAAAGGTTTGCTGGCCTTATTCAAAAGACAAGTACTAAAGTAAAATAAACTCATATTTATTAAAACCAATTAAGGGATTTTTTTTTTGGTTTGAAAGCTGTAACATTATCAATACATATCTCCCTTTTGCAGTTTCAAAGCTTTTTTTTTTTTTTTTTTACTAGTTTCTATGTATTCTGGGATCATAGTGCCACTAAGAGAAATTGGACTTTTGCCTGGTGGTTATGGAATAACTTCCTTTTGCTCCAAAATATTATGGAACGAAGAAGATATTGTATTGGTCTCCTGCCCAGAAAATGATGCCTTGTTCTCCAATTATGCAGTTTAGCTATTCCTTATTTGGTAACCCGGATTGTCATACATGGCTCTAATTCAGTTATTCTCAACTGCTGGTTATTGTACCCATACAGGAACATTGGGCAATCTCTGGAGACATTTTTTGGTCATCACCACCAGGGGTGGTGCTATTGGCGTTGAGCACAGTACTGCTAGGCTTCTGCCAATGCACAAGCCAAACTCCTATGCCAAATAATTCTAGCCAAAGTGTCAGCAGTGTGGAGGCTGAGAACCTCGATCTTAATGTTTATTGCACTGTACTGTAACCATTTGTTTATATGTGTCTCACTTGTATTGGCTTGTAAGAGTTTTACTGTGCAAGGGGTAGTCTTCTGCCTCTGGAGGTATCCTCAAGGTGATAGGTGAATATTGAATGACTCTCAAATGTGAGTCTGACTCACTGTTATGTACTAATACTTTTCCTCCATATACTCATTGGTGAAGTTCGTAATACTTTTATATTGACATTTGCACCAAAAAAAATTGCACAAGCCTTAAGTGCGCAGGTCAATAGGTCATCACAAAAGGAGTGATTCAATCTAACTACTTTACAGACCAACATATAAATGAGACCATCCTCCCATAAAGAACGTTTCCCAAATACCACTTCTTACCTCTTCTCCACTGGTAATTGCCATCTTGATTTCCAACAAAGTGTTTTAAAATTGTTTTCAGGGTGCCTGGGTGGCTCAGTTAGTCAGGTGTCCGACTTCAGCTCAGGTTATGATGTTGATCATAGTTCATGGGTTCTGTGTTAACAGCTCAGAATCTGGAGCCTGCTTTGGATTCTGTCTCTGCCCCTCCCCTGCTCACACTCTGTCTCTGTCTTTCAAAAATGAATAAATGTTAAAAAATGTTTTTAATTACAAAATAAAGTTGTTTTCTGGTTCAAAATTGCAGCATGTCTATGAGACTCATCCAAGTTGTTGATAGCTCAGCTGTAAATTGTCTATTTCCAATGCCTTAAACTTGAATTACAAGATCATAGTCACAGATGTGCAAAATAGTCCTTTTTCTTACTTTAGCATAGATATAGTTTAAAAGAATCTGTTGCTATTTGTGATTTTAAAAAATCCAAAAACTCTAATGTCAGTGACTTAGGTAAATGTTTAACTGCAAAATAGATTTGTGTTTTATGTCATCATCTTCATAGGCTACCATTGTTTTAAGCCTTTCTAATTCTCCTCCGATAACATTGGTCACTGTGACTTAATATCACAACAGCTAATGTTAAATAAGGGTATTTATTACTTGATTTACATCAACCACTCTTCCCACCCTGAATACATATACCGCCACTGTGCTCAATTTACTGGACCTTTTATTTTGAATCTTCCAACCATACATGCAGACTATTGTTTTTTTTTCTTTATTTTCCTTATGCAGATCATCTTTATTTCATCTCATTATGGCAGTTAATGTTTTTTTTTCCAGTTGAACACTGTGCTTCTACAGTCATACATTAATAACATGTGATATCCATGTGTGCATGGGGAAAGAAATATTGTTTACTACATAGTGTGTAATTTCATAATGACTATCTAAAACATTATAGTCTTATAATAACAGAGCATTTTAAGGCTTCATAGAAACTTATCAATAAATTAGTACAATACTCTAATTTTATTGTGGAAATCCAAGGGCAAATTAAAAGTGGCTTGCCAAAATGGAAATGGCTCCTTACTTAATAGTGTGGCTGAGACCAGAACTCTGGGTTCTGGGCTCACCACTGCAGGCTCTTCAGTAGAGACTCACATGATGAGTAAAAAGAAAACACATGGCATAAAGGGATTCTGAAATTTCTTAGAGTATGTATGGGGCCATAATCTCTAGTAGCCAGAAAAAAACCCCACATAATTATAGAAGGAAATATATTTTTCCCACATAGAAGCATACAAACAGACATTCTTAATTGCCTTACACAACTGTAGGTACAAAACATCTTCAGGTTTAAAGAACACACAAACACACACACACACACACACACACACACACACACACACTTAATTTATTGTTACCAGAAGAAGAAATTCTAAAGGAGAAACAGAACTGATTTTTTTTTTCTATTTTAGCAAGTGTGTGTGTGTGTGTGTGTGTGTGTGTGTGTGTGTGTGTGAATGTACCTGTATGTAGGGGGTAGTGGTGATGGTAAAATAACCCAGAATTACATACTGAGAGGTTGTTTTTTTTTTTTTTTAATGAGTGATGTTGGCACATGTCTATTTAAATAAATTAGTTCCCCAATGTAATGGAGTCTTTGATGAGAACCATCACAGTCAAATTCAAGTAGAAAAGTGGGAAGAAGCACAAGAAGCCCTTTAAAATTTCCCGTAATGTGAATACTAGCATGTTTCCTTTGTTAGCAGTCCCGCTAACAATTTAATATTTGCCACTGCTCATAGTCTAGAGCATAAGTATATTTACCAATGCCAACTTCCCTCACTTTGTGATTTTTGCAGAGAACACTACGCTGAAATGAGTTATGAGGCCAGCTTCACACTTGTTAAGGTGTGGCGGCAAACAGATTAAGTACGTGTCTTCTCTCTAGAGAATAAAAGCCCAGTGTTTCAGTTTCGTTCATTTCAAACTGAGGAGATCCAAAAAGGAACCTTTGGTCTGTTTCCTAGACTGCTTCACCAACATAGTTTTTAATCTCAGTATGTGTGTGAGACCACTGTCCATGTTGTCCACGCCAGGAGTCACTGCTGTCGGCTCTTTTCTTATCCTTCCTTTCAATCATCACCAACTCCTATAGAGTCCATCTCTCCCAGTGATCTGAATCCATCCCTTTCTCTACATTTTTCTATAGCCACCCCAGTACCAGCCTCCAATACCTCTTAACTGTATTGCTGTGAAAGTGTCCATCATGATCTTCCTTTATTTACGTGCTGTTTCCCAGTTCAATTCCTAAGTCAAAAATTATCCTGGATGATCTTAAAATACAAATCTGGCTCTATCTCTGTTCTATATAAAGCCCTCCGAAGTGTGTCACTTCCCAGAGGATAAAGGTGAAAATGTGTAAAATGGTCAATAATGCAGTATTTAGTCTGATCTCCAGCTATTTCCCTAGAATTGCCTTCGGCCTCTTCACTTTGTGTCATAACTTGCATCATCCTCGCTGGTTGTTCAGGTTTTGAGCAATATCAGCTTTCTTTTCTCCTCAGATCATTCATATATGCTTCTCTCTCTCTGTCTCTCTCTCTCTCTCTCTCTGCAAATCTCTTCCACATTCAAGTCATTGAGTTTGAGATCTCTTCCTTTTCTTTGAAACCTCAGCTTAAATGTCAGGGAAGTTTTCTGACACCCCAACTTAGGTAAGTTTTCTCAAGTACATACACATAACATTTTCTTGCAGTCTTTATTTTACACAATTTGGATTAAAGTCTAATCTGATTGTTTATTTAAGATTTCTATTAGTCTCCTATTGCTGCTGTAAAAATTACAAACAACACGGATTTATTATTTTATAGCTTTGCAGGTCAGAAATCTTAAGTATGCCTCACAGGGCTGAAATCAAGATGTTCGGCAGGACTGTTTCTTTCTGGACGCTGTAGGGGAGAATCCAGTTTTTGCCTTTGCATCTTCTGGAGGCTGTCTGTATTCCATGTCGTGGCTCCCTTCCAGCTCCAAAACCAGCAATGGCCAATCAGTTCTTTCTCCTGATGCCATTTCTCTGGTTCTCATATTTCTGCCACTCTATTCCTCATTTAGAAACCCATAATATTATGTTGGACCCACCCAGAAAATCCAGGATATCAACCTATATTAAGGTCAGTTGATGAGAAACCTTAATTCTATCTGCAACTCAGTTACCTCTTGACATGTATATAACATAATCAAAGGTATCAGGGCTAAGGGACATCTTTGGGGAACCTTCTGCCTACTCCAAGGTCTATCTCAGTAGTCAAGTTTAAGCTCTCTAAGGGCGGGAACCATACCTGTCTTGCCTGTGCCAGCTGTCCAGTACTTAGCACGTTACCCAGTACAGGGTACCATTCAAAAATATTTGTTGGATAAAAGAATGGATTGATATAGTCCAATTATTTTTTTTTTAATTTTTTTTTAATGTTTTTTTATTTATTTCTAGTAGAGAGAGAGAGACAGCGTGAGCAGGGGATGGTCAGAGAGAGAGGGAGTCACAGACTGAAACAGGCTCCAGGCTCTGAGCTGGCAGTCAGCGCAGAGCCCAACGCGGGGCTCGAACCCACGAACCGCGAGATCATGACCTAAGCCAAAGTCGGATGCTTAACCGACTAAGCCACCCAGGCGCCCCATGATATAGTCCAATTATTATCAGTTATCACTGGTTCTAGAGGCTGGTAGCAAGTCTTAGGGTGGGAAGTAGGCTGTATACTAATTACGCTCCATCAGGCTCTTATGGAGAGATGCAGTTAAAATGTTTGAAACTTTCTATCCAAGTCATCCATATTCTTTTGGAATTAAAAACACACAAACTATGTGGTTTATTTTGGAATACTTGTTGGTCCCTTTCAACCCCCACCAGAATGAATTTCATAATTATATATTCTATACAGAAATATCAACATAAATGTGCTTTCCTGAAGCGTGCAGCTGCTATCACTGAGGCTGACTGTAACTCAGACATAAGCTGGGCAGCGGCAGATAAGTTTGGAATTAGTTGTGATAGGTAATCCACAAAATAGCTAGACCGCGTGCCAGTAATCAAGAATTCACTGTAATTACTTTAATCTGTAATCGGCTCAACACACCACACGGAAGACTGGCAGAGGAATTCTACAACCAGAGAGGAAGTTGGTTAATTATTCCAAGACCATTTCTTTGTTCCCATATTGATTTTGAATTATATGACCTTTCCATTCATTTATTTATATACTTATTCATTCAGTGGAAAGTGTTAGTTACATTAGGAGGATATTAATTACACTAGAAACAAAAACCAATAAAACATGTCCCCTCGCCTCACAGGACGAGGCTCATAATGAAAGACAGACGTGTAAGTAAACCTATACATGCAATATTACTTCCCTTTCTTCCTTCCTTGAAAAAAGAGGAAGTTGTAGGCTCGAAATTAATAAACAGTTATGCTGAGGCAGTCCTTTAGTTCTATATTAGAAAAACAATTTACTGGAAAGCACACATACACACACACACACACACACACACACACACACACACACACTCACCACATCACATGGTTGCCAAGGATACCAGCTTAGTTTACTAGAGAAAGTAGAGAGATTTTTTTTTTATTCCTGAATCTGTGGACTGCATACTATATACAAAACTTAAACAGATAACATGCTATCTATTGTAATATACAATCAGTTCAGAAAAACTAAATGCTTTTATATTATTCTCTATAAACAAATGGTCTTCCACTGTTAGTGGAAAATTTGGCATTTTTAACCTTCAGCTGAGGAAACTCCCAATGCTGGTCCACATTCCAGGTTGCCTAGATCCCGTGACCTGGTCCAGAACATCTCAATGTGAGTAAGTGCAAAAGTTCGTACAGGCCGGATCAGGGGTGGAGTCTTACAAGATGCTACTTAATACAGATACTAGGAGATTTTTAAGAAGGCAAGGTTCAAATGTAGGTTGATGGAGATAAACTTTGAAAGCAACACATAGAAAAAAATCTGCAGAACTTCATACGATTATAGGTTTAATATAAGTTAGTGTTGAGTGTCGCTTTCTCGACAAAATGACTTCATGTGACTTTAGACTGCTTGATTAAGATTATAGCATATGATAAATAGGAGCTGATAGATGGCCTCACACTGGTCACACCCTACTAGTTGTATTGTTATTAGAGGAAGGCATTGTGAGGACATGGCTGCTGGATGACCTGCAAGCTAGAGCCCAGAAATGAGGCTTGTCACCCCCAATCTTGTCCTTGGAATGCAAGTTCTACCCGCTGCATACACATTAGAAGCCATCTTCAAGTATGTAGCCTTGAGAGAGCCATGTGTGGTTGACACTATTTGGACAAATGGGACTGAACCCATGTAAAGCCTTTGTATAAATTTTTAAGATTGCGAAGCGCTGGGCAGAGGCCTACTTGTCTCGCATCTGCCCAAGACCAGCCTCGTATGCAAGTCCTTCTGCTTATTCAACCCACCACTTACCAGTCTGGGGTGATCTGGTTCTTTCCTCCATTTCTTCCATTTCTTCCTGCCCTCATGTATAGGAGCCAGTTTCAGATTTCAGCTGGAACGTTTCCAAGGTTTCAGACTAACAACTGTGCATATTTTTAGGCATCTCAAGCCACAAGTTACATAATACACTACAAAATTGGAATTATTTTTAAGAGGTAGGAAATCAGGGTAATGAAAGGGCCATGCGAAGAAAGTTGAAGATATTAATAAATTTGACTTGGAGAATATAAGGTTTGGGAAATTTTAAGGTGTTACTTGTTTGGTTACAAATATTTGAAGATCCATCATATTGAGGAGCATTGGCTTGTAGTATTTAGGATAGTATTAGGAAGTTAGAAGAAAAGTACCTTCTGATCAGTATTAGAGCCTTTAGAAGTGTGACATATCCAAAATGAAATGGGAACTAGCAAGAAGTGAGTTCCTATTTCTTAGGGATTTTAAGCAGAGGCTGGCCTATCATTTGGTAGATAGCTCAATGAATCTCACAAAGAGGACTTGAGCTTCTAAGCAACCATTGCCTTAATGATATTAAATGTCAACTTGTAATCTTACAGAGTTCTAAGCACTCATGACATTTAGGCCATGAAACAGCAGTTGAAGACAGATGAAAATTTATATATATTCTGAATGATTTACAAGGCATTATATTTTGAGGAAAATTACCTTAGAAAAGATCTGATAGAAATGCATATGCCTTCTATCTTTCTGATGTATCCAGTATTTTCTGTGGTGATGAGTAATTGACTATTGAGTTAGGTCCCAGCTGAAGTAGTTGTCATACATGTGGAATACATTGCATGAAAACTATGTATTATTTGACCCGTGAATCACAGTTGGCATTGAAAAGTCTGGGGCAGGTTGGGGGAAGGTCGGAACTGAGGTGACCAAGGAAAAAGCAGAGTTATTCCTTTCATCTCACTCATGTTTGGGGTTGTATAGTCACACAATGGAAAATTGGACAAAATCTTGAACACAGTTTCTTCTTTCTCTCTCCCTTTTTTTTCTGATCTCATATAGTTAACTTCCCATTTGTTAAGTGAACATGATATGCTTCCACTTTTGTCTTTTAAAAGTTCTCTTATTAGCTTGTAATCTTGAGCTATTACTGCTTGCTATCACATGTCTCCTTCCAGTTCCTTCCATTTACCTCATTGCTTTACTGGGGAAAATGAATGATGCTGCTATTTCCATGCTAAAGAGCTATATCAGGAAGCTTAACTTTATTTATATGTTGGTAATGAGGGGTGGTTGGAGAAATTTAATTTCACTTATTACATAACAGATTTACTTACTACCTAACAAACCTAATTAATTTCATTAAATTCATTGAACTTCCCCAAGAAAGAAGTATAATTAATATTAACATTATAAATTCAAGGTAATAGATGCTTAGCTAGGTTGGGTACCTAAGACTGAAACAGAAAAACTGAGATTTGTTTGATCCCAAAGTCCATGTGCTTTCTATTACAAACTCCTGCCTTCCTTATTTGACTTAGAGATTTTTAATAGAGGCAGTTTTAGGCTGATTGCTATAACGTTAGAGCAAATTTACTGCAGTTTCTAACATTTCTGTTCAATTTTTCAGGTTGCATTCTTGTGAAATGAAGTGAATGGATATTTTGCTTACACAGCTTTGCTAAGCAAGAATTGGCTTTCTAGCCATGACCATAAAAGGAAAACACTTTCCACAAATAGTATCTTGAGCAAAAAAGTATTGTTCCTTTTGATGTGTTTTAACTCCTTTCTCTGAAATCCTTACATGGTAAACTAAAATAAGACAATAGTTTCTAGAAAAATAGGGCTTGAAAAAGGACAGATAAAGCCCTCCTGTGGCCAGTGAAGTAGTTTCTGCATGTGACCTCCATTTCATAAGGCAGCAAACTTGGTATTGTTCCCTGCCTCTCCCCACCCCATTCCACCCCCCACCATCAAATATAGAGCTAGGCAAAAAGAGGAACAAGAAATAAATGAAATACAGCTTTGCTCTTACTTGTGAGTTAACACTAAAATCCATGGGGTAGAAATGGGAAATTTCTTTTCAATGCCTTCCCTTGCTACTACTTAGATGGACTTGGAGATTCTGTTTGCGTAGGGTGATGAGAGCAAATTTATATGTCAACCCAGGCTATCTGTGCAGGTCCTAGATCAGAACTCTGCGGCTTTCCAGAAACACAAACCATAGATTGAGAATTATTGCTGGTTTGAACTTTCAGTTCTGAGTTGATTCGTTTATCCCATGTAGAATTAGCCTCTTAAGGTAGAAAAAGGTGGGGCTGGAGGTGAGGGGCCAATTTAATTTTTCCCAAAGCCCCCCCCCCTCCACTCCCAGCAAATTGTTTTATTTTTGAAGAATACAGTCCAAGCAGGGAGAAAAAAAAAATATATATATATATGGTTTGTGATATGCTTTGTGATTATCTGGATCATTTGTTGGACAATCTAGGGCACCTAACAATAAAATAGTTGTTTAACAAGAGCAATGGAATGGCCTCTGTTGATAGGGTACAATAACTTAACTTTTGCATTCATACTTTTGATGTTTTTCTCCTGGGTCTCATCACCTAAACTCCTTGGGGGAAGGAAAGGCATGTTTTACACATCTGTGTATCCATCTGAGGGACTGGCACAGTGCCTTTCACTTGGTGGGAGCCCACAGAAGGGTTGGTGACTCATTGGTATTGCCGCTTTCCTTTGGGAAAGGAGAAGACAGAATGCATGAGTGATGTGGAATATATCTATCTTTCCCTGTCACCCATACGGATCACCTGAGGGGAAAATAACATTCATTTTTCAGTCTGATTGTAGGGCTATTGAAAAAAAAAACTTTGAATTTTATCGGGGATGGAATTCTTAGTTTGCAGAAGTAATGTATAGTCCCAGATTAGGGCACTGTTTAAAAATTGCATGGTATTTTTAATATATGTTAAAATTTAGGGCTGTCAGTCATGCTGGTGTTTCTATAAGAGGATGTCACAAAATCTTTTCCTAAAAGAGGCTCAAATTTGAAGCCATATTAGTTATTATTAATAGTTATTATCCATCATTACATGTCTTGTAAAATCCATCATTTTCACTACTTTTCAGTAGTGCTGTCAGAAATGTATTCTGACAGAAATAAAAATTCATGCACTACTAAGACTTCAGTTAATGATACCAACTGTTATGAATATTCACTTTTTAAAACTACCATTTCTGGAGAAATTCTATATGCCAGGAATGGTGCTAAGTGTTTTATATACATCACCTCATTTAATATCTTTTATAATGCTATCGTAAAGATGAAGAAATGGTAATTTAGGTTCATTTGCATGTTAAGATCATACAAAACGTTACAGTTTGCAAAACCCTAATTTTAAACATTGCACTGTTGACTTACATTCCTTGGTGAATTGATTACCTTTTCCTAAGCACTTCAGAACAGGCATTGTAGACTTTCTGATTTAGCCACTTAGACATGTTACTGTCAGTGCCTTCCGTTTTATGATGCTTACTCTAATATTTGTTTGTGTAATGGGAATTCCTTGTGGTTAATTTTTCTCCCTATTCTTTTGTGCCCTATGTGCATTTAAACCATAAAACTGAATGATACACCCTCTGATTGTAAAAAGAAAAATCTATGTTTATGTAAGTGAGACTGATGAAAGCCAGGATCTAATATTGAAAATTCTTGATCCCTAGCATAGGCCTGTTGTGTTAGAATCAAGAAAACAAAAGCAATTTGTTCTTTTACTCAAGAGCACATCCAATGTAAAGCTGTCAAGCCCAAAAGTGTTGCAATGCATCTGCATAGTCATATGTTGACAGATGTTTTTGTCTGTAACTCCAGCTTCTCTCACGTATAGTGTGACTTCCACTCAAAGATTTTTCCTTACTTTTTCAGGTTTTATCTACAAAGAGTTCACCCATATGAAAAAGAATTAGTAAAATGAAAAAGAGTGGATTAAAAATATACCAAGTCAAATGAAAGCCAAGGATGTTACCAACTTATTTTTTTCTCCAGCTAGTCATGGAGAACATGATCATCTCAAATTCCTTCTGTCAGATAGCACAGAAATATTATAAGATATATTGCCAGTTCCAGGGTGGTGGTAGAACCACTGATTTTGTAGCGGCAGACTTCCCCAGGGATATAGATCTGCCATCTCGTTAGGACATCTTATAAAAAATGAAATTTGCCAGAGCACCTGGGTGGCTTAGTCGGTTAAGCGTCCGACTTTCACTTAGGTCATGATCTCGCGGTTTGTGGGTTCGGGCCCCACATCGGGCTCTGTGCTGACTGCCAGCTCGGAGCCTGGAGCCTGTTTCAGAGTCTGTGTCTCCCTCTCTCTCTGACCCTCCCCTGCTCACGCTGTCTCTCTCTCTCTCTCCTAGAAATAAATAAAAATATTTAAGATAAAAAAAGAAATTTGTCATCAAGGGCAAGGGAAATATTATCACAAGGCAATAGGTAAAATATAATTTAGCCTAGGCAAATTCAGAAAAGAATCAAGTTGACTTAACTTAAAAAAAAAGAGCAGAACTTAGAATATCTCATTTGGAAATGTTTGATTTGGCATCTCATCTTCCTTTATTCAAGGCAGGTAACAGTTCCTTCTGAGCATGGAGATAGCTTCTGTGGAGTTGCGGGTTTAAAGATCCACCTTTGACAAACACTGTTGTCTGTCTACCTGTGTTATTCGGTCTAGGAAGTACAAAAATAGGATCCATCCATTTCCCTGTTGCACACACGGAAAGATCACATTTTGGTGGCATCACTTGGAAGCCATTGTTTGCAGAAGGGAAAGCTGTCTGTGACTCATTTATCCTCACCTCTTGTCTGGCAATGGTTTCAAGCAGTCTTGGCGGTGCATCAACTTGGTCTTCGGTCTGCTTTTCTTTCACAGTGGCCCACAACGGAGTCTTACCACTAGATTTTGTACTTTATGGTGCTGGGAGACTTCTCCAATGGCCAAAACTCTGAGAGTTCTCATTTTTTGTTCACCATAGATCGAGAGTTGGGATTTTCTCCTGCCATATGTTTTATCTGGCTTCCTTGTGGGGTTTATATAGATGGCAGATGTTGCTAGAATTTGAGCTGCTATGCTTCTGAACTCACATTGGTGATGTTCCTTCTCATTTGGCTTTACAAATATTTATAGGGCAATCATCATATAATACCTATGGGGAGTTCAAGTTCTAGAAATGGTGAGACACTTGATTCTGTGTTTAACAGTTAATGTGGTTGATGTAAGGCTAGCTGATACAACAACAATAACAGCAACAAAAACATTTCAGGGGCTTAAACTAACGGAAATTTCCTTTTCTCTCACATGAAGTCCAGTTGGCAGAGAGTAAAGTTTTGTCCAGGCATATTTCCAGGGCCCAGGCTCCTTCCATCTTGTGGCCGCCTGCCCCTAGGGCTGCTGAGCCATCGGCTTGATCTTCTGGACACAGTCTGAAGAAAGCAGACTTTCTTTCCTGCCACTTTGGCCATAATGTTCCCATTAATGCTCTGTTGAAGGATACAAGTCATGGGGCCCCAACTAAAGCTAGTTGAGTAGGCAAATGTAGTCCCTGGCTGGGCAGCTGCCTCCTTATTATAAGTCTACTAAAAAGATATAAATTGATGATGGTTAGCTGACAATCCTCTGATGCACTGTTCAAAACAACTCATGTAGTACTATCCTCTGTCTCTAAATATCTTGAAGGGCATTTATATTAGTTTTGTAGGGCTACCATAATGAATCACCACAGAATGCACATTCAAGCCAACAGAAATTTATTATCATGCAGTTCTGGGGGTGAAAAGTCTGAAATCAGGGTGTCTACAGGATCATGGTCCCTCTCAGATTCTGGATAGGATGTTTCCGAACTTCTGATGGTGTCATGTCAGTCCTTGGCTTGTAGCTGTATTACTCCAACCTCTCCCTCTATGATTACATGACATTCCCTCTCTGTGTCTCTCTTACAATTGCTCCATTCTGTCATTATAGCATGAAAGGAGCTATAGACTGCTAACGAAGTGAGCATGGGTTATATAAATTCTGATAAAACTTTATTTACAGAAAAATGGTGGTAGTCTAGATCTGGCATGTGGGGAATAGATTTTGGACCCTGCTGCCAGACTCTGGTCCATTATAACCTGGTTATGAACACTGTGAAATGAATTCCAGCTTTGAATTCGGACACACATACATTCAAATTCCAGCCATCATTGAGTAGCTGTGACCTTAAAAGGCTTAACCTTGGTAAGTACTAATCCCTCATCAACAAATGTGGACAATTCACATAAATCATCCACATAGTGCCTACCTCATTAGAGACATTCACATGTAGCTGTCTATATAGATCTTCTGCAAAGGCAGCATAACAAAATGAATGCAAGCGAGAACTATGAAGCCAGAATGATCCTTTCCAGTGTTTGATCTTGAACAGGTTCTTTTACAGGTTCACTGTATTTCATTTTTCTCATTATTAAAATAGAGATAATGATAGAGCATCTCTTTTAGATTGCTTATGAGAATTCAGTTAGTTAATACATGTAATGCAATTAGACCAGTGCCTAACACTTAATAAGCACTCCATAAATGTTACTTACTCACATTGGCCATCATTGTTATAATTGGCTTCCCTTGTTACTCAGCAATAGGATGCATTATTGAATTTTATTTTTGCTGAATTTACGTCAAAGAGTGGACTCAATGAATACATGATAATTGTTTGGGCTTAAGCATTTTTTTTTCTGATTTATCAGTTAAATTAAGATAAAAGAATAGTTTCTCTTTTATTCTGTATCCTCCTTCCTTGTGGTGAAGGAAGTAGTATAAAGACATTAGATTTTTTCAGGAAAACACTTTGTATTCCAGCTACATTATGCCTAAAGTGTTTCACTCATGTTACAATAAGGATTTAAAGGAAAATGGAATTCAATGAACTGAAGCTTGCTTTAATTAATTTTTTAAAAATAATATTTAGCTACTACATCTGAGGATTTTGATGCCGTTTTAAAATCCTTTCAATCAAAACAAATGTGTAAAATTGGGGAAAATTTTGGTAATGTATATTTGAGAAGTTTTCATGAATATATGGCAGAGATAAAGCTCCCAGGCACTATATTTTCCTTGGTTATATTGACTTAATGAACTTTAGAAACTTGCCTCATTCTACTGGAAACAAATAAGGATGATGATTTATCAGAAGAATGAGAGTATAACATAGAATTAGAATTAGAGTAGTAAATCAGAAAATTGCTGATTAAAAATGTAAACTTTTGGCGTTAGTAACTTAAAAATATAAATTTCACATAGTGTTATGTTCTATGTTCTATCTTTTCTAAAATTGGATTTGATTTAGATAATGTTTTATTTAACTATAGTTGACATACAATGTTATATTATTTTCAGGTATACAGCATGATGATTTGACAGTTCTATACATTACACAGTGCTCATCAAGTCAAGTGTAGTTACCAACCATTACCATATAACATTACTCCAATATTATTGACTATATTCTCTATACTGTAGTTTTCATTCCTGTGATTTATTTATTATACACATATGTTTTCAAGTTTATTCAGTTTTGAGAGACAGAGAGAGACAGAACATGAGCAGGGGCATGGCAAAGATAGAGGGAGACACAGAATCTGAAGCAGGCTCTAGGCTCTGAGCTGTCAGCACAGAGCTTGATGTGGGGCTCAAACTCACAAACTGTGAGATCATGACCTGAGCCAAAGTTGGATGTTTAACTGACTAAGCTACCCAGATACCCTTATTTTATAACTGGAATTATGTACTTCTTAATTCTCTTCACCTATTTTACCCATCCCTTTTCCCCCTCCCCTCTAGTAATCACCAGTTTGTTCTGTATATTTGTGAGTCTGCTTTTGTTTTTGTTTGGTCATTTGTTTTGTTTTAGATTCCACAGATAACTGATATCATTTACTATTTGTTTCTCTCTCTTATATAATATAATGTATAATGTAAGTATATATATATTCCACACCTTCTTTATCCATTCATTAATTGGTGAACACTTAGGTTGCTTCCATATCTTGATTATTGTAATTAATGCTGCAATAAATGTAATGGTGCCTATATCCCTTTGAATAGTATTTACATTGTCTTCTTTGGGGAAGTAATCAGTAGTGGAATTGCTGTATTGTATGGTATTTCTATTTTTAATTTTTGAGCTACCTCTGTACTGTTTTCTAGATGTATTTCTAAATAATGAGAACTACCTGCAGAGAACTAATTGTGATGATTATTTAGCTAGGTTCTGACTTTCCTTAAAGTGAAAGGAAATGCGAGACATATACCCTATTGTTCAATTGCTGATTTTACAGTATATTCATAGAGTCATGAGGTTCAGTTTAAAATTAAGTATTTCTATTTTTATTTGTTGAATATCACACGTAATATGACTAGTGTCCATAATATAAATGCCACCTGTCACTGGTTCAGATAAATTTACAGCCATAGAAAAAAGTCTTGTGATTTTGTTATTTATTTATATTTGGAGACTTTTTTTTTAATTTTAAGAAATAAAAGTTTGAATAGCCTTAAAGTAGACTACTGCTGGCCTCATTAGGCCACTTGGCGTTTATTCTTCAGTTATGGTCACTGGAGCTTTGTATTAATGAATTTATATTATTTATTTATTTGTTTGTTTTTTGACTTTGTCTTCTGAATATGTATCATTGATTGTGTTAACTGTCAGACTTAGTATATCATACAAATACCTCCACTTTAATCCATTCCTTCTTTTCTCCAGTCTGCACTCAATTTTTTTTCAGTTTGTTGAACTCTGAGTTCCTTCTAAACCATAATATTTTAGAGTTAGAGAAGGTATTAATTTTCTAGGGCTGCTATAACAAAGACCTATAGACTGGGTGTTCTACTTATTTTTTTAAGATTTTATTTTTAAGTAATCTGTACACCCAACATGTGGCTCAAACCTACATCCTGAGATCAAGGATTGTATATTCCACTGCTGAGCCAGTCAGGTGCCCCCCAGAATGGGTGTTTTAAACAACAGACATTACACTCTCAGGGTTCTGGAGGCTGAATGTCTGAAATGAAAGATTGGTTCTTTTCTGAAGTCTGTAAGGGAAGGGACTATTCTATGTTTCTCTCCTTCACTTTTGTGGTCATCTTCATGTTCATGTTGTTGTCTTCCTGTTTGCATATTTCTCCATGTCCACATTTCCCTCCTTTATAGGAACGCCAGTCGTAGTTAATTATAGTCCACCCTCATGAGCCCACTTCAACTTGATTACCCCTGTAAAGACACTATCACCAAGTAAGGCCACATTCTGAGGTGCTGCACATTAGGACTTCAACATATAAATTTAAGGGTGACACATTTCAATTCCTAAACAAGACTCTCTCAAAAACTAACTTTTTAATATTAAAGATGAGACCAGTGAAACTAATTTACTAGCCTAAGCTTAGACACTCTGTTTGCAGCAGAGTCAGAATAATAATCTTCTTCTTCTTCTTCTTCTTCTTCTTTTTTTTTTCTTTTTTTTTTTACATTTTCCAGAGTATTCTACTACCCTTTCAGTCTATTCTACTCCAAATAGACTGACAGCTTCTCAGCACTGGACTCACTAAGGTTACTCTGAATTTATGTGAAAGTGATTGAGGGTCTTTTGAATCTATACTTCCTTTGTTGGTTCTCAGCTTCAGAATCTTACTTGAAGAATTCATTAATTCATTTTTCTGTGTACCTTCTATATATAGTTACCATGTATTCATTCAGCAGAGATTTATTAAGAAATCAGTAGTCCTGGTGCTGGCTAGACATTGGGCTGTTAATTTCAACAGGGACTATGAACGTTCTCTTTTGTCATATGAGGTAGGGTGAAAATTAGTTTCACCGGTTTTAAGTAGTGTGCTGTTGAACAGTTATGTAAGTAGTTTCTGAGATTGTATTGTTCTCCAAAGAGCATTTGTGACTTCTAACCAAGAACGTCTGTAACATTTCTAAGTACTGATGGTGTTTCTGTGCTGCCTGTGAAGAATCTCAGTCATATGAAATTCAAATCGCCTTCCCTTTACCTCATCCTTGGCCATTCACGTGTTTATCAGCCAGAGAAGGTAACAGATTGCAATATGCATCAACATCAACCTATAATATTAATGTTCCCATCTTCTGTCATCTAGGGAATAATAGGAAAGCACATCAGAATGGAAATTACTTACAGGCAAAGTTGAAGTAAACATATGCCAAGTTTGCGATATATTAAATATATATTTGTCTTGGGCTTTGAGGAGTCAAAACAACTGTTCTTATTATTACCTTTTTATATTTAAGATCCAAACATGTATTAGAGATTGTGTAGATGATAATAGTGTAGATGTACTCATTAGGCTTAACACATTCAGAAGGATCATTTATTATAATACTGTACATTTGCATTATAATATTGCATGTAAATTTTAAGGTACATTTGTTAAGAGCTCTACTTTGAAAATACTTTAGACCCCAGAGAAAAGGTATTTACTTGCAAAACATAAGGTAGAGATGTAAGTCATTTACCTGTGACATATTTCATAACACATTCTGCACCCCTTTGATGGATATGTTTTCAATTTATGACCTTCATAAAATCTTCTTGGTAATGACTGAGGGGTATTTGAAAGGTCTAAGACATTTTTTGTGAGGACACAGACTAGAGCATGTAGTTTGGGGAGGGAGACAGGAATATAGGCAAAAGGGGGGGGAGGGGGAAGGGAAAAAAAGTAAAGAAAGAAAAAGAAAAGCTTGAGAGGCCAGAGCTGAACAGAAGATGTTGGACCCATGTGTGGAGAGCAAATGCCTGTTAGTGAGGACAAGAACTCTCTATCTGGTGTCAAAATCAGAAAATAATTAGGCAAGAAATGTGAAAAGTGTCAGGAAATGGTAAGAGTCTTATAAAAAGGAAATTACTCTGGCACCTCATTGTGTATTGATTAGTGAGAAATGAGTGGTAAGAAGAGGAAGTTGTAGGTATCAAAGAAAAATATGTCTCAGGCAACAATGCTTGTGCTTCATAAAAATAAGATAAAATAAAATAAAATAAATCTTGACCTGAAAGAAAGTAGGCACCAAGCCAATGATGAAGACAGATCCGTGATCCGGTCACCTCTTCAAGGCCCACCCTCTCTCCTCTGTCGTAGCTGCACAGACATGAGGTAGATCTTGGACACCAGTGCTCAGGAATGTTACTTTAAAATCTATCCTATTTCCTTGCTCATAATCTATTTTTTTAAGATAGAACTCTTCCTATTTTTATACTGGTTGCTTTATGGAATTCATTGAAAAATTCAGTACGTACCACTTTAGACAAAATGTTTCTGTTCCTAGACAATTTATATAGGAATCAATAGACGGGGATGGTAATGTATCACTGCTTTCTTCCCTGGATACGAAATTGAGTTAGTTAGATATGTAAATGTTTTGGAGACAATTACTTATTTTAAAATGGGAATTCAAATCCCCATGAAGCTTTCATTTATTTTGCTGATAACGAAGATAATCTAACTAGAAAAAAAAAGGTATTGCAGGATATGACAAGTATGTTTGCATTAGAAGGAGGAAAGTGTGAGGAAGGACAGCAAATACTATATTGATGCAATAAAATATAGGCTCATTTGTTGTGACACAGGCCTAAATAATGTCAGCTTAAAGAAAAGTAGAATGCTAATTGTCTTTCACTTAAAACACCATATACTGGTACAGTTACTTGGTTCTGTGATGTTAGGTAATGGGCTCCTGTTTTCATGTTTCACCCCCTGTATTGTGTTGCTGTGGTTTTCACAGCTCTTCATGACATCTGTATTTCATCCAGTGGTAAGAGAGTAAAAAGCAAAGGAGGTCACTTGTGATCCTTTAGAAGCATGATCCAATTTTCAAGTATCACTTCTGCACATGTGCTATTGCCCATAAATTAATCAAATAATCTTATCTACCTGCAAGGGAGGTAAGGAAAGACTGCTTTTCCTTACCTTCCTGACCTTCCACTGGGTTGATATGTTGAGGAAGAGGATGGATATTGAAGGACAGCCAGTGGCCCTGGCCCAAATCCAACTTTTAGATAGTGTAGTAGAACAAGAGGGAAGGAATCAGGGGCACTCAAGTGACCAGCTGAACTAGAGCTAAGCTACCAGATTGGATCACTTACCTCCAGAACTTGATATAAAACAAATAGATTTTTGATATTTCAAGTTGCTATATTGTTTTGTTTTTGTTTTTGTCCTAACTACCTAAACTAGAAGGGGAAATATATTGAAAGTATGTCCTTTAACAATATTCGGTAAAATACATATTAAATACTATAAGACAATTAGGGAATGGAGCAAGATTAAAACAGGTAAACTTAGAGGCTGATGGGAGTTCTGCAAATTTGCAGTTACTAGGAAACATACCCTTTTCCATTTTTCCTCCTTCCCTCCCCTCCTCCCTCTCTCTTTCCTTCCTTCGTTCCTTCCTACCTTCCTTCCTTCCTTCCTCCCTTCCTATATTTTTTCTTTCCTTTTGTTCTTCAATAAGTGATCTGACCCTGATTTCCAGACATAAAAACACCGAAAGGGATTATTTTCCAGGATTAACATAACTGAATGTCCACAAGGAAGAAAATCTTTACATGAGACAATTTTAAAGTTTGGTACCATACTCACTATTGTATTTTGCAAAAATTTCATCCCTGAGCCATGGATCCTTACCATTTATGTGACAATATCCTTGAAAGTTTATAAATTGGCCCTGAAGGTTCAGGTCTATCTATACTGAGCTTAATTGTGATACCATGGATATATGCTTCTCGCATTTAATTCTCATTTGGATTATGCTTCCTGGCAGGGACCCTGGCCACTGAACAATAAAGCAATTATTGCCATAATGATATGCAATAGTGAGCAGATTATGTCATGGTTAATTTTACATATTCATAACCCTGCCACCTGCAGATACTGACATTATACTGAAGCTAGTTTGCAACAAGATAAGTAGAAAATGGTAATTCTGAAACAGTTCCCTTGATTTTATCTTTAAAGATCAAAATTCTTCTGTTTACTCCTATTTAATAACTTTTTTTTTTTTTATAGACCTTCTTGAGACTTTAAAAAAAAATTAGGATCCTTTCTGGGGCGGTGGGGGCAGGACCAGACATACAGTTCTGAAATGTTTTCCATATAACTTTAGTGATTAACATGTTCCCTAAACTCCATTCATAATTTCTATTTCGCCGCCTAAACTTTTCAGCCTTCACTCTTCATTAGTGTATTAGGTTGACTCATGGAATATTTGAATGCCCTTTAGGTAAATCAAAATTTAGGGTGACTTTTAAATTCTTGGCAAAAGAATAATACCTAGGCATAGTTAAAGAAAGCTGAGGTCTTAACTAACTATGGGAAAATAGTCAGTGAAAAAAAGATGGTATGGATGTTGTTCACTGTCAGGGTCTCTAATGCATAAATTGTTATCATCCATAGTAGAGGAAAACACAACTATGTAAGAAAAAACAGCTTTGAAGTGCTTTGTAGAAAGTTTATACTGTAAAGGACTTTTCATACCAACAGCTTAATTAAAATAGTCTGAATAACCAAATCTTCATGTACAGTTTTAAAGCAATATGTGGAATTTGTGTAATGGTTATAGGACACCGAGGTATCATAGTTATGATTCATGGAAAAACAGTAAAATTAGTATTAGCATAGCTCAATATAAACACCTCTGCATCGAATTCCTAATAAAGTTCTGTATCCACTGAGGTATCGTTTGCTTCTTGTCATACAAGTTGAAGCAAACAAAACAAAACAAACACAAGAACAGGAGTTCTTTTCTCTCTTGAGAAGTTTGTTTCATATTTTTCTTTATCATCCTACTTATTTCTTTAAGTTCCCCGAAGCCTCATCGACCAAACAATCCTTTCTAGCACAGATGGGAGCAAATAGTTTCCTCTTTGAGTAAAAAGGGTTCTACAGAGTTACAACAGTCAGAACAGGGAGAAGTGAAACAGTATATATGTTTTTAATGTTTATTTTGAGGGAGAGAGAGACAGAGTGCAAGCAGGGAAGGGGCAGAAAGAAATGGAGACACAGAATCGGAAGCAGGTTCCAGACTCTGAGCTGTCAGCACAGAGCCCTACAGGGGGCTAGAACTCACAAACCACAAGATTGTGACCTGAGCTGAAGTCGGACGCTTAACCAACTGAGCCACTCAGGAGTCCCAGAAGTGAAAAGATATAAAAAGAACATTGAGGGGACCAAACTGAGTTGATTAGCAAATTTAAGTGGAAGCTTGGAGGCCATCTTGCCACAGGGATGGCTGGATCCAGGGACTCCCAACAATACCATCAAGGCTCAGTAGCTTCTTTGTTCTCCTTGCTCTGTTCTGTGTTGGCTTCATTGTTTCTTTTCCATTATGGCCTCCATAAATGCAGATTTATATCTTCTCAACTCCCACACCACCAGATCTGCTTTCATTGAACCAACTCAGATCACATACCTTTTCTGGATCAATGTAATTAAGCAGGATCAGTACAGATTAACAGGACATCTTCTCAGGCTAGACCAATCACTGTGGCAAGGTGGGTGAGAAAAAAAGATTGACCAGTCGCCATTATACATCCTGGAATTGTTTGGGGGATCAGCACATCACCGCGGGCCCAGGGAGTTGGAAAGGAGTGGTGTAGTTCTCGTTCCAGAAAAGGAAGGATGGCTGTGTTCCAAGTCAAAAGAACAACTATCCACACTCAGGCAGAAATAAACATCCACATTTACAACCAGAGATCATTGAAGAATTTGTGTGAACTCTCACACAAATTAGGAGGCAATTTCTTTGAGTTCTAGCTGTCTTCTGCCACCATTTTTAGCTTTGTGACTGCAGTTAGGTCTCTTAACAGCTTTGGAAGGAGGTTTTTGTGTGCCTAAAAGAGCCCTTTCATTTAAGAAATTGCTTTGCCCAGAAAATTGAAAAGTGCTTTCAATAAGTCACACCATCTGCTGTTCTCATATTAAGTTAAAACTGGCTAAAATTGAATCTTCATTTATGTGACTTGTACTTTTCACCTTCACATTTTTTAGCAGTGTTGTTTGAAACTCTTTAGAAATAGTCCTTAATTGATGGGATTGGGTTTTTATGCATTGTCTTGAAGCTAAAGTTAGTACGGTTTCTCTCATTTATTTACTTATTTTTGTTTTAACAAGGCTGAGATATAAATATGAGTCATGCATAAAGTAACTGATGAAAACTTTTTAAAACACAAAGAAACACAAAAAGAAGGACAGATTTAAAGGCCACCAAGAGGGGACATAAGTCTTATTCCGGAGGCCACAATTTGAGGTCAGAATGCCAAAAATCCTTATTCTCCATTGCTTCGGGGGATGTTAGCAGCATACCATTTTTCTTTGTACCAGTTGGTAAAATAAATAAAATATGCACTTGGTGACTCTCCCATCTCTGAGCTTCGGTCATGTGGGGAAATCAATCTTTCATCGCGTGCCTTAGAATTTGAAGAGCTGAAAGAAGATAAAAACAAAGTAAGACTTTTGCTTATGGAAGTCACTGCCTTAACAATAGTTGCAGTTACTGGGAAGTAAACTCATGCCAGAGGTTAGTCAGCACTTCTCTTAGCTGGCACACCAATATTTTTCTGTATCTGTGGATACCACCTCATTTCTCAAGCACTTCGTATTTTCCATTTTGTCACCAGTGACTCGTAATGTCCACAAGTCCAGTCAGATCAGGGGGATATGCTATGATCTCACGATCTCATGTGACTACTCTTTCAGTGTGACAGATACTTGCCTTGTTAACTTCCACTTTGCCATTCTTCCTATTAAGCATGCAGGTAGACACATGTACACACACACACACACACACACACACACACACACACAGTCATACCTTTCCCTTGACTATGTCTCTAAATCACTGCGCCGACTTTTGCCTAAATAGCTCAGAGTCCCACGGAGGTAATTAGAGAGAAGGAATTGTTATCTTCTTTTTTATAGAGGAAAAACCCAAGGAACATAAAATTTAATAGATGTATCAACTCACTCAGCTTGTTAGTGACGTTATAACCATCAAGCCAAATTTCCTCATACTTCATGGGAATGTGAGACAGAGCAGAAACCTGCATACTATTCTGTCTATATGCATGTATGTGTGTGTGTATCTCTATGCATTTTGCTTGTTTTTGAGATACTTTCAGAAAATGTGTAGGTTTAAGTAGTTACAGGATTGTGACCTACGTAGTTTGGGCATTAGTAAATATTTGTTTGACTGTTACACCAGCATGAGGAATGTAACACAGTACTATGTGTTTCTAAGTTTTGTGAATGCTGCAGACATGAAGAAATACAATTTCCATGGCAACTCAGTAGACCCATGGATATACACATGCACATAAGATTAACACTTCTATCACTAGTAATCGCTTAGACTGCATGTGGTGTGCACTAATGTTTTTTCCTGTCCTATTTTATTTTTTAATCCTGGTTGCAATCCATTAAAATGATTTACGACCCTCTACATTGTTGTGGAAAGCATGGGTGCAGTGAGGAAATAAAATCTGTGATGTCAGGGAGATGCAGTTTTAAATCCGCCTGGTTTTACCATTTCCTGACTGCGTGATTTTGAATAACCAACAAGACTCAGTTTTCCTGACTATAATATGGGAATAAGAACATTTTTATTGTAAGTTTGAAGTGAATAGTAAGTGAGGTAACTGTGAAAAGTGCCAGTATTCTTACTCTTTCTTGGTGAGTTGGTTTTCTTTACCATTTTTGCTCTCCTTTTATATCTTTTTATTCCTGTGGAAGGCAGGTGAAGAAATATATCCCACGAGTCCCTCATTTTCTATGTACTTCAATATTATATAGTACATATTGTGGGCCCCTTCTTTCAGAACAAATTCTAAATACCATGACCTATGTTTGGGGCATATAACGATAAATATAATAGCTAACATTTTTGAACACCTCACTACCTGCCAAATACTATACACACCATGTTTGTAAATCCTTACAGAATTCATGTGAGGCAAATACTATCAGCATTTACGTTTTATATACAGAAGGAGCCATGAAGTACATTGCTCAAGGTCATCAAGAAGAATCCAAGGCCAACCAATCTGATTCCAGTCTAGATGATGCAATTCGTTGTTTCTCTTGTGTTTTCTCACTTTCATAGTTTGATTAAGAGCAGTGTGTCACAGTGGTTAAATCACCGACTCTGCAGTCACATTGCTGAGATGTGACTCTTGGCTCTGTCCCTTATTAGTGTGAGACATCAGGCAAGTTGCTGAAACTGTTTTCTCATATACAGTAATTTGTATTATGATATGTATTGTGTTGAGTAAATTAGATGAGTTAATAGGGGCCACACACTTACAACAGCACTTGGAAAATAACAAGCAATATGAAAGTGTTATTACTATTCCCTCAGTCTCTTTAAAGGAACTTTAATCCTCTTTTGAAAGAGGTGTGTGTGTGTGTGTGAAAGAGAGAGAAAGAGAAGAGAGAGAGATGTAAGAGCTATGAATAGAGTTAAGATCTTATTATTGGCAAATAAAGCAGTGGTATGCTAAGGTCTCTATGATTAAATAATAATCTTCTGTATATAGCAAGAATTTCTTGAAATTTCTTAAAATAACCATTGTTTCTCTTCAATTTGAATTGTCAAAGCTGGGGTTGTTACAGGCACATTTATCCCATAGTAAGTCTGCAGGCATCGTTCAAGTGTATGTGTCTCTCTTCATATTCTGCTGAATAGTTCTTCAGTTCATCATTATATCCTAAGAGCCCAGAACAGTAGAATATCTGGTAGGCTATCAATAAATGGTTATTGTGCTGTCTCTAATGCAGTGGACCACATTGTGAAGTGGCAAATGCAACTGAGAGCTCTAACAGAAGGTAGACACATATTCTTTATACAAAGTATACCATGTTTGCCATAGTTTTTCATGAAATACATAAGAAGAGGTCTTTCTTCCATTTTTAGGAACTTTTCGATCACCAAAAAAGTTAAAAAATGTTATTATAATTTGATCTAAATAATTTTATTAATTTTATATTCAACACTTTTCATACAAATTCATCTTGCATGTGAAAGTCTGTATGCTAGAATGTGTAGGAAAATTAACTTGTATTCAATAAAATTGATAAGTCTGCATTCATGTGGCACTCATCCAATTTTCATAATAGAAGCAACAGTGAAACTTTCTAACTGAATTTATGTAATGCATCTGCCACAATTTAAAAATTCAAACATTGAAAATATTGTAGATTCTTTCTCTGAGGTAGTTGTATAAAACAAATATGGGATCTGCTAAGTATATATCCATAGGATGGAGATGAATGTTGAACTTGACCATGAGAATGTGATCAGCAAAATCTGGACTGTGAAGTAATACAGCAATCAACATATAGATACATAGATGGATAGATAGATCTCTGTTTTTCTTCAAAAAATGTGGAATGATGAAAAATAAACTGAGATAGAATCCATCTAATTAAAAGAGAAATAGCAATCAATTGCCATGTTATCACATATGGATTTGTTTAGATTCTACTTCAAGAACATAGAACAAATCATTATATATATGAAACAGTTGGACATGCAAACGACGACTAGAAATTTGATGATATTAAGGACTTATTGCTAATTATTTAAAAGTGACAATGGTATTGTGGTTTGGTTAAGATACTGTATACTTTATTGATATTAGGAGTAAAATGTGGCTGAAATGAGATATCTGAGGTTTGCTTCCCGTGGTTTGGGAGGAAGGGACGAATACACAGAAGAGAGGTTAGGCAGGCGCACTCTGGAGATGACAGTTGTAGGGACTGGCCAGTGTGTGCATGGGGACCTATTTTATAATGTTGCTGAATTTTTGTATATGTTTCAAATTATCCATAGCAAAATGAATTTGAGAATATTACAGATTTACTTTAAATAAAGACATATATTTAAAGACAAATACACTAAAAAATTTAAAGACAAAGTACAAACTATGGTAAATTGATCTGAGCCCACATTACCAAAGATTTGGGAATCTAAAATAATAAAAATGGGGCACATGGGTGGCTCAGTCAGTTAAGCTGCCCGCTTGGGATTCTTTCTCCCTTTCTTTCTGCCCCTCCCTGTCTTGCATGAGCTCTCTCTTTCTCTCTGTCAAAATAAATAAACTAAAAAAAAAATTAGTCTCTCTCTCTTTCTCCCTCTCCCCCTCTCACATGCTCATTTGTGCACTCTCTTTCTCTAAAAATAAAGTAAAACAAAATGAAATAAAAGAAAATAGTACGGGAACTTTCAGAATGATTTTCAATAACAAGAGACTTAAAGATAATATTTTAATAAACTTCACAGAGTTATAGTACAAAAAGAAAGTGGAAAAGATGCTTTGTTCTCATGCAGCAGCAGATCCAAAAATCAGCCCTAATTTTACTAAATAAGAAGTCACCATAGATAGAATAAATTAGGAATAAATAATTGTAAGACTAAGGGCAAGTAGAGCAATAGAGCTGTGTACTGAACATAGAAGAATCGAGATCAGTTCAGTTTGGGTATCAGTACAGACATCAAAGAAAACTTTGTATGTTTTTGTTATATGTGCAACACTCCTTTGTGGTGATTTAAGTCATAAACTAAGGATACATTTCTAACAGGCTTTTGGAAATAAAAACTTTCAAGTAAAATCTGCCATTGACCAGTATTTATAGGGATATCCTTTAAAACATACAAAATAAAAATCACTGTCAAAGAGAGCTATAATTTGCATGCCAAGTATGTCTGATTTTCATTTAATGCAATCCATACTCATTTAATTTGAAGGATTCTGAAGCCGAGGTGATAGAAAAAATGTTCTACACACTTAATATGCTTTCATTTAATTGCATGCTTAACCTAAATACTTTAAGCTACTACCTGATTTATAATGCACTTTGTTTTCTGTGTCTGCTAAAAGATGGAGTTGCATTAGATTTCATCATTTGTTATTTTTCTTAATCATTGTGTAGTCAATATCGACTGCTGAAAATCAAATGTTTTGAATACTTAAACCTAAATATACAATCAACTCTATTCCTGTACACTGAGAATCTTCTAAAAGAGATAATCTCTTCTGATGCACATTAATGGAGTTCAAGTTACTAGTTTATCTTAATGCTTTTCAAGGTCAGCGGGGAAAAAAAGAATCAATAATCTGATAGATTTCTTGGAAAAATGGCATGCACAAGATATTTACATAGTAGTACTCTGTACCAACACTCTTGAAAATAAATCATATCATTTCTAAGGGTAGATTTAAAACCTTATATTTACCTCGTATAACAAATGATAATGATAATGTGTTAGCAATATCCAAGTGAAGTAACTAACGCCACTAAAATAGGGAATATTTTCTCTGCAGTGATTGTAGCAACCCAGTTAAGTGGAAGTCTCTTTTTGGTATTAGTCATTCTGAAGCAACATGGATGGAAAGTTCTCCATGGTTAGGCATAGGCTTACCGTAGTTGCTCCACAAATATCTGATGAAAAATGAAAGCTCGCTTTGTGGCCATGCTAAAGTATACTTGGTACGTTATCTGCCTGTGTTTTTAAAATCACCTTCCCGAGCTCTATTTAAATGAGGGAGAGGCCTACAATTACCAACTGTCATTTTGAGTCATCTATTAACCCCTCTCTGGTCATTAAAATAGTTAATTGGGTTTCTAAGTTTGGTTAACCTCATGATATAGAAAACAATTATCTCTATCATACCAGGGATAGAACACACTGATTACATTTCAGAGGTGCACTGACCACTCTGAGCCGCTCAGGAAATGGAAACAGACTCTACTAAATGGACTGAAAGTGTTGCTTCTCTCTGAAGCATCTGAATTCTGGTGCTGTAATTTCAGACTTTCAGTTTCTAATATGCATTGTTGTGTAGGAAATATAAAGCCTGCTTTTGACCCAAGCCAGAGAGCCATTTCCTGCAGATAAATATGTGGGATGATGTATATAATTAGAACAACAAGTTACATGTGGATTAAGTGAATGATTGGTTAGGAGCTTGGCATCTGTAGACTTTCTCTCCCCCATAATGAAGAAATGATTACTCCCTGTGAGTGAAATTACCATAGTGGCTGATCCAAATCCATGGATTTTGAAACTTTCACTAATTAAAACAACCGCAGCAGCAACACACTTTACAAAGGGAAGGAGGAAAGAAGGCCAAAGGTCACTTACTGGTTATTAGGAAACTCTTACTTAATGACAATGTTGTAACCAGTTAGTTGATTGTGAGACCCCTCCCCAACCCTGCACCCAGTTTATCCTTGCCATTTTTTATTAAGAATTAAACTACACTTTCCAGAGTTTCCAGCACTTAAATTACTTCAGAAAAACACTAGGGGTGATTTTTATTATTTTGCACTTCTGTGAACTGTCAGACTTTCATCTGATTGGCTCAGGGAAAATTTCTCAAGAATTTACATGAACTGGGGCGCCTGGGTGGCTTAGTCGGTTAAGCGTCCGACTTTCGCTTAGGTCATGATCTCGCGGTGTGTGGGTTCGAGCCCCGCGTCAGGCTCTGTGCTGACTGCCAGCTCAGAGCTTGGAGCCTATTTCAGTCTGTGACTCCCTCTCTCTCTGACCCTCCCCTGCTCACGCTGTCTCTCTCTCTCCTAGAAATAAATAAAAATATTTTTAAAAAAAGAATTTACGTGAACTGACATGCATTTAACATAAGATACATAATGAGGAGAGAGATGCTGTTAAATGAGTATGATTATTGAATAAGTTAATGGCTTTTTACATGGCATTACCCTAAACATCTTATGAGATAAACTATAGAAATTATTATCTGTAGGTTGTAAAATAGACTATGTGGAGAGGCAGGCTCCCTGAACTGCATATTGATGTGATATACATGAAAAGGGAAGAAAATTCAGAAGGCTGATCCCACATCTGGCTATTCCCAAATTAATTGAGAAGGTATTAAAACTTATTGGAATGTTTCACAGTGAATTAGAAACCAAATCAAATAATGCTAACAGGGAAAAATAGTCATTCCAGGCAGAACTCTGAAACGGAGACTTTTTTTATGCAATAAATTATACTGCATAGGTTTGTGAGAAATTATAGATTTTAAGTGCACTAGGACTTTTCTCTGATGAATTTAATAGTGCATCAGTGCTAAGTGAAGTATCTATTTTGTGAGATGAATAATCACATCCTAGAATGTTATTCCTATGTTTTCTCTTTCCTATTGAATGTAATGCATATTGGAAATTATATAACAAAGAATTGATTGATTGTTTGTATTCTATTTCCCAAAATGAAGGAAATATATCTGATGGGCCCTTTCATAGATTAAGACACTGGGCCATTAGCAATTGAATAGTATGTGTTGACCACACTATGGTATGGTCATGGATAAATCCCACCAGTTTATCATTTCTTGTTCACCTCGGTCGTTTGGTCTTGTCACAGTTAAAACACACACACAAACATACACAGGCACGCACACACACACATACACACACATACACACATTTCTTCCCACAGATAATTACTTTGAGCCATATGGTAGCTGCCTACTCGTCAAATCTGATTAGTCTACTGAAGTGTGGTTATCACTATTTAAAATGTTATATGAGTATTAGGGAATCTGAACAAATAAATAAATATTAAAAATTTCTGAATAACTTTATGTATTCTTCATAAGAAATTACTCTTTGATACATTCTATGTGTTCTATGCCACATCTTATATAGTCTTAAAATAGGAAGTTTCAACTAGATTGTTTTCCATGACAAAGAGAATAGACATTACCTTTGTCTAAAAATTAATTTAAAATTGCCCAAGATGCTAGTGTTTTATTTTGTTTTGTTTTCCAAAGTATGTGGTAACTTAATAAGTAGGGTTATTTTTACTTTCCAAAAAGGTCTGACCTAAATTAAGCGTGCATGAATTGCCATTCATCTGTCCTGAGGAACACACACACACACACACACACACACACACACACATATCTGAGTTACTTCATTTACTATTACATTTCAACGCACCACCAAGTTTCAGTACTCAGGATGCTACAAAGGAGGTAGCAATGTCTGCCTTCAGATTTCTTGATCACTTATGGCTATTTCCACTTTTGGATTTAAAGTCAGCCATTTAGCATATACTCAGGTTTGCAGATATGTGAGCTAATAGCCTGCAGAAATGTGCTGCCCTAAGTGTGATCTGGAAGGTTCGTCTCCTGGTAATAAGGCTCATTTAGCTGATTATGAATCTCTAGCAAAGAAATTTGTTGCCATGTTTCCAGAAACTATAATCCCATTTGTGGATTAAACCGGAGGTGAATTTCATTCGCAATAAAATGTACTATTTATTCCACTAATTGGTCCTCAATATTTGATTTCTCATTGCAGAGAAATAGGACAAATTGGCTGCCATATGAAAAGGCGACTCTAGTCAAAATACCTGTGTGTGTCACCTTGGTTGCATGTGCTAAATTAAGTATCTGGGGAGTGGTAAATTTTAGGTCACAGCAACTAAGGATTTGTGTAATAAATGTCATGGTAGAAGAGGGCCACTCATGGCTAAAGCCAGTCATATTTCTCTATGTGACAGTGCAGGGTGCCAAGCAGGTCTGTGTATGCTCCCTGGGAGAATTGGCTCTGGAATGTTTCAACCTTTATAATGACTTATTAACTGCCCGGGCTGTTTTACTTTGTTTTAAAGAAATCATTCCTTCAGGAAAATGAACCTCACACTCTAAAGTATCATCTCCAATGAAAGTGTGGGGTATTTGAAGTTTACTTTGTAACCAGTTTAGCCAGGTTATGGTATGACATCAAAGCAGAAAATAGGATACTAGAGCAAACTCTTACCTCAAAGAACAACTTTGCTAGATTAAAGCCCTATCAAGTGAGAATTTGTCAGGAGAAAATATTTGTGATATGGCAAAGTATGCATTAATGAATGATATTTATCAGTCTCCCTGAAGTTTTAGCTTCCGGGAGAAACCTCAGTGATGAGAGTGTGGTATCAGTGAAGTCAACATTACGACATAGGGACCAGTTGCATTTGGGAAAAGAACGTTCTGTGTTTTGAGGTTTTAATCTCATCATTTAATCCAGGTATACGATCTGGCTTAAT
Organism: Proteles cristata cristata; assembly: GCA_017311185.1. Taxonomy (NCBI): domain Eukaryota; kingdom Metazoa; phylum Chordata; class Mammalia; order Carnivora; family Hyaenidae; genus Proteles; species Proteles cristata. Next base: position 637,619 of record JAESUZ010002627.1, read on the forward strand.
GTAAACATCAGTCACTAGAGGTACTTGATGAAAAAATACAGATCTTTTAATATGGACCACACAACTACTACTAGATCAGAGAGTAACTCCAAGAGTGGAGTGATCCAGAACCTGGCTTTACATTTTTACTCTGCCCCTTTCTGTGTTAGTGTTGGAAGATTATTCAACCTCTCTGAAACAGATTCATTCTCATTTTCTAAAATGGAGGTAATACTTCATATGCCATATGGTTCTTGTGAGAAATAAATGAAGCAACATATGTAAAACCTTTTGCATTCTACTTAGCAAGTTTGCAGGTGCTAAATAAATTATACTTATTTTTATTATATTGTTATTTTATTTTTATCATTGTATTATGTCATGCATCAGTTTTGTCTTCTTATACTAAGGGTGATATATATTCACTTTACAGAATTTTAGATCTCTGTGTATTTTTAGATTTAAACATATTTTCAATATGAACATGAAAATTTCAGCAAAAACAATGAGTATATCAACTTTGTGCCAGTGATTGGGGAGGAGGCAAAGAAAGACAAAACCTTCGGTTCTAGAGACTCTGTTAGTCTATTCAGGAAGACATACATACACTGCATCACCAGGTGTATGTTTTTTACTATTCCTTCTTGTGCGGGGATCTATAATATCTATAACATGATCTCAGCTATGAAAAGCAATAGAAATACTTCTGCATCATAGGTAAAATAATGAGGGAAGACAAGTGATATTTTAAAAATAAGCTTAGTATAGTGCTCAAAAATCACTTGGCAATAGGAACATGTGATGCATTTCTAATGTGTGGTAGAATATAGCTGTTGTCCACAATAGTGTCCACCTCACCAGTCTCCCACCTGTTTGCCCATCACCAAATGCTATTTTTCCCTAAATCTTTTGCTCCCAAGAGGAGGCAGAAGAGCACTTCTCTTTTATATAACCAGGAGTGAGGTTTGAGGAGGTCATTTTCTATCCTGCTATCTTATAGACTCCCCCAGGGTGTGGAATACACAACCCCTTCACCATCAAAAAAGAGATGTAAGAAGACTGATGCCAGTCACGCTAAGGACTGACTTTGGCACCTCATTAGATGTCGCTTTATATCCAATCAGATTGGATTTATATGACAAACAAATACAGTAAACCCATTCAATGTGAAACTGTGCATGAAGGGGTGTGGGCAATGAAGATATCTGCTTTGTGCAATGAACGTATCAATAATTCAAAACCCTATTGATGGTTTATTTTTTTTTTTCCATTTCATCTAATGCAACCTACACAAAACTGTAGCTCAATGTGAAAGGTATTCAAAGGTTCTATCCAATCTTGCTAGCAAGAATAATTTTCAGTACATAAATGATAATGAGTTGTGAGGGTTATCGTTTCTTTCTGAACTTCATGACATAACTCTAAATATTCTAATGGTATTTCCCCCCTTTCACTACCGCATAAACAACTTCTGGCTAAATCCAGTTATATTTGCATTTTGGACTGTAAATTTGATATGTCTAGAGAGCATTTAATTTACAATTTAGTTATATGGGTTTTAAACAAGCACTGAGTTCCTACTGTGAAATTGAAAACGAAACAGAATATGCAATGTTATTTGTTGAAATTTTTATTTATTCCGATGCAGCTTAATTGCTTTTGTTGATTTGGACAGCTATTTCAATGCTGAACTGACTCTCAATTTTTTTTTTGTTTCTGTAATTGTTCTTTTTTTCTCTCTCTCTCGGGCTCTAACCACCATGATGATAAAAATAACAAAAATCTATTTTTTAATGTTTATTTACTCTTGAGAGAGAGAGAGAGAGAGAGACAGAGACAGAGACAGAGACAGAGGATGACCAGGGGAAGGGCAGAGTGAGAGAGGGACACAGAATCTGAAGCAGTTTCAGGCTCTGAGCTGTCAGCACAGCATCTTATGCAGGACTGGGACTCAAGAACCATGAGATCATGACCTGAGCCAAAGTCAGACACTTAACCGACTGAGCCACCCAGGTGCCCCCCAAATCCTATTTTTATAAATGTTACGAACTGTCTTGTTTTTGAAAGTATCATGCAGACCTTATCACTGGAGCAAGGGATGATTTTTTTTTCCTTTTTAGTGTTACAGATGAACGCTTTAGACAGTAATTTAACAAATTAGGTATAGTAAAAGCACACTAATTAAGACTAATTGTGTGGGAAATTTTAATGAAAAAGTGAAAATTTTGATAGAGAACTTTTAAACAAAGTTTTATTTCTTCAAAATATTTACTCTATCTTGTAGTAATAATAGTTCACTGGGTGTCTCTATACTCAGTTCGTGTCCTACTTTTTGCAGTAAAAAAGTGAATTATTTGCAGCTTATACTTTTCTTTGAACACAGAGGGACAGCGGTATGGTTTTGAACAGTTAGGCAAACACTTCCCACTTCTGCTCTCCACCAGTCCCTTTGTTTGCACTGCTAACTTGCCTTACAAACTCCTTTTTAGTGGTTACTGCAAATATTTAAAAGACTTCAAGAGGTGAGATTGAAAAATCATTTTTCTCATTTGTTACTTCACTTATTCACCAATACATTGTGTAAGTGTACAGCCTACTAAATCAAAACAGTGATTCAGTGACTTCTCCTATTTTCTATATCCACACCAAAGTGTTTTTACTTGAGAAAGCACTTCAAATTAGTGCAATTGCAAACTTAGGCAATTAGTTCAATATGTGTGCTTCTTAGGCAGTAATGGGAACGATCTTTCCAGCTTGGTACAATCAGCTCTAAGTCCTTTAATGGCCGCCTTTACTGATTCAACCTGAGTACATTGGAAATGTTCTCTCTTTCCCCCCAAAGGTACATTTGTAGTTGAACCTTAATAAGAAAATTGAGAAGTTAAGTTTCCCAATTTGCGGTGAGATAAATATACATTAAGTGTAGAGTTCCGTCAAATAGGTTTAACATGTTTCTATTTTCCAACCGTAAAAGTAGCCTCATGGGAGAAACTTTACATGAAGTAAACCATAAATTGCATTTGAGAAGGTTTTTGGTTTTTTTTGTTTTGTTTTGTTTTGTTTGGGTTTTTATTGAGACCTGAAAGGGAATTTAAAAATCAGTGGCATCTGATGGTAGTTGTAAATTTATGCCTAGCACTTACCCTCTCGGGGGCTCAGTTTATTCATCTGTTAAATGTGATGCAAGACATGGGATTGAGTTAGGTCTAAGGCTGGCTCCAGTTCTGTTTTGTGGTAGAGGAGGAGTATATAGGAGCAGGAAGATGGGAAGATATCAGAGGAAGGTGAGATCAGCTATATCTGAATGCAGTTTTTAACTGTATAGGTCATGGTATTACTAGTGATCAGACTCACCTAGGGCACTTATAAAATGCACATTCCTGATACCTATCCCAGGACTATTAAATGTCTACCTTGAGATGGAGGTGGGGCTGAAATCTCCATATTTAACAAATGCAATTTTCCCACATACTGTAGTAAAGACCTAGAAATGAGTCATACAGTCAATTTAGTGGAACTAAACCAGTATTTTTAAATTAAAGAATGTTTGGGGCATCTAGGTGGCTCAGTCGGTTAAGCATGCGACTCCAGGTCATGATCTCATAGCTCGTGGGTTTGAGCCCTGCATCAGGGTCTGTGCTGACAGCTCAGAGCCTGGATCCTGCTTTAGATTCTGTGTCTCTCTCATTGCTACCCCTCCCCACTCACGTTCTCTCTCTCGTTCTCTTTCAAAAATAAATAAGCATTAAAAAATAATTTAAATTAAAGAATGGAGGGGCACCTGCGTGGCTCAGTCAGTTAAGTGTCCAGCTTCAGCTCAAGTTATGATCTCACAGTCCATGGGTTCAGGCCCCAGGTAGACAGCTCAGAGCCTGGAGCCTGCTTCAGATTCTGTGTCTCCCTCTCTCTTTGCCCCTCCCCCACTCACTCTCTGTCTCTCAAAATAAAGACAAAAATTTTTTTAAATTAAAGAATGGAATGAGATGGAATGTGTATATATATATACATATGCATATATATATATATAAATGCACTGAATGAAGTAAAGGGAAATATTGTTATATACTTCCCTTTCCTGTGTGTGTGTGTGTGTGTGTGTGTGTGTGTGTGTGTGTGTAAAATAGGAATGCAAAATGTATTTCTTACTATTGGTAGTGATCAAAAACAAAAACACTTTGAAAGTTACTACTCTAGGGGCGCCTGGGTGGCTCAGTCGGTTAAGCGTCCGACTTCAGCTCAGGTCATGATCTCACGGTTCATGGGTTCAAGCCCTACATCGGGCTCTGTGCTGACAGCTAGCTCAGAGCCTGGAGCCTGCTTCAGATTCTGTGTCTCCTTCTCTCTCTGACCCTCCCCTGCTCATGAGTCTCTTTCTCTCTCTCAAAAGTAAATAAAATATTAAAAAAAGAGAAGTTACTACCCTAGATTTCTTCTTACACTCTTATAGACTTCAAAAATGGCTATCTATAAAACAAATTTCAAGACATTCTTACACTATCCACTTTGAATGTAGCTAAATTCACTTTATTAAAAAGAAGCCTTCAGAAAGGTGCTTTGGTGGCTCAGCCAGTTAAGCATCTGACTCTTGATTTCAACTCAGGTCATGGTCTTACATGGTCTTTTTGTGAGTAATAGCCCCACATCAGACTCTGGATGCTGACCCTGTGAAGACTGGTTGGGATTCTCTCCCTCTCCCTCTCTCTTTGCCTCTTCCCTACTGTGCTCTCTCTTTCTCAAAATCAATAAACAAACCTTTAAAAAAGAGAGAAGTCTTTGAGACATTGCAGTTTTTCAGATTTTACAGTATAAAAATGTTTTTTACTTTGACTTTCCTGACATGTGTATTTTGTACATTTTTATTGTTTTGTTTAATTAATCACCCCTTGCATAATTTTTCATGCCTCTATTATCCCCAGTTTCTTAAAATCAGATTACAGTATGTAGGTCCCTCCTGTAAAGCAAATTCCATCTGAGCCTGCCCGATGTGAGGTCGGATAGCTCTCATTTGCTGTTGGTTTTGCTTTGGCCTTTCAGCCAATGGGAAGCTCACATCTGTGAGCACAGGGCTCCAAGATGGCCTTTTTTGGATTTGCTTCTGCTGTTGACTTCATCCTTTGAAATCTGTCTCCCTAACTTTCTCCAGAATCTTCCTAAATTAAAACTCAGTTGACTATGACTCTCTACGCTGCCATCTTTCACCAGCTATTCACCGCATACGTTTGTTTGGAAGGAAGGGTGGTTGGGAGAACTAGAAACGACTGCATCTTGGCATTGGTTCTTGTCGTAACTCAACTTCCAGGTAGTGGGTGGGACTGCTTGCCACTCTACTGTCTGCTGTTAGCGTGTCAGTGTTAGCCATAAAAATGATGATGTTTCTATCAATGGCAATACTGATAAATAATGTGGTGAGTGTTTTACATGGTTTATATCAGTGATTCTCAAACAATTGGTTTGTATCAGGCATTTAGGTGTTTGTTCATTTGTTTGCTTACCCAAATGACCAGATTCTCTCTACTTGTGGGGCAGCGAGCTTCTGAGCACTGGGCAATTTCCTAAGAGATTATCATACACACAAACATTAGGACTCACTGGATTGTCTGTCTAACATAAGTCTCTTGGCAGTGTTCTGGGATGTAAGTGTTCCCGGTTCTTTCTCATGCTAGAGATTAGTAACTAAGACTTAGAGGAATTAAGAGTCTTGCCTTATATCATAGAGCTCATGAATGGTAAAGCCACACTGGTAAAGCCAGTGTGAGCAAAGTAGAGATCCAAGAAATGTTTCTGAATTGCTATTGAAATGAGAACATTCAGGTATCAAATACCAGTCCAGTGTTACTTCCCGCTAAAAGAATAGATGAAATAATTGTGATTTGAGGAGTTCAGTCTCCGTCCTCAAATTCTGTCACTTCTTGGATACACCGTTCTTGAAATTTACACCACTTACAAAAGATCTTCTTAAGGCACAAAGTATTTTAATTAAGTTAAGATACTGTGTTATTGGAAGGGAGCGGCATAATATTGATAAGGTAATACATAAATACTCTGACTACCATTGACACAGGTATTCACAAATCAGTGTATGGAAATCACAGAACAGAGGAAGGGTGATTTGTTCTAAATGGCTGCTGCAGTACATCAGCAGAAAGACCTGAGATTATATAGGAAAAAAAGAATGTGAAAAAATGGCACAAGAAATGTTCAAAGAAGGAAAAGGTGGTAAAGCCAGGGTTTTAGGAATGCTTCATAACGTGATGGCATTATATATGAGGACTTCCTAGTCTTAAAGGAAGAACTAAAATATAATCATATGGAAATAAAGTCAGAGATAGCAATATGCATTTGAAACATGATGATGAAAAATAGAGCTATCACCAGCCACAGAAGACTAATTGCTAATTGAGGAGTAAAATAGGTCTTACATGTCTAACGGTTAGTGTTAGAAAACTTCATAAAGATGAATTTTCCTGTATCTCTAATGACACATTGGTTATTCCCATACTAACTAATAAATAAAACTCCATTAGTCATCTTGTTTCTGAATAAAACCCCAAGTATGGCTGATTTTAATTACAAATCACGTTTGCTGGAATATATTATAGCTTTACAAAAATAACACACAAGCCATTTTTTCCCAAAGTAGATAAAGTGAATGATAAGGAGCCCTCATTTAAGTTTTTCTATAATCATTTTCAAAATGTAGGTTATCTGCTTCCAAAAGGATTTGAGATATTTTATGACAAAACACATAATGAGACCTTAATATAGAAATAGTACCTCAAAAACCACATAGAGAGAATAAGAAAATATACCTACCCTACTTGGGCCTATAAATATATGGTAATTGAGTGCTGAGATTCCTGGAAGCCAAGACAGATTGAAATTATGATGATTTCCCATTTTATTTTAAGATAAGAGTGACCTGTCAACCCTGCTGACATAGATACTGAGCCCTATTACAAAATAATTTTGGGATGCCCAAGCATAAATATTCTTTAAGTTTCCCAGCTAATTCAGATAGACAGCAAGAACAGAGAATAGCTGACTTGTTGTAGGACAAGGCAGGAAAGGTTTATTGAACTTTTAAAAATTACTCTGGGGGAGGCACCTGGGGGGCTCATTGGGTTAACCGTCATACTCTTGGTTTAGGCTCAGGTCATGATCTCGTGGTTTCCTGAGTTCAAGTCCTGCATTGGGCTCTGTGCTGGCAGCGTGGAGCCTGCTTGGGATTCTCTCCCCCTCCCCACCTCTCTGCCTCTCCCTCACTCATGCTATATCTGTCTTTGTCTAAATAAATAAATTAAGTAAAAATTAAAAATTACTTAAGCCCATATGGTGAAAGCACATATCTTTTTCTTTATAAGCAGCTTAAATGTAACCATAATCTGAATGTCTAATTGTTGAGCCCAAGGAAGCTGTGAAATACCCTTATCAGAAGTGGCTAAAAGATTTGACTTTATTCTGCTAAGGACTTGGTTATTTTTTGTAATTCAGGATTAGTTTAGTTTCTTTCTTTTTACAGATTTTTTTTCCTTAATGTGTATTTAGTTTTGAAGGAGAGAGAGACAAGCTACTGCTTGGTGAATAAAAACCAACTTGTGGTTCATTTAGCAACAGTGTGACTGTGGACCAGTTATGTCCATAGGCATCGGTTTCCTCATTTACTCCATAGTGCTATTGTGACAATTAAATAAGCTTTAATGGACACATATTAAGCAATCTATGAGTGTGAGGGAATATCACTATGCATTTTAAGTACAGATACTTTGGCAACTTTATCATTAAAGACGCTCTGCCTTCTTTCAATATGTTCAGGTCATGTCTGCTACCGATTACTGACTACCCCCTAGAAGTGTTTCTCTTCCTATTGATCAGCTGTTGGAGTGTGTTAGTCTCTTGCTTAGCTGTGTTTTACTTCAGGGCTCTCTGTCAGACTGGTCAAAGATAACATATGCCATCCCTAGTTAATTCGTAATCTTTCCATATAAGTAGTGGTCATTAAAAAAACGGAAGTTAAACACTAAAGAGACAGAGACTGAGAGAGATGTCAAAACTATGCTGCTTCCCCCCAGAATAGGGGTTAACTTAATTACATAGCTTATTATTAATGTTATTTCTTAATACATAGAATGCACATAATGAGATCCAAGGGGCAGAAGCATTGATGTGCTGAACACTTTAATATGCTATAATGAAGTTTACAAAATATGGATGCCCAAAGTGTTATCATTTTGGCACTTCTAATATGGAAATTAAGAAATCATTGAAGTAATGTGTACAGAATGGCAGTGTATATGAACTTGTGGGGGAAGAAACAATCAGAGCCCCGAGGAAGCCATAAAGTTAAAAAAAAAAAAAGAAAGCAATAAAAATATTTTATACTCACCAACTATCTTCTAAATATGAAATGTAAAAATACTGACAAAGCCAAATTGTCTTATGAGATTATTGCCTCATAGACTTGCTTGTTTTTCTCAAAAAAAAAAAAAAAAAAAGCCCCTTGCTTAAAAATGCCCCTTATCTGTAAGTATAAGAATTATTCATTTTTTTCCTCAAGGAAGTGGTAAATGAAGTAAGTTGTTCTTATGACACTTAATATTGAAATGATATATGACAAATATTGGAAATCTAGGTTACATTTTAAAATTACAGCTGAAAATTAAACTGTTGTCAGTATTCCCGACTACCTATCATGCTGTATAAGAGTTACTTTTGAGGCTTTACATTAGGGTCAGGTTGTGAGTGTCCTCATTTCCCTGAGGAATCATGAAATGCAAACATGCTTATTATTTATTTGATGAATTTAGTTATCTCGTTTCCTCTGAAAGCCTCAATTTTTATACAAAGAATTCATCTTCCTAAAATGTTTTTTTAATGCACAAATATGAAACAGAAAGGAAATAAGAAAAAAGGTAGCAGATAAGAGGTAATATTGACAAATATGGTAACTATAGTTTGGTACCAATTAGGATTTATTTACTTTCTCAGTGTAGATTAAGCTGTTCTTGAAAATGAAGATATTCTTTATCAGGGTTTTACATTTATTATTCTTATTGGTGAAAACACCAATACTAAGCAAAATGAATAAAAATGAAGGAGCTTAGGTCTCTGTCCACTTATACATGTGAGGGAAAACCAATTCAAATGTATATTTCAGTCCTGCCTTATCGGATAACTGATACTGTATTTGGGGAAGCCCATGGACTTTCAAAGCAGAATACCATAATTTCTTTCCTGGTTTCAAACTCTAAATTGAACAGCTTTGGGCCACTGACTTAATTCTTCTGAACCACCATTCATATTTTATAAATGTAAGTGACAATCTCTCCATTTTAAAGATGCAGTGAAGATCCAATTGTATCTCAGATATTTAACAGATTTTACATGAAAAGTGAGTGTTCTACGAATGATAATGGTGACTTGAGTCCAACATTGTGCCCATAAGCCAAATTTGGGGGATCTGATAGAGGAACTACAGAAATCCATGAACTTGGAAGAAATGAATGTTTACCACCATGCTAGCATGAAAAAGAAAAGAAAAGAAAAGAAAAAAAAACCCGATAAAGAATATCTTGATTTTCAAGAACAGCTTAATCTACACTGAGAAAGTAAATAAATTACACTGGACCCACCCAGTTAATCCAATGTAGTCTCTTTGTTTTAAGGTCAATTGATTAGCAACCTTAATTGTATCTACAACCTTAAATTCCCTTTTGCGAGTCAAGTTACCTCTTCACAGTTTCCAGAGATGAGGCTGTGAATACCATCAGGGTCCATTTTTCTGTCTACCACACATATATCTGCTGATTTTCTGCAGTCATTTGACTTGCACTGAGGGATGAAAATTAGCATACATTGGGTATTGAATACATTTTTTCCTTGGATGTTGGATGTTATGGGCACCAGTATCCTGTCTTTTGAACAAAGTGCAGATAAGTAAGATAAAACAAGGAAGCTGGTGGGAATGGCAGAGAAAATGAGTTCACTTAGGTAGCAGAAAGTTCACTTGTGTAGCAGAGTGTTCTGGCTCAAGAGTTAGGTTTCAACTCAGTTTAATAATTAAATGCTTAGGTAACACTTCAGAGCCTTACTCCATTTGTCTGCCTTGATTCCTGTTAGACATTTAAATCCTTCTAGACCAAGGGAAGTTATTTAAGGTCACAAAACTTCATTCCATAGGACAGGAAAAGTAAATGTTTTTAAATGTATATAGTTTCCTAAACAGATTCACCAGGTGCAGTTTGGATGAAGTGTCTAAGATAGAAAAGGGAAAAGGAGACAAAAATTCCAAAGCATCTGTTTGAGTGCATCTTAAAATGCACATTTCATTTTTATTCACTTCAGTATGGGAAAATTGAGTCGGCGCTCATGAGGCAGGCTTCTCTCTGTACGTCTAAGCTTCTGTGTATATTAGGAGGTGGCTTCTGAAGGCTATTTTCCCTCTTTGTTATTGTTGTCTATTTGTTCATTTATGGTGTTTTAGTAGCTGGAAACTTGGGCAGTTTTCCTGTGGTTCCACTTGGTTCTTCAACATTGCACCCTTGAACTGCTACAGACTAACTCCTACTGGGTAGTATAAGACATAGGTTTATCGACCTCATTCAGCTGCTTCTGGAGCTCCATGGGTGTGTTGAGTAGTCATGCAAAGCAACTGAGGGGCATGCGAACTGAGCTTTTGATGCTTATCACAATAGCAAAAGAAAAGAACACGAAAAAGGAAAAGAAACCTTTGCTTGCGTTCTGAGTCCTTTTGTGTGATTAATCTACACTTGCCCGACTGAGCTTAATGCCTGGATTTGCCGCATGTAGATTTTTCGGCACAGTGGTGGGCACAAAGCAAGTGTTTAAGAAGTCTTTGTTGGATTGAATGTCTTTGTGAAGATAGTATTTTTCTCATTAGTTGCTTGTCAATATTCTCTTTTCCTAACTAGGACTCCCCCTGCCTTCCTGCTTCTCTGTGAGTGTAAACATAGAAACTTACAAGAGACTGAGTAGGGTCTCAAATGAAGTAGGAGGTGCAGTCTAATCATGGCCCAGCATGCTTTTGCCGTTCTGTTTCATGCCAAACTCTGCTATTTGCATCACACATTTGAGAAATGAGTGAGAGCTCACAGTCTATAGCACACAGTAGGAACTCAACATTTTTCTGTGGTTCAGTGAAAAAAGAATACAAAGGAGGCGATTTCAGAGGATAGGGAGGTGATAGGCAAATGTGTTACATTTGCTGACATCTCAGATGAATGTCTTTACTTTTTCACGAAAAATGGTAAGCCTGAGGGAACCTTACCATTTTTGTAACTTTTCATTAAGGTAATTGACTAAGATGTTTGATTATCATGCATATTTTTGTTCATGATCTTGATTTGATGACTAAATGCATTCCAAGATTCAGTGTTCTAAGGAATTTCTTAATGGGTGAGCAAAGTTTACCTTAAAATCGCTGATTTCAACTGATTTGTTCACTGATCCAACACACCTAGCTTCTACAGTTTCAAAGAATTAAGGAACTGGAAAAGATATTAAATATCATCAGCTATAACTTCTTCATTTCAAGGTCAAACATACAAAAGCTGAAAGATTAGTCTTTTCCCCATATTTCATACTTGCTACCAGAGACAGTACTTGAATCCAGTTCTCTTGATTCACCAGTTCAGAGTTATTTCTGTAAAGGACAAGAAATATCAAACAAAACATATCAATAAATGACAATTGAATATAAACTACTTTCAAGGCAGTGTCATTGAAACAGAGATATAATGGATAAACATTGCTGATGGGGAATTTACACAGTACTTGGAAAGTCCGTGACAATGTTTAAAAATGTTAATACAACAGGAAAATTGTACTTTTTGCATTTAATTTTTTTACATTTTATGTCATTGCAAAAATTTAAAAATAACGTTTCGCAGAATGCAAAAATTATATGAAATTCAAATTACGATTTCCGTAAATAAAGTATCATTGGAACATGGCCATATTCATTCATTTATGTATCTTCAGTGGCTTTTTTTTTGCACTACCACAGCAGCGTTGAGTAGTGGTGGCAGAGACCTGTGACCTAGAAAGCCTAAACTATTTACTTTCTGGCTCCTAACGGAAAAAGTTTGCTAATCTGGGACTAGGTGTCAATGGACAGTAAATAGAGAAAAAGATAGATCAGTCAGTAAACAGGGCAAATAGTAAATAGAACAAAACGTAGATCAAACAATTGTGCCCACAATGTAGAGGGCCCACCATTTGTGTTTGAGAGCATAATATCTATTTTAGCAGTTTTAGGGGAAAAAATGTTTGCATGCATTTACTAAGAAATTTAGGCTTTGGCTATTCTGTTTCCTGACATTTTTCATGGGGGAGGAGGAATAAGAAGAGTCTTTTGTATTTTTAGACTACAGCAGTTCTTGCAGTAAATCCTGAAATTCATTACCTCTTTTTTTTTCTCATTTGCAAAATCAGAATATAATATGACCCATGTAGGGATGAAATGAGAAGTGATAACATTTACACTTTTCCACCACTTTTCCAGTATGTAGCGGCTACTATTTTAATATTGATATTTCTGTACTTTTGCAATATTAAGTAGTTTATTATCTACTGGACTAAGAACTGTAAAGTATCAACTGCATCCTCAATCTGTATAGGACAAACATAAACAACAATATCAAATATATAATTGCATGCAATTCAAAAGAAATGAATATTTTACTTCTTCCCCAATGAGTGTTTTAATTACCTAGTCCAAATGTTTCAACATGTTACTTTTTAATATCCTTTCATCTTCTATTGACTTGAAAGAAAGAAAAACTGTTTGAAGTACAGAAAAATGTTGAGATGTGAGGAAGAGAAGATGCCCCTAAAAAGTTTAAAAGACCTGATTAAAGTTTGTTTGAAGGTCCTGTCAGACATATTCCATCTAAGGCACTATGGAATCCTAGATATGTTTGTGCAGTAACCATTGACGTCAGTTGAAAAATGTTTGTAGATTATCAAGTACCTGTGTCTTTGCAAGAAAGATCTCACAGGCTCAGATAGATCCTCTTAAAAAATAAAATGTAGTGTTTCTTATGAATGTCGCAATGTTCTGCTCCATGACTGTTTTAATGCTTTATAACTGACAAAGAGAGTCATTAGAAGTCTGTTTGATGGACGTAACTAAGTGAATTGGAAAAAATAAAAAAGCCTTTTCAGCCCATTCAGAAATAATTGATGTGACTGAGACAGCTGTATGTGAGTTCCAGATAAGAAGATGATTTATGAAGAAACTACTGAAACTAAAAAGGAAGGTGCAGATTTAAAGTTCTCAATAAAGTTGTCTGTAAGACGCAGAGCAGTATTCAATAAGGAAAGGGATTTAACCTGAAGTTCTTTCCACCGCATCCCTAGGGTCCTATCCTCTAGCAAACAAAATCCCCATAAACATGGTGTCAATAGGTTATAAGACATGGACTTCGACAGGGAAAGTTCCTGCACTCTTCCCCAATGTTATGTTTTCTCTTTTACTGGAAGTAGTTTGTGTGGAAGGATATTTCTGAAATTCACCTCAGTTGTTTACCATTTTCTAAACTGGCTGCCGTCTATCAAAGGAAACAAGTTTTTATTTTGCAGGTGTAACTTAGAAGATTTTGCTAATGTAGGTAGGAGACAAATTCTTTTAAGTATGTCTGATTATGGGCCATAAAATATGCTTTTATGGTATGATAGTCACTTTTTAAATCAATCAACAATTAAGAATGAATAATAAATATCCATCTATTTGTAAATATGCGTGTGGCCTCTATTGCTTTTCTTAGAACTATCGATGGACTTCTTCATGAGTTTTTTAATGGGTAGCCCCTAGTGATGTCATATATATTTGACAGTGATTGATTTCTGAAACTAAAACAGCATATTCATTTCAAAATTAATTTTCTCAATCTTTCAAGTTACAAATACTATGTTATTATGCCAATACTTTAAAAAAGGGAGTGGCTTATGGGGCGCCTGGGTGGCTTAGTCGGTTAAGCGTCCGACTTTCGCTTAGGTCATGATCTCGCGGTTCGTGGGTTCGAGCCCGCGTCGGGCTCTGTGCTGACTGCCAGCTCGGAGCCTGGAGCCTGTTTCAGTCTGTGACTCCCTCTCTCTCTGACCCTCCCCTGCTCACGCTGTCTCTCTCTCTCTCCTAGAAATAAATAAAAAACATTAAAAAAAATTAAAAAAAAGGGAGTGGTTTATGACTATCTAAAATAAAAAAAAATAATGAATCTGCAAGATAAGATAGAAATTGAGGCAGTTATCATACTTTTAGTAAAACTTGACATCAGCTTTCTAGAGAGTAAAAAAAAAAACAAAACAAAAAACCCTTCTTTTTAGAAAATTGCTTCAATCCTCTTATGAATGTGAAATGTATTGACTTGACCTCCTTTGAACCCTCTGAATAAGAGTTGGGTGAAATCTGGTCCCAGTTCATATTTGAAGTACAAATTGTGGTAACTTCCGTGTGACCTGCAAATCTGTTATACTGACTAGATTTAGATTTACTGTTTGGCAGTATGTATTTTCAATTATAGAGATGCAATTTTAGAAAAAAGAATAATGAATCAAATGTCCACCGCATTTCCTCTTCATGAATGCTTTACCACCCATTGACATAATGTCATTAGAACACAAGCTTTATTTCTGTAATCAAAATAGAGTCTAGAGGTGCTTGGGTGGCTCATCATTGAGCATCTGACTATTGATTGACAATCATCATGCTCTCATGGCTGTGAGATTGAACCCTGCATTGGGCTCTGTGCTGGGTGTGGATCCTGCATGGGGTTCTCTCTCTATGCTCCTATCCTTCTTAAGTTCACTTTTTCTCTCTCGCAGAGGAAGGAAGGAAGGAAGGAAGGAAGGAAGGAAGGAAGGAAGGAAGGAAGGAAGGAAGGAAAGAAGGGAGGAAGGGAGGGAGGAAAGATAAGGACGTAGTCTAACTCCCTTCCTCATCAAACAGGTTATCTTTCTTCTAATCTCAAGTTTGCTGATTTATCAGTTTTAGCATCTGTTCACATTTTCCAGAAAAAATGGAGTATCAAAAACATTAAAGAGCAAATGCATTTATTGAATACATTACACTGCGTACCCCACAGTACCAAATTTAAATCCTTATAGTCTGTGTTTGCCCTTTCTAGTCTGTGAGATTAATCTTATATGGACATGTTTACTGCATTCACACACCTCTTACCCAGGGACTCATGAGCATTTCCGAAAAATAGCGGAGGGAAGAAAAAGGCAGCCATCTTGGGTCCCCCACAGCATGCATATAGAAGGTAGAAGACCTCTCCATTACGTTTCTGCCCATTTCCTATGGGACCTCTAG
Organism: Proteles cristata cristata; assembly: GCA_017311185.1. Taxonomy (NCBI): domain Eukaryota; kingdom Metazoa; phylum Chordata; class Mammalia; order Carnivora; family Hyaenidae; genus Proteles; species Proteles cristata. Next base: position 652,929 of record JAESUZ010002627.1, read on the forward strand.
ATTTTCAGGAAACGAAGTGAAGAAAATTATATAAAGAATGGAGAATTGCTTATTCTAAGTCTATAGGACTTTAAAGCAATGTCAACTCTGATGCATTTCCATCAGCTGGAGCCTAGGATACTGAAGATACATCCAGTGCCTTAGGGACTGCACACTATCTGCAGTTACCTCTGAATGTATTTGTAACAACCTCTAAAATATCTGAAAAATCCTTATGGCAGGATGTGTCTTCAAGTGAAATTCTCCTCTATGTCATAATTGGGGGGGAAATTAGCTGATAAATGACATTCTGAAATAAGTGACCACAGAGAAATTCATGTCCAACAGATGATTAGATTCAAACACCTTTTGAAAAAATGGCATCATTGTATGCACATATTTATTTTACAAATAACTTGCGTTTTGAACAATAAAAGCACTGCATTAACAGATTTAGGTTTAAAATTCCATATGCGTTTTTAAAATTCTATTTAGAAACTTTGAGAATTCCTGAACCAGTTTAATGTTAAAACAACAACAATAGCAACAAAACAAAACAAAAATAAACAGACAAGAAAAGGAAAAAACATAACCATAAAACATAATAAAAGATATCACTCTAGGTAATATAGCTTTGGCCTGAGGTATGATACCTTTTATAGTATATATCTTTGAGGGAGCTTAAGGCTTTTTTTTTTTTTTAATAAACCATCTCATTATTTCTCAGAAAATTTAAGTTAGTAGGGGCCAATATTATTTTCTCCATTTTAGACACTGGGCCTGAGGCAAGAAAAGTGAAAGGTCAGCTAACTTGACTGAGGACAATAGTGAAACTACAGGGTTGTTTGAAATAAAATCCTTTCTTTTTTCTGTCATTTTTAATATGCCATTTTTTTCTCATTATGCACACACACACCATACATCTTATTCTTCATGCTATTCCTGATGTTTTATTGTTTATCTTGCCTTTATAATTTTATTTTTAATTTAATCTCTCTCTTAATTCTTAGTTTACTTATTTCTCTGTTTTCATTCATTCCTATTGCACCTTATGTTATGAGGCTTTTTGCTGTGCCCTTCAAAAGACCTTAAAGCTGATGCTTTCAGTAAAAATGAAGAAATATAAAAATATGCATAAATGAATAAAACCCTTTACACAAACTTTTTTCTTGTTTAACTGTAATCCTCTTATGTCCTATTTTAAAAATTAGTAACCTATCTCTACTTTCTCAATTTCTCCATATATTTACAGATTGATCTTTTATTTCCTTTGGTCTAATCTCATAAAGTTATTCTCCAGAGTTTGGAGATTTTTAAGGTAACTGTGACCTATGGATGAATCCAGTGGGCATATGGTAGTCATAATTCTTCTCCATGTCTCTGATGCCTTGATCATATAGGATTTTCTTTTGTTCCAAAAGTGATCTGCCTCCAAGACTTATAAGTTTCAAAAGTGATATGGTTTTCTTATCCACCATCTTTTTTTTTTCCTGCTGGTCCAAATATAAAATCTATATTTGATCTTCAAATATATGTTATGTATCAAAATTCTTTTAGAAGTCTCAACTCACAAACTCTTCTTTTGCAATACCTGCTCTAAATCCTAAGCAAGTTTCATGGCATATTTTTGTATCTCAGTTTTAGTGGAAACCTAATCATATTATATTTGATCCATTTTTGTATATACACCTATATGATTATGAGTTTTTTTTAATTTGTAAAACCAATGTTGGGACATCCTTGAAGCCCTGAGAGATAATGAATACAAAGCAAATGTAGGTAGAGTGAAACAATTACTAAATCCAAGCATCCAGACATTATAATGGTCTTGCTGTCCATTGCCATTGCTGTTTCTCCATAGTTCATATTATCTTGGCAGAATTCTCTGCCTTCAACATTACTTCTTCCTACTTCTTTGTGCAAAATGGTCAAAACATATCTTTAATCTCACTTACTCAGTTAGATCAGTCATTTGCCTCCAGAAAATCTTTGTTTACCACTCCCTCTTGTGTGTAATTGTCAGGCATTTTCCACTCACAATTTTTGGAATACTTTTCTTGTAGACTTTTTTCTTGCATTATTTATTTAATTTTCAAACACATCTTCACAAATTCAATGTGCTATCAAGGCTGACATTTTTTTCTCCCCCTCTTGTGGTTTTTCCTTTTTTAGAAAGACCAGCTTGTCTTTGCAAGACAAGAAATCATTTATTACCCTGGGCAGAAAAACACAAAACTCAAACATTTCAGGTCACTAGATTTCTTCACGTCCATACTTTTGCATCTCAAGATGGACCCATGGTTCTACTCACTCTCCATAAAAACTCTATCGAAGAATACTTAAAGGAACACCTGGCTTCCTGGGGCAGTTTGTCCTTTTGACTGCCTTCAGTTGAAGGGTTTCTCCTTCTTCTCTGTGCCTCTTCATTACCCAGAAGGACTTTACAAACTACTGATATCCATTCTCACTCTGAACGCTCATTCACTGGGTTTGAGTTGAAACCCGGTACTGGATTTGTGTTTTTTGACAAGTTCTCTGAGCCGTTCTAAGGCATGCCTAGGGTAAAGCATCCCCACTGAAACCACTCTACTTCAGACTATCAATACTTAATGAAGTGATGGTTACATATATAATGCAAATTAATTCTCTCTGTCATGCCACACAGTCAACACCGTGCTTTACATTTTTTATTGAGTTGGCATTTCTAGAATCTATAAAAAAATGTGAATTCTTCATCTTAACGTCTGCTATAAAACCTATCTTCTCAATAGACCCAAACTGATAATGGATGATTGTATGTAAATAGTTGTCTGTCTGCCCATCTATTTGTCTCTCTATTTCTATCTACTATCTATCTACTATCCTCTATCGATCTATCTATCAATCGTCTATCATCTATCTATCATCTATCTATCCATCTAATCTGTATGTCTGATTTACCATTGGAATAAAACCTTAACCATTGCATTAATGGGTTCTCCCTCAGAGTTTAGGATTTTGCACTAATTTGTTCACATAGCGAACTTAACTACTTTGCCATAAGAATTTTGTTTTCAAAAAATTATTGAAACAGAGCTTGAAATAGTAATATAATACTGATATTGTTTGAATTGTTGAATTGTGATGGAATATTTTTAAATGTGGTTAAAAATGGATGGGGGCACCTGGGTGGCTCAGTAGGTTAAGCTTCCAACTTTGGCTGAAGTCATGATCTCATGGTTCATGATTTTGAGCCCTGTGTCAAGTTCTGTGCTGACAGCTCAAAGCCTACTGAAGCCTGCTTTGGATTCTGTGTCTCCCTCTCTCACTGCCTTTCCTCCACTTGTGAACTCTCTCTTTTTCTGTCTCTCTCTAAAAAATAAATAAACATTAAAATATGATAGATGGGATTTTTTTAAAATCCATTGTGAGATATTCTCTATTTTGGATTTTTATTGCCAATTACTTTTGTTTCATCCATTAGGTGTTTTGTTTGTTTTTTTTTAGTTTTTTACACAACAAAGAACTATTCATGTATATAGACATTTGTTATTATATAAATAGATCTTAGTATTTTAAATTTAAAACATCTTTCCTTTCATCATTAAATTTAATATGTAATCTAAAATAATTCATGGAAATTAAAATACTCACAGGATACACAGATTTATAGAAGGTGTTATACTGTGCACAATAGAAAGATAATTATCTCATTTTTGACATTTTTCATTACAAACATAACCTATCACCACTGTGCTGTCCTATTCCTACTTTAATGGAACCAGCATTTAATTACAGATTCTTTTTAAAAATTTTTTATGTTTTTTTCTTTTAATTTCTGAGAGAGAAAGAGAGATTGAGCGCGAGCAGGGGAGGGTCAGAGAGAGAGGGAGACACAGAATCTGAAACAGGCTCCAGGCTCTGAGCTAGCCGTCAGCACAGAGCTGAAAGCGGGGTTCGAATCCACGAACCGCGAGATCATGACCTGAGCCGAAGCTGGATGCTTAACCAACTGAGCCACCCAGGTGCCCCTAATTACAGATTCTGAGTTTATTACCATCACATAAACCTCACCATCTTTTCTATTTTTATATCTAAATGGAATAACATTTCTCATAATTTATTATGTAGTTTCCTTTGTCAGTGTATTAGTCTGTATTAGTGTTTCTGTATTCATGTTGATCTTTCTTGGCTTAATGAAGATTGTTCCTAAAAGACTTGAGAATCACTAAAATAGAATCAAAAGCAATATTTGACACTCCTTTCTGTGTGCGTGCGTGCATGTGTGTGAGTGTGTGTGTGCCCCATTGCTATGACTTGAAGTAATGTGTCTGAATGACCATTAGTATTCTTTCCTAAATTCAACATTGTCATTTAGAGCTAATTTTTCAATAGTGTTCACTGAATATTTTCTTTGGGCAGAACAGTGTGGTTTTAGGAAACTGAGTGGCCTTGCTTCTGAGATGAGACTGAAGGAATCCAGATAATTTGCAGTCAACTGGGAATGATAAATAGAAAAAATAATTTAAAAATATGTGCACATTAGATACAACATAGTACATACAAATTGGTTCTATATTTACTTAAATGTGTGTTAAAACATCACAATCGTACTCTTGTGAAGAAATAGAATTATTCATGAAATAAGAGTAATGTGTCTAGAGTTTATTGCCAGTAACTTTTGGGCCATGATGTATATACTGTTTGCACTAGAAATATTTCATAATTGTTTTAAAATACTTTAGTTCCAATTCAGTGAAACATTATAAAGAGGAAAAATGTTTTCCCTTCATAATAAGATTCAGTGGTTCTAAAAGTTTGATTTTTAATTAGAATGAATAATAAAGTTTTATAAAGTACAAATAAGTACTTGGAGGGCAAGATGCTGGGTTAGAAATACTAATAATGGACAAAATTACTGGCCAGTGTTTTGAGATAAAATAAGGGGGAGATTTGTGGAAGTACGTATTTATATTTAGTGAACTCAAGTTTCAATGAATTTGTAGGAAATACTGTAACTCTTCTTAGATTTCTCTTTAATAACCTACATGTGTAGCTTGGTCCCTGTCATGGCTAGTGATTTGTACCATTAGAATTCAAGCTATAAAAGTGCATTAAAGGTTTTTGTTTGTTTGTTTGTTTGTTTTAACCTTTCTCACTATTTTCTGGCAACATTTTTATGTTTAAACCTTATATTAAAAAGAACCAGTCTGAGTTGTAGGTTTAATAATTACATTTATTCCATTTTCAAGTCATACACATGTTTTTAATGGCTACAACTATTGCCAAGAATAATCTCATACAGATATTACAGAACCTTTCTTTATTGTTTTTCTTTGTTTCCCTGACTGTTATGTACAGAACCCTATCAATGCGTGGCATTAGTTTGTTCCTTAACAAGCCTAATTTCTTTTTGTTTTATTTGGTAGTTACAATAAACTGTAAATTCCATACATAGTAAATCTTCAGTGCAGCCAACTTCAGTGTCAGAGTCGATGGTGGGATCCAACTGGATAAAAATTTACAATGCTTTAAAATTACAATTTAAAAGCTGTACATGACGTAACTTTTGTTGAACAAACTATAAACAGTCATAGTAACACATACAATTAAGCTTTGGGTTTATTTTCTATTCCGTGGTTAAAGAAACTAAAAAAATGAATTCCTACGATGATTAGTTCAATATGCAGTGCCTTCCCAAATCAGTGACTCTTGTTAACAGAGTCTATATGTGAAAAGCATATTTGAAGTGAAGACTACAGAACAGAAAAAGGTTGAATACGTGGTACTAACATAGAGTCAAATGTGTATTTTAGTGAAATTGCTGTTTTCTTATCTCTGTTTCAGAAACGGAATTTCCAGGTTTTTTTTTCCATTTTATTATGGAAATTCTAATCACTGCCTCAGATAATACAGTTAACCAAATAGATGTGAACATCTCTAACCATTTTGTATTGAATGAGTCGCCAGTAGTCCTTGATATATGTGATTTATGTGTTTTGTAATAAGATCATTTACAATCTGATACTTTGGTGACATTCAGAATCTTTTCTTTTGCAGCCGTTTCGTAGAGTGACGTTTTCTGTTGTGAGTCAGCCTCAGGACCCACATCAGGGGTCACTGCAGAGTTGCTATGACAGCGGGCTGGAGGAGTCAGAGACACCAAGCAGTAAGAGTTCATCAGGGCCAAGGCTGGGTGCCCTTCCACTCCCAGAGGACAGCTACGAAAGGACCACGCCGGATGGCAGTGTTGGTGAGGCAGAGCATATGGAAAATGGTAGGGGCAAACACAGCATCCACACACATAATCACGCTAGTGAGCCATGAAACGTAGACTCGCGAGGCTCAGTCTAAATCCAAAATAAAATAGCTGACACTAAAAGTATTGTACCTAAAAAAATAAATAAAATTTGCTAAAGTCCAGAAATACCCAATAAAGAAACATAACTGTATAGATAAAATTCATCAAACTTGCACCATCATTTTAAAACAGGCTGTCAGAAGTAAACACATTTACAAATAAATCAGAGTAGCACCTTCTATGAAAAAAAAACCTAAATTAATTAATAATACCTAAACAATAGCAGCTGAAAAAGGTCTTGTGTTATTGTTTTCTTCTATTCATTTTTGTCATGCAACTATTTCTTCAACTGCAATCGTCCAGCCTCAGTGAAAGGAAATGAAAATAAACACGCTTTGCTCAATTCTTTCTTTTCTGAGGTATTTAGGAAAGCATTTTGGAACCTCTCATTTTGAGTGATGCTGAAATGGAGTCAAACAAGGAAAACAATGTTATCTTATTCTCAAAAAATAGATTGTAAATACTATTAGAACTCCCCTGTCTTTTAATTGTAAGATTTTCTTTCTTTCTTTTTTTTTTTCTCATTTTTGTGCAAGGGAAAGAGAAGAAAGCAAGTTTTAGGACTCCGTATTCTTACCCTTTTGTGAGATGATTCTCATAATGACTGCAGTTGGCCTTCTCAACACTTTCTTTATGTTACAAAGTTAGGTTGCAGATAGTTCTTATAAACCTTTCACATTTGTTTATGTTTCCCAAAACAATTAGGTGATTTATTTTTTGGACTTCAGGCTATGAGTAAATGTTTTAGGAATAGGTTTGTGCCAAATAATGAAACAGTAAAGTTCATACTAATTTTATGATTATTTCAAACATAAAAAGAGATTTGGTTATATGTAGGGGAAGGAAGAGAGATCGCACACATTTTATCTCTGATGAACACTGGAAATGGATTTGCTTTTCACCATCCTATCCCCAAAGCGAAATAAGACGTTCTAAGTTTTGTTATATACTGGTTTCTTTAGTGATGGTATGCAAATAGAGCATGTTAATGCAGGGAAGTCTGATTTTTTTCTGGAAGTTTACCTATGAATATTAAAATCCAACCTTAGAGAGTAATAGATGGTAAATGAGCCCAAGTGAAATTATGGCTAAACTAAATCATGTTAAACAATTATTTTTCTATGTTGTTATCTGGGTGAGAAGATATGATATTAGGATCTGCTGATTGATATCCCTCTTGATGAACCATCAGAGTTATATGGCATTTTGCCTTATGGCTATAAAGGCATGCTTATCTGTGTGTATGGTGGTGTATGCTTATGTGGACGGGAGTTTGATGTGGTTTTTAAGAATTAACTTTTTTTAGTATCATTTTAAATGACTATAAAATTCTGGCATAAATTGCACTGCTGATGAATATATATTTCTAAGGCAAATATGTTTGAAATGCTTTGAACAAAAGTAAAAGCTACGTTAAGATGCTAGAGTAATATTATACATACACATACCTAAGAAGGCAGGATTGCTTTAATTTAAGGACATTCCTCCTATATCTGTGATTAGTTTTTGATGTTACAATTTTATTTGTGTTTGAAAAAAGATTTATCTTGCTCTAAAAATACATGTATAATTAAGTCTTTATTTTTGGATGTCAGCTATATTAACAGAAAGGAATTTGTCTCATTGGCATTATAATCACATTTTAATGTTATCTTTATGTTTTTTTGAGTTTAAGGGGGTTCGACCTTTAAAATAAGAAAGAAATGATGAGTAAACAATTATATATGACAAACACATTATCGGTTACTTTTGAGGAAACATACATGTCATGGAAAACTTAACAGGTGAGCGTGTTAAGAAATCAGAAAGTTTACTGACAAGCATTCCCCAAATAAGGTGCTTAGTTATTTTTCATAACCATGTTTTTAGTCTTGTCAACAGCAAAGACTATCATAATATAACTGATTTTTCTGATTTTGTGTGTAACTGACACTTGAAATTCAGTTTTATATAATCATTTGTCATCCACTAGCCATGATTCATGGTAGCCCTGATCTATAGGTAATGACAGGAGATATGATTCACTTTGGGTGATCCAAATGTAGCAGTTGGCATTTGAATAAGTTTTGTTGGGTCCAAGTTTTCAGACTGCTATCTAGTCATAAAGTACAATTGTATTGCTTGAACTCTGGTAATTTCATCTTCAATACTAATGGATCATTCTGACATAAATAGAATTGGAATTGAAACCTGTCAAGTATTCATTTGTCACCTTTAATTGGAATCCAGGTAATCTGCAGCATTTTGCTTGGTTGGGTTTTAATCAGGATTTGTATTGGATTTTCCATGAAAATACCATTTTGGATGCTGTCCTAGTTCCTAATTATTATTACCTCAAATATTTTCCTTGAATTTTAACCTATGTGAAGTAATGTAGTTAAAACTGACTTTTGGATTAACTTTCATTGTAAAGGTTAGAAGATCATTTTCCACTGTAAAAACAATATTCCAATGTCATGATGGGACCTGGGTATATGTTAGAAAAACTAATGATAAAAATAGTTACCACAGATGCTGTATAAGGAAATAACTAAAAGTCACTAAAATAACTAAAAGGAAATTTTAAGTAGACGGGCAGTGAAATGCAGTTATGTTTTACAAAAGCTTTTATCTATTTTCTATACTTTAGCGTAATAAACACAATTTTATAAAGAAGGCCTGTGGATTAATAGGTTTTAAAATAAGCTTTATCCTATATTCCAACCCACCTTACTGCCAAGTGATGAATGAGGTTTTATTCTCCCATTAGCTTAGGAAAAAGAATATACTGTAAGAATAAACATAATTTCGTGAAACTTGAATCTAATAATTAGACTGAGTCCCACCATTTTAATAATTTCAGGCCCAAGGTACTTACATCCATGAGTCTCTGCAAAGCAGTAATGAAAATGATATCATTAAAAAGTATTTTAAGGATTTTTTATTAATTATATATTAACTTAAGAAAAATAACTAATGTATTTTTCTTTGCTCTTTATTATTATCAATATTATGATTATTTCATGTTGATCCTTTGATAAGACTGGGGAAATTGGTTATTTATTATTTCAATGAAACATACCTGATGGGATAAAGTATTTTAGAATAGGGAGCTCATGATAGTAAGTTTAGTAATGTTAAATGTTAAAATAATTGGAAACTTGCTGCAATGAATTCATAATTCAAGTGATAACCAAATATTAAGCTCAAAACCATCATCACATTAAGAGCATAAATTGACTGTGGAAGAGCTCGCCCTTATCTTCATTGGGCAGTTGTCTTCAGAGTAGTATTTAACCTTTTCTTTAGCTCTATTGTCAGTGTTTATCTTGACTTTTGACTTAATGCCATAGTCACTTTATTCTTCTCAGTCACCCCTGAATCGCATTTGCAAGTTAACTTGACTTTGTTATGTATCATGTAACCATATATGGTGTTCAACAACTCAGATATAAGAAACACCCCATTTGACCTCCAATCCCAATATTTCCATTATGATTGGGTAGGTCACAAACACCTTCTGGATCTGCTTCCAGTCGTCTGTAAGGCAGTTAACAAAATTAAGTCTAAAATCTTACTCAGATGCAACAATCTGTGATTTTCTCCTTCTATTCCATTTTTCTTACATGTTTTACTCTCCAAGTCAGAAAAAGAACTTGGGTCTCTTAGTGAGATGGCAAATGCACTTGAAAATTTGTGTTAATGTGAGCAGGGCAGAATTCTAGGGCCTTCCTTGCAACCCAGAAAACATTTTAATAGTAGTAATGCATGTATGAGATAAAGAATCAACTCAGTGAAATTGTGTGATTTCTGGCTAGGTGACTAGAAAGGTTGGCATCCAGCAGGCCAACGTGGGAGACAGTTTTAGAACCTCGCCTCCCTCAGATCACACCATGCTAGAGCCATCTGTAGATTTGATCTTGTCCTGGGTGTAATGCCCTTCAAAATCATTAATCGTAATTAAGTGGTCTCACAATAGAATAATCACATTTACTTTCTTGCTTGACAATATGCTTTGCTCAGAGTAAGAATGAACAAAGGGTAGAAAACAGTATATATTTTCCTCTAGGTAAACCTCCAAATAGTATAACAGAAATAAATTAAAATTGGAAAATAACAATTGATCTATAAGGCAGACTTTAAAAACTTAAATAGTGTAAAAAATTTGACCACTCTAAATGCCTAGCTTTATTTTATGCCTCTTGATGTTCTCAGATTTTTAAAAGATCATTTTGATTTTTATACACTAATATTTTTGAGCACCCCCCCCTTCAAAACTCTTACATTTTCAGAACTATGTGTTAGGCTCAATCATTGTTTTATTCATTCCCTTCATTCCACATGTTTTTGATAGTGCTTAGAATACATTGTTTTTGATAGTTAAAGCATGGAACAGCTCATCATGAAGTCATTTTGAATATGCCATGTGCATTTCACTTTGCTTTCAGAAATAAGATGGTATATGTGAAATATCAATTGGAAATGAAGTACCATTTTTATATGAACAAGAGTAATGAGGACGGAGACTAACTTCACCACTTAGTGTGGGATAAAGAGCTGTCTCTCTACTGTTCTCCCACCCACCCAATTTTCAATTCACCTTCCCAATGGGGGTCACTTTTAAGGTACCCCATCTAGTCACTATTGGTTTGTACTGTTTTCATGTAGATTAAATTAAGTAGCAAATCTGTGTCTCCCATTTTGCCAGAGATATACAAATTCTTGTTAATAGCAGAAGCACAATATCTCAAAACAAATGCTTGTCTTGCTTTTTTTTTTTTTTTTTTTTGGCAAGAAGACACTTATATACCCTGGGAAGGATGCATTTCCATGTTGTGTTTTTCAGCATGGCACTCTTGTTGCCAGAACAGGATTGCATTTTCTACTTTTGTAGCCATCTGTGAATGGCTTTGTGCTTGCCGAGTATCCCCAAGTCCATCGTGCCCCCACTTCTGTAGGGCTTTACTCACTTCTGCTTCTTCCTGGTGATTAGAGACAACAAGTAATTACAGAGGTTGTCTCCAATCAAGACGTGTGCTGCTGAAGCTTTCCAATAAATGAGCAGCACAATCTAAAAAAATCCAGAGAAGATACTGTCCTAGAGAAGAAGCAACGTTGTGGGTAGAATATAGTAGTTTAAAAAATAAGCTTTGCAATCTGATGACATCGATTTAAGTTCTGGTTTTTCCTCGTAGTAGCAGTGCGGTATTCTGACCTTTCTTAGTCCTGATTCCTTCAATTATAAATCACACTATTGTGGGAGAAATTAAATGAGGTAATAGCATCTAATAATTTATAATTAAATAATGAGTAACAATAATTTCACCATATTAATTGGTTATAGAATTATTCACTATTATTCAAATAGTAATGAGAAGTTATTTTGATTATTGACTTTAGGTAGATTTGACATAACACGATAGCTTAATCATGAAAGTGTCATAAAAATGTTTAGTCTCACGAAGATAGCATTCTAAAATTATCAGTAAGAATCATATTCTCACCTTGAATACCTTTTAGTCAATTTCTTATTTTTGTAGGAGATCAAGAAGTAACACCCAGGAGCAGATATGTTTAAATGTATCAAGGATCTGAAACGAAAGGAAGGGGGAAGTTTCTATCCTGTGGCATCAAATCAACCCCACTCTCTGTGCTCTTCCTCATTCGAGGTGGGGATATGTTATCATCACTTCCTATAATCCTTTCTCACTTAAAATGTTTTTACATTTATATTCAGTTCCTGTTGAATGCATATTCTTCAGGTATGTATTTCCCTTTGAACTGCTCTAAAATATTCACACTGACAAGGAAAACAAGCTGAAAAAGTGTCCAATTAGTATGCTTACCGGACTCTCAGCCTTTTCTTTTTTAATCTCAGTGTTAATAATTAACACTGATAAAATGTGTGGCCATATTACCCTTTTTATTCTAATTCAGTCCTTTAAAACTGGATCACTCTGCTGAGCTCTTATGACATTTGAGGACGGAATGAGCTCTCGTCAAATCTCAAAGTGACTTTAGAGGTCAGTTAGTGTCATTGCTGCCTTCAGACTCTCAAATCATTTGCTTATCTGAATTCCAGCACACTTGTTAGACAATGCAGTCTATGTGTAGCTCCTTAGTTAGTTAGGGTATTATCTCCATATTTTTGCATCCTTTTTTTGCAGATAGTCTTTATGAACTTCTATTCCTTCTCTGATTTTTTTCCTAGAGATATATATAAAAAATTTTGATGTTGCTGAAATAGGAGAACACTCTTAAGCATCTTTTATGTGGCAAAAAAACTGTAGAACTTGTCTATAAAGTGTAGTTAGCACTCAACCTCAGAGGTTACTCCACTTACTGAGAAACTGTTTCACTTCAATATTCCTCTTTGAAGCTAAAACACCCTCTGTTATCTCTTCTATAGCGGGTATTTTTTTTTTTTTATAAGAAAAGCATTCTTTTTAAGTAAAGCAAAGCAGCATAATATTATCCCTGTCTCTTGTTTAATGCAGTAATTATACACTGACAAATCTGTGGCTCTTCATTTGGTTCAACAAACATGTACTGAAAATAAAATATGACCAAGACTTTCTGAGGAAGTTGAAGTGAATGAGAAAGAATCTCTAACTTGATGGTACAAGTCCCTGTGTTGGGGTGATACAACCCCGATTTCAATAATGTCCCTAATATGAGAGAAGGAAACTCATTAGAGGAGGGCAGAGCAGTGATGGTGGGAGAAGGGGAAGGAAAAGTAGATGGATGAAATGATTTCAAATGCACTCACTGGAATTTTTTACATTATAAATAACTTCCTGGGCTGAGAGAAGGCCTTAAAATTTTATTTGCATTGTATCCTACCTTTCTCCCCACCCATTTTCTACATCACTTAAAAATAATTATTAAATTGGAGGCATCCGGGTGGCTTAGTTGGTTGAGTGCCGACTTCGGCTTAGGTCATGATCTTACAGTTTGTGGGTTCCAGCCCTGCGTTGGGCTCTGTGCTGTCAAGCTTGGAGCCTGGAGCCTGCTTCGGATTCTGTTTCTCCCTCTCTCTGCTCCTCCTCCACTCATGCTCTGTCTCTCTCTCTCTCGCTCGAAAATAATAAACATTAAAAATTTTTTTTAAATAATTATTAAATTGGCCTGGAGGCTTTGTGTTATACCGAATAAAGTCAAATTATTTGTTTAATTTTTCTAATTGAATTATTGTGTTTTTTCCCTTTGTTTATCTTCCTTTTGCTCTTATTGTTGCTACATATAATTACTTAGAAAACCCTAGAATTTATCTAGAAATTGAAAACATTGGCAATGAAATTGGCAAAACATTAAATCCAGGTCTAAACTACAGAACAGATTAAATTTATGTCTCTGTTTTCTCTCTGTTTATAAATATGGATAATTAATAATAAACTTTGTGCTTTATATAAGGCCTTTCATTCTTAATCATGGCCTGTAAATAAATTTTGAAGCTATTGTTATTTCTTTTCAGAAGGCCAATTATATTACTTAAGTAGATAATTAGATTAGATTACAGATCGGATTAGATTAGTTTTATTTTTATGTTTTATTTGTATTTCTTTATTTTTTATGAATACAATTTATTGTCAAATTGGCTTATGTACCGCACCCAGTACTCGTCCCAACAAGGGCCCTCCTTACTGCCCATCACCCATTTTCCCTCTCCCCCACCCCCCTCCTGCCCCATCTACCCTCAGTTTGTTCTCTAAAAAAACTAATGCATTCCTTGTGTTGTGGTTGCAAATGGTTTTGTGACTGCTATCTTAAGTTTCAAGTTAAGTTCATAGATATTAGTCTATATGTCACATTCCCTTTATATCTGAAATATGGATGATAGATTGCCTTGTTTTTAAATCTTGTTTTTGATAAATTTTTACTTAAATACAGGTTGACTTTTTTTTTTTTTGACATGAGTCTCATTATTTTGCATGCCTTCCCATTACTGTCCAAAAAGTAGAATTAAAAGTTTATTTCAAAATGAGGATATATTTTTAGCTCATGAAAATTTAAATGCTTCCTTTAAATAGATTTTCAATAGCTAAAATACAATAATCTCAAAAAAACACTATTTTTGATACTATGTGTTCAAATGAAACTATGACGAGTGTTTTCTAATGTTTTGGTAATAAGAAATAGTAGAACAGTGTCCTGCTGTTTAAAAACTGTCTACTCATTCATTTCTATTGCAAAATATATCTTTTCCAATCTTAATTTTGCTCTGAAATGCTTATCATCTATATTGATGAAGTCATCAGGGGACCCGCATATGATGTGAGAGTGGTGTGCTTCTCTGAGGTTGCCTAGACTGAATTATGCCCATTGTTTTTATTCAGTATGAGGCTGCATTTCACCAACTCAGCAACTGTAGCAAAAGGTCATAGCAGTCATAGCTGAAAATTTTTTACAATGAACAGGAAATTTGGAATATCATGAGAATTCACTGCATTCAATAAGCATTTGTTGAGCATTTACTCTATGCCAATTCCCATGAGGGATCCAAAGGTGAATGAGACATGCTCTCTGCCTTCTAATCATTTGTGTATCATGTTGGAGAATACCATGTACTGAGTTAGATGATTAAAAATAAAGACATGAGAGGCTCTATTCAGATGTTAAATGCATGCTACTGGAAACATAGGGTGATATGAGTTAGGGATATGAAAACCACAGCCAAGCTTTGAAGGATAGGTAAGTAGAGATCTGAGA
Organism: Proteles cristata cristata; assembly: GCA_017311185.1. Lineage (NCBI taxonomy): Eukaryota > Metazoa > Chordata > Mammalia > Carnivora > Hyaenidae > Proteles > Proteles cristata. Next base: position 667,936 of record JAESUZ010002627.1, read on the forward strand.
AGTAGAAGTATGAGTAAAGTTATGAAAAATAGTGAATGATGCCAAGGAGACAAATCTGAGAGGGTGAGAAAACAGTGGTGCTATTTGCCAAACTGGCAAAAATGGGAAGGATAGTCCATTTCCAGGAGAATGAATCTGATTAAGACATGTGAACTTTAAAGTACCTTTAAAAAACTCAGACACTATCTCACAGACCATTGAAAATGTACTTCTGAAGTTAGAGAATATACATAGATAGCAGAAATACAGCCTTAGGAGTCATTATCACCCAGGTGATTATGAAATCTTGGGAATAGTGAGACCAACTCTTAAGCATTTGACACTAAGAGGAGATGATAAGAATCTGAAAAGAATGATGAAATATAAAAGACTAATGGGAAAGTAGGTTTCAATAAAGATGTCTGAGAATGATATTTTTTAAAAGCAAAAACAAAATGTGGCAGGGTGAGAGGATATTTAGAATAAGGAAGGTAGTGGTTAGCAAATGTCCAGTGGTGCAGAGATGAAGGAAGTAGACACACGATCATGCAGACCTTGATAATGAAAGTCACTAGTAGACCCAACTAAGAGACATGTAATTCTCTACATTCTTCTTTTCCACTGTGCTGTAAGCTGTTTGAGGATAGGGCCTTCACCTGGGATAATCCCTATACACAGTTATCCAAAATAATTGTTGAATTTAGTTGTATGGACTAAGGGTTCAATGTTTCTGATGGAGATTCAGTAGGAGTGAAACAGCTATGAGAACTGAAGATGAAGAAATGGAGTGTAAAAATATACTTGATAATTTCTTTTTAGGTCGAACTAGTCCATTATAATGTCATAATCAGAGGCGGGGGCATGGTTGCATCCCTTGACAGCAAACTTAATGAATTTCTTATCATCTTATGCTCCTATTCTTCAGAATTATTACTTATTTTTATAAAATTTACTGAAAGTACTACAGAGTCTGAAATTTCTGTATAGTAGCTTTTATTATATTTCCTTGAGCAATGTATTACTCTTTTAAATGAATTTTGGCCTCTAACTTTTACATTTGACTTTATACCAGGCCATCCCTTGTCCTTCTCACTGGCTTGAAATTCAAATAGTGCCTGCTTAATTGCATTTTTGGTGAGATCTAATAATTGATGACATTTTCCTGGTCATCATCAAAAATTTTATTTTGTGATTATAGGATTCCTGACACTATAAGAGTACTATTAATTGTTGTTAACATTTTGAAAATAGATATACTTTGAAACAGAAAATAATGAAAATAGAATTTGGCTGAGAAATAAATTCGAGCAACAGAGTACAATGACTGCCTAAATTAAGTATATTTTATAAGTAAACAACACTCCAGAAATTCATGTCAGAGTTGCATACCACAGCTAGTATATCATGAAAAGGAAGAAAAGACTCCAAATGTGCAAAGACTTACTAATAATGATTTTCCAGGCAGATGTCACTTTTGATGTTGTTTTTATCTAAGGAAGGTCAACCATGAATGTCACATGAATTTATTCTTCTTTCTCTGTGTTTATTATGGCTTAGTAGGAATTATGATTAGGGACTTTATTGATAAAACTTGTCTTCCAGATCAAGATAATCTAACCAATTGCTGCATAATAATTTTCAAATAAAATGCAACTTCTGTTTAATCACACACACATCTACTTGGTTCATCAGAAGTCTCTAGAAATATCCATTTTTAGCCTGGTATATGCACTCCTTGTTGGCCTGAAACTTTCAATAGAGTGTATGGAAATGTAATGTGTGCCAAGGGAAGACTATCTTTCTGATTACCAGGTGGCATCTAGGTGGTAGTTGGAATTTTTTTCTCAACCTAAAAATCAAAACTTTATCAGTGCACAGAATTGTACAAAGCCAAGACCAGTTCTCAACAATATTACAAGATCCTGATATCAAAATTGACCATGTGTTTATTAAATTCTAAGCAGGAGAGTATCCCATTCAAGAAATTGGAAAATCCCTGCTTCCTCTCCAAGACAGTACCCTTTATCTCTAAAGGAGCCCAAGGAAAATCAGCAGCATATCTCTTGAAAGATTGCCTGGTGAAGGTGAAATCATAAGAGAGACTTTGCCATCCAGACCCACTGAGGCTAGCTGAAGTTCGCTGAAACACGTCCACCATCGCATGGGTCATCACCTGAAAAATAGATTGCTTTGGCTTCCTACATTCAGGGCATCTTTTAGTACTAGGTGCCAACCCAGATGCTGTGTCCCAACTTGTGTTTGTTGTTTTTGTGGTTTGTTTGTTTTCTCTTCTCTTTAAAGTCATCTCTTAAGGATTGTGCATATTCTTTCTTAAAATATGTAAATGATTTTTTTCAATATCAGCTTTAAGCATGCTTATATAACCAGACTTCATTTTGTTCCTTGCTTCTGGTCTATTCTGTAAGGTGTCTTTGCACCCCCTAACCATTCAACCAATTATTCATCAGAACCATTGTTTACGTGCATAGTTGCTTGCATAGTTACCTCTTGAGTGTGTGATATCTGACACTCAAAATGGAATATCAAAAATATCTTCCAGACATATATGTAATTTTTAAAATCGTTAGGTCTATAGTCATAATTTCTCAGATGATTCCACCTAAAATAAATTCAATTTTCAATTATATAAATACTTAAGGACATTGAGTTTTAGGACCCCATCCTTATTTTTTCCCTTTACTTTGGTCAGGGCAATGTTAACCATACATCATCATCTTTAAGCAGGTGATTGGAAGCAACATGTTCACACAGAACCATATTTTGTCAGAGTTCTTTGCCTTAAGCTTCCTCCCCTTTATTCGGTGTAATCAATTGTGTTCAGCCTTCACTAGTTCTTTGAGAATTCAATTTTGAGAGGCACTTCTAGTTTCCTGGACAACATTGGTTCATCTCTTTCTTCCAGAATAATGAAGATCTAAAATCTAATTCCTGCCTATTTCAGCCCCAGACTGTTTTCATCCTCTTTCATGAAATCAAACCCACATGCTTTTCTTTTGTAGCCCATGTCTGAGTATTACCTATGTCCCCAGGATCAAGTAGCTATTAAATTAGTTCTATCAATTGTCCATCGGTTTAGTGGTCCCCATGTGTGTTTTTCTTAAGTAACCACATTTTATTTCAGAGCACAAAGTACAGGACTTTTGACTTGATTACTTATCCTTTGTTTTTTTTTTTTCAAGTTTTTGAAAATGCTAGTGAAAATACATTACTCTTCTTTACCCACATGAAAAGTTCTGAGTTTATCTGGCATTTCATTCCTGAAGGGGGATTAGAGGACTTTCCTACAGATTGACTCTGAGGTTTCATTTTTTAAAAATTATTTTATGCATTCTAATAACCTTACTTCTTTGCCTTTCCCAACTTCGCCATCTCATGCACATTTTCTCCTTGCAATACCTCATCTATAACATTTTGAGGATCTAGTAATTCATTTTCTATACCAAAAGACATTACATTTGAGTCTTTTTAGACTATCAAGTGTCCATATTCCTTCTGGGATAGTTTTTAGAAGAGTCTGTCTTATAAATTTTTTCGATTTGAAAATGTCCTTCTTAAATCTAACTTAATTCTTCTGTGTAATAATTCTATATGTCAATATTCTACTATACATATATATATATATATATATATATATAATAGAGATATATATATAAAGTACATTTGGCAAGAATAGATGCCAGAAGTTTGAGAATTTAAGCCTTTATTCAAGCTCCATTACATCTACAAGAAGGGAACCTGGATCAATTCACATATCTCACCCACTTATAAAATGGGGACAATAATTATAACAATTGTTGTCCTATTGTTCTTTTTCTAAAACTTTTTAATGTTTTTTAATTTATTTCTGAGAGAAAGAGAGAGAGAGAGAGACAGCGTGAGCAGGGGAGGGTCAGAGGAAGAGGAAGATACAGAATCTGAAGCAGGCTCCAGGCTCTGAGCTGTCAGCACAGAGCCCAACATGGGGTTCAAACCCACGAACCATGAGATCATGACCTGAGCTGAAGTCGGACGCTTAACCGACTGAGCCACCCAGGTGCCCCATGTCCTATCTTTCTTAAAGGTTGTTGTGAAGTCATACCTGAATATATATTTTTAGATAGTTAGTATTTAATAAAATTATATCAAATCACTACTTTACTATGTTCACTAGCTTACCTTTGCAGTTTTTTCTGCTTCTACAGCTTCTTTTTCACATTAAATGAAACTTACAATGTTCATAATATTTAGTAAGTGCATGATTGTTTTCTTGCCTACAAAAATGTTCAATGGCCATATTTTGTCATAAAGGTCAGTTGTTTCTTGGCCCCTTTTGAAATCACTATTGGTTTTCAAGGCTAAGAGCAGATGGCTCTCTATGCACTGTGAATAGTGTCGGTATTTATCATATTATTCTGCAAAAAACATAGACAAAAATATTACTGGTTTCAAATTTATTTTCTGCAGCTAAATGGCTTCTGTCTTTAAGAAGTCTGCATATATTTTCCTGGATTTATTGTAAAAGAGTAGTAAATGACAGAAACCAGTAAGTCACAAAGATATTCATCAAATAATTATTAAAGATCATTCAGTGCCCAGCAGCAGAACAGTTCTTAAAATGCTGAGATTACAGATGACTCTCAAATATTCATGGCAGTAAGAGAAGCTTTGTAAAGATATTCACCAATCACGGAGAATGGATAGACTCTGCTCATTAGGTACCGACTCGTAGTGCTTATTCACTTCTCCACTTAAACTGCTAATTAAGCCAAATATATTTGTAAATGTGGAAATCAACTTTTATGGGGTATTTTAGATAATTTTCAGAATACAGTACAAAACATCCCAATTACAATATAATTCAAGCATAAAGAGCTGAAAAGATTTCCAAGGGAAGTCCTCATGAACTATCTTCAAGGTGGGAGACAAATGAATTTATAGACTTATTCACCCCCTCTCACACATAAACACACAAGGAAACACCAGCAAAGAACAATATACCATAAAGTGGGTGATCTGCTATTTTAGGGTTTATTGGAATGCTGAAATAGTATCCTTATTAAGTATCTAAAAATAAATGATAAAAAGGATAAGGAAAATTGAAATAATAAACTACTACTTTTATGGTACATTAGTACTAACCTGACTGTTCTGAATATTTATTTGCTTTGTAGAATCACTGAAGAAGGTAATGTTATCTGCATTTTATAGATGATGGAGCTAGGAGGAAGATACGTAAAATTATGGTTAATAACTGATAACACTAGGTGTTCAATGCATAGTAGCTGTTATTATTTATCTTTCTTGCTTTTCTGCTATTAGCTCCACAGGTCTATTTTTGCATTACTGCATTCAAAGTGCATGAAACCTATTGCAGCCAGTATAATTATTTCTATTTTAAAAACATCTTTAAGTAGAAAATTAGTTTTCTTTTACATTTAACAGAAGCACTCTTTTTTATGTAGTTTTGAGAAAATCATTGATCTTCTTGGGTCATTGTCTAGGACAGGCAGTAAATCCATTCCTTACCTATTTTTCAGGGGCATTAAGTGAAAATCTCTCTTTTTATTTGTGTGATTTATAAAACACAATGCATTTTTTTGGTAATTTTGGAAAAGCAATATTGTATTTCATCATTAAAAATCACTGTCAATTGCGGTTTGACATAATTGTTGAGACCTGATATCATACGTAACATAATCAAGTGTTTATATAATAAAAATCAGGAAAAGGCTAATAGATTATTTTTTTCTCTTCAGAATAACAGAATAATAGACTCAATAGCATGAGCTGCTTAAAGGAATACAGTACTCAAGATAGGGTAAGGATGAACAGCAGATGCTCTATTCACTGGTTAAACTTGATAGTTCTATTCCTTATGCCTGTATCTCATTGGAATGCATTCTACACACACACACACACACACACACACACACACACACACACACACACACACACACTACTTCACTGCACTCTCTGCCAAGGTAGGGAAGGTGCTTCAAATATTAGGATAATGCAAATGTGCAGGGAAACACACAATTAGGAATCTGCTTTCAGAGTTAATCCCATGACTCCCAAAGATTGTAGAAACAAAGCAATTAACTTTCTAAGTATGCAAACCATTCAGTAAAGTAAGCTAACCTAAAGCTACCTAAACTAAAAAGCTACCTAAAGTTTATTTAATACTTTTAATATTGTCTCAAAAATGTTGGAAATTTCAAGATAAGCTCAAAACAGGCTAAATGTATAAGAGTTTTTTTAATGTCTTCTTTGTAAGAAAAATAAAGGAAAAATATTTTCAAATCCATTTTGCTATCTTCAGAACTATTAGATTGTGTTAAATAATATGATTTTTATGTATTATAATCAAACCAGAAAATATCCTAGCTATTTAAAGAGTCGGGAATATTTTTAACTGCATCACTGCCCCCTGACCCTCCTAGGAAATATTTATCTTAAATATGCCTATCTTTTGTTCCAAATTATTGAACTTGGATAAACTTGCTTAAGAATAAGAAGCTTCCTTAGATATGTGACAAATTAAAGAATTTTGAATTCACTGGCATAACAAGTTAAAGGGCATATATATCATCTGCAAAAAAAGAATTTCCACATCCGCTTTACTCAAGTATCCCATCTTGTTAAATCTTTCAGTAGTAGCAAGGAAATATGTCTCATAAAGGTAGATAGATTGATGACTCCGTTGGTAGCAGCATTTACAATATTGTAATTTGTTTTTCATGCTAAAGTAAGAATATATACTTTTAATTTGACATATGGAATCACTTCATGAATTTAGAAATGTGCAGACACAAAGATGGTGTGTATTTCGGTGTGAGATTAAGCAAAACTACCTATTTTCACCGAGAAGCTGGCATATTTAGTTCGCTAATAATTGACCTAGTCATCAAGCAACTGAAAGCCCCCACCTGCTCTTGTAGTTCATCTTTAATTATCATATATGTTTCAGCATCAGTGCCATGGTTTTCATTGCCTTCTATGGGAAGAAGACAGGGCATTTCTGGAATGGTTAAGGCAGTTCTCTTGCCTCAAAAGGGGGAAAAAAGAGCAGAAAGGTAATATAGCTACATGGAGAGATGCCTGCCTCTGAGCTCTTTTCATTTTAGCAGCTTGAGAAATATTGCTGCATGTTATTGCTCAGACACACATTTTTCTAAACGAAGGTTACTGCCATTGATTTCAAAGAGCAAAAGGACCCATTATAATATTTTTTGCACTTCATTTAGCTAGTCTCCTTATTGATTGGACCGCATGTACTACCTTCTACCTGAAATGCCTTCCTAAACAATTTTGAGGACAAATATTTTATTTTATGGCCACCATGACGAAAATGTGCCTTCCCAGTAGCTGCATATTTCAGATATTCATTTTGAAATTTATAAGCAAACGAAGAAATCTCGGCATTGCTCACTTGGGAGACACACACTCACACATATACACATACTGTCCCTCATATGCTGGGCTGAGAAGGCTGAAGCCTATCTCGGAAACAGTTTGCATAATAAATTAGGCCTTCAGAAAGCGTTTCTTTTAGAAATGTGCTATTAGATTAAAGTCAATAGTTTCATCAGTTGTAAACTTGAAAGCCTCCTACTGCATCGAGACTTTATATTTTAAAATGAGTACTACTTTCTATATTAAATTTCATTAAATTGCAAATACAAAACTTGTACATATTTCTGTAACTTTGGATCCTTTTCTCTCATTGTTTAGCAGGCCAACCTGGAATTCAATATAATTCTTTTAAAAAAAGGCAACCAAAAGACCGTGAGGCTAACTCATGGCTAGAGATTTCCCATGCCTTCCCCTGCTTTTTCTCCCTCAAGACCAGAGGTATTTCTATCTTTGTACAATACAGATGTACTGATTGTACTGATCAAGTTAAAATAGCTGTATGTTAATTTAGAGTATTCTCAAATATTGCTTCAAGGTTATTTCACAGGATTGCTCCAATATTTCGTCATTTCAAAATATCCTTTACGCCTAAAGGCCTGCTTCTCCTTACAAGGGGTTTTGTTTTTTTTAATATAAGCCTAAAAATCCCCGCGAGCACCTAGGCCTGGCACTGCTAATGTACAGCAACAGGTCTCAACAAGAAATCGTGCCTGAGACCAAAACTGCCAGAGTTGGTATTTCAAGTTTCCTTTAGAAATGTATGATAATATGATGTAAACATACCAGTTATTTATAATAACGATTTCAATATGGTGGCATCATTGCTCATTCTCTCTGTTCTAGCATGTGTGCAGCCACAACTGTCCCTGGCTTCTGTGATGCTTGTTAAAATAAAGTCCTTCTGATACCACTCGTAATAAACCTTCATGGAGGCAATGCAAGATAGACCCTACCGATCGCTGAATTCTCTTTAATAGGAAATTGTATTCTTGGGAGACTCAGCAGAGTTATTTTCTTTTAGAGTTAAAGCTTTTATGTTGAAATAGTATTTATTTATTTATTTATTTATTTATTTAATCGTTGAACAGTCTCACTGCTATGACTAAGAAAATTGCCCCATAAAATACTTGGTAATGTAAATGTGAGCATGAAAGTTATATTTCTGGTGATTTATTAAATTTATGACTTGTAGGAACATGACTGTCTCCATAAAGAAATCTAATATACACATTGGAGAATATTCTAGTAATGCCTTGTAAAAATGGGATGCCGTTGTAATTTGAAATCTCAAAAGCATGAACCAGTGTTAGAGGTATTCCTTCGGCATTTCTAAGCATGCATGGCCTGACTTTGCAAATCTAAAGTTGATGTAGGAAATTTAAAATATGCCTTTAGTTTTGAAATAGTTCCTCTCACACAGAATGTAGCATTCATGTGCTTATCTCTTTGGATGTTGAGGATTCCTTTATTTCTTTTATTGGCAAGGAATAGAAGGGTCAGTTAAGAGTAGGAAGTTAATTGGATTTCTGTTAGAGGAAGAGCAGACCAAAGTTGATGAACACAAGCCTAGAATTTGAAACCGGTGATCACCCCAGAATGGGGAATATTGGCCTGTAGGCAGAGGGACTCAGCGCTATAACCAATATCTTGCAAGTACATTTGTCATAGTGAAATATCTTTGACTTTCTTCATCTCCTAGGAATTACTTTAAAAGTTTTGGTCCACATTTCAAAGAAGATTTTTTTGTCATAAACTTTAAAAAAAGTTTTTATCATCACATTTTCTAAGTTGATTTTGACTGAAAGTCTATGGAGACATTTAGTGTATTCGGCCGATAAAATGTTCACTTTAAAAAAGGTGATTTCAGGAGTCTCCTTGTAAGAAACCTCTATTAATTGAAATGTTAATGGAATATTTGAAAGACTCAAAAAGGTTTCGCCACACAAGATTTTATAAAATTATACTTTTATAAATAGAAAAAAATGCAAGAGCATAATACAAAAGAATACTTTGTGCTTTCTATACAAATAGAATATACTGAGACAAGTATTTAGTTTCTCTTTATGCAATGTTCTGAAAATAAATATAGCTATTGTTTTTACAATAAAATCCATCCAGCATATGGTATTTCAAGTCCCCTTCCCATCCAGGAAATGTATTACTTAACTGAAATTTAAAAAACTATATATTTTGAGGGTGGTAGAGAAAGAACAGGTTCTTCACATATATTTGCAGACCCATATGCTGTTTATTAAATTTGATGCTAGTCAACCAATTCAGAGAGCTGACCCAAATAAAAAGAAATCAGCAAATTTGCAGAAGTATGAAAACACGTGCACACATACTACTAATGCAGTTTTATCATATGTCAGATTTCTCAGGAGTATACCATATTTTGTAGGCTTGAAGTAAAACATTATGAATTCATACATATATAATGAAATAAAATAAATGCTTTGAGGGAATAGCATTGCCAAAAGTTGACATTTTAGTTCATGTAATTTACATGACTATTAAAAAAGGTGTTTCGGTGTATTAACTGAATTCGAACTTAGAGCATGGTTCTTATCTCTTTGGTTGTACATGAATGTGTTGAGAAGAAAATACTAATTTTTTCTTCTAAGTTATCTGAGATGTTTCATAGTCAAAGAACAACTTGTGTTTTAAAAATAAATTAAAATACATTAAGAGCAGTGTGCAAGTTTTTCAAATAAAGGATAGGGTGAACAGACTGTTATATTTTCCTTCCATTCTACATATCTATGAATAAACATTCCTTGAGATTTAAATTATAAATAACAGTACAAAGTGAAGTTATTTCAACTTTACAAAGAAAATTATACATTTTTTCTTTTACATATTAGTAAACTCAAAATGGTTTTGCTAATTTTATTCAAAACTGAAGCATTTTTGACAAAAAAAGTTTCCCAATTGCTAGTAGATTATTGCATTTATGTGGCTAAATTCACTCAGAATTGACAACTGTTGTTGACTTGGCAAAGTTAGAATATGATAGTTGGTACTAAAAGGAAAGAAGTAGCAAAAAAAAATGTAAAAAAAGAAATATTTCAATGAAGAAACTATAAGCGAATCATGCTGTAGGGAAAGATAGTTGACTAAGGAAATTTTATCCTCTAGTTATCACTGAAAGTTGGTTACATCAACCCCTCCCACACAGGCAAATGAGGAACTGGAAAAATGGAAGTAAAAAATATCATCTAATATTTAATTTCAGTTGTTCGGATGGTCATTTGTAAGTCCTAGATGATTAGAGCTAAGTGAAGTTAGTTACTTATCTGTTGGATATACAGCTTTGCTAGATCTATATTTACAAAATCAGCATTTGAGATGTTATAAAGAGCTTGATTTAATTTTTATGATATGTGATTTTTCACTAAAAGTTCTCTTGAAAATAAACTCTAGAATTATTTGTATGTGAACAGAGTAGATGTATTATTTATTTATTTATTTATTTATTTAATATCTTCTAGACTGCATGCCACATAAAGACAGAGATCATGTTTTCAAGTTTATTGTATCTCCAGCTACCAGGGCAGTGTCCAGCATCAAGCAGAGATTCAGTAAATATATGCTGAATTAATTAAAGACTAATTCAATATTCTCTCGGCCAAGGTCCACTCATGATTTCCATTGTTGCTTTGGATTTTATGCTTAATCTTCTTTGCTTGTTCTTATAATAACAGTCTGTGTTGAACTATGGTGGTGGAGAAATTAGTCAAAATGATCAGTGTAAAACATACCATATCAGAATAGAGACAGGCTAATCATGAAGTCTTTGTAGAGTATTACAGATACTCATATTTAAAATTCATATAGGAGATCAATGTTGTGCACTACAGTTATTGTTTATACATGAGGCAAGATATTTATTATGTTTTGTAAAGGTCTAAACCTGCACCATGGTGAAGAGTAAATTCTGTTATTTCAATGTATATTTTTCTCCTGTGCCCTGGTTGATAGAACTATGACATATCAGCAGAAATCTTTACTTTTGCAGTTGAGATATTATTCTTTTTAACAGTCTATCCCTCAAGGACCTTGAACATCAAAGATAGCATCTGGATGGTAAACACCTAACATAGGGAAACATTATAATATTCTTTGCATACTATGCTCTCAATAAAAGTATTTTCTAGAAAAACTGACATTGACTAGTGTACTTTGTGAATCTATTAATCACCAGCTATAGGTTAAGAATATCACAATTGCTAGTTCAAATTCTTAATACATTTCTCATATGGGATTAACTACATATGTATTTGTATATTCATTCATTCATTTACTACTAAAATATAATTGAAATCTGACTTCAAAGACAATTGTAATATTTAGATCAAAGAGACCTCTATAAGCCATGGAAGGGATTGGTTAAATTTCTCTCTTAAGTAGATTTTCTACCATCTATGTTATTCTTGACACATTTTATTCTATATTTGTGAAAATCCTGGAATATCGTTTTTTTCTAAAATTGCAGCTTGATTTACTTTCTACCCCCTGAGAGAAGATAGGATGACACTGGGTGGAAATCAAGATTTTCAATGGGTTTGCTAACTAAGGTCTGTAAGAGAAGTGATTCTCTTTGAAGTTTCCAAGATAGTTCTAATTATACTCTTGTATTTTTTTTTAAGTTTTTAATGTTTTTTAAATATTTATTTTTGAGAGAGAGAGTTGAGGGGGAAGGGGGAGGGGCCAAAGCATCTGAAGTAACCTCCAAGCTGACAGCAGTGAGCCTTATGTAGGGCTCAAACTCATGAACTTTGAGATCATAACTTGGCCAAAGTTGAACACTTAATGGACCGAGACACTCAGTTGCCCCTGTATTTCTGTTTTTTTTTAAATCACTCATATTCACTTTGAGCTTGTATAACAATTCTACTTTATTGCTGCCCCTTCCACTCTTGTTTATAACTTGTATCCTCTTTCCCTCACCTCACTCTTCTTTATAGTCTTAGCATGGTAACCAGTTCATTATCCTTACATTTGCAATAAAAAATGGTATGTTACTGAGCTTGCTAATTAACAGTCACATGTGAATATACTTTACATATTTCATCTCACTTAATCCTTGGGACATATTTTTAATGCTTATTTATTTTGAGAGAGGGAGAGAGAGAGAGAGAGACAGAGAAAGAGAGAGAGAGACAGAGAGAGACAGAGAGAGCAAACAGGGGAGGGGCAGAGAGAGAGACAGAGCAGGAGAGCAAGAATCCCAAGCAGGCTCCACACTGTCAGCACAGAGCCTGATGCGGAGCTTGAACCCACAAACTGAAATCATGACCTGAGCCGACATCAAGAGTCGGGCACCCAACTGACTGAGCCACCCAGATGCCCCAAGTGGGGTCATACTATTATAGCTATATATTCTTAATTTGTGGATTTTATTTGTTCATGGGAGAGCAAATTGTGCCTCAGAGATCTTAGGGGATTTGCTAAAGTCATGCAGCAGTGAGTGGCTGAGATGGAGTTTGAAGAAAATCTTTCAAATTAAAGCACCATGTTCTTCCTATTACACCCTGCTGTGTCAAGTCATGCCCTTCTTTTATCGAAATGGTCTTAATCTCTTTCATCGGCATCTCTTCCCTGCTGACCAAAGTTTTCTTTAAACTTTATTGTGCCTATGACCTCTTCTGTGAGCCTTGTTGATGTTCTTGTCCTTAGCTCACTGTGTGTCACACATCTGTATTAACATCTATCACAATGACATTCTTCTGGGTGCTTTCTTGGTCTTAAAAAATATGGTAATGATTTTTTGTAAAAATACTTTATATCACCATGAAATGAACTTATTGTGGCTGTTGTCAAAGGTATTTACAATTAATTGTTTTTCTTTTGTTTTTAATGTTTTATTTATTCTTGAGAGAGAGAGAGAGCAGGGAAGGGTCAGAAAGAGAGAGGGAGACACAGAATCCGAAGATAGGCTCCAGGCTCTGAGCTAGCTGTCAGCACTGAGCCCGACGAAGGGCTTGAACCCACGAACTATGAGATCATGACCTGAGCCAAAGTCAGACGTTTAACTGACCTACCCACCCAGGTGCCCCTACAATTAATTATTTTTCAGGTGTCTTTGTTTAGGTTTTGAATACGGTGAAAATCAATGGTGATATGTTCCACACAAAAACAAAAGCATTTGAATCTTCTATTGCTTTTAAGAGTTTAAAGAAGTCCCGAAACCCAAATGTATAAGTTCCTCTGACTAAATCAGTAACTAGCACAGATTGAACACTCATTAAATATTTGATAAGCAGGGGCGCCTGGGTGGCTCAGTGGGTTAAGCATCCGACTTCTCAGGTCATGATCTCATGGTTCGTGGGTTCAAGCCCCAGGTTGGGCTCTGTGCTGACAGCTAGCTCAGAGCCTGGAGCCTGCTTCAGATTCATTGTCTCCCTCTCTTTCTGCTCTTCCCCAACTCACTTATGCTTGCTCTCTCTCTACCAAAAATAAACATTTAAAATAATTTAAAAAATAAAATATATTTTTACATTTTTGTTTGTTTATTTTTAATATAATTTATTGTCAAATTGGCTTACATACAACACCCAGTGCTCATCCCAACAAGTGCCCTCCTCCATGCCCATCATCCATTTTACCTCTCCTCATTCCCAGCCCATCCACCCTCAGTTTGTTCTCTGTATTTAAGAGTTTCTTGCAGTTTGCCTCCCTCTCTCTCTGTATTTTTTCCCTTTCCTTTCCCCCGTGGTCTTATGTTAGGCTTCTCAAGATCCAGATATGGGGGATAACATATGATATTTGTCCTTCTCTGACTGATTTAAAATATTTTTGCATTTTAAAGTAAACTTCAAATATGAATTATATCAATTGAGTGAAATCATGTATTAATTAAATTTAAAATTGTAAATGAACATTATTCAGTGCATTAATCAACAATTAGCCAGGTATTCAGTTAAACTGTTAGTTTACATAATAGACAGAGAGGCCCATACTATTTTTCTAAATGTTTATTTAGTTATTTTAAGGGAGAGAGCTGGGGGAGAGGAGCAGAGATAAAGGGAGACAGAATCCCAAGCAGACTCCATTCTCACCATGGAGCCTAATGTGGTGTTTGATCCCATGACCATGAGATCATGACCTGAGCCAAAACCAAGAGTCGGACTCCCAACCAACTGAGCCACCCAGGCACTCAAGTGGGTGATACTATTACACTTATAAATGGTGAAATTTCTAGGAAAAGCAGATTTGGAAAACATTAGGAATATGCAAATAAGCAAAATATCATAGGTTTGCCAGAAGCTTTATATAATATTTTTAATGCAACTAAATTTTGAAATTTTAATAAAATTTCTCAAAAAACACATTCCTCGCTCTTTCAAACTAAATATCTTTTTGAAGATATTTAAGATATCTTCTTTGAAGATAAAACATGAAATACCTTTTTGCTCTAGAGTTAAGGAAATTTAAACACCATACGCTAGCATTAATACACCCTATTGTGAATGCATATGTACCAAACTCATTTAAAATGCAATTCAGTATTAGTAGGTAAGGTTTACATTTAAATGTTTTTTTTATACTATTTCCTAACTTCTTCATTGTGCAATCATTTACTGAAGCTGGATTCTGGTAATAGTAAACATTTTGACTTAGCTGATTTTATTGCCCTTAGGCTATGCAGTCTATGCCTTTAAATCTTCGGAGTACAAAATATAATACAGGATTCTAGAAACCCATCATTAATACTTACTAACGAGAGCTGAATAAAGGATTAGCTGCTATTCTTTTATCTTAGATCAGTTATGATTTTTACTGATTAAAACAAAGCTTCAAGTGCTGCCTGCACAATAACATTTCTCCCCTTGTATTTTCTGGCTTTTCTTCATTGTGCTCTTAGTAGTTAAGTTTGACTGAAAACCTCATTCAGGGTTTATATGTATAAAATATCCATAATAAATAATAGATTTATAAAATAGGTATAAAATAAGATGCATTTTATAGGAAGTTCATTGGGCAATGTCATGTTTGCAATAGAACATTTTGTAAAGATATTTAGTTTGAAAGAGTGAGCAAGAGAGAGATGGAGAGAGCAGAGGAGGGACAGGGAGAAAGATAGAGTGAATCCCAAGCAAGCTCCATGATGTCAGCACAGAGCTGTACACAGGGCTTGAACCCACAAACCCAGAGATCATGACCGGAACCGATATCAAGAGTTGGACGCTTAACCGACTGAGCTACCCAGGCGTCCCTGGCAATAGCACCCTATTATAAATGCTACAAGAACATGCAGTGTTCCTTCATTTGCAAAAGTTTTCAAGTTCTACTTCTCCATTGCCTCCATAGGAGACCTTAATCCTGTCATGCCAGAGTGACCCCAGACAACCAGACTGGCATGTCTACAAGCCAACCTTGCCCATACACACTATGGACACTAACATGATGATTATTAACATTTCCCTTTTGATCATTATTTAGCTTTTATTAACAAGAAGGAGGCTGAAAGAAAATCAGAACCATCTCTTTGCCTGAAGCACGGTTTCCATGGGGTAATATACTAGACAGCTCATCTGTGGAGACTTGGGTATGAATATGAGAGACTGTGGGGAGTTTCAGAGTCACACCCAGAGCTGAAAAATGTTTTCTAATCGTTAAAGAAAATTGGTTTTTAAGATGGACCTTACAAATAGGATAAGGAAAGCAAGAGTGTTATCGTGAATGGTTTACGCAGTGTGGTAGTCTTTTCTCATATGTCCTTGTACCAGACACACTGGGTTTTGAGAAAAGCTTAAGAAGACATTAAGCAGAGAACAGTCTCACAGGCCTAATTAATCTCCTTATATTGTTTGATGTGTCTCTTCAACACATCAAGGTGGTTCTTCTTTTATTTTTTTAACGTTTAATTATTTATTTTGAGACAGAGAGAGAGAGAGAGAGAAGGAGCGAGAGAGGGAGAGAGATAGGTAGGAGGGGCAGAAAGAGAGGGAAAGAGAGAATTCCAAACAGGCTCCACACTGGCAGTGCAGAGCTCAGCTTGGGTGGGAACTCGAGCTCACCAATCATGAGATTATGACTTGATCTGAATTCAAGAGTCGGACACATAACTGAGTGAGCCACCCAAGGGTCCCCATCAAAGAGTCTTCTACTCTTCCTTCCATTGCACTGTCTATTCTGGTTGAACTCACTTCAGACCTGCCAGTACTCAACAGGGTCCTTCCCACATACTGCATTTGGTTGCTTCAGCTTTCCTTTCTGCAAGCTGCTTATTTCTTCCATCCTTTACCCTTATCCTACTCAGTCTTTGAGAAGAAGCTTAGCGTCTGTCTTGTCAAAGTTTGCTCCCCTCACCTCGTCTCTTGTAACTTCCAAGCACTATAAAGTTCGATCCTTTGTTTTGATCCCCACCTAAAGACTGTAATCCTTATGTGTATGAACTAAGGCTTGTGGCTTATTCTTCCATATGAGAGTTTAATGCTTGCTCTCTGTGCCTACTTCACTCAGTCACACGGCCATGAGGGTCTGTATCTTAATATCAGCATCTCTACCTTGATTATATATTTTTTCCAAAAATAGACATTAGGAGAGGCTGACTTCACAATGGCCGACCCATTGAATTCTCTATGATGTTCTTGTTTTACGTACGGGACAGAGAATCCCTGTCCTTAAAGAAAGTCAATCTCACTACAAATCTAATGTCAATGCTGCTAAGTGGTAATCACACACCGTCTCTCTGTCCACTTTTCTTTCTTTCTTTCTTTCTTTTTTTTTTTTAACAGATAGTTTATTGTCAGGTTGGTTTCCATATAACACCCGGTGCTCATCCCCACAAGTGCCCTCCTCCGTGGCCATTTCCCCCCTCCCCCCCACACCCGTGAGTCCTCAGTTTGTTCTCAGCATTCCAGAGTCTCTCATGGTTTGTCTCTCTCCCTTTCCCCCACCATTTCCCCCCTTCTTCTCCCCCTTGGTCCTACGTTAAGTTCCTCCCAATTTTCCTATACGTGCAAACATTCATTTGTCCTTTTCTACCTGACTTATTTCGCTCAGCATAACACCCTCAAGGTCCATCCATGTTGCTACACATGGCCAGATTTCATTCTTTCTCATTACTATGTAGTATTCCATAGATAAACCACATCTTCTTGATCCATTCGTCCGTTGATGGACACTTAGGCTCTTTCCATATTTTAGCTATTGTGGAGAGTGCTGCTATGAACATTGGGGTACATGTGATCCTATGCATCAGCATTTCTGTATCCCTTGGGTAAATTCCTAGCAGTGCTATTGTTGGGACATAGGGGAGTTCTATTGTTAATTTTTTGAGGAACCTTCACACTGTTTTCCACAGGGGCTGTACCAGTTTACATTCCCACCAGCAGTGGAGGAGGGTGCCTGTTTCTCCACATCCTCGCCAGCATCTAGAGTTCTCTGATTTGCTCATTTTAGCCACTCTGACTGGCATGAGGTGGTATCTCAGTGCGGTTTTGATTTGTATTTCCCTGATGAGGAGGGATGCTGAGCATCGTTTCATGTGTCTATTGGCCATCTGGATGTCCTCTTTAGAGAAGTGTCTGTTCATATCTTCTGCCCATTTCTTCACTGGGTTGTTTGTTTCTTGGGCGTGGAGTTTGGTGAGTTCCTTATATATTCTGGATATTAACCCTTTATCTGATATGTCATTTGCAACTATCTTTTCCCATGCCATTGGTTGCCTATTAGTTTTGTGGGTTGTTTCCTTTGCTGTGCAGAAGCTTTTAATCTTGATGAGGTTCTAATCGTTTATATTTGCTCTTGATTCCCTTGCTTTTGGGGATGGGTCAAGTAAGAAGTTGCTGCGGTGGAGGTCAAGGAGGTTGTTTCCTACTTTCTCCTCTAGGGTGTTGATAGTTTCCTGTCTCACATTCAGGTCCTTTATCCATTTTGAGTTTATTTTTGTGCATGGTGTGAGAAAATGATCTAGTTTCATTCTTCTGCATGTTGCTGTCCAGTTCTCCCAACACCATCTGTTAGAAAGGCTGTCTTTTTTCCATCGGATATTCTTTCCTGCTTTGTCAAAGATTCGTTGGCTGTATACTTTTGGGTCCACTTCTGAGTTCTCAATTCTGTTCCATTGGTCTATGTGTCTGTTTTTGTGCCCATACCATACTGTCTTGATGATGACAGCTTTGTAGTAGAGACTAAAGTCTGGGATGGTGATCCCTCCCATTTTGGTTTTATTTTTCAGGATTACTTTGGCTATTTGGGGTCTTTTGTGGTTCCATACAAATTTTAGGATAGTTTGTTCTAGTTTTGAGAAGTATGCTGGTGCAATTTTGATTGGAATTGCATTGAATGTGTAGAGTGCCTTAGGTAGTAATGACATCTTAACTATATTCATTCTTCCTATCCATGACCATGGAATGTTTTTCCATTTCTTTGTGTCTTCTTCAATTTCCTTCATAAGTTTTCTATAGTTTTCATCATACAGATCTCTTGTATCCTTGGTTAGGTTTATTCCGAGATATTTTATGGTTTTTGTGCAATTGTGAATGGGATCAGTTTCTTGATTTCTCTTTCTGTTGCTTCATTGTTGGTGTATCAAAATGCAACCGATTTCTGTACGTTGATTTTGTACCCTGCAACTTGGCTGAATTCTTGGATCAGTTCTAGTAGGCTTCTGGTGGAGTCTGTAGGATGTTCAGTGTAGAGTATCATGTCATCTGCGAAGAGTGAATGTTTGACTTCCTCTTTGCCAATTCTGATGCCTTTGATTTCCTTTTGTTGTCTGATGGCTGATGCTAGGACTTCCAGCACTATGTTAAATAATAGTGGTGAGATGTCCACTTTTTATTTTCATGTATCATATGACCTATTTCCCCATTTATCCAAGTGGAAATCTCGATCCTAAAGTTGTCTATAAGCAGATTCCTACCAAATACCCCCTTTAGTGCCAGGGATCATTATACCCCCCCTGGCTTCTACCTTTTCCGTATGAAGAAAAAATAACTTTTATTTTTGCACTATTTAATCCATAATATTCTCTTCTCCAGTCCATGAATTCATGACTCTTTAAAATTCCAGTTTAATCTTTTCTGTTACTCTTCTATGTTGTTACAGTTATTTATAAATCAACTACTTATAAAATCATTTTATAATATATGTTATATCTTGATAAATTGTACCATTAGTGTTTTTGTGTGTGTGTGTGTTGTATGTGTGTGAGTTGATTTTCCAAAGTTTCTCATAAGTATTCCTTTGGTTATTTTTGTATCTTCCACAGTATAGTGCTAATTTCCAAATCTATTACATCATAATAATCTACTCTTCCCAAGGTCAAAGGAAGAATTTACTATATACAAAATCCTTAGGACATTAGGGAGTCACATAAAAAAAATACTGTACTTTATGCTCATGCAAGAATGTTGTCATAAATGAAGAGCATGTGTATCCTTTTTCTTCTGGCTTGTGAAATTCCCACATTTGATTCTTCCAAAGGCAAAAAGATGATTCCCAAATACTCATTCAGGAATGTATAAATAAAGGAATAATTAGGTTTAATTTTTTTTGCTTTGATATTACTGGACTATGTAGGTTTTAATTTTAAAGGGGAATTTAAATTTTAAAATATTATGTTAACTAACAATAATTTTAAAATTAAATACAAAGTGTAAAGATGATGAGAAAAAACAAAGCTGTAAAAGTACGTTTAAACCTATCAGATACAAATTAAATTATCTTCTTTGAGGTTTTTTAATTTTTTTTTTAATTCAACAGGCTTAGACTGCATATGCCTTCAGAATATTTTGATGCTAATCTCTTATGATAACCAATTAGTTTCTAAATTTCTCAATTCAAGGGCTGACTAATACTGTTGCCTAATCATTAGCTGGGTCATGTTATTCAATAAAAAGGATGGTGGCTAATAGTAAGCAGTGTGTCAAAGACCAAAGGAATTGAGAAATTGGAAAATTTGGAGACACCTGTCTAAACAAGATTAAGATAAAACCAAAAGGATTATCATGCTTCTAACCCCAAAGATCTTTGTGATAGCTGCATTCCTAAATGTCAGGATTAAAGGATAGGATCACATTCAGAATGCAGACATGTATTCATAAAAATCCCTGTCTTTAAACAAAAGTTCAAGAATGTCCCAGCCTGTCCATAACACACTGAGAAACATATTGGTGTAAGGGGTCAATGCTTTTATCACAAAGAAAAATTAATCCCTTCCTGTTTTTCGTTTTTTACAACACTTTTCCTTTTCACTATTTTTTAAAATGTTGGTTTAAAATGTTAGAGGAGTCTTGATTCACAACAAAATTGAGAGAAAGTTAGAGATGTTCCACACATGCACGACTTCCTCCATGATCAACATTCCCACCACAGTGGAATACTCTTATTTTCTTCATAAAAATAGGCATATATTTCTACAAGTTTAATTCCTTTCTGTATAAAAACTTCTCTAACTAGTGAAAAACAAGCATTTTTCATAAGCAGTTCGCATCTAAATACCTACAACCTACAAAGCTAAAGATTAACAACAAATATTAAGAGCAAAATTGGGTACTCTTGTTTGATTTTCAGGTGGGTTATGATCGCCTCTATTGATACCTTAAAGTAATCAATCACTATTAAAATACAAATTGTTAACTGTTATCAACTACGTATTAAACATTTTCATTGTAATTTTTTATATAATTCTATATATTTACTCTTCAAAATGTACATATAATCGAGATTAAATCATGTCTATCAACATAGAATTAGAACATAAACCTTCTTATAAGTTTTATTAGTTAGACCTCTTGCAGTGTATAGGAATTCTACCAAGTTTAATTCTTTTTGTTAACTTAACAAGTTGAAGTTGTTCTTATAGCAGAACTACATCCCCTTAGGAGATTGCAAAAAGGAAGGTGGTTTGGGAGCCAGTGATGTAGCAATTAGGTAGAGGAAGAATGAGATGATAATAAACCTACTGTGTGTTGGAAAAATACATATATATTTTATATAAATTCTCTTATATACTTTTTTCTTAATTCTGTTGTAAAGCAAACCTATACCCATATATCAAAGTGAGCATAAGACAGTAGTATTATGTGTAGCAGCCCCTGTGTCCCTAGATTTGGAAGATTTTGGCTGTAAGAATGTGCACATCGACAACTTTCCAAATACCTGATTTGCGTAAGTGATTCTTGAAATTCATCTAGATTTTAAGAAAGGAAAGAAAGGAAACAAGCTCAGAGTTTTTGAAAATTGTTTTATTGGCAAGGTCTATGGATGGACACCATTGTGTAGGGGCTGCTGATTTTCCCTTCACATATTTCCCCATCTCCCTTCCCCAGGTGTTGCTGCCATCACTACCTTTCCCTTCCTTCCCTTTCCTCATGGCAAGACGCATGGAAGAAGAGTGCTGTTAAGGCCTCTCCATTAAGCAACAGGTATGGCGGTTCTCATGAAGCAGTGAAGCTGCCCCTCTTCTGCGTTCTTCATTAATACTCTATCTCTTTTACATTTAGAAGACGCATTTACACACCACACAGAGCATACTGATGTGGGATAATGATTCAACTTGACTCTATAGTTACATGTTTCGGCATGCTATGCGTTTCAGAATTCCCTGCACAGTTAGAGGTTTTGTTTGGTTTGGTTTAGTAATGAAAAGACTACAGAAGAATTAATGATACAGTTGGTGGAGAAAGGTGTTATGCAGTTTCCTCAACTTGTATAGGAAAGAAATGGAACTTGTATGTTTATGCCGCTGTCAACCTTCTGCGAACAACTGTTATATATCATACCTCTAGAAACTACACAGTTCAGAATGTTTTGGTGGATTTTAACTCACAATTCAATTACTTTCACATTTGGATTTTCAAAAGCATGGCACAAAATTGTATGCACATTAATTATGCTTCCTCATTCAGTTCTAGAAAATGAGGTATAAACTAGTTCAAATAGACCTAAATGACCGACAAAGCCATGGTATTCCGATGTGAGAGCTAAATGTAGTCTAATAATTTTCTGCAAAACCTTTTTTTTTTCCGTCAACTCAGTTGGTGGCATTTGAGGGAGGCAAAGGGGACAGTTTCCTTCAGCAGTCCCAAGATCGCCTCTGTTGCCTCTGTTCAGGCTGCAACATTTTGAAAGGAGCTAGATCCCTCAGGGCTCAAACTCCAGCGGAGTCATAACCTATAAAACATGAACAATTAGTCATCACAGGGAAACACCTACCTTCTTGATTTCCTTTTTCACTGGAAGAACTGGCCCTTCTAGCTCCTGCAGGGGCTTGTTTTGAGGATGCATCATTTTCTGCATTACACCACTGTGACTCTATCAGGATGTGACTAGAACACTACCCCTGGGCTAGGAAAATTATTGGCAGATGCTTGAAAACAGTAAGTGTGTCTATAGGTGTGCATGTGTGTGGCAGCATTGTTTGTGATATTCTTTAAAGTGGTAGCATAATTTAGACTTGTTTGCATCAGTAAACAAAACAACCCATTTTGATTTATGGGTGTTTTTGCCGACGTGACCACTAGTCACTGAAGGCTGAACCATTCACCTTCATGCAGGAACATATGGGCTCTTATCTGACAAAACTCTAAAACCATTGGTTGTCCTTTGCAGTCTTATTTCTACATATGGATATTATCTCTCATGTCCACCGGCCTTCAAGTCCAGCTCTGTTTGGAAAGCTCCAACAAAAATAGCAGACATGTACTGAGAGTTTAATGTGTGCCAGGAACCATGTAAATGAGCTAATGAGCTAAATCTTAATACAAAGGAGCATGGATTTAGACATTATTATCATCATCCATATTAGTAGGAAAAATGAGATTTGGAGAAATCTAATGTGACAAGGTCACTAGTCACTCAGAGTTGGCTAAAGAGGAATTTGCCTTCTGTAATTTCTCTAGATTCTTCCCAAGCAAAGCTGGGACTCTGAGTTATGCTCAACTCTGAGCTACCACAGGACAATGATTTCATCTTATCTTTTATGAACTATTCTGTGTCCCTAGTGTTTGACACCCACCATGTGTTGGGTAAATGAGTGAATGTTTACAGCACATTCATCCATTTTTTTTTTACCTGCATATGGACCCTTCCCCACATCTGTACTTCTCTCCACTCTTTTTTTTATTCCCCTTAGTGTATCCCTCTTAACCATTACTAGCTTCACAGATTACTCGATACATAAGTAACATAGTATACAAAGTAATTCATTGTTTTCTTCTAAATCTGGGACCTATAATTATAAAGCAATTGCAAATGCAGAAAAAAGCTAATTAAAATTCTATAAAATTTACCAAATCTAATGTTAGGAAATAAAGTGCAGATATACTTGTAGCTCATATGGAAAGAAGAACATTCAAGTAACACAGTCTAAGGTTTTGAAGAAAAGAAACTAGAGAAACTACATTAGAGGGAGATAAAGGAAATGTACACCACATAGGAAAGGGTCTTATCAGTTTACCAGAAAAGAAAAGAAAAAAAAGTAGATATTAAAATATAGATGAGATTAAGAGGATTAACCAAGAAGGAAAAAAAAACTTTTCTGTGTAAAAAGAAATAAAAAGATTCTGGAAAAGTGAAAAACTGGAAAAGCAATAAAAAACTGAAGGCAACATATCACTGAAAACCACAGACATTGAGAGGACTTTTAAAAAATATGAAATAAAACTTGGAGGGAAAACAAAATCAATGCAGAAAGGAAAAAAGACCTTTATTTATGAATTTGTGTTCCCTTTATTCTTAGACAATTCTTTATGGTGAAAGTGCTAGAAATAAAAAGGGCAAGTTAAGATACATTGATTTGTGAGCACTGTACATTTCTAGGACTTTTTTGTGGGAATAATGCTTTTGAGAGCAAGATAAGGGTTTAGGCATTAACTTGGAGTATTTAGAACTAAAAAGATTGTGCCTAGTGAGTACTCTTGAGCCAAGGCTCAATGGAAAATTAGGATTCAAGTCAAAATATCCCTCCTCACCATACTCTCTGTCAAGATAACCATAGAATTAATCAATATATTTGCTCTTTGAATACAGGCATAATTTCCTTCTTTCTTTGTTTCTTTGTTCTCCCTCACTCTTGCCTGTTTCTCTCTCTCTTTCTTTATTTCTTTCTTCCTATCTTTCTTTCTGTCTGTCCTTCTTTCTTTCTTTCATAGAGTGGCTAGAACATAGAGTAAGTGTTTGCTGAATTAGTCATGGAATTTTGAAAGAGATTATGGTCAACCAGTCTAATCTTAGATTGTGCAAGCATCCTGTAACACCATTATACGAATCACACATCTCTGCTTGAATAATTTTAGTGACGCAAAATCCAGAGGTACCTCACTCTATTTTGGTACATCTTTAACTTCTTGACTTTTTCTTATATTGAGCCAAAATCTGTCTTTCTGTAACTTGAATCCATTTATCCTGGGGTTTTTCCTTGGGAAAACACATAATAAGTTTGGTTCCTTTTCCAAATGAAAGTACATCCAAGACATAAATTCAGACAGATCCTCCATCATAATGTCTACACGTATAGTGTGTCTCTATATATTATTTTCTGGGTTACAGCCCAAGTTTTCCTAATTGCTCTGTGCTGTTTGGTTGTAAATCCTTTTAGCATTCATTTACTGCACAGATGCTCTTTTATAAAACAAGGAATTCAGGATGGGTTCCCACAGTTTATATTCTCATATTTGGTCAATGAAGAACCTAGAAAATCCATTTAAATACCTTCAGGGAAAAAAAAGAGAAGTTTAAAATTGCATATGGCTTTGATCTGAATTTTTACATTAATAAAGGTGTGGTTTGGATAGTATATTGTAGAGTAAGAAATAAATATCATTGTGTATAAAAAGGCTGCAAAAAGATAAAATATGAATTAATATTTAAAAAATAACATTTGATGAAGGTAAAAGAATTTTCAGTCTTAAGTTTCTAATTCTTAATTGAATGCATATTTTGGTTTGATTGATGCCTGAGGTGGATCTTTCCCTAAAAGCCCATTTACCATTCTAACAGATTTGGCACTAAAAAAAAAAAAATCCTTAAGCAAGTAAGGATATTGGTGTATCAGTAAAAGTAAAAGACAAAAAAAAAATCAAACCAAAACAAAAACAATTTTTCTCAATGAAATTATTGACTTTAATGACTAATAATATGTGCTAACATGTAATAATATGTTACACAGAGATCAAAGTAGAAAAAAAAATAAGATTGAAGACTATTTAAAAGATCCCCTGTCAGATATGGACTTTCCCTAATAAAAGTTACTGCAAAGAAAATTTTTCATTTATGTGAAGTGTTTCTTAATGCCAAACTGCTGTCAATGTCGCTTGGTGAGTTCTATATGAATAGATTTTGGTGCTCTCTCAGAGGCCCTGCATATCTGACTTTCCATGAGTGGTTACACAGAATATATGGCCTTTTCTAGAACCTGGAAATTTAATTAATTTGCTGGCAGGGAATACATTTTTATGTCACATGGCTTTTCCCTGACCCTACCTTTCCATTTTCAAATGTGCTTCATATATTATGAACCTATATAATCTTAATGAACATTTTCAATACGGTAATTGTAATGTTTGACTTTGTATTCTCAAAAGCTCTAATGCCTACATAAATTCTTTCTGTTTAATACTAAATGTTGCTTTGACAGTTGTATGAATATATGTCCCTCATTCTGCTTTTCTTAAATTCAATTCCCAAAGCAATATCCTTTAGTTATTTGATTATATGTAAGGTTCTTAAGCAATATTCTCAAGAACAGAAGACCTCTATCTGCTTTGTCTCTCACTGCTATTAAAGATGTGTTTTATGTGCAACATACCAAATTTAATATCTTTCACTCTTTTAGTATCTTAGAAAGCAGAGAGTGAAATGCAGGGTATTTGGATTAATTACTTAACCTCTTGACCTCATGTATTTCACTAAAATGAAGAATTTGAGTAACTCGTTTTAAAAGTAACTTCCAACATTTTACTGAATATGGAAGACTGGGAATTTTAGAAATTGGAGTTTTGTTCTAGATTTGCAATAAACTATATTTTGTTTCCCCCAAGATATAGTTTCCTTATCTGTAAAAGACAAAGGCCAGTGATATTAAGGATATAATATTTAGAGATAACATATGTTGACTTATCTTTATTTCTGGAATTTTCTCTTGAAAATGATTCTGAGAACTGCTTTTAAAAACTGATAAATCCAGGGTGTCTGAGTGGCTCAGTCAGTTGAGTGTTTGACTCTTGATTTTGGATCAGGTCATGATCTCATGGTCACAGGATGGAGCTCCATGTCAGGTTCCTCATTGAGAGTGGAGCCAACTTAAGATTCAGTCTGTCTGTCTCTCTCTGTCTCCCTCTGCCCTCTCCCCTGCTCATGTTCTCTTTCTCTATAATTTTTTTTTAAAAAGGTGAATCCAAGAAAATATTTGGTGCCCTAAGGAAGATAGGTTGAGGAAAGGACAACTATTTGAGATATTTGAAGGACTTTAATGCAAAAGAGAGAGAAAGGGTTGAACTCAATCTTTGTGATTCTTGAGAACAGAAAGAATGCCAGTAGACTTAAATAGGAAAAATTTGCTTCCATATAGAGATGAAATTTATTACCTTATGAAATGTTAATAAAATCTGCTTCATAAAATAGTCTGTGTTCTAAGATCTGTCTCACTAAAGATGTTGAAACTTAGGTTGTATGGCTAACTTCTCAAATCATTATGAAAGGAACTCATTCATAAGCTAGTAAGTTAGACAAAATGAATTCCAATGCTAATGGTCTGCGATTACATGGTAATTGTCAGACATAATAGTAGTGATAATTCTGACTGGAATTTGGTAACAGAAGTCTCAAAGATTTCATTGGAATTGCTGATTGGGAATTTTTAATACAAATCATCGTAATTGTTAGACACTGCTGTAGCACTCTAAATTGCTTTTATCCTACCAATGCTACTGCTCTGGAGAGAAAGTCACTTTTTTATTTGTGGAGGCATCACTTCATTTGTATCTGGAGACTACCTTCTAGTCACTGTGACTACTATTTCCCTATTGCAATGTGACTGACTATGACAGACATTGTGATAACAACGACTTGCAAAAGTAACTTAAAAATTGATCGTTTTCAGTTTCATTAAAGTGTGGAACATAAAGCATTCACATAGAAACACAAGTTATTTTATCTGCAAGTGATTATGAAAATTCCTCATTTTGAAATTCAGTTAAGAAAAAAAATGAGTGACTTCTTGAGGTCATTCAATTAGTAAGAGAGCTATGATCCTGATTTCCTGAATCCCAGTATGGAGGCCACAAAATTTATTGCAGTAGCTTGCTTAAAAGTATAGCTCTTGGTGCATTGACACTTTCTTTTGTGTCCTTAGATGCACTACTTATCTTGAATCAGCAGGATGAAATAGGAAATCAAATACACAATTTTATTTATAAGATACAGCAAAACACTAGGTAGTGTAGCCTGCTGTGTTCCTGGAGGGACATGGAAGTTGGCATCCTTTTGTAAAGCTTGACATTACAAACAGTCTTTGTAATCGGCTCACAACTTTTGCCAGAAGTGAAACCAGTTAAAACTGTATTCCAACTTAAAGTCAGGAGCTGCATAATATGATCTTATCACGACTATTTTGTGGCCGGAGACACCACAGTATGCAACATCCCCAGACTTTATAGTCAATAAAGCAGAGCGAGTTACCAAAGATTTCCAATCATAAGCATTAATGATTCAACCATCATTATTTAAGCTTGCCTGTCCACTCTAATCAGGACAACAGGCATAAATTAAATAAATAGAACATCTGATTATAAAGAGGATTGTTAACACAGGCACATTAAATGGTTGTAATAAGATATTAGCTAATTGACAGGGGAGAAATGTCCTTAGACACCATAGTGCATATATTCCTTGGGATTTTAATTCTCTATGAACTTCGTTGAGCATAGCAACATGATAAGCCAAAGCGTTTGGGTAACAAAGACAATCCAGACAAATATTTTCAAAAGAATGAAAGAAATGTA
This sequence comes from Proteles cristata cristata, assembly GCA_017311185.1. Classification (NCBI taxonomy): domain Eukaryota; kingdom Metazoa; phylum Chordata; class Mammalia; order Carnivora; family Hyaenidae; genus Proteles; species Proteles cristata. The sequence goes on from JAESUZ010002627.1 coordinate 696,285, forward strand.
GATGTAATGTTGAAATTGGGCCAGTTTTGAGACTTAATCATTATGCTGAAGCTTTACGGATTTCTGTGTTTATAATGGAAGAGAAATATGAGATTGGGAGGGCTGATGCTTTACAAAGGTGTTTTGGATGATTTAACTTAATGTTTATTTACAACAAGGATCATATTATCAGTGACTTTTTTTCTTATTTCTGAACTGGCTATCAAAAAGGCATATGTTATAAGCTTTTAAATTTGTGGATTATACAGGTCTTGCTTAGTAAGTATCTTTTAGTATATCCATAAGACATTTTCATCCAAGAGACTGACATTCTAATTTTATCATGGAAATCATCAGAAAAGTAACTTTCAGCTGACACTGATTTGCTTTACTGCAATTCTGCTGGGTTGTATTAGGTTAGGGGAGAATATCCAAATATTTTTGGCTTCAGCAGGAGTGAGAGAAGAAGCAGGAATAAAATAATTTGGTTGCGTTTTGTGACACTTGAACTTAAAATAATTGTGGTTATGAAACTGAAAGCATATGCTGCGCTATGATAGGTAGAAGGTGTTTTAATAGAAAGTAGAGAGAGGAGGAGATAGATTAAAATTCAGCAGAACAAACTACATTTGCTTGGAAAGAATCATAAGTGAAGGAAGAAGGAAACTCCTAGTAACCTGCCAGCCTTCTTCGATGACTGCCTGGTAAACTGGGCAGATAGGCTCACTTTTACATTTCCAGAATATATGTCATGGATAGGTGAGTGTTACGTAAACATAACAGCATATCAAATATATACAAAATATATAGAACCTATTTATGACCATCCAGGTTGCCTTAATAGGGGTATCAAGATAGTATTCATCACAGGGGCGCCTGGGTGGCTTAGTCAGTTAAGCGTCCGACTTTCGCTTAGGTCATGATCTCGCGGTTTGTGGGTTCGAGCCCCGCGTCGGGCTCTGTGCTGACTGCCGGCTCAGAGCCTGGAGCCTGCTTCAGTGTGTGACTCCCTCTCTCTCTGACCCTCCCCTGCTCACGCTGTCTCTCTCTCCTAGAAATAAATAAAACATTAAAAAAAAAAAGATAGTATACATCACAAAAGAAATACATCCATGGATATTTAAAACTACAGTTCATTATTTTAGATTTAAAGAATAATGAATATTTAGAAAATGAAATGTATTTTATGTAACAAGTCTCATTTTAATAAATCTATTTTATTTTTTATGTTTGTATTTAAATTCCAATTAGTTAACATACAGTTTAATATTAGTTTCCAGTGTACAATATAGAAACATTGGATAATGTTTCGAGGTACAACATTGGACACTTCCTTAAAATATCCGGTGCTCATAACAAGTGCAAGTCTATTGCCTATTTTACCCATCTGTCTTCCCTCTCTTCTCTTAAAACCGTTGGTTTGTCCTCTATAATTAAGAGTTCACTTCTTGTTTTGCCTCTCTCTCTTTTTTTATTTTCTTTGCTCATTTGTTTCTTAAATACTACATATGAGTGAAATCACATGGTATTTGTCCTTCTCTGACTGACTGATTTCGCGTAGCATAGTACTCTTTAGTTCTGTTCATGTCATTGCAAATGGCAAGATTCCATTCTTTTCTATGCTGAGTAATATTCCATTTGACAAGTTTCTTTGAGTTTTCAGAAATATTTGTTATGAACTGTGAGGCAAAATCGTTTCATGTATTTTTGGTCAAGCACTTGAAAGTTTTAATATTTTAACAAAATAAATTAGGTCAATCTGGAATTAAAATAGTTTACATCGGAATAAATGAAATGATTTTAAAGAATATAGCATTTTTGTCTGATTTTGAAGACAGAATTTTAATATTTATCTAATTTAATCATGAAAAAGTATATCAATAATTTTATGTAACAAGTCATTCCCATAATTAACATAGTAATTGTCAAAAGACAATAATCAATTATCTTCCTACCAATTTAAGAGTGAATTTTTAAGAAAGAAAAAGTATAATGAACAGATAAACCATGGAAATATTTTACTTGGTAATAATGTACTTTTTCAAACATAGCCATTTTATTTTAATGTAACCCTTAAGAGTGAACACTGCTTCAAAAATATTTCAATTATTTAAATGTTGGGTTGGGGTTTATAAGGGATAAAAAAGCCTGCTTATTATTTCAAGAGTGTCCCGCTCTAGCATGAGCATTAGATTAGTAAAGTTAGATGGTTCAGTAAGTTTAAGAAAGTAAGGAATCACCCACAATGTGGTATAAATAACACTAACATTTTCCAAAGATATCATTAGTCAGGCATTGCAGAGATGCTTCAGTATACATTTTGCTTTTACCTTCAATTGTAGTTTATTTATGAGATTGGATAACAAGAATGGCTATGTTTTTTAATTTTACTTGTAAATTAAAGGGCACTAAGAGGAGCATTTTAGTAATATGAAGTTATTTTTTTATGCCAAGGATATAGTATAAATAACTTTAAGATTTTAAAGTGGTTTTCTCTAAGGAAATATGTGATATATACAGCACCATTAGTAATTAAAATGATGAACTATTTTCAGGGCTCTCATGTAGTCCAAATGTTACAGATATAAATTATTTTGTTTTATTGCCCAAGTTACATCTTTAAAAGAAAGTAGAATTAAATACTATAACTGATCATTGCCTGAGAATGTGGGGAGAAGAAAAAATACATAAATTATTATTGTTAAGCATTATGGAATTTACTTTGTCATTGATATAGTTTATATGAAAGCACATGTCCTGTAATTGTCTGAATAAGGAAAATATATATATTTATTCTTCTGGAAGTCTGATGACATTAAATCAATTTTCAGGTGTCTGTGGGTTACTTTAGTGTTTATGACCCTGGTACCTAAGGATTTACTTTGTTGACAGTGAAACCCTTAGATACTTGAGCTCCAAATGAAAGTTGTTTTTTATCTGAAATAGGTTACAGTGCTAAAAGTGTGTCCCTTCATCTATTTTAGTAAGTGCTTATTTATTTATATCATTTACTTTGAATACATAATTGAGAGCTTCCATTTTATTTAGCACAAGTTTTAAGTGAAAGGAGATATAGATGTAATCAATGAGTGATTGGCAGGTAGAGCAAAACACTTGGACTGAATTGTCATCTACTAAATTTTGATGGGCAGTCTAACCACTCCATGTTCTATTTCCTTGCTTGTAAAATGATAACCTAGTAACATCCAGTAAGTTCCCAATAGTTCATGTGGGCATCATACAGATGGCTTGAAATAGAAAAGGAGAGAGGGAGGCAGGGGATGGATAGAAGAGGAAAGAGAGGAAGGAAGGGAAGGGGGGAAGGAAGGAAGGAAGGAAGGAAGGAAGGAAGGAAGGAAGAAAGGAAGGAAGGAAAGAAAGAAGGCAGGCGGGAAGGGAAAGGAAAACAGGAGAAAGGGGGAAGGAGGAAAAATTTCCTACTGATATATAAAAGGGTCAGTCCCCCAATGCAATTTGTAGATACTGCATTCAAGTAGAGAAGCATAGAAAATGCATATAATAGAATATTTTCAGTTAAATAATTAATCTCTATGTAGATGGGCTTAAGTAAATACCTTTAGGAATGAACTGAAAATGAGATATGGCTGTGGTAAGGTCATGTAACAAGGCACTGGTCACATTTCTAAGCCAGGCAGTTCATGAATAAGCAAAATGCTGCCCAGTAGCACTACTTCCTACTAGTAACCATAAGTGGAACTTCTTTGCCATGGTAGCCTCTTTCGGATGATCTTCTAGAGAACATCTAGAGTTCTCTAGGTGAAGAAATTACAGGATAAATTTCATTGTAACTCTTACACGAACAGTTAGAACCCTTTCACATATGATTGCTTATGTCTGGATACAAGAAAATGACATCAAGCGTAGAAAATGCTGGGCTGCAAATAATTTGCAAGTATAGATAAATAGAAAAAATGTAAGCATGAGACTGAAAATTAGGTGAGAACCGTTAATTCTCAAATAGCCGTTAATTAAAATGTCATTTATCTTTCTTTCATCTCAATTCCATCCTTGGATTTGCTGGAAGGTATTAACGCAAATCAACATTACCTGCAAAGGGGGCCTCAGTTATATTCACATGATTTTATAGAATATAGAATGAGAAAATCACAGTCAGACTATAAATAAAACTGAAAATATCTCTTCTGAGTGGAGAAAAGGGGAAAATATGCTTAAAATGTATTAATTTGAGTTAACTGAGTTAGCTCTCTTTTTAAATAAAGAATTTTTAAAACTAGAGTTGAATCCGTTAAAGAGAGGATTCAAATATAGGAATTAAGGAAAAAGAAGGTGAGTTGTGATATGACATAGAAATGAAAATATATGGGTTTATAGGGCTTCTAGGTGGACTATTTTATCTTTCAACAGATCTTCTCTTGCCAAAGGATAGTCACTTATTTTTTCTTTTATAGGGCCATTTATAAAATATTTGCTCTTTTTTTAATTTTTTTTTAATGTTTTACTTATTTCTAGGAGAGAGAGAGAGAGAGAGACAGCATGAGCAGGGGAGGGTCAGAGAGAGAGGGAGTCACAGACTGAAACAGGCTCCAGGCTCTGAGCTGGCAGTCAGCACAGAGCCCGACGCGGGGCTCGAACCGACGAACCACAAGATCATGACCTAAGTGAAAGTCGGACGCTTAACCGACTAAACCACCCAGGTGCCCCATAAAATATTTACTCTTAATAACACTTTTAAATTAAAGTGTTTTCCTTCATATTCTATCTTACTCTAAAATGATTTAAAGTGCTTTATAGAATTCTACAATATTGACAACTAGTCATAGTGTCATTATCATTGAAACATATCTAAGTCTAACAAAAACACAAGCCTCTTTCCCCCAATATATTTTTTCTTATTTGAAAATGTTATTGTGGTGATTGTTCCCCCCGCATAAGAATGAGTCAACTGATATGTGCTGTATGTCTATAAAACTTATTTATTGGTCTCCTTACTAGATACTATCTCATTGGTTTTACTGCCATCTTTCTACTGCAGAAAGAACCAAACCAACTCACCTGTGGTAGCGGATATATGTAAGATGTCTGCTGCTACTTTGGCCAAATAGAACATGCCCAGAGGGTGCAGTTGCAAAATTTGTCTTAATGGCTTTAAAGCATTTCCCCTGACCTAACTAATCTCCCTCACTCACCCTTCTACCCACAAAGCAATCTGTTTTTCGGGGTTGGTAATCTGCTTCTTCTTTTCCTCAGTCAACACTCTCATTTATTCAGTGCCAGGAACAACAGAATTCAGTTGAACAAATATACACTGGTTTATGAACAAATTGAGTTGGTCTTGGGGGAAACAAAATATTTGAGTTGAATTCCCTTTTACATATGAAACACTACGAGGATCCTAAAACAGAGATATATGCAGTGTAATAAATGTTTAGTCAACACATGTCTCTCCAATTGATAGAAATTGAAGAAGTATGAGGAAATGATGGGGAAGTTTCTGGCACTGGATTAATTCCAGCGCCAAAGATGTGTGCCAAGGCACATCAGCTAGACTTGTTCAGATTATACAACTTAGGTCATTATTTTCTTGAATCATTAGCCTTCAGGTTATTGAAAACCTACAAGATGTGTGCATGTTTGTGTGCTTGTGTGTGCGTGTGCACACACGTGCACATTTTTGCACTCACACATGAACTGTTTCCAACTGAGGTAGAAAAGTGATCAGTTAAGTCATTCTCTGTAAGAGAGTAAAAGTCTTGACATTGCATTGAGACTCTTGACTTAATATTAGTATTTTTGTCAGTAGCTGTCCCGCTTATTCATTGTTTCTGCTGAAGTGACAACAGTTTGGCTGGGCTTCCTCTGTGAAAGTAATAAGCCTGCAGACCACGCTGTATTATCGTCAATGTTCTAATCAACAAAGGTACTCTGACCGCCCACATTTCAGTTATTTACCAATCACGGGAAGTGGGGAAGTAGGACATATTACAGCTGTTGTCAGGGTGAGAAACACGGAAGAGGTAAGCCATTGGTCCACTATTGAAACCATCGTATGAAACTCAAAGTGCAGCTAACGGTACCTATACTCAAGAAGATCTGATAGGGGCTGACTCACAGATTCCTCTGACTATTGGTCTAAATCTAGTCAATCCAAACAAAATAAGGCTTCCAAGTATAAGATATTGTGCCACATGTTGACTAAGCATACGTTTTGAGGCTTCAAAGTCATTGGAGAGATCCTATTCCTTTCTAACTTTGCTGAGTTTTTTTCCCTGGCTTATATTACTTTATTTTGTCAGGTTTTGTACATAAGCTACCTATCAATATTTGAGATGCCCAAGTGGTGAAGATGTTTTTCCAGTTCTTGATCACTAAACACCAAATAGCACATTTGTACTGTTACAATATAATATACCTTTACAAAAATAGTGGTAAGTAATTTCATCAAACAGTTAGTGAAAGTATTTCCTTTGTGTCCAGTCTGTGCAAGGTGCTAGAGTGAATTCCTAGAATTCACTCTATTTCTTATATTGTTTCCTTCTTTTTTTTTTTTTTTTTTTTGATTTCTTGCAAATGGAATGGTCGTACATTCCTGCATTTTTCACAGGCCATAGATGGCAAAATGGTATATACAGTGTATTTAGAATTTATGATACCTGACACATCTGAGTGGAATGTCAGGAAAGAGAAAAAAGAAGAAACAGCACAACCAAGCAAGTTACCCCTTTTTCTCTTTCGCAGAGTAATTTTTTAGGCCTAGGGAAATTTTGACATGAGTGAAAACCTTTCTCAACTCTGCAAAGCAGACTTAATTCAGAAGATCACTCTGAGCCTTATGGATTGTGACAGTATCAGAGGGGCCATATTTTTACATGGAAGAAGCACTCCAGGACAATTTGTGAAATATATTAGGCACAAACATATTACCTTTCCGTCTCAAACACATATGTCTTATCTTGCTCCCTTGATGTATCTTCAGTAAATGCATGTGTTTTGGCTTTTTAAGAAATATTCCATTTTCAACTAACATGAAATTGTCTGCACATTATCTTATCCCAGTAATGGTATAAGGCAGAGTATACCCTGTACTTCAGAGTTCATTTTCTTGGGGGAATGTCTCATTCACTGCTTTAGTTTGCCATAGGGGAAATGACAGAGTGTATTAAGCTCCTTCAGTTGCAACTGTTATATTTATTTGGGAGCTTATTCCATTTCATTTTTCATATTTTTGCATATGAGAAGCTCAAATGTACTTTTTTTTTCCTTACCTCCCTGGGGGAGGCAGAAAAAGCAGCAGAGGAAGCGCCATTTCAGAGCTTTGGACAACAGAAGAGGCTTTGCTAGGAAACCCCAGACTGGAATAGATCGACGTGACATTCTTCTACCTGCATTTCTACTTATTCAGGAAATTCAGGCAGAAAACTAGGGAAACCTCTCCTTTTACACATTTTTCATAAACTGCTGAGGGTTTGTTTTGTTTTGTTTCTAAATGCTCTTCCCAGCTCTGGAGCATAAAAGGGCACTCTCTATCACATTGCCTAAAATTCCATTTCAGGGAAAGTGAAAGATAGAGTTATTGCTTTAAGTTTTGCTTGAGTGCTTATTTTTTAATTCATATTTATGCCATTTTTTCGCACAAAGGACTTGAGGCATTTTCAAGAATCCATAAGAAATGAATATATCTTAATTAACTTATATTCAGTTATTTTAAATTCAACAACTCTTAGTTTCTCTTGGTTTGTGTTCTCTTACAATTTGCAATATTTCTGTCATATATTTAGTAGGGGGGCTCTTTAAGGTATACACATGTATATTTTATTTATATACGATTTTAGGTAGAATAATAAAATATGATAGCTATTTTCTGCAATGTAAATTTATGTTTGATGATCCTGACTCACACTGGGAAATGAAGAAAGTAATTTGGATCAACCAAAGCATGCAGATATCTGAATAGATTCAGTTGTCGGCATTTCCTCAATTCTAACGATATAAGATAATATCTTTAAAATTAATGGCTAATTTTGGGGAAAAACATGAAAGTTAATTTTTGTAGCCTTTTCAAAGGGCCATGACTTACTGTTATCAACACAATTTTGTTTTGAATATGTTTGACTAGAGCATTCATTAATCCTTTTCTTTTTCCTGAAGCTATTATCTCTATAGATCACATGGTAAGATATCAAATCACCTTTCACCAGTTATGCAAAACATAAGATCTTCAAAATTCTAAGCATTTATCCCTCACCAGAGATGCTACCTCATGCTGTTGAATCTTCCCGTGCAGACTAGGGGTCTCCCTCATCTTCCACCAGCACTGAAAGGAATTAAAGACAAGAAAATGCAGAACTTACCAGCTGGAGACAGTCATGTTAAATATTTTGCCCTTTTATGTTCTTTCATCTGTCTCCTTCCATCAGAAGCAAAATAATCCTTGAAGTTTTGTGAAACTTCCAGAAGAACATTTTCAAAAAGAGAAAAAAAGAAGTAATCTTACTCTAAGTTCACCAGCAGCTGCAGCCAAATTATTGTGGATAATAGTCAAGCCATATCCAGACAGGATGGCCGTGTTCATCCAAAAGTATTTCTGCAGGGTGAAAATGCACATCTCTTGGAATCTCTCAAGACAATTAATTTTCAGTGCACACAGATGATTTAGGTGGATAACCTGGCTGTGTTAACCGTGTATGCCGTTTCTGACCATCGACATTATAACTCATCAGACTTTCTTCCAAAGCAAGAGCTATTTTAATCAAAGGGTTTTCATTGCAGATCCCTGACTGCTGCTGGCTAGACGTCAGAGCTTGGAAGACACTCTCTGAGTAATTGTAAAGCATTGTTCTCAATCAGCATATGTTACTGTCTAGCAACATTGACACCATCAGAATTTCTATTGAAGTTATACCTCAGTCATTTGAACTTTGACACATACATACTTAAATATCTCTATAGGATTAAAAGCATGTTACATCCTTCCCCTTTTATAACCGTGTTTAGGACAAAAAAATGCACTCTTTAGGTTGTCTACTCAGTGGGGATAGCAGTCATTGTTTTTGTGACAGGATTTCATATCCATCAAGTGTTTTATGACTGTTTTAATGCTAGCCCTCATATGTAAGGCAATAGCTTAAAAGACAGGGGAATTCAGATGCCTCTTTGGATAGGAGAGTAAAGGAAGTGAAACATACTTCGTATTTTTGTTTGGTTTGCTCTTTTGTTTACTTTTATTTTATTTTTATTTGTTTTTTTTTTAAGGAGAGTTAGATATGGATTAAGGAAGAAAGTATTTTTGTTTTTTTTTAGTTTTTAGTTTTTGTTTTTCTGTCTGAAACACTTCAAGACAAGCTGGAACTAAGCAATCACATATAGAATCCCCATCAACTTTCTCCCAAAGGCTCCATACTGCTAGTAGTTGAAAAAGAAGGAGTGGTTCCCTCTGTTGAGACTTGACCATGTTGCAAATAGGGAGCAAAAGGTCCTCTGAGATCACGTGTCAGATTACTGTGAAAGCTGAAATAATAGTCCAGGTTATCAAAATTGCTTTCAAGGACAAAGTCCTATTATTCTTGTGAGAGAACGTGATTTAGTAAGAAGAGCACCAAAATGGGAACTAAGAACCTGCATTTTAACCCTTCTTAGGAAATGAACCTAGCAATCTATCAGCCTCTCTATCCCTCAGTTTCCTACTATGGAGTTATGGAATTGGGCTAAAGACTTGTAAAACCCATCTAGTTTTAAATTTGATATTTTTCTATGTGTTGGATACGTTTAAATCAGCCAATTAAATAAAGTGTGGATATTTAAAGTAGAAACAATTATTATAAAAATTATAATAACTTTAAAGCTGTCATAAATCCATATAAGAATTGTGGCTAAGAAGGATGTTGAATTGCAAGAAGAGAAAGCAATAACTGACGTTACAAAAAGAAAAAAAAAATCTAAGTCATAAACACAATTGTTTTGTATCCTCTTTTTTTTGTTTGTTTTTTTTTGAATTGTAATTTCAGACTGTACTTTTGAAACTAATCATAAAAGAGTCTAATAGTTGGCAATAGATATTTTCTAAAATGAGGCAAATATAATTTCCTGCACCTTTACAATCAAACAACTCTTATAGTTTATATTATTCTCTTCAATGGGCAGTCTGCGTGTGATGTCTTTTTGACATTGCTCTCTCTGTGTTTAAAATTATAGTTTATGCTTTTGTAAGAAAACTACACAGACTGTGATTGGGAGAAAATACAGACAACTGTATAAACCAGAGTACACTTTCAACTGTAGAAAACAGTTAGTCTTATAGAAGCCCATAAGATCTTAGACATTGAATATATATATATATATGAACCATTTAACCATGACATTGAAAATAAACATATTAATAAATGTTAGCCTTCAGAATGAAATGTTTTGACTAGCATTTCCCTAAACCCAAGAATCAAAGAATTCAAGAAATGAAACATCAATACTCTCTGAGTTCAAACCTTTAGTGTCCAAGCTATACGACTTTTACCACTGAAAGCCTATTGTTGCAGACTCTTGTCCTGGAATCCAGTAAAGTGAACCACACAGCTGAATTTTATACATAGTTTCTGTGAAGCTCAGATCACAGCTCATGAGAGCCTTGGTCTGTGTGTCTGAATGTTGCACTAGAATGAGAACCTAGTGAGTAAAAAGATCCTGTCTCCTTCATTCGCAACTCAGTCTCATACTTAGCAGGCCCTAAGACTTCTCAATATACTATATATATATATATATAGTATATATATCTATATATCTATAGGAGGAATAGATGCATTTCCTGGATTCTATTAGAAATATGTCTTTAAAATCCAAATATAAGACACACAGAACACTATTCTCTATATAGTCTTTACTGTTTCTCTTTGGCTTTATTTATTTTGCAAATATTTGTTGACAGGACACTGTGTTCCAAGTATCACTTAGCTTCCAAGAAAAAAAAAAAGATTAATTACACAGAGTCTTTGCCCTGTGCAAAAACCCAGGATTCAGTGGAAAGAAGAATAGAAACATTGTTAACAGGAATAAAAATGTGATCATAAATGTATATAAAGGATATTATGGCATAGTAATAAAGCAATGGGACTGGACATTAGTTTTTAATCCATTTTAAATTTATTTTGAGAGAGAGGAAGGAGAGAGAGAGAGGAGAAAGAGAGAGAGAGAGTGAGAGAGAGAGAGAGAGAGAGAGAGAGAGAGTGTGTGTGTGTGTGTGTGTGTGTGTGTGTGAGAGAGAGAGAGAGAGCTGGGGAGGGGCAGAGAGAGGAGAGAGAATCCCAAGCAGGCTCCACACTTGTCAGTAGAGAGCCTGACACAGGGCTGAATCCCAAGAACTGGGAGATCATGACCTGAGCAGAAATCAAGAGTTGACGCTTAACAGACTTAGCCGTGCAGGCACCCCAGAGACTTACTGATGGGGGAAACACATGAGCAGAACCTTTTTGCTTTTTTTCTACTTTAATCTCTTAAAATGATCCTAAACTCTAAGCTTGTCACCCTGAATCTTCTATTCACAGAATTGTGTGTACATTTTTTTCTCATAAGGAATCATTTACTTTTTAAATCAGGGATTTTGAAAGGATAGTTAAGTTTGTATACTAGTGATTTCAAGCTTTAATAAGAGTTGCTTCACAATTTTTATTGTTTATGCCTCTGTGTGAACAAGATTATCATCTGGGTTAAAATAATTTTCCTTAAATGTTGTAAAACCGAAAATGGCATGCAATAGTCCACAGTGACACAAAGCAACTCCAAATTTCTCAAGCCTGCAGGTGCCTGTATACTTCTGTTTTCTTTGCCCTGTGACGGTGTTTCTGTTTTTCTTTTCCTTTTCGACAATTTCTAGTCATATATTAATGTCCCCAAATATTATCTCTTCTCGTGAACTTATGTAACAGCTCCAGGATCCTGCATAAAATGATAATCCCTCCTTCTCTTTGTAACATTTGGTATGCATCTCGGTCAGAGAATATTTACTGAGAGCCTGTTTTGTTTAAAGCACAGCGCCAGGAACAAAGAGTCATTTCAGCTCTACAGATAGGGCTGTTTTAGGTCAGAATGCAGAGCATAGACTTGCTGGTTATTTACGGCCAGTGTCCGTTCTGAATGCTCCATGCCCTCGCTTTACCAGTTTGTTAAATATTTTGAAAGTTGCCCCAATGGAATGCAGAAATGTCCCCTCAACACTTTCAGCCACACCATTCATAGCACCTATGTGGCAAATTCCTAGAGAAGAAAGAAGTTGTGTTTTCTTTTACCTTTTTTTTTCTCAAAGATTTCCCAGAGGAGTGTTATTTCCTATTCTGTGAATCCTTCAGGAACTGAAGGACACTTTGGAAAAGCAATTTAGGAAATACATTGAGAAGCCCAAAGGAAGCAGAGGGGTGCCGATGCCTATTCAGGGAAGACTGACAAATTGAAAAATGGAGGGATGGAGAAGCTTGTCCAGATTTGCAAGCCGGTTCCTAAGCCTTGTCTTTAAAAGCATATGTGACTTTTAAGTCTCATAGATCCAGGACTGCTTGGGAAGAAAGGAGAAGAGAGAAAGTTACAGTAAGGGAGGGAAGGGGGACAGAGAGACAGAGAGGGAGGGAGAGAGAGAGAAAAAAAAACCTGTAGCTAAAAACTCTTAAATACATGATTTGAATGTATCCTACCTCTCACCAATGTGTGTGGAATGCAACCCAGTTTTGTTTATTCTCTGGCTTTATTTTATTTAAAAAATTTTTAAGTTTATTTATATTTGAGAGACATAGAAATGTAGAGCAGAAATGGGAGAGGGTCAGAGAGAGAGGGAGACACAGAATCTGAAGCAGCTCCGGACTCTGAGCTGTCAGCACAAAGCCCAGCCTGGGGCTCAAACTCACAAACTGTGAGATCATGACCTGAGCCGAAGTCAGATGCTTAACTGACTGAGCCACCCAGGTGCCGCCACCCTCCCCCCCCCACCTTTTTTTTAATTCTGTTTTTAAATAGTGAAGAGGTACCTGGGTGGCTCAGTCAGTTACGTGTCTGACTCTTGGTTTCAGCTCAGGTCATGATCTCATGGTTTCTTGAGTTCGAGCCCCACATCGGGTTTCATGCTGACATTGCAGCAGCGGCTTAGGATTCTCTCTCTCCCTCTCTCTCTCTCTCTCTCTGCCCCTCCCCTGATCACGCTGTCTCTCTTCTCAAAAGTACATTTTAGTAAATAAATAGATAAATAAATAAATAAATGCCAATAGTGAATAAAATTATAGACATTAGACTCACACAGACTCTTGCTCCCATCTCATCCTCAAGGCTTAGAAGCAGAGTGTCATTAGATGCTTAAATGACCTTGCTAAGGGTCTCTTTTCACAGATAGTTTTTGCCTACATTAAAAAGATAATTACTACAGGGGCACCTGGGCGGCTCAGTCAGTTGAGTGTCCGACTTCGGCTCAGGTCATAATCTCACTGCTCACGGGTTTGAGCCCTGTGTCGGGCTCTGTGCTGACAGCTTAGAGCCTGGAGCCGCTTCAGATTCTGTGTCTCCCTCTCTCTCTGCCCCTCTCCCATTTGTACTCTGTCTCTCTCTCAAAAATGAATAAATGTTAAAAAATTTGAAAAAAATAACTACTGATTATCAATCACCTCCTGTGCTCTAGACTCTGATTTCTGAATTATGTTAATTAACTGAGTCATCACCACAATTCCTCATTTTACACCTGAGGAAACTGAGGCTTAGGATTATTACTTTGCCTCATTCATCAGCCAAATAGTTTCACCTCGGTGGTCAGACCACAGAGTCTGAAACCTGTGCGCTGTGTTGCACACATTCCCTTTGTGCAGTGACTGGCACGTAATAAGTGCTATATAAATAAAGTTTTACTAATAACAATTTTGAAATAGACTTATGCTCCAGACATTCTATCGTAAACTATACACACAGAAGTGTGGCGAAGTGGTAGCTCCACTTTCTTCCTGGCACAAACAATACTTTATAGGAGTTGAATGATGCCTTTTAAGTATCAGATGCTTTTTTTTTTCTTTTATTATTTCTTAGAAGATGAAGAGAACGCATTTGTTTTCTTTACTAATTCTAAGTATCGCAGACAATCAATAGTAGTTTACAAAACATATTGCTAACTACTAACTAGATTTGTCAGGTGGAAGATGGGTTTAGGATATTTTCTATAGTTACAGAGCAATAGATAAAAGGGTGTCGTTGTAGTATAAGGAGTCCAGGTTTTCATATGCTGTTTGGTGAAGTAGTGAAAGTCACTTCATCTCCCTAAATCTCAGGCTTCTTATTTGCCAAGTGTAAAGTAGTTTCAAACACAAATGACACCTCCACCTCTAAGGTCGGTGGTCCTGTGGTTTGGTGGTAATGTCCGGGGAGGAATATTATGTGCACCTCATCAGAATAATTCAGGTTATCCAAATATATAATCATCTACTTTTTAAAGTTATCAGATCCACATTATTAGAGATACTCAAAAGTATTCCCTGCTAGGGTTGATTTAGAAGATAGAACTGTGTTCAGTTGAAAGATAAACTACATTAGCTCTTAAAGACAGTTTCTTAGCTTTCTTTTTTTTTTTTTTAATTTTTAATGTTTTATTTATTTCTAGGAGAGAGAGAGAGACAGCGTGAGCAGGGGAGGGTCAGAGAGAGAGGGAGTCACAGACTGAAACAGGCTCCAGGCTCCTCCGAGCTGGCAGTCAGCACAGAGCCCGACGCAGAGCTCGAACCCACGAACCGCCAGATCACGACCCAAGCGAAAGTCGGACGCTTAACCGACTAAGCCACCCAGGCGCCCCTTAGCTTTCTTTTATAACCTGAGTGCATATATAATCACAGAAGCCTGAAGAAAAAACTAACAGCGGTTATATTCAGGTTTCTCAATCTGGGGAAACAAAACAAAACAAAACAAAATAACATCCCCAAGTAGACTGAAACCCAGGCTCCAATTACACAGCAAATTCAGGCAGCAAAGCAATAAGAAAATAAACCTAAACACCTGCTGTGTGTTTATGTAAATCAAGTTTAGGCAGGATTATTTCTCTAAAATATCCCAGGTAACTGTGACTCAGTAATTCCAGCTTTATTGGTGACTGTCAACTTGATCAGTGTTTCTTAAAATGTAGTCCTTGGGCCACCTGCATCAGAATCACCTGATTAAAATTGTAGATCCCTGCCCTCCCCACCATTTGGAATCAGAATCAAACTCTGTCTCTGTCTCTCTCTGTCTCCCTTTCCCTCTCTGTCTTTCTCTCTCTCTCTGTCTTTTGTTGTTTAAACAAGCATCCTTGCCAGTGGTTTTCAAACATTTTTGACCAAGATGCAGAATCACTGGTACATTTCATGTCAATATCTCCCTCCTTTCAGTGACTGGGCTGGTAGCAGCCACTGAGCCATTAGTTCTCCATAGAAAGTCAATGCTGATTAAAATGGAAAGCTACAAAGTTCATCTGAATAGTAAAATATTGAAGAGGCTTTATTTATAATTTGCTTAACATTTATGGAAAATCTAAGAAGCCCCAGCCTCTGTGACAATACATGTTACTCATATGACTTATTTTAAGATAAAAGAAAAATCTCTTTATAACTAAAATAATTATTTCTTTGTCAGAAATCTTATTATGAAAATTAAAAGTGTTCCAATTTTTCTTTATCTGAATACCAATATTTCATTTGCAGTTGCTAAAATCTATGGGCTATTATGGTAATTTAATACAGTGTTTCTTTTGATATGATTCAGTAGCTGGTTTGGTACAGTTAACTTTTAATTTTATATGCATACTTCAGAGATAGTGTGGTTTGGTTTCCAAACCAGTGCAATAACGCAAGTCAAGTGAATTAAATGAAATTTTTGGTTTCCTATTACATATGTTTATACTATACTATAGTCTATTAAATGTGTAGTAGCATTATGACTAAAAAAAGAACGTAAATACCTTAATCTAAAAATATTGTTATAAATGCCGAGCATTGTCTGAGCTTTCAGGAAGTCAGTCTTTTTGTTGGTGGAGGGTCTTGGAGGGCCTTGCATGCTGATGGCTGCTGACTGATCAGGTGGTAGTTGCTGAAGGTTGGGGTGGCTGTGGCAATTTCTTAAAGCAAGACAATAATGAAATCTGACCCATCCATTGACTCTTCCTTTCATAAAAAATTTTCTCTATTGTATGTAATGCTTTTGGTAGCATTTTGGCCACTGTAGAACTTTTTTTCATAATTGGAATCGATTCCCTCAAACCCTGTCCCTGCCTTATCAACCAAGTTTATGTAATATTCCAAGTATTTTGTTGTCATTTCAGTAATCTTTACAGCATCTTTATAAGTAGTTTCTGTCTCAACAGCTCTTTTTGTTCATCCCTAAGAAGCAGCTCCAGTTTTATCTGTTCAAGTTTTATCATGAGATGGGACCGTCTTCAGTTTCCACTTCTAGCTCTGGTTCTTGCTGTTTCTACCACATCTGCAGTTACTTCCTCCACGGAAGTCTTGAGCCCCTCAAAGTCATCCACTTATGATTGGAATCAACTTCCTCCAAACACTTATTAGTGTTGATATTTGATCTCTCCCCATGAATCACGAATGTTCTTAATGGCATCTAAAATGATTAATTCTTTCCAGAAGGTTTTCAATTTACATTGCTCAGATCCTTCAAACGAATCACTATCTACAGCAGCTATAGCTAGAAAATGTATTTCTTAAACAATAAGATTTTAAGCTCAAAATTATTCCTCAATCCATGGATACAGATGGATTTTGTGTTAGCAGGCATGAAAACAATGTTAATCTTATCCATTTCCATCAGAGCTCTTAGGTGACCAGATGCATTGTCAATGAGCTGTAATATTTAGAAAGGAAACTTTTTTTTTCCCCTGAGTAGTACATCTTAACAGTGGGCTTAAAATATTCAGTAAACCATGTTGTAAACAAATGTGCTGTCATCCAGGCTTTGTTGATTTGTTTATAGAGCACAGGCAGAGTAGACAGCATAATTCTTACAGGCTTTAAGATTTTGGGAATGGTAAATGAGCATTGCCTTCAACCTAAAGTCGTCAGCTGAATTAGCCCCTAAAAGAGAGTCAACTTGTCTTTTGAAGCCAGGCATTGACTCCTCTTGTCTAGCTCTGTGAGTCTTAGATGACATCTTCTTCTCATAGAAGGTTGTTTCATCTATGTTGGAAATATATTGTTTAGTCACCTTCATTAATGATTTTCGCTAGATTTTCTGTATAAGTTGCTGCAGCTTCCACAGCAGCACTTGCTGCTTTACCTTGCACTTTTATATTATAGAGATGGCTCCTGTACTTAAACCTCATGAACCAACCTCTGTTAGCTTCAGACTTTTCTTCTGCAGCTTCTTCACCTTTCTCAACCTTCACAGAACTGAAGAGAATCAGGGTCTTGTTGTGGATTAGGCTTTGGCTTAAGGGAATGTGATGGCTGCTTTAATCTTCTATCCAGACCACTCAGGCTTTCTCCAAATCATCGATAAGGCTGCTTTGCTTTCTTATCATTTGTGTGTTCACGGGAGTAGCACATTGAATTTCCTTCAAGAACTTTTCCTTTGCATTCGCAACTTGGGTAACTGGTACAAGAGGTGTAGCTTTTGACCTGTTGGCTCTCAGCATGTCTTCCTCAGTAAGCTTAATCATTTTTAGCTTTGATTTAAAGTTAGAGACGTGTGGGGGCGCCTGAGTGGCTTAGTCGGTTAAGCTTCCGACTTTCGCTTAGGTCATGATCTCGCGGTTCGTGGGTTCAAGCCCCGCATCGGGCTCTGTGCTGACTGCCAGCTCAGAGCCTGGAGCCTGTTTCAGTCTGTGACTCCCTCTCTCTCTGACCCTCCCCTGCTCATGCTGTCTCTCTCTCTCTCTCTCCTAGAAATAAATAAAACATTAAAAAAAAATTTAAAGTTAGAGACGTGTGACTTTTCCTTTCACATGAATATTTAGAGGCCATTGTAGGGCCATTAATTGGCCTATTTTCAATATTGTTGGATTTCAGGGAATAGAGAAGTCCCAAAAGAAGGAAAGAGAGAAGGAAATGGCTAATTGGTAGAGCAATCAGAACAGACACAGCATCTATTGATTATGTTCACCATCTTATATGGACATGGTTCCTGGCCCCCCAAAACAATGACAATAGTAACATCAAAGATCAGCATGCCAGTTTGGTAATAGTGAAAAACTTTGAAATATTGCAATAATTACCAAAACGTGACACAGAGACACAAAGTGAGCAACTGCTGTTGCTGTTCCAACTGTTCTTGGAAAAGTGGTGCCCGTAAACTAGTTTCATGCAGGGTTGCTACAAACCCTCAATTTGTTAAGAAAATTTAAAAAATGGAATACCTGTGAAGTACAATAAAGCAAAGCATAACAAAGCAAGATATGCTTTTTGTTTGTTTTGTTTTATACTTTGTGTAGTTTTCCTCTGCCCTCCCCACTCCCCATCCCCCCAACAGAGATTTCCCACATCTCTCTCACAGTTAAGACAGTGAGTATAAGAGATAAACATCAGGAGGCCACTGTCATTTAGAAAATAAAGAAGGTTAGTGCAACCCATCAAAGTCCTTTACTAAGGTAAATTCAGAGACTCAGTTTCTGACGTAGGTGTGTGCAACAGGTGTTCCAATGGGCATAGGACTCTTAGAAAGATTGAGGTAATTAAAGCTATTATAATGCCCAACCTGTTTTTAAGCAGTTGTCCAACACAGCACAAGTAATCTTTAAAACTCTGTTACACCTCACAGATCTAATTTTATCACTGGCCTTACCCACATAATCCCACACCCAAAGCTTTATACCTACCAGCATGACATGTAATTACTCACGCACAATCAGACCTGGCCTATCTCATCTGTGCTCCACCCACCCCACCCCACAGAACTGAACTGACTTAACAGCATAAACTCACACTCCTCTTCAAATGAACTAATTCTAAAGTATATCTCTCACCACCTTGTTCGCCATCATGTTTATTTCCTACTAGTATAGACAGTTTCATGCTTACAAGTATTTCTTAAGGGGCTCCTGGGCAGCTCAGACAGTTAAACGTCTGACTTTGGCTCAGGTCATGATGGTTCGTGTTCGAGCCCCCCATTGGGCTTTGTGCAGACAGCTCAGAGCTTAGAAACTGCCTCGCATTCTGTGTCTCCCTCTCTGCTCTCTCTTGCTCATGATCTCTCTCTCTCTCAAAAGTGAATAAACATTAAAAAATAAAAATAAATTTTAAAAAACTCTTGAGCCCATGCTAGTTAAGAAATGAATCCTCAGTGTTACTTAGAGATGTGAGGAAATGGTAGATGTCTTTGCTGACCTCTCAAAAGATGACACGATTGAAGAAATAAGACATCCAGAAACAAATTCCCTAAACTGTATGGGAGTATATTTTTGGACACTAATGAAACTCATAGTAAGTTTGCTTTTAAATGACCAAGGGTATGGTATAGACAAAAGTTAAAATTAAAAATAATGAAAGAGTAGGGAGAGGTTATGAGAAACACCACAAGCAGCCTGCAGCTCCAAATTGAATTGATTTTTGATGGGTGAAGCGTTGAATGATAGGTACTCAGAGTGAGCATAAGGAGAGGTTGGGAAATGCTGTGACATGTTTGCAACAAGAGGGGAGATTAATTTAGAGAGAGCATTATTTGGGAAGATGAATTTGGATAAATGTGTTAGGGTTAAAACATAGACCCTTTGACAGATAGATCAAGAGGTTTAACTTTGAGAATGATGAAGGATTGCCTGCCATTTCTGAATAGATAACTGCCTTATTAGAATTTTTAGGCAGATTGTTTTAGTAGCATGCCAAAAGAAAAAAAAATAGTAATTGAGACCTGAGGAAGGAGACAAAAATTTGAATGCGCTAAAGAAAGAGAGAATGGAATGGTGGTGGTGATGGCGGGAGGGTAGTGGGTGAAATGAGGAAAGTATGGAGCAAAACTGCCTTGGAGAAGACATCCTGGGACCTCTGTGGTACCAGAGGACAGATTCTAAGTCTTCCTCCTCCTCCTCCCCCTTCCTTTATTTTTTGCCTAGTTCAGATCCCTTTTTTATCCAGATTGTACTTGAGGGTGGAAATTTTAGTAGTTTCTATTATAATAACTCTCAGTTTTGCCTTGGAAAATTTACCAAAATAGATTGAGTCTCTTTCCTTCTAAGAAAAAACAAAGACAACCTGAAATTTGCTGGAAAATGTTGCTTCTTGCATTTATGTGAATTTACATTCTATCTTTTAGAAAAAGGAAGCCTCGTTCAGTCTCTAGCACAAGAGCAATGGCACGGAGTGTTTGTGGGGGTGGAAGGTGCAGACTTGGGGTAGACACCCCTGTCACGTAGCCCAGCTGTCCTCTAGAGTTGCATTGAAGAAAAAGTGCTCCCAGATGCCTTCCTGTTTCTCTTCCTAAATTCAGGTGTTAGTAGGTGAAATCTGATCATTGGACTTTCTCTTTTTCTTTGTTATTTCTTGGTCTGTTTATTATTTTTTAGTGTTTATTATTTATCTTTCAGACAGAGCATGAACATGAGAGGGGCAGAGAGGGAGACACAGAATCTGAAACAAGCTCCAGCCTCTGAGCTGGCAGCATAGAGCTGGATGAAGGGCTTGAACCCATGAACCTTGAGATCATGACCTGAGCCCAAGTCCAGTGTTTAACCAACTGAACCACCCAGAGTTTTTTTTTTCTTTGTTATTTAAATGTGAATTTCTTTCTTTGATTACTAGAAATAATCGTTCCAGTCGTCATCTAGGGAGGAAAACAACACAGAAACTTTCCATAAAAACTTAATACTTTCCCACTAAATATGATAGATTTTTTAAATTCAAGCATTTTTAATTTCAAACCAAAGTCAGATATTTAATGAACTAAATTGGCTTACAGGTGCTTTCACCCCATAAGCATCCCATTTTTCTTGATAATGATAAGAGGTGGTGGAAGCTGTCATGGGGCTTGACTAACTAGAAACTATCGGTTGTGTGTTGGCTAAGTAAAAAGATTAATCTTTCCCTCAAGCTAATTTCTTATAATTAACCAAAATATCCAGCAGTGCCAAGAAAAATTAAGAATGTAAGTTAGTATTTTACAGTCTCCTTTGGAAAGGATAGCCCCACTCAGATGTCCCTAAAGTCGGACCATATTAAATGTAAGCAAATATTTTAACAATGCTGGAGTGTCACCCTTTCTTATAATATTTCATAGTGGCTTCTTTGGAGGCAAAACTGTTGAGAAGGTAGGCAGTAAACTGGAGGGAATTAGTAACAACTACAAAAGAAAGAGCCCCTTTATTTAGTGGGTTTATATTTCTCTCACAGTCTTTCTCACTCTTAATAGCTTAAGTTCAGGGGCTCCTGGGTGGCTTAGTTGGTTGAGTGTCCTACTCTTGATTTCAGCTCAGGTCATGATCCCAGAGTTGTGGGATGGAGCCCTGAATCAGGCTCTGCACTGAGAGTGGAGTCTGCTTGGAATTTTCTCTCTCCCTCTCTCTCTCTGCCCCTCCCCTGCTTGTGCTCACTCTCTATCTCCTAAAAAATAAAATAAAAATATAAAATAAAAACTAAATTAATAGCTTAAGTTCAACACATAGAGTATATCTCTCTGGAAAGAACCATCAGAGCAAGAAGGTAGCCACATTGCACTTCTGTAGTCTGTGGCTGACTATGGTGCTGTCAGCCCTCTCTGTCAGCAGCGAGATTTCAAGGAGTTGATGATCCTCAGAGAAATAGAGACAGAGTACTTTTCAAATTCATTCTGCTGTTCCCTTTCATTCTCTCTCTCTTCCTCTCTGTCTGTTACTTTCTCTCTCCCTTTTGCTGTCTCCCCTCCCCTGTGTAGGAAGGGAGAACTGGGGAGGGATTAAATTTTATTTAATACGGATTGTCTCAAACCACTCATAGGTTGGCTTATCAAACAGTCATGAAAAGGATTTCCAGAGAGAACATATCACTTTGGAATGTTCTAGGAAAAAAAATGAGTAATACTATATATTCAAAATCATCAGAATCATTTTTTCTCCACAAATATATACCCTTCCTTTACAAAGGGAAAATCATTGTTACTCAAGACTACTTCTATTCATACAAAAATCCCCTGATATTCTCCATGTTTTTCTGTATCCCAGGAAGGCTACTAACACTAAATGTTCAAATGATCAGCAGACATTGTTCAGAGATAATATCTGTGCCCATTTTTTCTTTTTTTTTTCTAAATGTTTATTTACTTGTGAGAGAGAGAGAGGCAGAGACAGAGCATGAGCAGGGGTGGAGCAGAGAGAGCCGAGACACAGAATCTGAAACAGGCTCTGAGGTTTCAGCACGGAGCTGAATGAGAGCCTTGAACTCATGAATCACAAGATCATGACCTGAGCCAAAGGCAAGACGCTTCACTGACTGAGCCACCCAGGTGGCCCCCCCCCCCCGCCATTTTTCTTATATTTTTAAGGTATATGTATTTTACAAAACAAGATACTAGTTTTCTCAATTTGTTTCATTCATTCATTTTTAGCTACTGAACAATTTTAATATTCTGATAGCAACTTAGCATTGACATGCTTTTCATAATACAATAGTGAAAATTACCTCTTGAGTTTCCTGAAACTGCCATTTATAAAAACTTTATCAATGCTTATTTTCTATGAGTGTTAAAGCTACCCCCACCCTATGCCTCATGGAGGGTTTTTATTTTTTTTTATTTTTTTAATGTTTTTATTTATTTCTAGGAGAGAGAGAGAGAGAGCAGCGGAGCAGGGGGGGTCAGAGAGAGAGGGAGTCACAGACTGAAACAGGCTCCAGGCTCTGAGCTGGCAGTCAGCACAGAGCCCGACGCGGGGCTCGAACCCACGAACCGCGAGATCATGACCTAAGCGAAAGTCAGATGCTTAACGGACTAAGCCACCCGGGCGCCCCTCACGGAGTGTTTTTAAACCAGAGTGGAAATCCAGGGCTTTCCGGGAAGTCCTTCAGTTTCTGACCACAGACCCCCCTGCAGTATTCCCATTATGCCTTTCAATTATGCCTTTCGGCCCTGGTAAATCCCTACCTGGTCAGGTGAACATTTGTTTTACTTTGTTTTTATTTTTAATTTTTTAAAATTTTTGAGAGAGACAGATAGCATAAGCAGGGGAGGGTCAGAGAGAGAGGGAGACACAGAATCCGAAGCAGGCTTCAGTCTCTGAGCTAGCTGTCAGCACAGATGCAGGGCTTGAACCCACAAACCATGAGATGATGACCTGAGCCGAAGTCAGACACTCAACCGACTAAGCCACCTAGCCGCCTCACATTTGTTTTACTTTGAAAGAATATAAATCCTCATAGTGTGGTTATTCATAAATGCCCATTACTTCACTGCTAGGATGTCCCTGATTAACAAGTGCAAATCATAATATCAGTGGGTTCAATAGCTAATGTTTCCAAAAAATAATCTCTTAAATCACAGATTTTTCGCACCTTCAGGAGGATTTATTTCCACCTTCATTATAAAATGCTTAAAGAAATCCCGGTAAATGCAACTCCATTGGAAAATGTTTGGTTGCCACTGACAAGATCTTATTGCCTATTTCTAGTCTTGTTCTTGCTATAAATGAGAATCAAAGTCATTGATAAATAGGGGAAAATAAGAATTAAGTCTTGATTTTAAAGGGCAGTAAGTGAGAATTGTTTTCTTTTGGTTTTTTTTTTCCATTAAAAATCATCAGTAGCTCTTCTGGAAACTGTGTAATTACTAAACTAAACCAAACTAATTTACTAAATTTAGTTTCATAAGTAATAGCAAGTTATTTAAATCCATTTAAATCCATGCTGTGTTTATTTGTAGTCATTGCCAATGAGAATGTGTGGTTGATTATTTTTCTCAAATGGATAAACTTTAATTTTAAAGACCCCTATCTGTAGCAGATACACAATATTGATAAATAAGCAGGCACTCCTATTTTTCTTTAAAAGCCTCCTGTAAACACAGATATGAAAAAATATCCTGGCAATATTTAGGTCAGTTTTCGTATTTATAAAAGTTAGATCTAATATCCAGATTGTACTCTTTTTCTCTTTGTCAGCTTTGACTGTGTGTGTCCTAAATCTTCTCAGCCTCTCTCCCCATTTTCTTCTGTCCCCTTACCTCATTCCCCAAATATTTTGGCCCATTGCCATCTGGGGACTCCTGAGTTATGTGTTTTGAAGTCAGGGTAGGACCTGTCTTATCTATCAACAGAAGACTTCTGGAGACAAGATAAGATTTGTTCTCTTCCCCTCCCCCCTTGCCTCCCATATCTGGGTGGGTTGCGTGTGTGTGGAGAATATGACTTGTATTTCAGCCAGCTTTGGAATAAGGTGACATATTAAGAGATATCGTCAAGGGCAAATCTTCTAGCACTGTGTTGTTCTCAGAATTCCACTTCAAGATTCCAGTTACTCATTCTGTCTTTTCCTCATTACAGTGAGAGGCAGGGAGGCTTCATGGCGGCCTGTGGCTCTTTATCATACAGCCTAAATTCTGGGCCTCTCTTCCTTCCCTGATCCTTCAGTATCTCTGGCAAGTCAGCTAATCAGGTGCTCTTAATGTGTTAAGAACTTTGAACAATTGTCTTTTACCTCTTGAAGACCCATGTAGGAAAGTTTGAAATGAATATTATTTGGTAGTTAAATAATGTGGCAGTCAGCATTGCACATATACTGATTCATAGACATGCAAGCCCCATATCTTCATATAACCTAAAATGTTCTAGCTCATTATTTTTCTTGCTTACTCAGAATTTTCTTTGCTGCTTGGACATATTTTATGAACATAATCCAAAAGGTGATTATAATGTTGCAGTGAACTAAATGTTCTATGTATGGCCCAATTTATAGTAGGGACATTCTTTTAAAAATCTGAGTTCACAGGTCCTGACTTTCTTATCCTATGAATACATAAGAAAACATCTTTTAAAAAAATAGTTTTTATTTATTTTTGAGAGAGAGAGAATCTGAAGCAGGTTCCAGGCTCTGAGCTGTCAGCACAGAGCCCTATAAGGGGGTTGAACTCATGCACCCTGTGATCATGACTTGAACCAAAGTCCAGCACTTCACTGATTGAGCCACCAGGCACCCCAAGAAAATGTCTTTTAAATTTATCAACAGCTATTAGTACTCAGAAAAATAGTTTTCAATTCTGGCTCAATCATCAGAAGCTTATGAACTCGGACAACAGACCTTCCCTTTCTGAGCCTTAATTTTCTCATCTATAAAATGAAATGATTATAGATCACTGATTATTTTCCAAATACCATTTCCGTGACACATGCTATGATAAGAATTATTTCAAAGCTCCATCAGCAGAATCTTAGCATTGAGTTTGACTATCCACACAGCCCTGCCATCAGCAGGATGTAAACATTTTTATCGATGAAAATATTTTTGTATTGAAAAGTACTGTGATTTAGTGGGAGATTATGATTTAGTTCAAATTCACCTATGTTTGAATCTTTACTTAGCTTCATGATCTAAGGGAAGTTCAACTTTGTGAGCTTTGATTTCATTATTTTCAGTAAAAATTGGAATAATAGTATGTTCAAAATTTTTGTGAAGGTTTAAAGTAGTAATCACATTATGCAGTATTATCTGCCACTCAATAAGTGTCCATATACTTCTTTGCTTTAGTAATATCCAATAAAATACATCCATAAGTACATGTGAATGATTGTGAAAAATTCAAGATTTCCCTCTTTGGTAAATAATACTCAGTTTGCACTGAAATTAAATAAACAGATAAAAAGGCAGTCTTAAACATGGCAAAAGAAATTATTATTTCTGTATACTAATAAAAATAATTTCATTATTAAACAAAACCACAAAACAAATCATATTTGGGACATTTCAAGCTAGTAAGAATTTTTATGGGTGACGAAAGATTAGTGCATCATCAAATAGTTTGAACGAATACCTCCTTAAAAGGTATTTTGTCATGACCATAAACTGAAGCTGAACCTTTTACTGATAATTTGTTTAAACCTTTTACTAAATAAGAAGATGTTACAGATGATAATAGACCATGAAATGATCAGTGTTACAGGCTTTTGTACTGATTGACTCTCAATCATAGGTCAAAAGTGGTTGGACATCTGTAATATACAGTCATATGAAAATAGAAAATGTGTTCTCTTCCAAACCACTCCAGAATCTTGTCTCACTCTGAAACAGTACTCTTCTGGCATCCACGATATGGCAGGCAATATCATATGATCTGGAATTCCAGTCTTTATTTTATTCTCCTTGCCTGATATTGTTACTTTTCACTTCCATATGTTTTGATGTCCAATTAGATGGACACTGGAAGTCAGGCACTATTTTGTTACCCTCTATCTCTTCCAGTATCTGATCACAAGCATGCATCAAATGAATTATGTTCTTTAGTGCCTGTTGGACCAGATGTTTCAATAGTGAATGTTCATTCCACACAGACTGCTTCATCTGTTACCTTATAGCGAGGTTTTATTCACAACCTTCAGCCTGATGATGTTCATTTTCCCAAACAGGAATGCCCCCCACCCTGAGAACAGGTTAAGACATTGCCATAAATGAGAATTGTTGCCACTCTGATAGGAGCAGTTTCAACAACTTGTACCTCCTTTGTTTGGACTATTAGACCAGAAGTGTTAATAGTTT
The DNA here is from genome assembly GCA_017311185.1 of Proteles cristata cristata. Classification (NCBI taxonomy): domain Eukaryota; kingdom Metazoa; phylum Chordata; class Mammalia; order Carnivora; family Hyaenidae; genus Proteles; species Proteles cristata. The sequence continues at coordinate 722,867 of JAESUZ010002627.1, forward strand.
TCAGGAATAAGTATCCCTCTGACTTCTTTGTTTCCTCATATAGAGGCTGAATATGCTTCTTTCTTTAAGATAATGTAGGGTGTTAATACTCACTTAACACCTTATGAGTCTCAAGTGAAATAACATTAGGTATGAAAGTATTCAACATGACTATTTACATGAGTGTTTTCTGGTAACAATATACATATTTTCCTAAGTATCAGACTAATAATTCAAACATATGAATCCGAAACTTACAAGATCATTATTAAAACTGAGATGTTATAAGTAGTGTAGATTTTTTTTCGGAGAGAGTATACTCAGCTATAAGGGGCAAACATGAATTCTCTTTACATGCTTAACACAATTTACCTAGGCAATAGATAACGACGGATGTTAAGATGAAGCCAAACATGAACATTAAGAATTATTCTGAATTTCAGTGGATTCTGAAAAGAAGAAAACACAAGGCTTGTAGAGAAAAAGTGAATGTGGGATATCCTACTCACCTAGATACAAGTTATTCATTCATTGCTGAGTGAAGAGGGAAAAAAATTTCTAGTAATTGTAATTAAAACTGCTTATTCTTTAATTCCTAAAAACTACCTCAAATTTTTCACCAATTCTTAAATTTTTAAAATGGAATCAATTTTGGTTGATTTCATATAGACTAAATAAGATTTCTAGCAGAATATGCGTTTACCTATTATTTTGTTTGTTTATAATCATGAAAGATTAAAAGTAAAAGAGAGCTCTAATGGTTGGGACAAATTAACCCTCACCCATACCTAATTTTTTTATTTGCAGATTACCATTAATATCACCATTAACTACCAGGATCAATAATTTATTTGTGAAGCATTTTAAAACCACCAGAAATTGTTATGTCATTTGAAGGCTTTATTAAGTTTATTGACAGTAGATTATTGTTAGGAAACATATTTCATTTTTGGATGCCTAGATTTATGACAGATTTAGTTACAAGGGAAATGAATTTGATGGATAACACAGGAGGCTTTGAGCTGCATGAAGAAAATATCACAATTTTTCATAATATTACTGTCTTACACTGAACTATCTGCTGCCTTCCTGCCCAAGGTTGAAGCAAATATTTTATTAGAAATCAAATCAATTTTAGACAATAAAAAGCCCATATTCTATCACTGAATAAAGTACAGGCTCCTCAAAGATCCTCTTTTAAACTAATAGAATGCATCAGTTTATGTATTATAATACAGCATCCAAGAATGATAAAGGATTCACCCTTCTTAACCTTGATCCTTTATATGAAGACTTTGATGCCAATGATGATCTGATATGGAAAATGCTTTGCTCTCTATGTCACTGAGGTTTTTGTTTTTCAAATGTTAACTCTCTCTCTCTCTCTCTCTCTTTTTTTTTGCCCAGCATAGAGACAAGATTTACATCTCTTACACTTATGAGTACCATTCACCTCTGTGGGCCCGGCTTAGTTCTATTTCTATAGCTGGGGCATGGACAGAGAGCTGTAGGGGAGAAGAGCCGAGAGGCATGTACAGAAGAAGAGGGGAGATAGATTGAGTCATTTTCTAGCTTGTTCTCACTTTCCTGAACATTTCTCCTTAGAAGAGGTTCATAAGACTTTCCAGCAAATACTCCCACCTACAACTTCCCTCTCACTGTCTGCTCACATCACTCCTTCACTTCCCTTTTCCTGGCAGGTCTGCTTCTGTTCTGGTATTTTCTCTCAGGAAAGTCTACAGTACCTCCTCACTGAGACGAGGCAGAACCCTGGTGCTGTTCAAACCTGACACCGTGGTTTGATTTGATTTTCCGATCAGAGCTATCATTGACACCCAGACTTCTAATTCTGGAATCCTCCTTAAATTAATTAGCAAAATAACTCCTAACCCTTTGCATAATCTTTATGACCTGCTCTACATTAAGCGGTAAGATGCCATCAAGGATGTCAGAATATTTGTTTGTTTGTTTGTTTTTCCCAGCTACTTTACTGACCTCACACACATTTAACAGTAAATTTTCTGTGCACCTGAGTGGCTCAGTCGGTTAAGCATCCGACTTCAGCTCAGGTCATGATCTCATGGTTTGTGGGTTCAAGCCCCATGTCTGTTTCAGATTCTGTGTCTCCCTCTCACTCTGACCTTCCCCTGCTCAAGCTGCTTCTCTCCCTCTCAGAAATAAATAAAAACATTTTAAAAATTAAAAAAAAAAACAGTAACTTTTTTATCTGCTCTTCACCTTCTGTCACTTCTTCTGTCTTTCACATCTACAGGGTAAGGTGAACACTTGAGTCTAGTTCTGATAGTACCTAGAACATTGCTGCCTTTACGCTTATCCAGACATCTCTTGCCTCTTGCTAGGATCACGAAGGGAGTTATGGAGGCCCCCTTTTTAGCTTTACTTTCGTCTCTGACTACTTCTACCTAAGAAGTCAAGCTGGACTTACACTGACCAGATAACTTGAATAAAAAGATTATGCCATTTATTTTATACAAACACATATTTGTATGTATGCATATATTTTCTAATCTCTATCTTCTTCCATCTAATCTATAATTTAGCTTTCTTTGCAATGGAAAAGGAAAAAAAATAATGATTTTATTTTAAACTATGCTTCATTTGGGGCACCTGGGTAACTTAGTTGGTTAAGCTTCTGACTTTGGCTCAGGTCATGATCTCATAGTTTGTGGGTTTGAGCCCCGCATCAGGCTCTGTGCTGACAGCTCAGAGTCTGGAGCCTGCTTCAGATTCTGGTGTGTCTCTCTCTGCCCCTCCCCCCTTTCAAAAATAAACAAACATTAAAAGAATTAAACTATGCTTAGTATGAACCGAAGTATGTTTCATGAATTTATTTGACAACGATGAAAATTAATCTTCAAGTCTATAAGGGACAGTGATAATTTGCTTTTTTTTAATGTTCTTAGTTATTTCTGAGAGACAGACAGCATGAACAGGGGAGGGGAGAGATACATGGAGACACAGAATCTGAAACAGGCTCCAGGCTCTGAGCTAGCTGTCAGCACAGAGCCCAATGTGGGGCTGAAACCCAGGAACCCTGAGATCATGACCTGAGCCCAAGTCATACACTCAACTGACTGAGCCACCCAGGCACCCCAGTGATAATTTATCTTAAAGTCAGTGCACAGACTACCATTTAACCTTGAAATCAGTTATGCTATTTGTTTTATAAAGAGCGAATTTAACTTATGGAAAGTCAAAAAAAAAAAAGCTCTATTTTCACTGATTGCCGTCGAAAATCCTCCTGAATCTAAATTTCCAAAAAAAAAAAAAAAAAAAAAAGGAAAGCAAACTTACTAGGATTAAACCTTTAAACAGATTATGTAACAGAAAACATTTCTGACTCAAAAAAATACTGCCATTTTACATTTGTGTGGTCATTGATAGTTTTATTTCTCATCCATTTTATTGCAAGCAGTGTAGGTGAGATTTCTTAACCCTTAAAAATAACTTATTTTTCTTTCTAAATGTATATATTTATTTATGCGACCTAGTCCAAATCAAGTGGCCATGATCAGTATGCATTTCTTGTAGAATGGAAACATAAGTGACATTTTGAAATATTTTAATTGGATGTTCAGAAGTGCTAGTGGATATGCCAAAGTGAGAATAAGATCTTGAAACTAATTAATGTGGCTTCATTTATCAAGAACACTGGAGCTGTTATAAATACTAATAATAGCATTGTAACAGTATATTTCCGTTTGTCTGTTGATATTCAGTGCTGTCATAGTGCCCCACATCACTGAGCCGAAGAAAATCTTTGTGTAGGTTTATAAAGCATTCCACTTGCTGTATAGTAAATGCATGAGACCATCTATACTAGGGCTTTCTACAGTAGCAAGTAATGATCTTACAGTAGTATCTATGGTGTTAGGATGACACACCTGAAGAATACGATTATGTTCATTGTTTATAGAGCTGAGGGTTAAGGGAATCAGTAAAACACACTTTAAGTTCAAATAAATTAATTAATAAAAATATATAAAATACAAAAAAAATTGCATGACTATTCTTTGAGGGCTCAGTGTGCAAAGGTTAGTTTTAATATAAAGTCTTGCGTTATAAATATAGGCTACAATGAAACAGAAAGTCTTCAAAATGGCGTTCTTGGATTCCCTCCTTTAAACATCTAGAAATCTTTGCCAGTGGAGTGTTTATCTGCTATTGCCATTGTGAAAACATATAAAAAGAGTTCTGGATTGGGAACTCTAGGCTTGGTCTTGAATCTTGCATTTCTTGCAAATGTATATAGAGCGTGATACATAGTGCCTATCATAGACTAGACTTTCATCCATCTCAGCCGATTATCCTTTGGCTTACTCAATTCTCATGTTGAAATAAACATAATTCCCGATTCTTGGAATTTGTACACCTGCGATTGAATCCAACTCTGCTGAGGATGTGTGACCCTGAGCAAAGCATCAGCCCTTTTGGCTTCAGTGTTCTAATTTGCAAAAGGAAAATTTGAGCTATCTAATCTTAAATAGTCCACTACTTTTCATCTAATTTTATTTCTTCTAGTCTGTGTAGTTTTAAAACAACAGCAAATCAATGGACTGACATCTTTCTATCCTGTAACAAATTACAATGGTTTTCAATGCAATATGTCATCATCCAAGGATGTGTTAATTATTGTGATCTTCTTAAACAAAAGCTTAGTCCTATGTGAGAATCATCTTGGAAAATTTCATACTTTCCACTGGGAATAATTAAAAGATTTGAGATGAGTATTTTTAATCTTTCTAAAAACAAAGAAAATTTAATTCACATATTGAGTTCTTTAAAAGTTGAATTTTCCCTTTTATTATTAATAATTTCTATTGAGTTGTAGACATCTAAGTTTCAGTTTTGTTTGGCCTGCAGTAGATTTCTCCTTGTGTTCCAAATGACAGCGACTGATTACATTAATATTCAGATCTCTGTCCTGTCTTCTCAAAAGGTCAATCTAGTCTTTTTTTTAAAAATTGTCTTCATATTTCTGAGAATAAAATTATTATTATTTTCCACAAAAATTGGTTGGCAGCTATGAGGGTCTTAGGTAAAGCAGACAAACAAAAAACCATTTCCACTTTAGATCATCAAATGATTTACTGTTTTACTGATATTGTAGCAAATCAAAACCTTTGAGAATGTATAGACAATCTTTGTTTCACATGACTCTTGCCAATAAACAAATTAAAACTTTATAACATCATTATGAAGAAATGGTTGAACAATGACAAAGATGATCTTTGAACAATTTGATTTTTATTATCTAAAATTTAAAATTATTAGAATGCACTTGAAAATATCTTTGTCTTTGGGCATAATATACCATACTGCTACATTATGATATTTTACACCTACATGGAAAATACAATTTCATAGGTTGTAGATTAGAGAGACTGTCTACTCAGTCCATTACTTTCTGATTTTTGTAATGGAAAAAGCTAATCAATGATGTTGACTATACTCCAAAATCTTCCTGTATTCCAGCTCACAGGGAAAAGTAAACAAACAAAAACAATAGCAACAATAACAAAATTTAATACAAGGATAAAAAGTCTTTCATCAAAAGCTGAGTGTAATACTCATTATTTTGCTTAGTTACTCATCTGTATATTATTCAATTAACTTATAGATCGCTTGAAAGTTAAAAATTAGAAGACAATAAACTCTATTTTGTCCCGTTTCCACTTGAAAATCCTTTCTTTCCCTTGTTTACTTATTTATGATATATGCCCTTTCTGTAAGGACACCTGGCTAGTACCTCAAATGTTTTGAAGTGTAGATGGCAAATTATCTTCATGAACCTTATTTAGAGCAATAAAATGTGGTGGATACTACTTATAGTCTCTCTGGGAAATTTTTGTCATTAGCCTTTCTCAATTACATTTCATAGTTTAAAAATCATGAGAATGGCTCATAAAATAGCATTTTGTTTCTTTTCCAATACACACATCAAATTAAAAGATAAAATAGATTTGAGTACATTTGATTATTTTATTTTTTAGAAATATCTCAAAGCAAAGTAGTACCACAGGGACATGTTTTGGTTTAAATAATAGAACATGAAACAATAAAATAAATAATCAGTGCATAGTTCTTTACTAATGACTTAGAGAATACTTGTCATATTAGGGCAATTTAGGAGAATGTGCCAGGGAAGAAAGAACATAAATCCTCCTAGATACATTAGGGAATATTTAATTTCTAGAGAAGACATTATATTGCAAGTGTTGGTCATTCACTAAGTCATTGTCAGGATGAGACTGAGCTAAAGCAAGAACGCAAATAATTTTAAAGACATATTTGCAGCTTTGAAAACATGTTATTCCTTGGAAAGCACTTAGACGTGGGTTGCACAAAAATACCCATTATTAAAAATGTGTTTCTACCAATTGGGCCATATGAATTGCCACATAAGAAAGGAGTATTAAAACATTAGTCATCGTGATAAGAAGATGGAAACTTCATGAAAATACCATGGGATAAAAGGAAGAATGTATATTTTTGAAATTACATTAATTTGGGATGTTTATGGCCACAGGTATATCAAAGCCACTATACTTCCTTACGTAGTGAAATGTTGAGAATAATTAGTCTCAGAATATCATGCTAGATAAAAAGACGTAGTAGATGATAGATAGATAGATAGATGATACATAGATAGATAGAATGATCACCTACTTATTCTGAATTATCACCTACATACTCTGATTTATAAATAGCTCTAAACACTATAGTCTGAATTAAACTTAAACAGAATTCTCAGAATATGAGAAACCCAACATTTTCCATATGCACTGTCATATTCCATTCTTTTTCTAATATTCATATTTCATTAGCATTTAGTACACAGGCCTTGGGATTTTTTGAAAGTATAAATATATTTAATTTTGATATTTGTGAACAATTTATTATTTAATTTACTGTCAAGGCCTACTTAATTTTGTTTGAGACCCTAAATTAACTGAAAGCCCACCTCTTTTACTTATGATATGCAAATATTTTACTTTGATGTTGTAGCAATACAAATTGAAGTTTGCAACATGAACCACTAATGCTAATTTGATTACTTCTGTATTAGTGTTGAGTGCTACAAAAAAGCAAAATCTTGTTTAACAAAATGAAACTGGGAATGGAAGAACTCTTTATCTGCAGGCCCTCTGCAATGATGGTAGTATTAATGCATGTACTTTAATGCTTGATGATTCTCATAGAAGCAATGAATGCGATCTTGAAGGCAAATAATTTAGAATTTTAGAAAACCAAACAACCTGATCTTGTTTTAAACTCGAGTTCATCAAAAAGTCCTCGCTTTACTGTTTAATAGCTCAGAGAGTTTGCATTTATTTAAAATATTTATTGCAGATGATTTGGACCATGATTTATTTTTAGCAGTAAATGTTTACCTAATATAGTGAAGGCAAGGTGCCTGAAATGTGAATTCAGTGCTTTTGGGGTAGAAGTGAATCAGGCTTTTTGAAAGAGAAAGAATCAACTGGGATTGATGGATTGATTGATTGATCTATTTATTTAATAAGGTTAAGGGGATTTCTAATGACTTGTCACGAAAAGGGTATATAAATATGTGGTCGCGATTCAGGCTAAGTATATTTAAGTATACCTAAAAACTGTTGAGAAATTATTTTCTCCCAGTTTCTAAAATAGGACTTGGAAATGATATCTCATCAAGTTGGAAAAAATATATGTACATTTTCTGCAGAATATCTGAGCACTGTAGCTGCAGTAATACGTGCCACCTGTCGTGTGCCTACAGAGTGCATGTTGCTTGTTTGTTTATCTGTGTCTGTACAGTGTCTGTCTGTAATGTGCATTATGCCTGAAAGTCTCTATGCTCATTAAGCTCTTACAGGTGCCGCACCTTTCCAAGGAACCGCAGGTACTAAAAGAATGGGCAGTACTTATACAGGTCAGGCACAGCGCATGCCTCAGCTCCAAGTTCTCCTCAGGCCTGGCCTCTGACAATGTTAATGAGTTAGATGTTCATGACCAAGTTAAGGAAGTAAAACAGAGGAGTATCTCATAATTGAATGAGGCCTATGTTACATATTCCCAACATATTACCAATCAACTTACAACAAATGATTCAATATAGAATGAGAGGAGAGAGATTGAAAGATATGGATCAATCATTACTTTAACCATCAAAAAATTTTTCCTTAAGATGTAGCTAGAGAAATATTTTAGAACGTACACACCTGCTTTTTGTGTGTGACTTTTTAAAAATATTCTCAATAGTAGTGTCTGTAGTATATGAAAATATAATGCAGGTATTAATTATACTGTAATGTTGATGGATAGAGATTAATAGGCTAACAGATCATTAATAAAAGTAATCACATTAAGGATTAAATATTGAACGTTATTTGGCTCATTCTGCTTATAATTAGAATAGGACTTTTATGTAATGTAGTCAATTAAATATGTGCGAGCATTAGATATTATTCCGCACTTGTGGAAATTCACAATTTGTATATCCAGGGAAGAAAACCGTATGTAGTGATAACCTCAAAGTAGCAGCATAATGTTTAAACACACACACACACACACACACACACACACACACACACACACGAAATTGTTCTCAACATAACAAATGTAATACCAGAGAATCTCTTCCAGAATACTATGGTTTTGGTATAAATATTCTTAACCTCCATGTGTAAAAGATAAAGAAAAGATTCTCACTTATTCTAACCAGTGCCTCTAAAAAAATAGTTTTCTTTTTTTTCAAATAGACACACGGTCTTTTTTTTGAAATCTTTTACAAATGTGTTTTTTATATGCTACACAACAATTTTAAAGAATTTAAGTCAAACACCTTGTGTAAAGCCCTATAAACAGATATTAAATAGACTTGAGCAAACTACTTGTAAATTCCAAAAGCTTGATTAGAACTGACAAATGTTATTATGATAACATGTAATTATCAAAATCATTAATGCAATTCAAAGTAATGATGCCGCAGATACTAGTCTTTATCACTGAAACTGTTTTCAACAGCTAGAAATGGGACAAAGAAAAACATGACCCTACTTCTGCTTAATGGGCTCACAATCTAAATTACCGTATTTCTCAAGCTCCCATTTTAGAAATGCAAATTATTTTATAAGTCATTTATAGAAATTGTTAAGTATAATGCCCTATATCCTTGTTTCATAATGGGTATAAAATAATTACCTAAAGTTCTTTACATATATAATGGAAATTTAAGCTGGGTGGAGTAAGGAAAGAAGGCATCCTATTTATCTCATCTGAAAAAGAGATTTTATAGATGTAAGTGCTCACTGCTTTGTTCATCTCTCCATCTTGTTCTCACCTCACACAATTACTTTCAGTTCAGATGCCATGCTTTTCTAAAAACTGTTTTGAAATTCTTCCTCTTCCCATGGAATCTGGAAGCACTCAAGTCACCAATGAAATGTGTGTCCTCAGTGAGGTCTCCTGAAATATGCTGTGTGCGAATGTAAAAAGAGCCCCAATCCCCACACCCGGGTCTTAATGTCAGTTCCTATTTTGTCAGCCTTCATCTTCATTTGAACAGACAACTCAGTGATTGGATCCTGTTAAAGATAATGTGAAAATCACAAACAGTTTATCTTCTTCTAAAGTGCATAGTTGTGAGAGGGGGAAGTGGGACAGAGATTGTACATAGGGGAGGGAGTTAGGGTAGAATATCCTTGATAAAAACATTATTTACTTAGTCCTTCATTCATTAGATTGGTGCTCAATGATTGAGGAAGTAATGCTTAAAAATTTCACTCTGTCTTAATTTAAGTCGAAATAGCCAAATTTGGCCAGTGGATGCCACACTAGTGTGGATTTAGATAACTCATGTTCTTACTTAATTTTAAAAGGCAAAGATTAAATGCTTTAAATTTAGTCAGTTTGAAACCAACCCCAAAGAATAAAACTGGTCATCATTCCATTGGAGATTCAGTGTGCCTTCTGCTGATTCCGGATGACTTATCTTGGCTTTTGTATTTTTAATCTCCTCCCTCAGAGAACATAACTAAAATACATTTTGCAAATTAAGATTATATCCATGTATATGTGTGTAATTATTTATATATATCAATATATATATATGTATATATGTGTGTTTGTATATGTATATACACACAATTTTTTTTATTAGGGAATTTTGATAAAAATATAAAAAGATTCTATTTGATATTAGCCATGAACTTGTCCTTAACATTTCTCTGGTGTGATGGTTGAAGCCATGGCTTTGGAGTCAAATCGTCATGGGACTGAATTCTAGGTCCTTTACCAGCTGAGTGAGCCTGGGCAAATAATTAAGCTTCTCAGGTCCTCCATTTTTTATATCACTAGAGATAATAATGCTTTATACATTGTAGAATGGTGGTGGAGATTAAATGAGCTAGTGATAGAAAGCATGGAGCATAGTGTCTATTTAGGAAATTTTAGCTGGTCTCATTCTAAATGCTACAAAAAGGGCCATATGATCACAACATGTCCTCAAAGGGAACTTTTTTTTTTGTATTTTGTTTTTGTTTTTTCAGGTGACTAAAAATGGATAATTCCTAACCCAGCTGAAAACCGTGCCAGTAGGTTTTAGCATTTCTGTCTCTGTCAGCTACACAAAGATATGAGGTGAACGTAAAGGCTGCCTCAGTATAACAACAATCTTACACAGTTTGGGGAAAATGATAGTATTTTCAAGGGTTTAGAGACTATCCCAAAGAAAGAGAAATAAATATACTACAATGATGCTTCCTCTTGAGCATCTGGTATTTATTTTTAATCATAAAACTGTTGAGCCATGTACCTGTTGGCTTTCAGATAGGACTGATGTCTTTATTATAGCCGAATGTAGGGAATGGTCCTTGTAACATGAGAGGAATTCAGTCTGTGGTCTTGTAAATCACATCAGCTGAAAGAGAAGTATGTGGAACAGAAAAAAGAAAAATGACTGGCACTAAAATACATGTAATACGTGCTTCATTTCCAGTCTTCAAACTACGATCATTAATGTCAATGCCCAATGAGGGCAATTGTCCCACTTTTTGTGAACAATTTCCAGACATCCAACTGCTACTCGGCTCCTAAGATATTCTCTTCAGCTCCTTTCAGCTGTATGTAAAGATGGAAGAGGTGAGGTATGTGCCAGCCTATGCCTCTCCTGACGCTATTTTCTACATTTCCCATGGATGGAAACTGTACTTGACATGTTTTTATGTAAATCTAAAAGATAAGGTGTAAAGCTATTTTAAAATCAGGTTATGATGTTTTGTCTTTCCAAAGTGAGTCATGGTGCCTGGTGAATTCAATGAATCTATAACCTACACTGAATTATAATATAGAGAGAAGGAACCATCAAATTGGCCAGATACCATGGAGACTGGTAATGATGATGAATGACATCATCCGTAAAATATAATATGTTGTTAATTGTAGGGAAAACCAGTTCCTACCACACCCATTAGACAATTGTCAAAAAAAACCCAGCATGCCCATATCTGGGGATCAGATACACTGTCTTAAGCTTTTGTTACAGCTTTACAAGAGAAACAAATTAAAGCCAGGTCAAGGGGAGGAAATGTAAACCAACATATGCAGGAATTTATTTTAACATTTTTTAGAGGGAAGAAAATGTTTTAAGAGTTTCGAAGAACACCCTCATTTAAAGGCTTTTGTCAAATAGTGAGGATACTAAAAAAAAATCTGAGGTTGGAATCTTTAGTCCATTGAGAGTTAAATACAAGATTGAGGTAAACTTTGAACAAAACAAAATTTTTAAAAATAGCTACAATGCCCACCAAATGTTTAGAAGAGGGTGCTTCTGTGTGGGTGTATGTTACAATTTATAACATCCCCAAAATATTTATGTATGGAAACTAGAAAAAGAAAATGCTAGGTTGTCAGCTATTTGGAAAGAATATAGACATAGGAAGTGAAAAAGATTGCATGGCCTATATGGTATTTTCAAATATCAGTAGAGTTATTTAAGATCCTGGTAGGGGGCACCTGGGTGGTTCTGTTGATTACCAGGCTCTTAATTTCTGCTCAGGTCATGATCTCATAGTCCTGAGGCTAAGCCCCACATGGGGCTCTGCACTGAGTGTGGAGCCTGCTTATGATTCTCTCTCTCTTCCTTTGCTCTTTCCCTCACTCGCACTTTCTCTCTCTTTCTCCCTCCAACATAAAAAATAAATAAAAACTAAAATTAAGTGCTGGTAGAAGTATCAACTCTATTTAGAAAAACAAGCATATTGAGGAAAATCCTAGTACCTATAAAACCCTCAGAAGGATTATTGATTCTCATAATGTATAATTACTATTTTTTTGCAGAATATCCATTTAAAACCTCACTAAGAATAAACTATGCATTGAGTCTTTATATAAATTATCCCAAGTTATAAGAATTGGAACCTGTAAGGACACCTGGATGGCTCAATCTGTTAAGCGTCCAACTTTGGCACAGGTCATGATCTCACGTTTTGTGAGTTCGAATCCCACGTGGGGCTCTGTGCTTACAGCTCAGAGCCTGGAGCCTGCTTCACATTCTGTGTCTCCCTCTCTTCCTGCCCGTCCCCTACTCACACTTGCTCTCTGTCTCTCAAAAATGAATAAATGTTCAAAAAAATATTTTTTTTTTTTATGTTTTATTTATTTCTAGGAGAGAGAGAGAGACAGCGTGAACAGGGGAGGGTCAGAGAGAAAGGGAGTCACAGACTGAAACAGGCTCCAGGCTCTGAGCTGGCAGTCAGCACAGAGCCCGACGCGGGGCTCGAACCCATGAACCACAAGATCATGACCTAAGCGAAAGTCGGACGCTTAACCGACTAAGCCACCCAGGCGCCCCCATGTTCAAAAAAATTTTAAAAAGAATTGGAACCTGTAGAATTTAGCTGGACACAGGAGAGGATCCTCTGAAGTACCTTTGTTTTCACCTGCAAGACTCTGGCTGTTTCACCTTCATATCTCTGAACAGACATAGTGACCTGTGATAGCTTTGTGGTAGCTATACTGTGAGAGGATTAAGTGGTCATTTAAGATTTGATGTAAAGAAGCAAGTTCATCTTATGTTAGTCTGTTTTGTGCTACAAAAGATATGATTTCTAACTTTTAAGAGTAAAAACAGACTAGGTAAACAGAAATTCAAATTGGAAAATATAAGTGATAAAAAAGAAATTGCACGAAACTCAAAGAGCAGCTTTCCAAAACGCTCCCCTGGATTCATGGAAGCTATGTAAATATCATAAATTTCTACTTAGTTTTTGAAATTAATTCATAGCTGGAGGTGGTCCTGTTAGCATTTTGTCAATGTCTTGAACAAAAGTCAAAGTGCACTCACTTTGAAGTGTCTAAAAAATCATTGTCTTTTATTAAAACAGATACATTAGTAAAATCACAGTTTTTAATTATGTTGATATATTCAAAACCATTAGCAAAATTGGGTTCAGAAAGCCGGAACATCTCAATGTATACATCTGTCCTGTCCGATAAAGCAGCTATCAGCCAAATTTGACAGTTGAGCAATTGATAATGTGGCTAGTTCAAACTCAGATGTGATGTATCACATACACTTCAGATTCAAAAGAACGTAATGCACATAAAAAGAATGTAAAATTTCTTGTTAATAATCCCATGATGATTACATATTGATATAATATAATGTATTATATACATTAGGTTGGATAAAATGCATTAGAATGAATGTTACTTGTTTTACGTTTTTAAATTTGCTACAAAGGAGTTTTAAATTATGTTTGTGGCTTCTATGTGTAATCTACGTTATATTTCCATTGGTCAACTTTGAGGAAGTGTTTATCTTTAAGCACAAAAGCTGTGACTTAAAGGTAAACAAGGAGGCAAGGTATGCGTGTGTATATTCAATTTCTTATTGTTACTTTAACAAATTTTACTACAAGCGTAATGGCTTAAAACAACACACATTTATTATTTTATAGTTCCTGGAGGTCAGAGCCCAAAGTGGATCTCACTTGGCTAAAATTGAAGTATCAACAAAGTTACATTCCTTTTAAACCCTAAGGTAGAATCGTTTTTCTTGCCTTTTGCTTCTGCGAGTGGCCGCTCCCCACATTCTTCTACCAATGGTCCCTTTCTCCATTTTCTAATACTTCTAAGTTTGCTGTCCTCCAATTATCTCTCTACCTCTTTCTTCCACTTCAAAAGACCTTATTATTACATTGGGTTCATCTGGATAAACCAGGAAAATCTTCCCATCTCAAAGCCAAGTAATCCTCCTCTTGCCATTAACCAGAAATGTTCACAGATTCCTAGAATTAGAGCCTAGAATTAGTGCAACAATTATTTTACCTACCACAGCGTGTATACACATATTTGTATTTAATGTAATATACAAATATATAAAAATGTGTCTACTAATCTATGTGTCTTTGTCCTCTCCATTTCACACACACACACACACACACACACACACACACACACACACACACACACAATACATGTATTTCTTTAGATTTCCCCTTTGTTTTCCCGTTGGTACTACACATTCTTATCGCTTAAGTCTCCTAAAAACTTCAGATAGTTTTCACCTCACCCAAATAGTCATAGTCAAAGGCCAGTGTGTGATAACACAGAAAAACTAAGCTTTCCATTTTAACTTGGTGGTTATAATGAGGGGAAAAAAACCCCTCAGAATTTGGAATAAATTTGGTAAATTAATAACTGACACAGCAACCATACAAAAGAGAAAGGAATGGAAATTCCAGTGGGCGACCACATTGCTTTCAGCATCAATAGAAAGTGTAGAACTCTCATGGCAAAGAAAAGGCTTTGAAACAAAACCCAATAAAGGAAAAAGGAAAGCAATTCTCTGCCTCTCCAAGAGACGATGTTAGCTCACGGCACCTGCTCAGGCCTTTTGAGATAACCTTGGGACACATGGCTGTTAGTTGAAGAACATCTCCAGAAGCTGGAGAAACACAGCGAAGATCAGGGGACACCTTTTCACCTTGTCAGATACTAGAAAAAAATTAGTCTTCAAGTATAGATGACGAGGCATTATTTTTCACCATTGCTTCTGTAATACTGGGCGATAACAAAGCCCAATTTTCAGTGATGAACATAGTTGTTAGCAGTTAGAATTTGGCTGTTTGTGGTTTTACACAAAACAAAGACTTTTTCAAAGGTTTTAAATTCATGATTTTAATGTAAACCCATCTCTTAAGATACACTCTGAATTGCAGTATTTAAATTATTTTCTTCTTTTTTTTTTCAGTAATGAACATCATTTAACTGGATTTAGCAAACTTTAATTTACCCTATCTATTGGACAAAGTTAAAATGGCTGCTAATTGCCACAAATGTATAACAATGAAATTAGTGAACCTTAAACATGATGATATAAACACATACTGGGCATTTTCTTTCTTCCTTTTCTTTCTTTCTTTTTTCTTTTCTTTCTTTTTTTTTCTTTTCAAACCAGAGCAATTAAAGGAGCAAGTTTTCAGAAACTTTAGTTTTGGAAAGCTTTATATTATTTCCATGTAGGTATTTTTTATTGGAAAATGTACTGGCTAAAGGTAGTTATAATAAAATTAAATGATTGAGGAAGGCAAATCAATGTATTTTATAATTCTTTATAACATGGCATTCTTTTTATCATTTTATAAATATTTTTACAGATTAATAGTGATATTAATGAGAAGTCATGATACAGAAGGAAATGCTTTTTGCTGTAAATTTAGTGCATAATAATTTCAATTCACCAATTATGGGTGAAAATTCCGTTAGGGAAAAGCTTCTGTTAAGTTTTAAAATGCATTTAGTAGAGCTTGAATGCTGACAAAAACTGAGGACTGGTGGATGTGGGGGGGAGGAGGGGTGGGCATGGAGGAGGGCACTTGTGGGGATGAGCACTGGGTGTTATGTGGAAACTAATTTGACAATAAACTATTTGTAAAAAAATAAATAAATAAATAAATAAATAAATAAATAAAATTATTTTAAAAATTGGAAAAAAAATGCATTTAGTAGAGAAGATGTGGGAGAATTTTTAACAGATTTAGAGTTCAGACTTCATCTATATTATAGAAAGTATAAATGTGGATGGTTGGAAATTTAAAATATTCACATATCAGGTAAAAATCTTAAAATTGAGGAAAAAGACCAAATCTTGAGGCATGGATCAAGATAAAATTTGTATATATTTAAACAGTGACTTGGGGCGCCTGGGTGGCTTAGTTGGCTAAGCTTCCGACTTTCGCTTAGGTCATGATCTCACGGTTCGTGGGTTCGAGCCCCGCGTTGGGCTCTGTGCTGACTGCCAGCTCAGAGCCTGGAACCTGTGACTCCTTCTCTCTCTGACCCTCTCCTGCTCACGCTGCCTCTCTCTCTCTCTCTCTCTCTCCTAGAAATAAATAAAAAACATTTAAAAATTTAAAAAAAAAAACAGTGACTTAAATTACACAAAAATAACCATCTATTGATTTAGATATTTGTGTCACAGAGACACATGCCTACACATGTTGTTTTCTAAAATCATGCAGATAATGTTGAACTCTTTCCTCGGTACAGTTCTGCATTAACACAGAGTGTTGGAGGTGATAATATATGCTGAATGATATATTTGTAATCAAGACATTTTTAAAGAACACTTAATAAAGGAGAGTCAGCAGGCCAAACAAATGGTTTGTTCTTTCTTCTTACTTTTCTTGAGTGATGGGAGGCAGAAGTAATCATAAAGTACCCAAAGATATTTAAAATTTATTTTTAGTGGAAGATTGGGCACATAAAAAAAAATAAAAAACCTGAAAGGACCAAAAGTAGTCATCAAACACAACAAAATGAGCAATTAAGTTGAGCTAGTACTAAGCACAATGGGAAATCAGAGTAGAGGATTAGGAACTTTGCAGGCGAGCCTGGATATATTCCCCAAAGAATATGACCTTTCAAATACACTTTCAAAGTTAAGTAAGGGTTGGCCAGGTTGAGAATAAGGTGAGTAATTTATGCAAGGGAAGCAGCCTAGACAAACAGAAGAGCATGGTAGATGGAAACTATAAAATGAAGATGATAATCTTGCCTTCTGGGCAGCAGCATACCATTAGAAAGCTTCAAGAGATGTAAGTTAGTTGGTTAACTTTATCAGATTTATGCTTTTGCTTACTAAAATTGTACAGGATAGACAGGAGATGGGGATGGGGAGGGTAATGATTGTTTTCTGTGGTTGTCAGGCCAAGACATGATGAGAGCATGATGTGATCGCCATGGACAGGGTATGAGAGAGTGCACTAGAAAAGTGCTTCTCAAAATGTGGGGCTCAGATCAGAATGGGCATGACCTGGCAACTTGCCAAAAATGCCAATTATCTGGCACCCCATCCTAGATCTATTGAATCTAAATTCTGACATTGGGTCCAGCGACCTATCTTTTTAGCTATAGTTGGTATACACAAAAATTGTACACATTCAGTGTATCCATCTTATTAAGCTTTGATGTATGTAAATACTTGTGATATCATCACCACAAACAAGATGCTAAACATATCTGTTGCATCCAGCAATCTGTGTTTTAACACGTTCCCCAGGGAATTTGAGGATTCCTAATATTTGAAGAATGCCTTAAAGGTGTATTTCCAGAGTTGAACCCCTAGAATTGAGGAATTGATTGGATTTGGGGATAAAGAAGAGGGAGGAATCAAGAAAACTAAACCTTCTATTATAGGCAACCAAATGGAAAGTGGTATCATTAAATGAGTTTGGATATATAGAGAGGAGAATTAGGCCAGGGCAAAATGGGTACTTCTGAAAATATTTAATTTGTAGGGAAGCTGTGGTTACCATATATATATATATATATATATATATACATACCTCTGGTCGAAGGTCAGAATTGATCCTGGTTAAACCAATTTGTGGTCTTTCATTGAATCAGAAGTTTGTTATTAATTTGTAGTTTTTGTCTACAAAGGATGGGGCTGGATAGGGGGGCTGGAGCACCATCAGAATGTGTGATGTAGAAGAAAGAGCCTTGGACCTGAGGTTAGAGGACCTGAACTATGGTTGTGATCTAGAACATCTATAACACTTCCTGGCTGTGAACACTAGTTGTGTTGCCTTTGGAAAGGCACTTAATTTCTCAGAGCTCTACATTTTTATTTGCTTTTTGTTTGTTTGTTTTTTGTGTTTGTTTTCATTTTTCTTCCCATCAGAACAATGAAAATATTGCCTGTCTTTCATAATTATTATAAAAATATAATGTGTACAAACACAGCACAGTGGCCGGCAATAACAGGCATTAAAATGGTAGATCTTTTCTTATCCCTGGCTCCTTGGTGATTACATACCATTTCCCTTGCTCAATTTCAAAAATTTAGCCAAGAGTTCATGAATTTAGAGGGAAAGGATGGAGGAGAGAGACAAACACTTTTTTAAGGTTATTCTCAAACCTGCACGGGAAATCAAGACCAGATAGTTACTTGGGAAATTTATTTGAATAGCGCATCCTTAATATAGCCTCACATAGTTAGTTTCCTAAAAAAAAAAAAAATCTTGAGCAATACATCTGAAAATATTTGCTAAGGGATTGCAGAAAAAAAATGGCTAAGGCTCTTTTGGACAGACATGAGACCAAAAGATGTATTACATTTCAAATATGAAATAGCAATGCACTGTAATGTTTTGCTATCAGCTACACCAATTAATGCAGATGATGCTAATTAAAAGTAAATTTAGAGAGTGATTAGGTTCTCTCACCATTGTTAGGGAGAATTGATTCTTCTATAGATCTAATATGTTAAAGTAAGAAGTTAATGATATATTGATGCATTTTAAAGCACCTAATTTAGATTATAATTCTGAGGAAAACATTTGCATTAATACTGAATATTAAAAGACAAACGTTTTCTCTTGGAAAAGGAATGGCACCATTTGCCTAACCCCAGAGCAATGCACATGTTGATGTTCCAAATAAATTATTGTGTATGGCTGTATAATCTCAATTTTAGTCTTATAAAACTTATAATACAAGAATTCGATTGCACATGTGCTCATTTATATAGCAGCATACAGCTGTGTGTGGCATAATAACTTTATTGAACAAAATTATGTGCTGTACAACTTGCCGCAAAAATTTCATGGTCCCATCTGGACTAACTTTGCAATGGAGAAGGCTGAAGTGGGCAAAGATTTTATGGAATTACAGAAGACAAGGGTAGATTTCTGCTGTCAATGTTAACACTTCGAAAATAAAGGTCAGAAGGTATTCAAGCTGGAGGAATGTGTTTTTCATACCGAAAAGAGACTCTCAATATAGAACAGAGGTACTTTCTATGAGGGTCCTCAAATATAAACAGATATCTAGTTCATATCTGAATGCACTGGCCTTCACTTACAGTGCCCCTAACATCTTGTATCTTAAACACAACTAAACAGTGGGGTTTTATATTTTACCAACACAGTCAGTGAAAATATCTATGATCCTGGAAGAAGTATTTTCTGAAGACTTCAACTTGGCTAGCATTATATAAGCCTTAACTATTCAATTTGTTTTTTGCAGGGGATAAAAGAAAGGCTAGAATAGGTATGGGGTTGATAAAATGGCAATATACAGCCATTCATTGCTTTCTTTCAATACTTTCCATCTTAGTTTCATTCCTTCCTGTCTTTCCTTTCTCTGTGCTGGCCTCTTTCCATCCTCCCAGACAAAACATGTGAGGGACCCCTGGGTGGCTGCATTGGTTAAGTGTCCAACTATGGCTCAGGTCATGATTTCGTCATTGTGAGTTCTAGCCCCAGGCTCTATGCTGACAGCTCAGAGCCTGGAGCCTGCTTGGAATTCTGTGTCTCCCTCTCTCTCTGCCTCTCCCCCACTCGTGCTCAGTCTCTCTCTTTCAAAAATAACTAAACATTATTTTTTTTAAACATGTGACACAAAATAAAAGAAATAGCACAAGGACCATCCACATAAAATCCAGTAAAATTGAATTTGGAACAAGAAGATAGTGTGTCATAAAAAGATGATTCTTCTTATATCCAGCAAAATGGTAACAAAAGGGAAGTGCTATTACTCTCTTCTGTCTTGACTACTCTTTATACTGTAATGGTAGATTTCAGGTATTTTGGAACCAATGTATACACACATCTACACACTTTTATGAAGAGGGTGGAACTTCAGAAAATAATTTGATGATAAAGCTAGGGGTGTGAGCAGTGGTAGTGTGGACAAAAGCACTTTGAAGGTAAAAATGTGTGTCTAATAATTATATAAACCTAATATAAACTACTATTTTCAAGGATTACAGTAAAGACAAGTTGACTCGATATAAAACCACTTATAAAAAAAAAAAAGCCTGTGGGTAAAAAAAAAAGAAGTCCATGAAATGTCCCACAGCTTTACTCATATGCTCTCATTAAAAAATATTAAGGGACACCTGGATGGCTCTGTCAGTTGAGTATCTGACTTTGGTTTCAGGTCAGGTCATGATCTCACAGTTCGTAGGTTTAAGTGCTGTGTAGGTCCCCATGCAGACAGCTTGGTGTTTACTCGGGATTCTCTCTCTCTCTGCCCCTCCCCTGCTCATGCATGCTCTCTGTCTCTCTTCCTTTCTCAAAATGAATAAATAAACCATAAAAATATTAAAATTAGGCAAAACCACATAATATATTTTTATCATAAAAATGAAATAAGACATTGGGGTGCCTGGGTGGCTCAGTCAGTGAAGCGTCCGACTTTCGCTTAGGTCATGATCTCGCGGTTTGTGGGTTCGAGCACCGCGTCGGGCTCTGTGCTGACTGCCAGCTCAGAGCCAGGAGCCTGTTTCAGTCTGTGACTCCCTCTCTCTCTGACCCTCCCCTGCTCACGCTGTCTCTCTCTCCTGGAAATAAATAAAACATTAAAAAAAAAAAACTATTAAAGCAAAGAAATAAGACAAATATTGTGTATTTCTAGATCTTTTCTTTAGGATATATTTTAAAGTTGGTTTAAATGTTAGTTTAATTTTTTCATAACAAAACATTTAACATATACTTGCACATACATAATTAGATTAATAAGAACTGTGTATGTGTATAAATATAATATATGTACAGTAAACCTTGGTTTATGAGCATAATTCATTGCAGAAACATGCTTATAATCCAAAGCACTTGTTGTCAAAGTGAACTTCAAGAACCATTGGCTCAGTTGTGATCATGTAACATTTGGTGTCTCATACTACTTGTTTTGCAAACATCAGTTATTTATCAATTAAAATTTATTAGAAATGATTGCTTATCTTGCAGAACAGTCACAGAATAAATTAATTGCAATCCAAGGTTTTACTTACATGCATATATACATACCTCATCACAATAGTCAATGTATAATTACACAATATATAATTAATATATATGTGTATTATGGTGCTTTCAATGAATCAGATCTCAAATTGTGATGTTTTTATGTATACAGATACTACTTGATGTGTTTGATATCATCATGCATATATATATGAATATAATTGTAATATATATGTATATATATTTCAAATATATTAGGGACTCACATTTCTATTCAATGAAACACAGCTGACACACACATTTACCAGTATGGATTTACGTTTTTAAAGGAGGTTAAAAAGCACTCCTACATCGTGAAATGAAGAAAGAGTGACTCTTCTGATTGTAGAGAAGTTGTTTCAAACAATACCTTTCGTTGGTATTTTTATTGTGTAGAATAGTTACAAACGTAAAGGGAAAAATCCAGTAATATGTTCATATTTGATGTTGGGAACAGAAATATTTACCCCTGCTTCTATTATCAACACAGTAATTATTTTCTTAACAAGTGTAATATTGAAATCTAATTAACCGATTGTAAACAACAGGAAAACAACAAAAGCATCATTTAGATTGTACTACTTAAAGTAATTACAAATTTCTAAAAAAAAATCAAGTATGCTGAGCCAATGTGATAGAATAAAGCTTCCTGTAATATACAGAGCAAGCTGCTTTGATATTATCAACAACCACAGCAAGCCACTTCTCCCCCACTCCTGAAAATTCTGTCCTTCTGGCTTTTTGGGACCTAACAGAATAACCAATATACTGATAAATGCACATTCTTTTAAAAATGTTAACTGATAAAGAAATAGGGTGCTCTTTATTTAATCTATACAGGCACAGAGAAAGACATGATTTGGGTCTAAATTTAATTCAGGGGGTATGTTGACCTCTCAGGAAAGAAAGATGATAAGCATCTAGGCATCCTGTACATTTCACCAACAATACACATTCACAGCATTCCAAATCAGACACATTGTTCCTACTAGAAACAAAGTACATGGTTTAACATCATGTAAAAGCCCAGAAATTTCACTGCCTCTTTGAAGGTGCTCCCATATAAATGTAGACCTGTTTTTTTTTTTTCAATAAATTGGTATAAATAAGCTTGCTTGAGTTATAAGCTTTATTTAGATGGGTCTCGAGGATAGAGGCCAAGATTTGCAATGATGTTAAAAAATATATTTTCTGAGGCATTACTTGAATAGAAATAGAGATATAGTCCAAGAAAACTAGAAAATACACTATTTAAGCCAATAACAAAATTTTATTAAAGTACAATACTCCTTTAAATGACACTATGTTCTGCTAATTAATGCAAATTTTACTGCAATTTTGGCATGAAATAATTATTCCTTGAGGTACTCTCAGCTCAACTTAATAGTAAAATCAAGGGGGAGAATGAGGCTTGTGTCTGTTATATTGATTCTGTCTATAGTTGTAGCCCCAAATATTTTGACATGTGCATTCTTGTAATATCTGGAGCTCTGTTCCATTTATATTCATAATTCTCCTACTGAGACCACAGTTTGTGCTGATGCCAGCCTGTGTCTCTCTCCTTGCAGTCACAAGAAAAGTAATTTATATATTTTAATTAGTCTAAACTTTAGCTCTGAGTAGATAACTTGATCTTAAACTATAACACTTCCATAGATAAATGCACCCTTTTAGAAGTAATAACTATTTTCACATTCATTCACATGTAACATTTTGGAAAGTCATAGTGATTCTAGAAGAAATAAATCATTCTTGCTTAAAGAGTCTTTTACATTACCTACCCAGTGTTTATGTGTGTTAAGCCTCTGAATCACCTCCCAACCTCCCTACCAGAAGCATACGTTCATTTAAATGTGTTACTTTTAGATTCATTCTTTGCAAACTTTCAACTGAAAGATTGTACTTATAAGGACAATGAACATCACAAAGTGAATCTTAAATAGATGTATCTGCCTCACTAAGAAACGTTTGTCTAGAGGAATAATGATACCTGAAAGAAGCTTCCACACTATAAATAAACATTTCATCACAAAAATTGCTACTGTTTTCTTTACAAATTGCAATTGATTTTTTTCATTCTCACCTTAATTTTTTTATTGCCCATAAACTATATTAAGCCAATTTTTCCACTTTAATTAGCATTAATTGAAATAGGATTCCTTTCCTTCCCTTCCCTTCCCTTCCCTTCCATCTTTCTTCCTTCCTTCCTTCCTTCCTTCCTTCCTTCCTTCCTTCCTTCCTTCCTTCCTTCCTTCTTTTCTTTCTTTCTTTCTTTCTTTCTTTCTTTCTTTCTTTCTTTCTTTCTTTCTTTCTTTCTTTCTTTCTTTCTTTTCTTTCTTCTTTCTTTTTACCTCATTATTCAGCATTAGTATTTTGGGTTGTGTAGGAAAAATAGTATCATTTTTTATTGCCCATAAACTATATTAAGCCATTTTTTTTACTTTAATTGACATTAAATGAAATGTTTCCTTCCCTTCCCTCTTTCTCTTTCTTTCCTTCTTCTCTCTCCCTCCCTCTCTCTCTTCTTTCTTTTTTCCTCCTTTCTTGTTAAGCACTAGCATTTTGGGTTGTTTAGGAAAAATAATACCATTCTCCCATTCTTCATTCAAGACCCAGAAAGGTGAATATACAAATCCTATTATGGTTTTGAATGAGAAGAGCTTCTTTTTTAACCTTAAAAGTTTACTTCAGAACTACAGAGTCCACATTTCCTACTATCTAACGGCCAAGGAAAATCTCTTCCATCGATTAAAAAAAAAATGGCACATTGTACACATTTAATTTCATTCTGTATGCAATTGGTGCTTATAGTCTATGTGCCGCATTATACTAAGTTTTATAATGTATAAATAAATAATAAATGACAAAACCCTGGCTTAAAACAAAAGGAGGCATATATCCATGTGATAGTTACTTCCCCATGTAAGGCAAAATATCCTTTTTTTTTTTTAACTGCACTATGAGGTATAGGCAATTAACGAGGAGTAAAATTAATAAGAATATTAAAAGTAATAGCAATATCTAATATTTGTGGAGCATTTACTATATAATAGGCTCTGTTGGATATACTCTCTACTAACTCAATATTTTTAGTAATCTTTCTGAGTTAAGAACTATCATTTCTATGTTAAAGATTAAAAAACAGAAGCACCAAGTGATTGAATAATTTTCCAGCGTCCTGCAGCTAAATGGCTGAAACAATAAAGATCAGACAGCCTAGCTTCAGAGCACCTGGGATTACCTGGTTGGTGTAAGGAGGGGTCAACTCGAAACACAAAAACAAGCAAAACAAAACAAAAATCTCTAAAATATTCACTGGTAACTTCATGTGTGAAATAGTAATTTGGGGAAGATTGGGCAGCCCCGATTTCTGAATTTGACTCCCATTTCAAAGAGTGTGTTTAATCATATTTGGCCTACAGATTGCGGGGTTTCTTGGCTTTGAGATGGTTTGTCTTGTTACAGTACTAATAAAGTTGCTCTGCTGAGGTTAGTTGTTTTATCTGTTGTTGAATTTGTTCTTAATGAGGAACTAAGTGTTGCTGGGGCTATTTATAATGGGAAGTTTTGGGAAGCTGGAAGCCACACTCTTTTGCATTTATTTGCTAAGAACCTCTCCGCAGTTACAGGGTTTAACACTCAAAGTGACTTGTAAGGACAGGAGAAGCAGGAAAGAAAGTGCCACAGGCAGAACCACTTTCCCTGGAGAGTGATGGCTGCTTTTCCGGAAATCCGTAAGGAAACTTCTTGCACGATTATATCTCTGCCTTGTCTTCAAGAAAAGATCTGCTTTGAAAAGCAAAGGAAAAAACAGGGTCAAAATAAGTTTTATATGTAAAAACAGTTAAGCTCGGGAAGCAATGATTATTAAGGACTTCCTCACTAGTAACACATTCTGTTAGGATATCAGAACAACATGATTTCAAAGACATAAGTTTTTCCTCACTATGTTTATTGTTTTGTTGAGAATCGGATGAAGAACTTTAACCATCTTACTAGTAGAAGCAGAAACAGACCCAATATATATATTCGTGTAAAATAAAACATCCAGCAGTGCCGCAGCACTGTTCAATGTGGTGAACACTAGCCCACATGCTGCTATTACTTTTGAATTAATTAAATACAATTAAACATTCATTTCCTCGGTCACTCTAGCCACCAATTTTGTAGCACACATTCATCACTGCAGAACATTCTATTGGATGTCTCTGGTATAGAGGAAAGGTGAGCAGGTCAAGTTGGAATCTAATTCCCCAGGCGCCAGTGAAGTTTCATCACTTACCAGCACTGTGACCTTGGTCAAATTCGTCTGAAGCCTCATTCTTCATCTGCAAAATGGTGACACCTATCTCATAGAGTTGTCACGAGAATTAAATGAGATGATGTGTACAATATGTAGGTGTCAATGTCTGGCACAAAAAAAAGGGCTTAATAAATGTTAGGTTATTATTATTAGCAACCAGTCATGGTTTTAGAGTCATTCAATTAAATATCATTAAGGTTGAGAAGGATCCATTGTGCACCTTAGGATTAAAATCAATAAGATAATAGACTCTTATGAAGTTTAGTGATAACACATTTCTCTTCCATTTATTCGTATATATTTTTTTTGCCCATTTTCAAAAGATACCTGAGGCTAACAAAGTTTTAAAAGACAAATACAACAGAACTCAATAACCTAATTTTAGAAAGAAAAAATTGTCCATGATGAGGATGGGATCATATGGAAGAGCATGGTTAATGGAAGCTATTGTAATTGAACAACAACAAACCCTAGCAGAGATTGCTGGGAGTAAAAGTGGGAAGGGGCAAAGAGAAAGAGAGAGAGAATCCCAAGCTGACTGCGCACTGTCAGCACAGAGCCTGATGCAGGGCTCGAACCCAAGAACCATGAAATCATGACCAGAGCTGAAGTCGGACACTTACAACCAACTGAGCCTTCCAGGTGCCCCTAATTTACTCTTCTTTAAAATTGAGATGAGATCCAATTAGATATAAGAATAGTTTCAAAGTTGCATTCGTGTACAAGGTAAATCTAACTTATTCGCCAGTAATAAAACCTTACGGAATTGGTAGAAAATGCCCAAGTACATATGGCTTTTTAGTAGCCGATTATTGTTTGCAGATCTGTTTTGAAAGAAGATATAATAAATAGGCCCAACTAATCATGTAGAGGAAAGCTACCAGAAATTAGCTTGGGAAATTCTGAAATGTGAGCTTAGAGGTCGGGCACTGAGAGAACACAATGGACACAGATTAGAAGTGGGTTCTGCTTGAATGCGATCACTATCTTTCCACTCTCCTCCGTTACAACATGAGAGACTTGGAAAATTGATTCCTCTCTCTGTGCCTCAATTTCCTGTCTGTGAAATGGAGTTAGTGTCTGTAACCAGCTCATGTACTTCTATGGTGGAAAAGTGAACTGGTGCCTATCAAACAGACAAGTTTCTGCTAGTGCAGAAACCACACATGCATTATTGGGTATCAGTGAAAGTACTGTATGGCTGACTGTGATTTTGGAGGGATCTCTTATTACCTCCCTTCTTTCATTTTCCTCCTGAAAATTTGGTGTAGAAGTAGCCTTGCCAATTGTCTGCATTGCAAAAATTATCACAGTATAAAGAATACATGATGAAATTCTAATATAAAATTTAAGAACTAAGCCCTGGTTTCATTTTCATATTTTTCCTAAAAATGTGATGCAATGTTTCAAGGGTTTGGATGCAGTTTCTAGAGCGTACAGTTTTACATGCCTTTGCTCTTTCTTGTTTCTCTGTTTCAATATGTGGGTACACTTTAAGATAATTGTCTAAAGAGTTTTTCAACTTCAGGGAATAAAGAAAAGAGCAAAAATATATGCTAATGGAGATTACTTACAGAAACCTGAGTAAATCTAGTAATTGCATGCCATCTGTGGTAAGGAAATTAAATAGTGCACTTAAAGTGATTCAATAATTAAATATGTATTTATTAAATCATTTGTAATAGCTTTAGTATATGACCCCAGGACCCAAAGGCAACCTCACCATGATTACCCTTGAAGCTTCTCTGAAAAGTGAATTACAGAATCAGTTTTCTTTTCTTTTACTGCCTCAACATGCTTTACCTTGAAACCTCACTGTAAAGGAAACTTTTCCCGTTATGACTTCGGCACACTGCTTCGTCTGCAGTGTGACACGGGTGGGTGTTATGGGGTGGGGGTGGAGGGAGAATGTCATGAGAAGTTGACAATAAACAGAAACAGCCAGAAAATTACCTGTGGGAGAGAGCAGATGAGGAGATATTACAACAGAAGGCAGACACTCCACACAGCAGCTGGAGAGCAGAAAGGGTGCATTAGTCAAATGAATTATAAAAAAAAAAATGAAATTACATTCCAGAGAGGTGTTAACATCTTCTTCACACCATTAGGGTTTTTTTCAGACACTGAGATATATTTATCCATTGGTTCTTTTGTTTTGTTTTGGTCAGTGTGTTATGCAAAGAAGGCGATCAAAATTTTCGCTTTTGGGGAATAATGTAAAACTCAAGTGATGAATTTAGGAAATGACCTCATGTTTCATAAGACACAGACGGATTTTAACTTGGTGAACTCAGATGACTTACTTTTAAAAGTCACATTCTCACAAATCATGTCCAAGTGTTTATTTTATAAATTCATAAATTAAACCTCAGGGTGCTTTTTCTTACAACGTAAGCTAAATTTCCAGGGCAATATGGTGAACATGAAAGTTGTACAGACTTTTAAATGAATGTTAGAGTTTCTTTTCCTTCCAGAGTTTCTCTTGTTAATTTACAGGGTTTTCTCTTAAAGAATAACAGCTATAAAATATCCTTTAAAGCTCCAGTTTAACCTATTTGCTCTATTTCCTACAACTGCATGGACAACGTTTCGTTACTATAACTCCTACACCCATGGATTGTCATGCTATTTTGTTCATCCTTCTCTTTATTTTCTACAGTTCAGTAATGTTTCTGTTAAGGGAAACCCTTTCAAAAAGTAATTTTAAAGAAAAAGTTTCCCTTAAGCTACCATGGTTCTTATTTCTTCTATTTTCAATGACAGCTGTTAACTTCTTTCCATCACATTCTCAAATTAAGAGAGTTATATAATTGTAGATAAGTCTCTCGACCATTCCATACTGTGCCACACTTTACATGCCAGCAAACAATATAATAATCATTTTGCACCTATGACACGGTTCAATCTTAGAGTTTTAGTGATCAAAATAAGGAGGTATTTTAGAAAATCAGTGACATACAGGTGAGAGACATTGTAAAGGAATCCAATTTTCTATACCATTACTTCTTGTAACCAAAATATAAAATAGCATGGCAGCACTCTCAACAATAGCCAAAATATGGAAAGAACCTAAGTGTCCATCAACTGATCAATGGATCAAAAAGATGTGGTTTATCTATATAATGGAATACTACATGGCAATGAGAAACAATGAAATCTGGCCATGTGTAGCAACATGGATGGACCTTGAGGGTGTTATGCTGAGCAAAATAAGTCAGGCAGAGAGGACAAATACCATATGTTTGCATGTATAGGTGGATTAGGAGGAGGTTAACGGAGGACACAGTGGGAGAAGAAGGGGAAAAATAGTTGGGGAGAGGGAGGGAGGCAAACCATGAGAGACTATTGAATGCTGAGAACAAACTGAGGGTTGATGGGTGTAGGGGAGAGGGTAAGTAGGGTGATGGGCATGGAGGAGGGCACTTGTGAGGATGAGCACTGGGTGTTTGTTATATGTAAACCAACTTGACAATAAACTATAAATTTTTTTTAAATATTAATTTAGGTCAAAATTCTCCATTCCAGAAGCCGCTGAGCAAATACAGATTGCAAAGGAAATGCACCAGACTAGAAGTCTAGAGAATTGGGTTCCAGTCCCATTAACTTTCTGGGTGACTTGTAGAAGTCATTTATTCAACCAGATTGTATGGGATATTAAGATCACCGGAAAGTCTGTTAAAATGAATTTGTCACTAAAAGTAAAAAAAAAAAAAAAAAAGAAAGACAAGATTTAAAATGGCAGATCATGGGACGCCTAGGTGACTAAGCATCTCACTCTTGATTTCAGCTCAGGTCATGATCATATAGTTTGTGTGTGTCAGTCCCTCATCAGGCTCTGCACTGACAGTGTGGAGCCTGCTTAGGATTCTTTCTCTCTCTTTCTCTCTGCTCCTATCCTGCGTGTTCTCACTCCTTCTATAAACTTTAAAATAAATAAATAAATAAATAAATAAATAAATAAATAAATAAATAAATAAATAAATAAATAAATAAATAAATAAAATGGTAGATCAACTTTACTTAAGCAATAAATGGTCCAACATACTATACTTTAACAAGACAACATTTCTCTTAGGCCATTTATTCCTCTTGCTTCCACTTTTCAATGATGGAAAACCTCATTCCAATTAGTAGAAACAGTGAAGCAGCTGTATGCAATGTCACTGGAGAACTATTTTTATTTTTGTCGAAATCAAGTAGCTGATTCAAATGAAGACTAAAGGTTCACAAGCACATGCACGCAAGTGCATGCATGTGCGCGCGCACACACACACACACACACACACACACACACACACACACACTACATTTTTGTAAGTATAAAGAAAATACAAATTCTGTACAAGCCCTGAAAGGAAAACGTAGCAGAAAATCACTATCGATGTGGTAGCGAGTTTGACAACTTCTAATTGAGCAAAATCTCAATCACTAAATTCAATATATTTTGAGGATTTGAGATTGTCACTGATTTAAATAAATTATATTATCATTGAGAACTGCTTTCCTATATCTATATATATTCATCATCTGTAACCTTGGGCTGCATAGCAAATATGTATTAGGATATTACCAGAAAATTTGTTTTGGTCTGACTTCCCTAACAACTAGCCATAAAGATGTTCTCTGAGCTTAAACAAAGCCCACCTTTAGTTTTGCCTGAAGTATACTGCTGCAGATGGTAAAAGCAGGGCTGAATAGTTGATATTCATTGACTGCTGAGGTAAAGATGAATTTCCTAGTAAAACTCCAGAGAGCAATTCTTAGGAGGTAAAACTTTTTTATTGACATAAGGCCACAGGTGAATATTTTTAGGAGCTTAGATAAAGCAAGCTTTGCCATTTTTGAATTATATGCTAGAAAGGAGGAGGGGGAAATGTGTTCCCTACTGAACCACAAGAATCTTTTGCCTGCAAAATTCAAAACGCCTTGTGGTATAAACCTCAAACTTGGAATATTGTCCTCCTTATTGTATTGAGAAAAATGTATTGAAAGCAAAAGCCATCCACATTCACATTTATGAAGCTGTGAGGGTTTTGAAATTCATGCCTGGATGAACACCATATAAGCATTTTTTCCTGACTTCTCAAATTGACATTTCTACAATGGCACTGTATTAAGCGTTAGAAACTTCAGGAAAATCACAGGTTCAAATGTAAAGAACATTTGTGCAAACCCCTTTTGTCCAGACCTAATGTTCGTTTGTTTTTTTTATATAATTTATTTGTTTGTGTTATGCTTTTGGTAAATCTTTATCCTTTTCTTCTCTGCTTTTTTAAAGTTAAAATAGGTAAATTAAATCAATGTTGTAATTAATGATTCCAACAGCTCTAAATCAATTGGAATATGTAAGGAATCCATTTGAACTTAACTTGATTATCCCTGCTGTCTGCTGCAGTGATTAGAAGTCAAAGGTACATTTTTAGAAGTGCTCTAAGAACTTGTGTTTTTATATTTAAAAACATATTTATATTTCACTAAATGTAAAGCAATATTCTTAAGTACTCTGGAAGAAAATTTGGCCATATCAGAACTTGTCTAATTTCATTCTTGTCTCATGCTTTAAATAGATGTAATAGTTTCAAAATAAGGCAGCTTAGAAGCAGATTTAATGACACTGTCATATACAGGAAAAATAAGGAAAATGGGGGCAAGATTAATTTGATAGTTTTGAGCCTCATTTTTCTCATCTGTATTTAGATAAGTGAAAAGCTTAGGATGATAATTCCAAACTTTAGAGGAATTTGGAAATAAATTTGTTATATGAACATGAGAGAAAATAAATGCCGATCTCCTTTCTATTTCCCTGATAAATATGTGGAAATATTTTTTTCCTTTATATCTATTTAGCTGAATTCTTTACTCTCCTGGGCCATATGAATATTAAGCCCATTATCTTTTTGTAGGTTCTTGCAAAATATATCATGTCTTTCTCTTAACCACTGTGGTCAAAATAAGTCAAGGTAAATAGCAGACAGTAGGTTCTATTGACCAGGGCAACCATAAGGTCACGGTTTTGAAGCAAGTGTGGAATATATTGATAGATTATTCATCAAGGACATAAGAAGATTAAAATGCATTAATCCATTTTGTAAGAATGTATTAAAAAACTGAGCTGTTATAAGAAATTGTATCAAATTACTTTTTCATTTAGTATGTCAGTTGAAATATGGACACTATTCTTGGAACTTGGTCTGTTTGTAAAATCCAACAGGGATCTTTTATTTCTGATATTTGGCACCTTTCCAAAACTTGAAAGTGTCTGGTGAAGTGTCTTGAATTACAAGCTAATAACTGATACTTTTAATAGAGTCCTAAGCTTTAGGACCTTTTTTCTCTCTCTGTCTTCTTTCCTCTCCTCTCCCTTCTGCTCAACAAAGATGTTTTCTAATGTTGGGTTACATTTTAAATCAATAACTCGACAGCAGATGGAGGTGGGAGCCATGGAATGGGAGTCACAGAGAAGACCAGGGCAGACTGGATTATTTGAAGTTTTAAAAAAATGAATAATCAGGCACAGTTTATTCAACTATCAACTTTAGAGTAATTAGCTATCAACTAACTACCACATTTCAAAATTATAAACATTGTTCACTTACCTAAAATCAATGCTTGAAACTATTCTAGTGAAGGCAATTTATAAATAATGTGTGGAAAAATGGAATATGTTTTCTAAAGTTTTGAAAGTAGTACTCCTCCTATATCATGATTTCTTGAGGTCCACCTTTCCAATACTGTCATTTAAATTAAAATAAAGAAATGTTATTTTTATTAAAGCATCTTTGCCCCTTAGTTAAGTATTTTAATAATATAAACATTTAATGAAAATAACCTATCATTTATTTATGCATGAAGTCAAGTAGCAAATGTTCAACCATCACCCAACAGCCTTGGTAGGAACTATAGTTTATAGTTAAACCTCAAAGTTTTTATTTGAAGTTTCAAAAAGTGGATTAAACTGGAGAACATAGTCTCTTGTTCTTTCTGTGAGATATATATGTGTGTATATACCACATATGCTGTATATACATATATATGCACGTATATACACATATACATATACACGTGAGATATATATGTGTGTATATACCACATATGCTATATATACATATATATGCACATATATACACATATACATATACATACATATACATAGACATGATATACATATCATGGTCTTTCACTGGGAAAAGAAACTAAAATATACACAGAAAGCTATTACAGCTTATTTGTCATATAAATTTCATGTGTTGATTACATGTTTAACTACCATGAGTATGTAGTAAGAGAAGACCGTATCATGCAGAAAAAAAGATTAAACAATTCTGGAATTTTAAAATTTACATACAGAATAAATGAGATTTTAAAAAAAATGTTCACGGGGCACCTGGGTGGCTCAGTCGGTTGATTGTCAGACTCTTGATTTCAGCTCAGGTCATGATCTCACAGTTACATGACTCTGAGCCCCGCGTCAGGGTCTGCGCTGACAGCTTGAGATTCTCCAGCTCTCCCTCTGCCTCTCCCCTGCTCTCACTCTCTGTCTCTCTCAAAATAAACAAACTTAAAAAAAATTAAAAAATTAAAATAAAAAATGTTCCTGCCACGTAAAATTTCATTCTGTTACATTGGCATTCGTGTTGCTTATGAACTCTTTTAAGCGGAACAAAATTTTTTCTGAGTCTTTCCAGTTTCAGCCATGATTTGCAACCAATTATTGCAGGAATCTAAACCAATACCTGTAGAGGAGTAATACAACAAAAAAAACTTATAAGAAATTCTAAAAAATGGCTCATTCAAATTATTATTTGGGGGATGGTATGTTTCTTTTCAGTGCTTAATAAAGTTTAAGTCCATCTGAAATCCTATTTGAGTCAGAAACTTGGGTTGTTGTAGAAAAAAAGAAGTGGTCTGTTTAAATTTTAGAGCAAATATCTAGCAGGGGAGTGGGGGAGAAACAGTAAGAAAATAAAAGAATAATAAGACATAATTACAAAAATGTTTGGATTGTTACAATTAAAGAGTAAAACACATATAGATAGATTGAATTTGTGAACATAAAAAAAGAGACATTTAATAGTGGTATATACTTGACTCTTGAGGTGCCTGGGTGTCTCAGTCAGTAAAGTTCAATGCTTGATTTTAGCTCAGGTCATGATCTCACAGTCAGTGAGATGGAGCCCCCACTGGGGTCCTCTCTGACAGCACAAAGCCTGCTTAGGATTTTCTCCCTCCCCCTCTCTCTGCTCCTCTCCTGCTCGCTCTCTCTCAAAACAAATATGCAAACTTTAAAAAATTAGTAGTATATACTTGACTTTTATTCAAGCTACCTGAAATCATTTCTGTACCAATTCCCAAAAAGGCTTATACCAATACACTTTGAATTTTTGTATTTCTATATCAAATCGATTTTAAGCAGCATGAACTATACCTAGTTAGATTATAGAGAGGAAAAAAATGGGAAAAATGAATAGTATACAAAAAGAGAAAAGAATAGAGATGGGGGGGAGGGAGGAGATACGGAGGCACCAGCTGATGGAAGCAGAAGGGAAGGGAAAGGAAGATATAACAACATATAACCCAGTTGAAGAATCACACATTTCTTTTGTGATTCCACATTCATTTTATCTTTAAAATTTTAGAGCCAAAATATTAAATGAGAATACATTTTTTCCTATCCCTTCCCCATGATGAATAGAAAGTTTGTAAAGTTTGAGATATGTAACAAATTCCAAAAAGATAGCCATATATTTTCTTTAAATGATCTTGCAGGAAAATGACCTGTTAGACAAAATTCATATATTATTTAGTTGGTGAGCAAATGTCACTATAAGGAAACTTTTCTGGCTGTGGTTCATTTTCCATCCTGTTACCATATTTTAACTTCCAACACAGGATTTATCCCTACCTGATTAATACTTGCTTATTTATGTGTTTTTTTTAAACATTTATTTATTTTTGTGAGACAAAGAGACATCACAAGTAGGGGAGAGATAGAGAGATAGAGGGAGACAGAGAATCCCCAGCAGGCTCCATGTTGTCAGCACAAAGTCTGATGTGGGGCTCGAACCCACTAACCCCAACATCATGAGATTAAACAAAGTCAGACACTCAACAGACTGAGCCACCCAGTTGCCCCTTGTGGTTTTCTTTATGTGCCCCACTGCTAACATGTAGGCAAATGAGAGGAGATAAATTGTCTTGCAGGACCTATTTAAGGCAATCAATATTTATGGAATAAATGAAAAAGATAAATACGTATTTTGAAATTTGACCCAGTTCCTTTCCAATGAAAATGTATTTTGCCATGTCATTGATGATGGTACCTTGGCACCACATGTGTACCTGAATACACACTGATGGCTGACTCCCAGATACGCACTGAGAAAGTTCTTTTGGGCATCCTGTCTGTTCCTTCTCATAATGACAATAGCCCTGCTTCGTGCCCTGTCTTCTAATGCCAGAAAATCAGAATGCATAAGCTCAGCACACGACCAGTTGCTTTATTGTACAAACAAATACAATCCAGCTATTCTGGATTCACATCTGCACTTTATGATGAGATGCCAAATCCATGACAGTTGTGTAATACAATCCTAGAGAAGTGTACTGTGAATACCCAGGTGATGATTTCCAATGTGTTTTATAGATTTTATTGACATAATAAGTGATCTGCCTGTCAAACAGAAACACATCGCGCAAACCATGCAATACTTTGTCCCTGTCAATCAAGAGTTGAATGGGAACACCTGGGTGGCTCAGTCCAATAAACATCCAACTTTGGCTCGGGTCATGATCTTGAAGTTCGTGGGTTCGAGCCCTGCATTGGGCTTTGTGCTGACAGCTCAGAGACTGGAGCCTGCTTCAGATTCTCTGTCGCCTTCTCTCTCTGCCCCTACCCTGCTTGTGCTTTGTCTCTCTCTGTCTCTCAAAAATAAATGTTAACAAAATAGAATTGCCATGAAAATACGTATATGACAACATATTTTTAAGCTTGACATAAAAAAATACTTGTGCCTCCGTGAAGACTCAGTACAAATTTCACCCTCTTCCATTAAGCCTTCTAAAACCTCACACTGCCCAAAAGCTGTCTCTCACCTCCCACATAAACCTTCGTCTATGTCTGCATTATATCACTGAACACATTCTTTTCTAATAAGGTAAAACTACTAATACATGGGATTTTGGTAAAACTAGCCTTCCCCTATTATCAATCCTTAAAAGTAGTGACAGTGCTTGTTTTATCATGGCTTTTCTGAAGCTACCCAGCATAATTCCTTATCCATAGGAGGATCTTTAGAAATAGTTAATAGAATTATGGTTCACATGTGTAAGAATAGACTTCAGTTAAGACATAAAACATCAAAATCTAATTTAATATATTTTATGATAAAATATATTAATTATGTGCATCTGTGCATTCATTAATTTTCCCAGATTAATTCTGTGGTGTGATTATGGTTACCAAAATACATAGTTTATGGCAACAGAAAGAATGGACCTGGGGTGGAGAGTGTTATATAATCCATTATATTTCGTGCAATTAAACTACTCAGGGCCAGCATTTCACCTGCCAATTCTAACCAATTATTACAAAAATGTAATGAAGTGGTTTTCAAATGTCCAAGGATATTAAAGTACCACCTAGTAGAGGCCAATGTTCAAGTTCTTCTTACAGTTTCAAGTTAATGTACAAAACATGTTTAAATTCCCAAATGGCCCATTGAAAATATATACTTGTATATCTGTAATTGGTAATGCAATATCTACGTATTCATGAATATTAAATTGCAAAGGTAATATGGTTTTTAAAACCACTTTATAGAGAGAGTGCTCTGAATAAGAAGTAGGTTTTGAAACATTCTTTTGGGTGTTTTATAATAATTCTTTTTAAAAACTGACTCTTGGTATTTTTACAAGCTTATGATTTACTATAGCAGCTTGCAAAACAAGTAGCTGAAAAGACAGATTTTGCTGATAGAACGCCACTATTGAATGAGGACCCTAGAGCAGGGGCCATCCTTTGACCTTACAGTTCAGCTATAATTGTGAATTGAACAACTCCAGGGTGTGCCACTTACATAGTCTACAGGTGCCCTCGGATCCATACAATGCAGTGGTTTCAGTATGAAATGAGCAACCATCATGAGTAGTATTATAATAAGGTGGGAGGATTTGTGGGGAAAATTATTATTTTGTGGTCCCTGTACAAAACTAAAAGTCTTGGAATCAAGGGGCACCTGAGTGGCTCAATTCATGATGTCACAATTGGTGGGTTCGAGCCCCATATCGGTATCTGTGCTGACAGCTCAGAGCCTGGAGCCTGCTTCAGATACTCTCTCTCTCTCTCTCTCTCTCTCTCTCTCTCCCCCTCCCCCATTTGTCTGCCCCTCCCCCACTGGTGCTCTATCTCTCAAAAATATGAATAAATGTTAAAAAATATTGGAATCTATATTTCGGATAATTCAGATGATAAAACTCTTAAATGAACTATCCCAATGCAGTGTCTCAATGCAAATAGTTGAGGATAAGGTTTGTTTTGTCGTATATGGAGACGTGTGTGTGTATGTGTGTGTGTGTGTGTGTTTTATATTCCTTTGATTTACAACATTGAGCTCTTCTATACCATACATAGCTTGTAGGTTTACTTAGTTAATATGAGAGCCCTCATAATAAAAGTAGCTAGAAATGTGGACATAGTTGTATAAGAGAGTAGGGCCAGCTGGTGAACGCACTGTAGAAGCTGCCAAGAAAAAAACTATTGTGCACCTACTCCTTCTAGGCATATTCTAGGTGTTGTTAGTCTCCAAAGTTCTACCTTTTGAATTCTATTTAACAGGAGAGATTATTTACGTGGCTAATGAAAAATTGAATTATCATAGTTATTATTTTTAAATCATTTAAATACATTCTGTGCATGGAATCGTAAGGGCTATAAATGTAAGCTCAATGCGGGCAGGGACCTTATTAGCTGTGTTGATACACATGTCCCATACATATGGGAACATGCAAACAGTTCCCAGGCCCTACTGCATAATGGGCATGAAAAATCACTCATTGATTGAGTGATTGTCCTGAATAGAAGAAATTAAGTAGGACATCTTTGGTTTTCTGGAGCTTATGGTATAAAGTTTCATTTAACAAATATGTATATGCAACACATATGTATATGGACACACATTGATTGAATGATTGATTGATTGACTCAATTAAACATCATGAAGGATGTCTATGGAATAAATATCACCTGACACCCTAGTGCGAACTCAGGTACACACACACACAAATGCATTTATCAAAATGCAACACTATACACATTACATCATCATCACCACCATCAATATCAAACAACAATTGTATAGAAATGTAGTATAATCTGTTAGATTAGTTGCTGTGGTAAAAACAATATAGAGCAGAAAAAATTAAAATAATAACTAGATCAAAGTGAGAAAAAATAAAAACACTTCTAGAGTCAAATTTACTTTGATTTTGTCCTTGAATGTAGGTTCAATGCTCATCTCTACATAAGAAACTTATAATGATGGCAGTACAAATGTGTAATTACTAATACCGGAGACTTTATTTCTTGCCCAAAATAACTACAATGATGTTTCTATGCAATAATGTTATAGCAATAAAACTTTTCATTTACCTGAGTAACTTAAAGCCAGTTTAGCTTTGTTTTAATTAGAAATTAGGCGGTTTTAATAATTCTCAGATTTGTAACATCAAAGCATGAAACTTTATTTTCTAAACCTGTGGCATTTATGAATATTTGGAAATCTTAATTAACTTGGTGAAAGGCTGGAAAAGAAGATTATCAGCATGTGGTGATTGACAGGATAATGAAAATTTTCTTCTGCAAAATTCTGATGTATTTAGCCTGACTTGGTTTCTTCTTGTATCATCCGTCATTTCAGTTTATTTTTAGTTCAGCTGAAATAATAAAAGGGAAACACTTGCCAATGTAATTTGTGGAAAAAAAAAAAAAGATTCTGCTTAGGAAACAAAGGTCACTGAACCTAGAAGAAATCACAAGTATAGGTGAACTACGTTTGTTCAAGATAACGTTTTTGATTCTGCTCAAAGTATTTTTTCTCTCTTATGACCAACATTTTCCCTAGTATCCTTTAGTGGCAGCCTCACTGTCATGCACCTGCCTCTATACCCTGACCCAACCTAGCATCTTTCAGTTCAGGGCCTAGAGATGGTATCTAGTCTTCTCTTCTGTTGCTTTGCAATCTTACAAATATAAAGGCAAAACCTTGAAACTGTGTCCATTGTATTCTGTATTTCTGTAAGATTTAGCTAGAGGTTTGGTAAGTTAAGTTTGTTTTGGTAGAATTAGAAATTTGCACTAATATGTAGAACTACCCAGGCCTCTTACGTGAGGGTTCTAGGACCACAGAGAACTTACAATGTCTCATGTACATTACCTGACACAATAGAGGCATTTGTTTTCTTACGGATTTTTTTTTTTTGCAAGTTGTCTCTTCATGGTTTTCTTATATGTCCTATCTAATTTACAAAAAGACAAGGATATATTTTGAGGCTAAAATAATCCATACACACACACACACAAACACACACACACACACCCCTCAGGAAATGTCCCAAATATATCTACAGTCTTGATTTTTCCCCTATATAACTAACAAAGGTGTAAATAAAGGTTTAGTATCCAGTTATGACAAAACTGAAGAGAAATAGGCACTTTCATTTATAGTTGCTAAAAATGTACAGCCTTTAATGAGCTGGTTCAAAAATATGTATCACAAGTAGATATGTGGGACTATTAACACAACATTTCAATCTGAATCATTTATCCTAAGACTAAGATAAGTCTTCAAGATGATATATATTGGTTTCTAGTCACTAGTAACTGAAAAATAAAAAGATATAGGAGATCATTATTAAATAAATCACAATATATCCACAAATGACATATATCTTAAATTTTTCTGGAATTGACATAAGAAAAAA
Organism: Proteles cristata cristata; assembly: GCA_017311185.1. NCBI lineage: Eukaryota > Metazoa > Chordata > Mammalia > Carnivora > Hyaenidae > Proteles > Proteles cristata. The sequence goes on from JAESUZ010002627.1 coordinate 762,425, forward strand.
TATTTTTAAAAACTTTATTTTAAGAAAGAGAATGCAGTGGGGGTAGGGGCAGAGAGAGAGGGAGAGAGAGAGTATCCCAAGCAGGCTGTATGCTGTCAGCAGAGAGTCTCACATGGGGCTTGATCCTTAGAATTGTGAGATCACGACCTGAGCCGATATCAAAAGCCCAGCACTTAACCACCTGAGCCACCCAGGTGCCCTGACATAAGACATTTTAAACAATTAAAAAAGTATGACTCGGGGTCTCCCTCTCTCCCTCTGCCTCCCCCCCCCACAAGTGCTCTCTCTCCCTTTCCCTAAAATCATAATAATAAAAAAAAGCATGACTAAGTTCATTTCATTAACTTAGTCAATAAAACTATTTATTGAATTCTGCTTTGTATAAGATAGCGTGTTCTGTGCCAGAGGATAAAATGAAGGCTTTTGCTCTTGTAGAATGCATAGTTATCTGAAAGGAACATGTATTTTACATACATACACACATACACACCACAAAGTAACTTAAAAATAAAGCTTTGTTGAATGCCTGCAAGAATAGCACCTGAAGTGCTGTTCTAGAAGCAGGGAGCTTGAGGTTCTGAGGAGACAAGGAAAGAAGACGGTGGATGTGTAGCAGGAAAGAAGACAAACTAGAGGGAGTTTCAGGAGAAATTCTGGAAGACTGTATGTAAATGTTAATGGTAGCTCTCTTTGGGGAGCTGTATTTCTGGTACTTTCCACTTCTAGTTTTAGTGGTGGTTGATGTTTCAGTAGGGAGAACAGATCGTATTTATTACCAGAAAGAAATTGTTCGTCTTGATAACAATTTGGTGAACGATATGTCATAACCTGTTACTACAATCAGAGATAACTGTAGTGTGGTGTTCGTTTACAAAGAAGAGAGGTAAATGTTACCTACACGTAAAAACTCTATAAACGGCCCCAGAGCCTCCTTGATACTGTGCATCCCGTGGACACAAACAAGAAGTAAGTTCATTTCTAATGTACATTTTTATTTCAACATGGGAATAACTGACCACATATCAGTATAAACAGTGACATTCCTCAGAAGGTCCAAACATATGTCAGAATGAACGGAATCTCTTGTTGCAGGTCTTCCCATTCTGGGACCACAAAGTCTATGGATAGTCAAGTAGCCTCTAAAGAGTTATGGGCAAATCAAGCTCCATTTCATAGTTTTCCCAGTAAACCTGGGAGGCACTGCAGTTGTTAAAGTCTCTCTCCTGTTGGGGCACCTGGGTGGCTCAGTCAGTTGAGCATCTGACTTCAGCTCAGGTCATGATCTCACGGTTCGTGTGTTTGAGCCCCGCTGTGGGCTCTGTGCTGACAGCTCAGAGCCTGGAGCCTGCTTGGGATTCTGTGTCTTCTTCTCCCTCTAATCCTCCCCTGCTCACACTGTATCTCTCTCTCGCTCTCTCTCTCAGAAATAAAAACGTTAGAAAAATTTAGAGTCTCTCTACTGCTCCCTTTCAAAACAAAGAAAACAATCAAAGGGCAGAGAAATACTTGAGGCTTGCAGAAGATGTGTGGAATCAGAAGCTAAATTCTTTGCTATGAAGTGGCACAAGTGAGGAGACCCTAGTAGTCTTGGTTTAGTAAATGAGCAGTAGAATTCTGTCAGCCTTAATACAAATGTAATCCAGGCCACATTACGATTGCTCACAGGCATGCTAACCATTTGTTTGGGTAATACACAGCTGTATATATTCCCACTGTGAAATCTATGTCCGACTAGGATTCACATTGATTTTTACCCACTGATAGTGTGCAAATATTCTCATCCAAATGGATTGTTTTATTTTCCTCCTCCTCCTTCCCCTATTTTCCGTTCTGAATGGTAAAATTCAAGGAAGATATTTGTGTTCTTTGAAAACATTAATTTTCTATGCTCCGTGGAAAAAGAAAAAAGCACTCATTAGAAAAGTATTCTGAGAAATGTAGGGAACAACAAATATTTCAAACATATTTCATCAAAGTGCACTGTTAAAACCAGGCTTGGAAAACCTTTAAAAAATTCTCCACATAAATTTGCCATTTTTGTCTGAAAAGTAATGGCATAAACAAGGAGTGTCCAATGGCATAAGGCCCAGAGAATTAGATGTCATAGCTTCTAATTCATTAAGACACTTCCAATTGTTTTCCTAAGTGGACTCATGCACCCTCCAGGGAAATGCATGACTCACAAACACTAGATCCATTACAGCTCAAACAAAAACCTGTAATTTCCCCAACCCCCTTTCAGACATTCTTCAGGGGAATTGTCTATAATTAAAATGGACTAGTAAAGAAATCCTAATCAAATAAAACGGAATGCTTTGGAAAAGCATTTCTGATGTTTTATTGGTCATCATAGGTTAACTGTTGTATTAAACAGCCCCAGAATTTAAGGATTTAACCCAATATAGATTGATTTTTTTCTTTATATAATAATTGCCGATGTTCTGGGAGTGGATTTCCTTTGTGTTTAGAGACCAAGGAACTACATTTTCCATGTAGTCCCCACCTCCTCTGAGAGCTTAGAGTCTTTTTTGTTCTTCAAGGAGATAAGAAAAGCAAAGAGAAGCAGCACCTACACTTTTGTTGTGAACAGGTCCGTTCCCGAAATGGCACACATCTCTAGGCCTCCCCTCTCGTTAGCCAATCAGCCATGTGCACATGTCTAATTTCAAGGGAGACATGGAGACATATCATCTAGTCTGGAGCCCTAGAAGAGGGGCAGGGGGAAAAAGGTTGGATGAGCATCTAACTAGTTGCTATCGCAGAAGAAAATTCTCTGAGAAAGTCCTTTACTGTCTTTAGGAAATAAAGAAACACAAAATAAAAACAAAACAACTTTGGGGGCACCCTGATGGCTCAGTGAGTTAAGCCTCAGGTTCTTGAATTCGGCTCAGGTCATAATCTCAGGATGTGTGGTTTTGAGCCCCGTAGCAGGCTGTGCACCGCGCCTTCTCTCTCTGCCCCTCCCCCTCTCAAAAGAGATAAAGAAACATTAAAAACATTTAAATAAGAAAACTATTTTAATTTTTAGTGAGATATATCTTTAGTTGTTTTACAATTTTGAAGTGCATGTGCCTTGAAATAGTAAACAAATTATTTTGTGTAACTGATGTTTTGGAAAGAATTCTTTTTATATAAAGATGTGAAATACGCAACACTTTCTTAGAATTACCTTTTATGAAGCCAGCATTTAAATTGGGAAAGCTTCTTAATAGTTAATAGTAATGAGTCTTTGATTTTCTGTAGCAACAGACTCTACTCAGAACTGGTAGTTTCAGGTGGCCTTTGGGTGTTTAGAATAATTTTTACAAATCTCATGTATTCCTCGTGGAAAATAACTCCTAGGATTACTGATAAAGGTATTCTTGCCACTACAGAGATTTTGTGATTTTACACAGTTGATGTCTGATTATTTCTAATGGTAGAGTACGTAATGACTTTGAAAATTCACACTATAAGCTCTAAAATTCCTAGTGTTTAGTTTTATTGTACATAATTTTGCTTACTGTATAATTAAATCTATTTAGGTAATGAACCAAAACATCTTCTGAAGCATGGAGGGAAAGTAGAAGAATACATTACGAATAATGCATGACTGAATATTTTGTATGTTTCTTATATGTTTATTTCATAAAAACACAGTCTTAGATCAAAGGTAGACCACCTAGCTGTTTAATGTGATTTCAACCTAGTTATTTAAACTATAGACTGATCTACAGCTTATCAGCTTGAGAACTAAGTGGAATTTTTAAGCTCCTCTGTTTGTAGGCTTAATATTTCCATACAGTCACTTGTAAATACTTAATTTATCTATATTTTGATGAGTATTGATTATAAACTGTTAGGCATAAGACATCGTGTTAAGCCTTGAGAGAAATACAATGTGGAATCAAACTTGGACCTTGCCTTTCAAAAAGCTTACATGTAGTAATAGAAATAATATAAGGAAGGTATAGTGCAAGGTAGATATGATGAATGTGATATGGAAAATGAAGATAACCAAACAGGATTTAGGAAGAAAGGGAAGGGGAAGATAAAGGAGAACTATTCAAGAGAAACTGTAAGCTTAAGGTAACAGGGAAATGGAGGTAACTTAATCAGGAAAATAATGTCAAACATCTTTGCTTAGAACAAGCTAGAATTTGTAAGGTAAAGCAAATACGAAACAGAAAGTGTTGGTGTTGGCAATGGACGTCGAAACAAGATTTGGGAAGTGTTAGTATGACACTTCTGAATTTAAGGAAGTTCTGGTCTCGGTGATGAGATCTAGGTCTAACAGGAGAGAGTGAACTGACCAGGCTAATGTGATTGGAAGCAGCACAGTCTGACTCTCATTATTTAGACTTGATTATTGGCAATGCCAGAATCACTATTTGTGTGGATGCTGGCCGTGGTTCAAAATGCTCTGAAGGTTGTGAAAACAGACTGTTGTACTCAGATGAGGCTCTTACATGTAGTATATGTTTCATTGTCCCTCTTTTTATCCTAACATCTAACCTTCCCACTTATAAGGGAACTGGCAAAAAGAATAACAGTTCAACAGTCAGACTAGGATCAGATTCCAGCTCTATCATAAATTAACAATATAGTTCAACATTTCTTTCTCTCAGCCCAAGATTACTCTTAAATAAAACTGAGGAGAATTCCTAATTTGCAGACCTATTGTTTGGAATAAGTCAAATATGCGTGTGTGCAGGAAAGAACCTAAAACAATATAAGCACAAAGGAGTTCTGGCATAATTATGCATTCTCTTGCTTGCCTGCTTTCACACAAGGATCCATTTTTTCCTTCCTCCCTTCCTTCATCATGCCTTCCTTATCTTTTTCTTACCTTCCCTCCTTCCCTCCTTCTTTCTTCTTCTTCTCCCTCTTCTTTTTCTTGAATTACAGAAGAATGGTTATGTATAAAATATATGCTACAGGATTTCTCTGCCTTAGATTACAGAAACAAAAGACTGTGAACCCAAAGCAAAGCTCTAGGAATCACATACGGGGTTTAGCAGGAGTCAGAGACAGAAACACTGCTTAGAGACATATGAAAGAGAGTTGTAAACCCGGCAAGGATAATGTCCTAGAAATCAAGGTCACAGAATGTAATGAGGCATGTTTTAAGAGAAGCCCTGTCAGTGACTTTGAAGACCTTGATGTCCATTTGGACAGAAGCCAGGATTGATGCTTGTCAGTAAGAAGAGCATTACAACTTGGAAATGATAATTTTTGCAGTGTGGAAGGGTGAAGAGAGTTCTGTGGTTTAGAGAAGATAAGCTGGAGAAATTTGAAATGGGCTGGAGAATTGTGGAAAGTAATATTTAAGGAGCATGCACTTTTTTGGTGGGGGGGGGAGAGCAACACTTCTACCCATGGAATGAAATATAATTTCCTTTAATGTTTGAAAAAAACTCTGCAAAGTAGATAGTTTCTATTATACTTTCCTTTTTTCCCATAGCATCAGTTTCTCCATCTGTTAAAAAAATAGGGTAATAATACCTACTTAACAGGATTATTGAAAAAAAAAAAAAACTCAGAGTCTTTTTTGCACAGGATATAATACAGTGCCTGAAACATATTAGGTGCTCCTCAATAAATTGTAACTTTTATAATTATTCTTATTATTTAAGAAATAAAATCCAAGGAGGATTTTATCATCCAAGATCATGACATCAATGAATATCAGAGTCAGTACCAGAATCCAAACCTGTCTGAGTAAAAAAATCTGTACCCTATCCATCTTATCACACTTAGTTTTTAATTTCTTGACTCTTTTTAAAGCATTTAGGTCCTGAAACTATATGCTATAGCAGTACTACTCAGAGAAAGAACATTTGTTTTTACTTACTTAATAATTATTAAGACAATTCTAATGGGGAGACACCTGGGTGGCTCAGTCAGATAAGGGTTTGACTTTTGGTTTCGGCTCAGGTCATGATCTCATGGTTTTGTGAGTTCGAGCCCTGCATCGGGCTCTGCTTGGGATTCTCTCCCCCTCTCTCTCTGCCCCTTCCCTGCTCTCCCTGTCTCTGTTTCTCTCAAATAAATGAATAAAATTTTTTAAAAAAGAAAATTCTAGTAGGTACTTTAACTTTCTGTGATTTTAAATCTTAAGTTATATAATAAATAATTTTGCTAAGACGTTCTTTATAATGCTGATAATATCTTATTCCTTTCAAGAGGGCAGCTTAATGGAATACACAATTCTGCATCATTTTTCTCTCAAGAGGTAACCAAGGAAAGGAAAAGATTAACATAAATATCACAGAAGTTTTCAGAGAAAATGCCTCACATATAGGACCCATTGTGTTTAACATCTTGCATAGCATCTGCCCTTAATTTTCAGCTATGAGAAGCTAAATGAAATTACTATAAGTGTACAAACAACATTAGGGAGTGACTAGTTTCTATGTATTTTTTAACTCCTTCTTTCCTAAGTAAATCAAGATACAGTTTCCCCATTTTGTAGATCATAAGCCCAGTGAATTTTAATTACAGTTGGATTTTGGAAGCTCAGTCTTTGTTTAATTTTAATTTGTTAACTTTTTATTTATTTGGGAGAGAGAAAGAATGCAAGCAAGGGAGGGGCAAAAAGAGAGGGAAACAGAGGAACCGAAGCAGACTCCATGGTGAGAGCAAAGAGCCCAATGCGAGGTTTGAAGTAACTAACCATCATATCATGATGTGAGTTGACATCAGAAGCTTAACTGACTGAGCCACCCAGTTGCCTATGGAAGTTCAGTCTTTTTAAAGTAAAACAATACACATTTCATGGAGCCCACTGAAAATACAAATATTACAAAAATCTTTTATCTGCTAAAGTCTTTGGGGGAAAATGCTAAAAGTTTCCAGGCCATACAAACCAAAGAAAGTAATGGTGTTTAACAGGTAAGTTACAGACAGTCTTAGACAACCACTTAGGAGGCATACATGTTTCTAGAGTTTCATACACGCATAGTAATCAGTATATACTAAGTGATTCATCAGTAATTCATAGTAATCAGTATATACTAAGCTCTGTTACGTGACACATGGTACGCTGCCATTACTGAAACTCTAAATAGCACTGAAGTTTCATTGACTGTACTGTACCCAAATATTTGCTAGCATTAGACGTGTATTAATGTCTCATTAACCTTCCACATTCTTTTCCCTTTTTGCCCCATCAAGGAGAAGATTATTCCTGAGTTTGCCCCAACAGTAGACATTTTATTTGAATTCTCATTCCACGTACAGTTTAACTCCCCTCTACTTTTGTACCAGTTGTACCTTTGATATATTTAAATTCAATCTTCATTTTGATGTGGAAGTGCAGGCACAAGAATTCCTGAGGCTATGATCTGAGAGACAACAGCCCGATCAGCAGCCAGAGAAGTTGAGATAACAGCAGTAGGCATACCAAAGTGAGCATGCTGTTAAGACACGTGTTCCTCGTTTTATGAACATATTATGGAGCTGACAGATGCTATGATAAATTTGTATAAAGACATTGTCTGCAGCATAATTTTTATGTATTCTCTTTAAAGCTGTAAGTGTATGTGTCTGTGAGCAAATATGTATTAGCATACGTGCCGTTCTGCCTGCCTCGTTTTCTTTCTTTGGGACACAACATTCTGCCACCTTGGCATCCCACAGAATTAAACCGTTTCTACACATTACTGATACTTGTAACACCTTATTTTCACCATGAAAATATGCTGCATTATTTGGCTTCCTATTTTGGGGGGAAGAGTAAAACACATATATGCACACATATGCACATGCACAAAAAACACACACACACATTGACACAAACCTGCCGGTCTGTGATCTCACTTCCTCGTCTGCTGTCACATGCCCACAACACTGAAAGAAATGCATTCAGTGATGCTCCAAAGCTGATTGGTTTGGGTTGCTTTGCAATTTGGTTAATTAATAAAAGTAATCTGCTTGATAGCCTTCTCACAAGAGCTTCAAATGGCTGAATATTAAATAAACGTGAGAGTAAGCAGCTGACATCTATTTCTAAGCTTTTTGAAAAGGCTGGCCTAATGTAATTATTGCAGGAGAATCCTCCCTTCAAGACGCAGGACCTTGCATGATTTGCCTTATGGACACCCAGCCCCAGCTTTGCGGACCATTAAGATACATTTATCTCTTCCAGATTCAGCTCCTAGTGCCTCTCTGCTAAGTCTTGACGTAACTAAATTAATCCCCCCAAGGACTCTTTAAATTGTCAGCTGAGGTTCCTTGGAGAATTCTCACAAATGGGCATTATGTTCTGAATGAAGAAAATTTTGCTTTGCACTTGATCAAACACCTTGGATGTTTGAGTGTTGAAATGCTATCCTACACTATACTGTATTCTTCGTTATTTTTTTTAAAAATTCCAACAAAAATTCCCTAGGTTTGTAACATTTACAGGTATGAATGTGTATATGTGTTCATTTATAAAAGGTAATATTCATATATATGTATATATATATGCACTCATTAAAATGTCTTATTAAGGTAAGCATGGCTCTGTTTGCAAGCTCCATTACTGTATGTAATATTTCACATTGTGACCAAACCTGCTTTGTATCAATCCTGATTATTCTTTATTGGTATTTCATCAACTTGATTCAATTTCACTGTAGAAATGCCTGAATTTCCTGTGGAAATTAAATTACCCAATTGAGTTTTAGGTACAGCAACTCTTTTTATATTTAGATGATTTATTAGTGGCCATGGTTATTTTATATATTTTATAACTTCTAATATTACTTTAATTTTTTCTTTAAAGTATAAAAGAAATACTCTAGAAAATATCCTTAGTCCAGGCAAATTATTTTTGTGTGATACTAACTTGGAGTAGCTTAACATAATGTCCACTAACATGATGAGTATATTAGGACATATAAAAATAATATGATATGTAGTGTTATATACAAGAATATCCTTATGAGTAAAAGGATTTTAATCTTTAAAAGCCCTGTTTATTTCTTTGTCCTGCCCATGCAGGACATCGCACTCAAATTTAATTATTTAAATGTGAAAAATCTCCTTTCTTAATTTTAAAATAATTTATTGTCAAGTTGGTTTTCATAGAACACCCAGTGCTCATCCCACAAATGAAAATCTTTTAAACAGAAGAGAGGAAGATGAATATTTCATTTCAAAATTACCCTAAATTTTGGATTAATAATAAAGTATTAACTAGCATTTTTAAATTTTAGCCTTATTTAAGCCAAAGTTCTTTATAATAAATAACACATGAGATGAATAACATTGAGAAATGTGCTAATCTTGCAAAAAAGAAGCAAAAGCTGCTTATTCTAGAATAATCTGAAGATTTGGGACATGTAATGGGTGTGGAAAAAATAGAAAAAATCCTTATGTCATAAAATATAACTACCCCAGTGATCAGAAGCAGCCCCAAACTGGCTGTGTGGCTTTGATTTATTTTGATAATTGACTCTGCCCAGAACAGCTAATTAAGCAAGTCTGCAGAAATGTTGTAATTTGGTACAGGTGGCAGTAATTTTCATAGATGATTACAAAATTTTATCTTCTACCCTCTGAAATGTAGCAAATATTAAATATATCTTTGATTTTGAAGGCCTGGCTAATTCATTTTGCTTTTAATCACTGGTGTTTTCATGACCAGGGAAAAACAACTCTACCCAAAGTAGAAGCATGCAAGTCTGTGTGTGTGTGTGTGTGTGTGTGTGTGTGTGTGTGTGTAAATGCTATGCCTATTTTAATTAATATGCTATTAACTAATCATAAAGTAAAAATGGTAGTCTTCTGAAGACAGTGTGTCTCAAATATGAAAACAGTATCAAAAATGTCCTAGATAACCATACATCTAGAGACATCTCCACAGATGGGAGCCAGTGGAATCTACAGCAAGGTCCTTTGATTGGGGTGGATCCTGAGTGGAGCCGTGTGTGCAAACATGATATCTGCAGGCATAACTGGGGTTCTTGTGGGGACGCTAATCTGGCATTATCGGGAGAACATTGCATCGGGGTGTAGTGTAGCAGGCCTTGGTTCCTAGCTCTAGCAAGGAAGTTTATAGAGAACTTTGAATTCAGATATATTGGGGTTTACACATTAGATCGGCAACTCTTACTTAATTTATATTATATTCCAGATGAAGTGGTTCAGAATTCCAACAAATCAATATAATGCTGGGATGGGGAACCTGGGCAAAATTTGGAAACTCCACGAAGACAGATAGGTCTGATATCAAAGAAGTACTAGACTGGGATTCAAGCAGAAGAACTTAGTCCCTCAGAGCCACATCTTGGTGTAGAGGCCAGACTTTGGTCTCCAAGTTGTCTGTGAGAATGAACAAAAAGAAACAAATGCTAATGCAAAAGTAGTTTCAAAGCAATCCAGTGCAAACAAAAGTACTATTATTGGAGGTGGGTTCTGCCAGCTCTTGAAAAAAATGCCTAGTTTTCTCTCTAATCATGAATGAATCAACTCTCCCAAAGAAGCCAAACTGAACTGCAAATTGTGAATTTAGTCCCCGTAGCTGCAACCATGAGGATAAACTGAGTCTGCCTTGGGCATGGTTATGGTGGGGTGAGGTGTGATTGCTGATTGCACTCACTTGTTATGTTAAAGCCCAGCTTTGTGCCATTATCTCAGCAATTCTTCACTGCACCTTCAAATTGCTTTGTCTTCCTTGAGGCCCACACCAGTAGCTAGAGAAGCGAGGAGCACTCATCCCTCACACCTGTCAATGCTAGTAGAGAGAGGGGGTGGCAGCATCCCTCTACCAGTTCACTCATTTTGTTTTTTAAAGACTTGTATAACCATTAATTTTGATTCAAAACCTCCTTCATTCTGTGTGTCTTCCCTTTTAGGCCTTATTTCAGCAATTACTTAGTGCTTAGTCCTAAAACATTATGCTTTCTCTCAAATAATCGACCAAGACATGTAGTTATTTGCTCTACTACATATAAACCAAAGTTCTGCCTTAAGAATCCTATCCAAACACTAACAAGACTTAGCCACAGACTCATAAAGAAAAAAAAAGAAGAGGAAAATAGGGGAAAAAAGTTGATATTTGCTATCCAAATTGTTTGTCTTCAGGCTGAGAGTCACGTTTCATTTTTTATTCATATATATATATATATATTTTTAATCACAAACAACATAACTTCATCTTATTTTAAATTGTTGGTGCTTAGAAAAGAACAACTGGAAAAAAAGACTATGGAAGTTTCAGTGAATTCCAATTACTTATGGCTTAGCAGCAGTAATTGAAAAGCTAATTTCTTTAGTAATGAACTTTATCTACAGAGAAAAAAGACAAGACCATTACTGAATTCAGCAGCAATGACTTACTTTCCAGTTTTAAGGAAAAAAAAAATAAGGGAATAGAATTTGTACCATTCTTCACATTGGCTAATATTAATCATGTTTTTCTTTTTTAAAATACGATTTTTTTAATTTTTGAGTGAGAGAGAGAGGATGAGGGGCTGAGAGCAAGGGAGACAGAGGATCCAAAGTGGCTTCTCGGCTGACAGCACCTAGCTCCAGGTGGGGCTTGATCTCAAGAACCATGAGATGACCTGAGCTGAGGTCAGACACTTACCGACTGAGCCACCTGGGTGCCCTGGTGGTGTTTAACTTTTTCAAAATCTGTAGTACCAACAATAGCATAAAGGCTCAGAAAATGTTAATGATAATACTTTTACTGCTATAGAATAAATGCTCAACAAATCCTGAGCAGGTAAGAGGTAGAAGGCATTGTTCCGAGAAAGCTTTCTTAGAGGTACCAAAGAAGAAAATGCATGATCTCAATATTTAACCAGATTTTGTTCTAATGATGTAGACAAGATTTGTACATAAGTACTTCTAAAAAAGGAAGAATGGTCTTGTTAAAAAAAAAGGTGCAAGCAGAAGGTAGTATAAGGAGGATGGAAAGATCGTATTTGATCTTGATCTAGAAGAATAATTAAGATTTAATCAAATGTGTACCAAGGGATTAAACAGTGATTCCTATTGGGGGTGGGGGGGAATTTTGATCCATATTCTCCCTTTCCGCAAGGGATATTTGGCAAAGTCTGGTTAAGTTGTTGGTGACAACTGACAAGGGGTGGGGGGTGCAAAATGCAACTGGCATTTAATGAATAGAGGTCAAGAATGCTAGTAAACATCCTGTAATTAACAAGACAGACACCCCCACCCCAACAACAAAGACATGTTAGGCCCAAATTCTCAATATCTCAAGGTTGAGCACCCTAGAAAAAAAAGAACATTCCAAATAGCAGGACTGGGATCTTTTGGAAATCACAAATGGTCTAGTTTGCCTGAGTTAAAAGACTCTGCCTATAGTGTTACATAAGTGAAGTCTGGAAAGCTAGTTTACTACCAGATGTAAACAAACTTGATGCCAGATTAAAACATTTCAATTTCTTAGTTGTTGGCCTTCAAATTCCACTAATGAAACTGTTTCATATCTGATAGAATACAAAATATATCTGCCATTATTTAACAATATTATTTCCCATATTCAGTAGGCTTCATTCTTTTGAAATATGTCTTCCTTTCTTTGTGTAAAGAATTAACAAGGCATTTGAAAACATGGTCAAATATCTCCTTGGAAAAATAGTATTATGTTCCAGTTTCCTTCAAAAATATTTACAAAGAAGAAGAGATTGTTTCCTCAGATACATACTAGAAGACTTTCATGATGTGGCATGGCTTTCTTCTACTAAGTATTTAATTATTTTTATGCCATTTTCATGATTATTTTAATTATACATAAGTGGCATATAGTATCTGTACAGGGCTAACTAGTTCTGTTGCTCAACCTCAAAAAGAATCAAGATAAAATATAGTTACTTGTTTCATTCTCAATTAAGGTTTTAAAAAGTTTTACTGTACCTACCTCAGTAAACTTATTTGTCTATGAGTATCTGTATGTGTCAAGTTAAGATAAACAACCTCTGAAGATCAGAGAAACTTTTTATCAGATGTACACTCTTCTTAAAAGGTTTGCCTTCTCATTCTAGAATTATGCATGTTCATATTATACATAATATAATATTATATATCTAGAGAGTTCTCAAATGGCCCATATTCTCTTTCAAAAAGCAAATGAACTTTTGTCAACATAGAATATGATTGAATTTAGGAAATAATACATCTCTCATTTTAAATATTAGATCTTTACATGTATTGTTAAATCAAAATAAATTATTTTAAAACTAAAATTTAAATGTTGAATCTTTTTATGAGATAGAAAGATCTTTTTCTATAAAATGTTTAATCTTAGAATCTATTTAACAGACAGTAATAGATAACAAATAGATTTTAGGTGATGACTGCTTCCTTGTCAACAAGGTTGTGCCTTTTTTGATATTTATTTGCATAATAGTGTTTATTATTTTCCTTTGAAATTCCTCTATCTTATCTTCTCTTGAAGGCTATCTTTGGATAGGAAACATGGTTAATTCAATGCCTTGTGTGTTGTTAGGCATTCAGAAAATGTTTACAGAATAAGTGATTTTGAAGCAATATTATCTGTTCTTTTTCAAAAGGCAGTTTTCCAAAAAATGCAAGTAAACATTCAATGCAAAATAACAATGATATTTAAGTTTAAACTTCCTCTTATTTATTTATTTTCATGTGATGCTATGTAAAGCCGATAAAAAGGTGTTTGTATGAATCCATTGGTGATGGGCCCCACAGGTGATAACTCAAATAGCAGACATCATTACTACATCTCTCAGACTGTGTGCAGCAACCTAATAATACATTGCTTAGAGATACGACATGTCTTTTACAACAGTGCTGAGAAAGAAATACTAAGATTGGAGAATCTTTACCCTGATAATAAGAGTAGTATCTCAGTATGTTTTATTTTAAAATAGAAATATATGGGGCATCCAGGTGGCTGTCTTTTAAGCAGCTGACTCTTGATCTCTGCTCAGGTCAGGATCTCATGGTTCGTGAGTTCAAGCCCCGCATTGGGCTCTGAGGTGACAGCATGAGTTCTTCTTGAGAATCTGTCTCCTCCTCTCTCTCCTCCTCCCTCACATGCACATGTACTCTCTGTCTGTCTGTCTCTCCCTTTATCAAAATAAATAAACTTAAAAATAGAATGATAGTAAAAAAAAATAAAAGGAGCATGGTGTGGGGATACATTGCAGAAAGGATTATTTTTGCCACAAAATGTGCTTCTGTGTGCTACCTCCAATTTCATGAAGTTTCACAGATGGAATCTACATCTGTTTCAAAAACTCAAGGGGTGCCTGGGTGGCTCAGTTGGTTAAGCGTCCGACTTCAGCTCAGGACATGATCTTCCAATCAGTGGCTTTGAGCCCCTTGTCGGTCTCTGTGCTGACAGCTCAGAGCCTGGAGCCTGTTTCAGATCCCATGTCTCCCCTTCTCTGTGCCCCTCCCCTACTCATGTTCTCTTTCTGTTTCTCAATAATAAGTAAATGTTTAAAAATTTTAAAAAACAACAAAAACTCAGTACAAGATATTAAACTCTCTACGGTTCTTTTGATTAGCATATTGCCCGTTATGTGCATCATCAGTGTAGCAATTACAGGCATTAATGTCCGCCTTTTATGTTTTTACATGTTTTTATCCAATCCTTTGTTCTCATTGCCTACGCTTTCTAAAGCTCTCACCTCCTCTTTTACATTCCCTCTCCTCTTCTGTGTCAGCTTTTCTATAGCTCTGTTTCTTTCATTTTAAAGGTTGATCCCATCCAGCAAAAACTCAACTATCTTGCCCTGATCAACTCCATCCTGATCAATTTCTCTGTCTTCAAAGTCTGACTTTAAGTCTCTGTTCTACTTCAGTTGGGTTTTCAAGTCTTCCTCTTAGAAGCCTAATGAATGTACTTTCCTTTGTTTGTCAATGACATCTTTACAGTTTAAGGGGATATTCCTTTCTTTTTAATCAGTGGCCCCAATTTACCACTGCCCCAATTTACCATAGTGCTCTGTTGCCTTCCCTTCTCCTATCCCTTCCCCGACTCCACACCAAGTTGGACCTGGACTTCAAAGGCACTTCATTAAAATGCTTCTCTTCACAGAAAATTACCTCCCCTCATAATCAACTTCAGGGACTCAACAAAGTTGCTTAATTAAAAAGGGAAATAATTACTCACCATTAGTAATATATGTTAACAGCAATTATGATGTAAATGACAATTGTGTGCATTAAAACATTTAGGTATTTGACTTTCACCTTTGATTCTAAATATCAGCATGAGGGATGATGCCTATTTTAAAAACACATTTTTTAGAATGAGGACCACCAGAGCCTTGCTGCTCAATGCCTTTTCAGAAATTCAGAGACACATCTGAATTGAGAAATTGCCATTATCTAAGTCTCATTTACCTACTGGTAATGCTATTCGGGAACTTTTTTAGGGTTGTAAAAATCTATCGTCATTTCCCTGCCCATTGCTTCCACATTCATTCTGTAATCTTGCCATCTGTTTCACTGAAATGGCAGACCCACAGGGCAGGGAGCCTATCTTATCTGTGCAGTGCTGTATGGAAGTGTGAATTCTCTGTCAGCATTTAAAAAATAATAGAACTTCAAATAGGGTTGATTTAAGCCTCCCTAGTCAGCATTTAGTCTTAGTGACATGAATCACTCTTTCAAATGGTAATTTGCACCTGTTACCTTCAGCCACAGGTTGAAAAATGCTTATACCTTAATTAATTACACCCTGGCAATGTGGGAGATTGCATCCTCCACTCAGGCAGGGAGACCGGGGCGTAGAGAATCAACAGCTTTTCTGATATTTCAAAGCAGATACTTGGAGAAGGATATTAGAATTCAAGTCACTTTTCCTTAAGTGATCGATGAGGTTCTTTAGGAATCCGTGTCTCTTGTGGCAGAAAACATAGTGATGGCATCCCTTCCAGTAAGAGATGTGCTTGTCCTTAGCTTTTTCTGTAGCATCAATTCAATGTGACCTCAGAGAACATCTACGCTTCTTAATAACACCTTCCCTCTCCGTTTCAGCAGTGGCTGATGTCATCCACAGAGGAAAAGAGCAGGTGGCATGCAAATCACTTGTAGGTAAGCCTGGCATTAGAATATAATTCTCCAGATGATGATGCTTCCATGATATTAATCTACTACTAACCGACACGTATCTGACATCAGATAATCATTTAATAGAGGAAAATGGGAGGCAGTTTATTATTTTAAAATGTATCTTCTTTAAAGTTCCTTGAGGTTGTGGAAGGATAATGATTTTAAAATGCTTGTGTGTAACTGTTTTGGACATATTTAATAAAATGTTTATGATAATGGGAAGTATTTCTTTGGCATACCTACATAAACATTGTAAATGGACTTTCACCTTAGATTTTTTATCATGTTAGGGAAAATGCTGTCTGGATTCATATGCTTTTCATTCCTTGAATTTGAACAAAACCTTAGGAAGTACTAAGTAGGCAATTTATGAGGTATTACAAATGCCTTTTGCATCAATATGTGCAGTGTGTTATTATTGTTTTAATTTAAAAAATTGCCTTATCAGAATTTCCCTCCATACTATTTGGTCTTTTGTCACTTAACATGGCAGCTGAGAAATCATAGTACTTAAAGTGTAACAATAATAATAGATTCCATCTCCAAAGACTTTGAAACTAATATTTTAATATATATTAAATTTGTTAAATTACAAAGAAGAAAATTGAGTTAGGGAGCAAACCATGTAATACTCAGTCTTTCATTAAAAAATTTCTCCATAATGAATGACGTGCAAAACACTCTACTGCAGTAGCATTCTAAATTAAACCTTTAAAATTCCATATATGGAGCGCCTGGGTGGCTCAGTCTGTTAAGCATCTGACTTTGGCTCAGGTCATGATCTTCTGCTTGTAGGTTCAAGCCCTGTGTCTGGCTCTGTGCTGACAGCTCAGATCCTGGAACCTGCTTCAGATTCTGTGTCTCCCTCCCTCTCTCTCTGTCTCTGCCCCTCCCCTGCTTCCTCTGTCTCTCTCTAAAATATAAACATTAAAAAGTAAAAAAAAATTACCGTACTTGTGACCATCTTTACATCTCCTTCATTTTGAATTAACTGTAGTTAGTCCTTAATTATCTTGTGTCATTTTCTTCATTGTCTCAAACCACCTCAGCTCATTGTATGCCCAGTTCTCCATCCTTGAAAGCTCTTACCTGATCTCTCTGAAACTCAGTTTCATTACCTGTATTTGGGAATAACAGTGCAACTTAATAATCATTTGAGAATTAAATTAAATAATATTCAGAAATTATTTCACTTAATTATTGGAAAATACTAGTTAGCAATTCTTTGCTAGTTTTACTGTCACTGCTGATATTATTGACAATTCAGCTTAGATATCACAAGCTCCCCTGGAAGGGGGTTCCCATGGTCCTACTGCTCTGGGTTCATATTTCTATGGCATTTCTAGCCAAGTTCTATGTTATTCCTGTCTTAAAATTATTAGCACCTTGAGAAGATGGGCCAAGTGTTATTCATCTCTGTATTCTGATTCAAACATCCAAGACTTTCTAAATGCTGCTTAATGAAATGACTGATGAAATGCTCTTTAAAAAAAATGCCCATAGCTGACATTCGTTGGGAATATTCCTGCTTTCTCATACTGAATGCAATCATCCTCTCTTACCGATTGCTTCGTTTCTAGAAGAAATGCTGAGGAGTACTCTCCAGAGACTATGTAGGTAGCTGTCACTTTTCCTACCACTTCTCTGCCATGCCAGCATGTGCTCTGTGGATTTTGCTCTAAATGGTAGAAACTCAGGTGAACTGTAATATCATGATAATATATAATGGAAGGAGACAGTGGCTCAATCAGACAGGTGGATGATGTGTATATGTGTTTCCTAGCTGATGATCTGATTTCATTCACAAAGCAAGATGGCAGCAAGTCATATCCAGAACTCAGGCAAGCAAGTAAATGGATTCAATCATGTCTGGCAGCAGATGGTTGGGGCCCAGGCCAAGACTTCTGAGAGCAAGCCTGGCCTGCAATTCTAGAAATATGGTCAAGGCAGAAATATAATTTTAGAGACTAAATTATAAGATATGGAAAAGAAGGGTGTTCTCAAGGATCTGCCCAAACTATTTGACCCTGGGGAAAACTTTAGAGCAATCTGAGGTCTATCAAATCATTCTATATCAGACTTTGATAGATATTTATCACAAAGGAACTTGACATATACCTTTTTATTTTTTTTTAATTTTTTTTTACATTCACTTATTTTTGAAGAACAGAGAGAGGCAGAGAACAAGTTGGGGAGAGGCAGAGAGAATGAGACACAGAATCTGAAGCAGTCTCCAGGATCTGAGAGTCAGCGCAGAGCCCGACACAGGGCTCAAACCCACAAACAGTGAGATCATGACCTGTGCCGAAGTCAGAGGCTTAACCGACTGAGCCACCCAGGCTCCCTGACATATACCTTTATAAAACATGGTCCTACATGCTTAATTTCTGATAG
The DNA here is from genome assembly GCA_017311185.1 of Proteles cristata cristata. NCBI lineage: Eukaryota > Metazoa > Chordata > Mammalia > Carnivora > Hyaenidae > Proteles > Proteles cristata. The sequence continues at coordinate 780,854 of JAESUZ010002627.1, forward strand.
TATGTTAAAACTTTATTGTAATTATTGCTTACATTATTCGTTATAAACCTAAGCATTCATTAAAATATACTATTTAAATTATAAAATATGAGATTAAAATAATGAATATTATTTCTTCCTTAGTGATGAAAGGCTTCACTATAAACAAAATGAACACAAAGTTGGCCGAAAGGCTATTTGGGATGTAATAAGAAATAACATGGAAAAGAAATAGGGTTTATTGATATGGTTTTCATTATAATTTTACTAAGTATGTATTTCCAAAAAACATATTATTTTACATTTTCCGTTAATGAATTGCATATAGATGTTACCATACTTTATATATTCTTCTGTAACTTGATTTCCTCACCAGAAATTTTGCTTATGCGATTAATCCATGTTATTATGGATCACTGTGGTTAATTGATCGTCACTTGTATGTAATATATCATTGAAGACCTATATGAGAGTTTATATATCAGCACTTCCACTGATGAAGATTAGAATTAGTCCCTCTTCTTTGCTATAACCGCTATGTGTACTCTTATGCAGTATTCTTGGGCCTGTCCATTTTAAAATTCCAGCTCCGCCACAGATCTGCTGTTAAAGCCAGGAAAAGCTACTTAATTCGTTTGAGTTACAGACTGCTTGTGTGTTACACAGGAATGACCATAGTAAATCACTACACACAGGTTTTGCAAAGAGAAAATATTAGATAATGCACACCAAGTACTTAGAACACCACTTGCTCATAAGTGCAAAACAAATACTATCATGATTGGTATTACCTCAAAGCTGTGGTACCATTTCCCTGTGGTTCCTTGACCCTAAAGATCACAAGATGCTTGCTTTTGTACTCTGATTTGTAACAGCAAAGTCATTGAGTCAATTTGGCATTTGCCTTTAGTATTTTAGAGGTCACTCTAAGTGAAAGTATGAGGCTATTTGAGAATTCTTCATGACCCTACTTCCTCTATCATCAGATGTGAACATAAGGCTGAAGGCCACTTGCAGAGTCTTCCTCTTCCAGAAGAAGGAACACATCTTAAAGGAGGACAATCTGTTGTCCACAGTTTATAGCTCTGATGCCTCTTCTCTACAGTCCCAAATTTACCTCCTAATGCCCTCCATCCCTGCTTTGTGACCCTTATTCTTATATCTGGAACATTATAAAAGAATTCCTTGATTCTACACATTCTAACAATTAGAAGAGTAAGTGAAAGGATTTTTTTTTTCTAAATGTTTTGTTGATTGGTGTCTGTGTGTGTGGGTGGGTGTGCGTTTGTGTGTATAAGCATACTTCATATCTAAAAAAAAAAAATTAGTCACATTTCCTTTTAAGGAAAGAGAGTAAATTAGAAGCAACAGTCCAATGATTATCGTCAAAGCAGGATAAGTACATACATTAATGTCGAGCCAGCAGACAGACAGAACGCCTGAGGTCATGCTCCCCTAACCTAGAATCTGCACTCAGTTTAAAAATCATTGGCTTAGATATAAGCAGAGCTTCCCAAAGAGTTCCAGTGTTATAAGGTTCTTCCTTCGGTATCAGGCAAACAAATAGCTAGGACTGGATGTCTGTTTTTAAAATAAATCAGCCTTATTAAGATATAATTCGCATAAGTAACATACAATTAAATGCAGTTTTTTTTTTCATTGTATATTTTGGTGAATTCTGATAAACATATACCCCTTATAACCTCCACGCAAATCACGTTATAGAATATTTCCATCATCTCAGGAAATTTCCTACTGCCTGTTTGCAGTCTCCCATCCAGCCTTCCCACCACTCCCAGACCTATTTCAGCAATCACTGTTGTGAGTTATATTGCTGCCTATTGGTTATACCTATTCTGTTTTAGAACTTCATGTAAACAGAGGCAAACTTTTGTGTCTCTTTTTTTTCCACTAAAGAAATTGTGTACAACCTTCATAAAAAAAGAAAGAATGCATTTTAATTGGTTTTGGCTATAAAAGTAGCTTCACTTAAAATTTGTACATATACCATGATTTAAACCACTTTGGTATATTGAGTTAATTGGAAGAATGCATTTGAGTGCATAGACCTATCCACCATCAATCAGAAACTGGACATGTTTCCTGAGCGTAGGTTAGGTTGGCTAAACCAAAACAAGGTAAAAGTGTGGTCCTTCATCAATTCCTTAGGTAGGTCTTTACCATTGCAGGCTCAATCATCCTCAATATTTAGTAATGTTCTCATAGTCTGGATCATTTAAGCTAGAACACTATCATCAAAGACCCCAAAATGCCCAGATAAATGGCTTCTTGTATATTTTTTGATATGTAAATGAAAAGTCAAATTAAGAAAAACTACATCGTATCCCATACTTAGTTATGAAAGGTATTTTTTCCTGGTCCTCATTCAAATAACATGTGTGATATGAACTTCCCTGGACCAGGAAAGCACATGGGATACAAAGTTGAAGAGAGAATTTGGGGAAAAGTTCACAACATTCTCAGAAAGGAGCAGTTCAAGAGATTTTTGATAGTGTAAGTTTCCATTTATCAGGGCTTGCATTATAATAGTCATGATTAAACTTCAAAATTCTGTAATGCTAAACAAGTTTAGAACAACAACTCTGCAGAGGTTTTGTTTTGTGCTTGCTCATCCATTTATATGACAGTAAGGACACCATGCTATAATCAAATGCTGCTGAAATGAGATTAAATATATATTTTCTTCTGAAATTTGCTTCTTTACAAGGGGATTGCCTAGCGCATGGTGCTATCTACCTACTATTATAATGGTTTGTTTGGTTATTTATGGGGGTATGCTCTAGGAGGAATGAAAGTGTTCTAGTAGAACATTGACTAAATATTCAGATGTTAGTACTTTATTTTTCTTCACCTCCCTTTCTTCTGCTTAGTAAATGTTAAGAGCAAGCTCCTTGCTTCACATGTTGAAATCCAGTCACTGCTAATTATCACAGCTACAATTTTTAACCTCACTAGTGCAAATCAAAGCATGGAGTCTTGAGTGCTGGAAAAGCCATGCAATTCTAGGAAAAGCCCTAAAGAAGCACAGCATAGCACTCAGCTAAAGTCTTGCATTGAGCAGTCCTACAAGGAAGGGAATTGCCCCCAAGCGGACCATTGCTTCAGTTGGCATTGCTTTGGTAGTTACTTGCATTTTCATTAGGGCAGGGAAATTTCCCCTCAACAAGCAGTTCCAATTTGCTTCTGTGGCTTTTTAGCCCAATCAATATGGTTTCTCATGTTGAAGATGTAGAAATGCCATGGAGAGATTTGAGCTACTTTAAAAAGGTAATTCTGCTTTATGAAAGCATATTTTAATATTTCTAAGTAATACATAAATGCTATGTAAGGGGCCTAAAAACAAACCACGAATAAAATAAGCTTTCCATTCATGGAACTGAGTATTTGTTTTTTCCGTCAAGAGAGCTGTGTGCAGCAGAGGACAAATGGTAGCAATGGGAATATAGGAAAGTTAATCAAAAAGGTGACCATGTGCATCCAGGCAGCATTCTTGCTGCAACTAGATACTAGTGTTGCTGATCGACAGAGTGTAGTGAGTTAGGGCTCTAAGTTTCCATCAGCTAAGTGTGCAGCCTCTCTTGGGAATGTAGAAATGTAGAGGGTTCAGTTTTTCCCATCATTTGAATATACATAAGTGTTTCAAGGCTCTATTTCTACTCATATATTGGAGCGATTGTCATTTTCTTCCTTCTCTGCTTTTAGGTAAGAACAGAAGATAGCAAAGCCTAGTGATGTTTTCCCCGGTAGTCATCAAATTGCTACAGTAATAGCAATAATTCAGATATTTTCATTACAGAGACTTTACCCAACAGAAGTGTCTACTTTCCTTTGGATCTTTGCATGTTGCACTGATGATTTTTAATTACAATCTTGACTTTTAGTGTCTCAGTAGTTCATCAAAACCATCACATATAAGTATATACAGATGTGCACACACACACACACACACACACACACACACACCTATATATATGTTTGTATCATAGTTGTGAATAATTCTTGCAGTTTGTTTCAAGTAAGCAGGCACTTGTAAATTAACCACAAGCTTATTTTCTTTGGAGCACTAAACTAAGCATTGTAGAAGGAGACTATATGGCTGTTAACGTTTAAGGATTTTACTCGTTTAGGGGAGAAAATTACAGAAAAATAAATGTGATGTTCATCAAGGTATAATAGCTACCATAAGAAAAACACAGATAATATTCAGTTGTGGACAACAGAAAAAAAAGAGATTGTGTTCAATAAAATAATGCACAGAGAAAACAGCACACAATGTTTCAAGTAGGGTGAGTAACTTGCACTGTCTCTCATGGCATAGGGTTAAACACATTTTCATAGAGCAAATGTCATTCATGTGCAGGAAAAAAAAAACAGAATTTGGATACATGAACATTGAGAAGGGCATTGGAATAGGCAGGAATAGCTTGAAAAGGTGGACAAAGGTGAAAAAAAGCCCACTAAACTTCAGTCAACGGATATTACGATTGAGTGATCACAAGACACACAAACTATTGGAAAGGTAAAATGGGGCCAGATTATACAAGGGCTTGTAGATCAGTTAAAGACAACTGGACTTTCACTTATGTGCAACATCAGGTTGTTGTACACTTTTCAGCTTTAGAAAGACTAACCTGACAGCCATACACAGAATAAAGTGGAGTGAGGAAAGCCAGGAGGAAGGCTCTTTAGAAGGCATTACAATACGTCTGTAAGAAATGGGGTAGCAGTAACCATGTAAGAGGCACTTATATAGTAAAGAAATATAATGTACAAAATACAATAGCTAATTTGAGAAAGACAGATGAAAGGGAAGGTTCCAAGAAAATGCTTGGTGATTTGATGGCTATTAAAACATTTAAAGAATAGGAAATAGAGGAGTGCCTTATGGAGGCATTTGATGTATTTAGCTTTGGATATAATATTTGAGGTATTTAAGCATATTTTAAGCATACACGGATGATTGGGAGGATAGACAGAGGATGAAGAATAAAGAATTAAAATCTAAGACAGATATGTTTAGAAACATCTATATATATACATAAACCCTCTTTAAGGAAGCTATGTTTGAAGGCGTGACATTGCTAGAACAACTTTTCTAGAGAAGAACAGAAGAAATATTGTAGAGAAGAATGAAGCTTCGAGTGTTATGTGGCGGAGGGGTAGAGGTAAGGCCTGACACAGCAAGATGTCCAGAAGGCCAAGGATTTTTACGTCTCTCAATATTTTCAGGAGATTAAGAGTGGATGAGACCTGAGCAGGCTACTGAATTTATAAGGTACACCTTGTAAACATTCAAGGGAACAACTTTGGCACGATAAGGCAAAGGTCAAAGTGTAAGGAGCTTAAAAGCATACAAGGCATGAGAAAACGGAGATTGTGGGATGGGGTTTACATTTTTTAAGGATGTCTACTGATCATAGAAAGGAAAGAAGAGGCAGTTTCAACTGAATCCCATGCCTAACATAGCAGCTTTGTTAATTGACAATTTCTGCCTATTTAAATAAAGAAATACATAAGTAAATAATAATAGGGGTGCCTGCCATTGAGACAAAATAATGAGAAGGTTCATCGAATATGGCAGATTCCACGTTTTGTGAGTGGCGGGAAATTAGCAGGTTGCGCAGAAGGCCAGGTGCTTTTAGCAATAACAAAGTGGATTCCAGAATTTTTCTTCAAGGTTGTGCAGAGAAAAGCCAACAGGTATGACTCTACTGAGAAACATTTGAGAACTGTACTTTTTTTTTTACATCAGTGTGTTATAATTTCCCGCCCCATAATTCTTTAAAAATAGGAATTCCGTGACAAATATCTATCATGTTTCCTCCCTCTCATTTTCTTTCTTACTTTAATTAGCAGCAGCTCAAACACATTTAACAAACTGGAAAAAAACTAACAAGCTACCAGTTTCCTGTTTTTCTGATTGATATTTCTATGTTTCTTTATGCTAGGGGCCCAGAGATTCTCAGTGTTATGCTTTTTATCTGAATTTTAAAAGATAATAATCATTTATTGTGGTCATGATGATAAATTACTACCGTATTTGTAAACTGCTGAGTAATTCCCAATACTAAATGGTGAAAATGAAAATATGCTAGTGTTCTTACTAGTATGATTTTGCTGTTTTAACAAGTAATAATTGAAAAAATCTCTAAGATAATTTATTGGCTATTTTTAATAAGCTTGGAGCAGTTTTCCAGAGCTGAAATTTAAATGAACAAAGAAAATGCGGTGGCCTTTTGGCCCCTTGCTTCTTGGCCTCAGGTTTGATATCTGGCTACCAAGGTTTGGAGAATCTCTCCTAAGCATGTTATTTTAGCTTTCATAACTCTTCCATAGAAGAAATCTGGATAAAGATCCAGATTTTTAGGAGGTAAGCCAGCCTAAATATGAATGACTTGTAATTTCCAGTCACTTTATGTATGAACTTGTTCTGGAACAAATGACCCATTGGAATTCTGGTGACTTTAAGAAAGAAAAGCATTTGAGTTTTAGAGTCTGTTTTCTTGCTTTCTTAATTGCCAATACTTTTTCCCCGAAAGGAATCTCTGAATCGCTGTCCTTCTCCTACCACTGAGACTGCTTTTTATCTTTCATCTTCTCTTTTCTCTTTGCAGTTTTTCATTTGTATTTTGGTTGCAAACCTTTTATGTTAACAGATATAAGGAGGAACTACACTGTGTGTGTGTTGTGTGTGGGTGTATGTGTGGGTGTGTGGGGGTGGGTGTGTGTGTGATCCAGGTGACAACATGAAGAGCAGAGGGAACACTTTTATAGGAAACACAGAGGATCTAGACCAAAGAACTCAACCAGAGTTTCACAGAACATTCGGCCTGGCTATCACATTCTTTCTGTTCCAAATCACAGTATGATAAGCCTAATGGCAGGCAGATGCCACCGTGTTTAGAATCTTTGGTTGAGTACACTTCCTGATGCTATAGTTTAGTGTGGATGTTTAGTGAAATAGTTTTGGTTGAAATCCTCAGTGCCAATACATAATGCTGTCTATATGTTTGATTATTGCAATATACGTTCCTACAGTTATGGACACCAAATTGCACCCTCTGTTTCCTTGCATTATATTTGATAGTGAGTGTTGCCAAGTCTGTCTTTTGATGAAGAGTTTGAACAGTGTGAACACTTCTTTCGTTGCCCTGTATAATACTAAACTTGCAAGAATGAAAGCAGTGATTCCACAATATAGAAAAGAATATCAATTTGCTTGGACAATTCTTGGATAGGTAGCTGGTGTCAGATTTCAATAGCGTCCTCAAGAGGGCACTATCACCTGTTTAATATACTTTATAATGTGTATCTTTTATTGATAGGACCCTTTGCAATACTTGAAGAGTGATTTTAATCTATTTCTATCTGAAATGCAACACTGTGGTCTTCACACAAGACACAATCCTGCCATCTAGGGCCACCCCAGTCTATCCATTATCACATATCATAGGTTGACATTTATATTGGTAAGTTACAATCTCTTGACTGTTTTATATCAGCAACATTTTGTAAATTGTTGTACCGATCAAGATAGCTGAGACTACCAAGACTACTTAAATGTTACTGTAAGTTAATCAGAAAGTGTTTCTGAGCTCCTTGTTAATGTATTTCATTTGCGAAACTGATATGGGTAGGTAGTTAAGCTTTGGTTATGAAATTTGAGGGTTTGGTAGAATAAATAGCCTAGTAGGGTAGGCCTGCTTAATAAGGTACTTTTGAGCCATGCCTACTTAACATTGATTTTTTTTTCCCACCTTTCTGGTAAGATATAGCTTGTAAATGACTTATTTTTTCATAATGTGTATACACACTATACTTGAATATGGGGTCAGAATTCTTGGGTTTAAATTGTAGCACTGCTATTTAGAGAATAGGAATATAGACAAATGACTCCTCAGCCTTGGGTGGCTATGAGGATTATACAAGTTATATATGTATAATATTAAGCTAATTTCGTTAATACTATATAATTTAAAAAGTTTTCCACTGCATTGCTATGTCTCAAATCATCAAGCTTATAGTTTGCATAAAGTGTAGGTGGCCTCTGATTATTAAAAATGTTTAATTAGTGTTTCAAGCTATTATATATTTTTAATTGCTTAGGCATAGCCTTAAAAAATCTCAAGTTTGGAAGACATTTCTAAAAGTACACATAGATATATACTATGTGTATATAACCACATATATATGTACACACACACATACAGTTTTGTGGAAATCTTTAAAGTGATTTATATTTAATTGTTCAAGAGGCAAACCCTTTTGAACTAAATAACCCAAAGCATACACGTTAAACATTTTGAAATTATTTTTTGTTTAAATGGTACTTGTATCCATCACATTTAAGTATTTCCTTTGTAGGGGCAACTGAGTGGTCCGGTTAAGTGTCTGACTCTTGAATTTAAGCTCGGGTTATGATCTTGCAGTTCATGGGCTCGAGCCTCTATCAGGCTCTAGGCTGACCTGTTTGGGATTCTGTCTCTCCCTTTCTCTCTGCCCCTCCCCCACTCTCAAAATAAATAAATGAACATTAAAAAATAATGTATTTCCTTTGCAAATGGTATATAAGAGGGAAACAATTCTTACATAATTTTTAGTTTTGCATAGAAGTGGCAGTACATTTACACATTATAAATCCAACATAAATTTATAAGCACAGACATAGATTATTTATTTAATAATTCTTATAAAGAGATAACAGAAGAATGAGAGGATCACAGTTGCTGCTGTAACTTTCTGTACACAACAATGCTGATTTATACTAGATTTTGACAGTACGTGGGGAGTTAAATTTTAATGGTTTAAAGCTAACTAAAATACTTACAATTAAAAGGATAGGCTTAATCTTCAAATCATCAAAACTCTCTTTTGTTCCCTTATTATACAAATATTACATCACAGTAGCTTTAAATATCAGATGACAATGGCTTGAAATGTTCTCGAAGATTAAACTAATGAATAACGTCACATGGATTTCTCCTCAGCTGCTGTGGAGGGCAAATGTTCAGAAGCCAATCTCCCCTGCACTTGTGCACTATCCTATAACATGACTGGCCAATATATAAGCTTGGAAAAGTGGCCCAGTACTCTCAAACCTTGGTCACTGCAAACAGTGGGCATATACTGCTTCATCTTTTGGGTGATGCTCACTATAACAGGAGACACTGTCTCTGCCTTTCCCGATTATCTAATTACCGTTGCTCCAAAGGAGTCAAATAGTTGTCATTTCTCCCTTCTCAAAATTTACTTCTCAAAACGCACTCCCCTATATTGAAAGAGAAATACTGCACAAGTGAGGAGAGAGACCGCTCAGTTAATATATTGATTGATCGGATGACTGATTGATTTCAGAGCTTCTGTTATGAGTTCATCATTTCTACATTTTGAAAACAGTGCTGCTTTATCGAGTTCTAAACAGCCTTATTTAATTGAATGTCTCGTATTTGCAAAGGGAAATATGTCAGATGTCTTTCCCTACACTTCCATCCATTTTGATCATTTCCTTCCTTGCGGCTGGTATTTATTTCTGCACTCAGAGCTAACCTGAGAGAATTAGGAAAGTGGTTCTCATCTGATAGAAAATTAGTTTGATTAAATACTGTGGTGACTTCTTCAATTAATATTTAATTTAAGTTACTTTTATATAGTTTTCATTTTTTAATGTTTATTTGTTTTTGGGAAACAGAGAGACAGAGTGCAATCAGGGGAGGGTCAGAGAGAGAGGGAGACACAGAATCTGAAGCAGGCTCCAGGCTCTGAGCTGTCAGCACAGAGCCGGTCTTGGGGCTCAAATCCGCATAGTGCTGATCATGACCTGTGCAGAAGTTGGACACTTAACCAAGTGAGCCACCCAGACACACCTTATTTAATTTAAATATATTTAGTACTACAGGATTTGAATTCCATTCTTTGTTTTACATTTCAGCAGTCGGTATATTTTAGAGGAATTTTATAAAGAATTGACACCACAAATCCATATTTGTTTTGCATTTTATCCAGGTTTTCTAAAGTCTCAAGGTTCTTCAGCACTTTGAAGGAAAGGAAAATAGGGCTTTGTTTTTATCTGCTTCTAGCCATGTCTCTGATGATTTACTCTGATGCTTGATTCCCACTATCCCAATATGCCCAATGTGATGGGAAACATCACTTTTTCTATCTCACTAAAAAAAACATTCAGATGAACTCCCATTCAGGTTTATTGAGGTATCATGAACAAACCTGTAAGATATATTTAAACCATTCCAGTTAGCATTTTCAAGGTTCACTGGCATAAGTGACTTGTGGTTTGGTTATGTATTTTTACAATAACAAATATAGTCACATTGTATTTGAACTCCTCTAAATTTCAAGCCATTATCTATGTGACCATTTGTTGAACTATACGTTCCATAAGGAAAGGGACACCATTTTTTCCTTTCACATAATTTTATTTGTACTATTCAGTGTAAGATCGGTATAGTAATGGGTACTTTATAAACAGTTTTTTAATAAATGTACAAAAAAAGCTGTTGATAATTACTAAACATTATTAAGTGTCAGGTAAAAGAATAAGCATATCTCAGGAATTTTGAAAATTGAGAGATTAATGGAAGATACTTTTAGATTTTTAAACTATGGCTATACACAGTCTTCAGACAGGATGGTATATATTTATTAAATCCAAAACATCCTGATAATCAAAGTGTTACAATATTGGGTAAAATGTAGTTATTCTATTTTTAATAGATTACATCTTCTGAAGGGATGTACATATGACACTTTCTAATCCATGGTAATATAATTATTACTAGCCCTTAGGCTTGATGCCAATTAGAATCTTTCCAAGTCAGTAGAATCCAAGACTAATTTTCTCTGATTAGCAAAGAATTACTTTGTAGATTTTCTGTCCATTTATGCAAGGAAAAGACATGTTAATTCCAACTCAGGGAACTTATATGGGATGCCCACAAAAACTGTCAGAGGCCTCAAGCTTTTACTACACATAGTTGATTTTTTTCATATGCCAGATACTCCATTCTTCAGAAGAAAGCATCCCATCAGTGCTGTTGAGAAAAAAAAGGGATAAGCTTAATTCCTTAAGTAAGGCTCCTGTTGACATTCAACAAAGGACATGCACTTAACCCAGTGCGGTGGAAGCTTTTCTTCCCAAGGATCTAGTAAAAACGTGCTATCAGAATGTTGTCCTAACAGAGCTCTGTGATATAAAAGGATGCAATACACTCGAGAATAAAGGTACTAGTGAGGAAAGAGACAACTATGATGACCTAGTGTAATTCATCTGTAAACTAGAAACAGAAAAGCCTGCCGTGGCTATAATTTACAAGCATATTTTTATATTGTCACTTGAAAGGGGCTTCAGGACAAGCCAGCTAACATGAGAACAGAGTAACTATGAGTGTCAGGTCACAAGAAAGAGCATTTAGTTATGGATAAGCATAACTCATTGGCTATATGGTCACTGACAGTATGTGACATAGTGGTTTGGAGATGGTGGTTGAATAGGCTTCTAGTAAGACGGGTCTGGCATGAATATGCGAGAGGAACTCAGACAACGAAGGGTAGCCAGGGAAGCCACAGTCAAGAAAAACCCCCTGCATTTTGTTGTTCTTGCTCCATAACAGGGAAAAAACCTAAATTGTCAATATTGATTATATCTGTTAATTGCATTGTAAGTGATAGAAATCTTGATCTAAATTAACTTCAATCACACAGAAGTTGGTCACCTTATGTAGCTGAGAAGTTTGGAATTTGACTTTACTCAGCTGGGTACAAAGTCAGAGGTGGTCACCAGAACCCTGCTTGACTCTCTCCATCTCTTGATCTCTGTTTCCATCCTCAGACAAATCCTTTCCTCCTGCAATTAAAATATAGTAACTGTCAGCACTCCACCACAATCTCACTGTTTCTAATAGAGTCATATGGACGTACAGGAGCCAATCACAGGGATGGCAGAAAGTGATATTCTGAGTGGCTTAGGCCTAAACATGCATCCACCTTATAACTAGGGATGGAACCAGTATAAGCTAAATCCTGAAAGGGGATAGTTTGACAAACAAAATAGTGTATTTGCCCTAAAAAAATAGGGGAAGTGGTTGCTGGCAACGAAAACAAAAATAAGAACAAAAATGAAAAATAAATGACTACTACATCGGTCAATAAATCTATGCTTAAAGTTAGGGACCACCTCTGGCTGTGACACTAAGTACTTAGCACTTCCTTTTGAAGTTCTCTTGTTCAGTCTCTGGTTTGGCTTCCAGAATGTGTTTCAGGAACACTGACACAGAGAAAAGCACCCTCGGGCAGACTCTTGCCAAATGCTCGGTTTGTGTCAGATTCGTTTCTCATCAACTTCAAGCTACACCTTATAAAAATATTCTATTTTGGAATTAGATGTTGATTTTGTCACTCTTGCTCTCTACTGCATAGACTACAATATTATTATTTGCTATACCGACTGTATATGGGGAGGCGTAAGCATGAAAAATAATTTACATATGATATAATAATAATTGTATTTGCAATTATATAAGGTAATAAATAAAATAAAAGTTTGGGGAAATAAAAATATCTGTACCCAATTAGATTTCAGACAATTAATTTGTTCAAGTGCTACCTGGTTGTTAATGATATCTCCTAAATATGATCCATACTTTATCATGAAGGGCCTTGTTCAAGATTTAATTAGCTTCATGGGCATTAATGACAATAATGTAATATGAAGAAACATTACTTTGTGACCTTCATGTTTTATTGAAATAATATTTATATTAATGGGAATTGTGGAATTTGCCTCTTGGCCTTGATGTTTCTAAGAAGCACATAGTCATAATTAAGTGACCACTGCTTCCATCTACACTCACTAGACAAAATTAAGTATAATTAGACAAACAACATTTGTTAGGTGCTTCAGAACTCACAGAAAAGATTCATACACTTCTCTCAAGAATACTGTGAATCTGTATTTTTAATCTGTATTTTATGAACAATGAAAATGGGGCTACATAAATTTTCCAGGGCCATTTTACTGTCTACCATCTTGCGTTTATAGCTAAATCTTCCATCTTCACATCATCTTCTTCTACCAAATTAGTATATTTCAAGCTGGGTGTTTTTTGTGTCTAGCACCCGAATCTTCATCAATTAGTTCATATAACTATTTATCATTTTCTCTCATTGATTTTTATTGAATCTCCCTTGGAAACTCCAATTCTTTCTTCAAAATATGACTCACATGCCACTTTCTATTTAAGGGCTTCTTGAATCCCAAAGCAAATATGCCTTGTCTATCATCAGAGCCCCATTGTATGAGCATCTGTTAGCACGTCTCACTCTATTATAATGATTTGTTTACATAACTGGCCCTCCCACTGAACTGTGGGCTTCTTGGAGAAAGAGATCGTGTCTCATGCATCTATGCATGCCTGATTACTAGTATTCCAGGACTTTGGCACCTGAGAATTAAACAATCAATGCTCGATGAAGTAATGAATGAACCATACACACCAAAAACAGCCCCAAAGCTATGAATAGAGTACTTGCTGGAATGTATTGAAGTTACAGATAACTAATCTAATTTCTAGCCATAGTGTGATAATCCTTGGATTTTATATATGGTCTCTTCCCAATTTTTTTCTCGTATTGTTAAGATGCCATCCTAGAATTACCTTAGAGTGTGATTCTACTTCTTAATCTAGGTATTAAAGCTCTTAAATAACGCCTTTTGTTTTAAATATAATTCCCAACAAGTACAATGAAACAGCGCTAAGTCACATGTTTTTCCTGTGCAGCAGCAGAATGTAGACCATTGCCACATAATAATAGCAACCTTGAGTTGACACCTCTTCCAGAATACAGTCTTCTGAAGAAAAATCTTACACACTGTCTTAAATAGGAGCAGATTTAATCATTTTAAAACCATAGTATTGGGTGTGTGTGTGTGTGTGTGTGTGTGTGTGTGTGTGTGTGTGTGTGTGTGTTTGGGGCTTGGTTCATGAAATATCATTTGCTTAATATATTTTCAGCAGAAAATAGATGACCTCTAATTCTGCGATGCTTGTATTTGAATATGGTGAATGATCCCAGGACCAATGTTTTGAGTTTTTGTTAAACTGATATAGAATTCCTTTTACTCTCAGTAACATCGGCCTTTCAGGAATAATATCACCCTCACCACTAAACATTTCAGAATTACACAAAGGAATTTATCACTGTATTATTGAACAAGAAGAATTTATAGACTCTTGACTTGGAGTTTACAATATAGAAAGGTTTCTTGTCTCTTTGTTTTTATCTTTATTGAGAGATAATCAATAACAATGCAATGCATTCAATCTAAAAAACATTTTATTATTTAAATACTTAAAATATATATTTTTTCCCTGAAGGAAGTAGAGTCCCTAATGTCTATTCTTTTCCTCAAATCCATTCTCTCAAATATAAAAGGTTTTTCAAGAAACAAAAATGTAGAGGTGCCTGGGTGGCTCAGTTGGTTAAGCGTGTGACCGGCTCAGGTCATGATTTTAGTTCGTGGGTTCGAGCCCCGTGTTGGGCTTTGTGCTGACAGCTAGCTCAGAGCCTGGAGCCTGCTTTGGATTCTGTGTCTCCATCTCCCTCTGACTCTCCCCTGTTCACGCTGCCTCTCTCAGAAATAAATAAAACATTAAAAAAAAAAGAAACAAAAATGTATAAGTGACCAAGAATCAGAAAATCACAAGCATGAGTGATTCTGAACAATCTATGTGCAATGCAATTATAAGAGGACTCTTGTTTCTGACACACTCTAAACATTGTTGAATATGATGAAATGCTGATGATCCTAATATCTGACTGTACTGCTTTTCACAGCAATCCCTCGTGTTAGACTGGATTTCAAACTCTTCTAAAGAAAAGAAAAATGAAAATAATACAATGAAGCCATGTCCCTTCAGAATAAACATACATTTTTCATAAATTTTCTATTTAATGACTTTTTTCCTTCTTTCTTCTCAATTTGTTTTTATTTCCTGTTAAGTAGTCAAATAGTATATTTTGATTGTTATCTGTTCTTCAGGAATTGAGTTACATTTTTGCCAGAGCTGTGATGGCTCCCTCCTTTTTAATTTTTTTTGAGAAATTATTTTCTGAATATTTTCCAAATTATTTTCCGTCTCTTTGCAACAGTTAGGATAGTTTATCTGTTGGGAACTATGGTTTGCTTTATAGATGCTAAAAAGATATGATTTATAAGAGCTAAAAGGAAGCTACACGCTCTATTTTATCCTCATGACCCTCAATGCCACATTCTTTCAGAGTCCCTGCAGCCAGCCTTGCTGGCTCCCCGCTTCCCACTTCCACAACTCAGCATACCCATCGCCATTTTCCTAGCACCAACACTACTAAGGACCTTCTCTCATGGGTCTTGTACAATTCCCATCTCGAACAGTCATTCGGATTTTCCCAGCCTATCTTTCCAAACTGTTCTTAGGCCTCCATGCATTTGTCCCTGATGTTTTCTGCTCCCACATCATCCTTCTCTAAATGCTACTGACTTGGATCCTTTGTATCTTCCAAAACTCATTTTGATTTCTTCATCTTCTCATGAGATTTCCCTATGTTTCTCATGTCATTGTACTCTATTTTTTTTAGTGTAATGTTATAACACTGTATTTTAACACTCACTTGCTATTTGTCACCTATCAACTATTATTGTCCCATACTCTATCATGTGGAGGTGTCCCCATAGGTAAAAATCTGTCCCTTTAGGTAAATTTCATTGCCTAAGAGTTGGTAGATACATTTTATAATTTTGGTAATTTCCTCTCCACCACTATTAAGAAAAATAGAATTTAAAAAATAATAACTTATACCTCTGTTCTGTGTAAGGAGATAAGAAAGTAACTGCAAAATGAAGCTTGATGGATATAAGGGAAGTAATTTGAATGCCATTAGATCAACAGGACTAAAGATTTTATTTCCTCTTCATGTTGCCATTATACAGGCAAGGCAGAATGGTTAAAGGTGCCAGATGGGTGCATCTGGTCTGATATATCTTCAGTGTCTTTTTGTTGATTCCAATTAAGCTAATTTAACTGCAGATTTCTCTTTACATCTGCAATTTATTTGAATATTTTCTCTGTTAGGTTTATTATTTAACAATTTTATCTTCTTTTTTAAAATGTGAAGTATAGGGTATTTCTCAATGTTTGTATTAACTTGCCATAATTTTGGTTCAGTTCCATTTTATGTTATTTTCTGACTGCTATCAATCTCTTCTTTTGGCTTTGTTTCTTACTATTATTGTATGGCATTATCTCTACATGGTCTGCCCCTACATATCATAGGAATATATGAATAACAAGAGATTTATGTTTCACAGTAGCAAATATGGGTTAGACATGCAAATTCACTAGTTTTAATATCACAAATACCTTTGATCCTTTTCTTCTTCACTGATATTTTTATTTCTTCTTACATGTTATTCCTCTTCATGTGAAATGTTGTTTTTATACCTTCCTCTCACTGAAGTAAGAAGTGTTAATTTTGTTTTCAATCACAATATTTTCAGGTTTGTAAAGCATTTTCTTTGTTAAAGTTTTTGAATTACAGAGAAGTTGTATGTATTCTAATGGTCATAATAAATTCAAGATTTACAAATACTAGTTTTTAAGATCTCTCATGTAGAGCTATATATTTGGAAGTCTAAAAGTTCTTTGGGTGATAATTGGTTTTTAAAGATCTAATTATGTACTGTAACGGCTTCGAACAGTAGCACATTTTTAAAAATCACAAATGACAACTATTTCATTCACTTCAGTACAGAAAAGGCTTCATAACTAGGTTCTAGAGTTGAACCTTACAATGTAAAAATATAACATAAATATAATCTTCTTTAAGAACTCCCACAGGAGACACCTCCTCATCCTTGTCAAAGAGGAAACGCTATTAAAATTATTGGCACAGCATTGTGATATAATTCTCACACTTTAGAACTAAGTTAGTTGTAGTTATAATGTTTCTCTTTTGAAGATAAGAATGCATCTTAGAAACGAACTAATGAAATCGTGAACCCCCAAGGTTGCATTTATTGAGTTAATTG
This sequence comes from Proteles cristata cristata, assembly GCA_017311185.1. Lineage (NCBI taxonomy): Eukaryota > Metazoa > Chordata > Mammalia > Carnivora > Hyaenidae > Proteles > Proteles cristata. The sequence continues at coordinate 797,931 of JAESUZ010002627.1, forward strand.
CAAATTTCATATTTTTAAGGTATATGAATCTGAGATAGAACATCCATTTTTATTTTTTATTTTTTTAATGTTTTTTTTTTTTTTTAATTTCCAGGAGAGAGAGAGAGAGAGAGGCGTGAGCAGGGGAGGGTCAGAGAGAGAGGGAGTCACAGACTGAAACAGGCTCCAGGCTCTGAGCTGGCAGTCAGCACAGAGCCCGATGCGGGGCTCGAAGCCACGAACCGCGAGATCATGACCTAAGCAGAAGTCGGACGTTTAACCAACTAAGCCACCCAGGCGCCCCAAGAACATCCATTTTTAAAAATTTATTTATTTAGGGGCACTTGGATGGCTCAGTCAGCTAAGCATCTGACTTTGGTTCAGGTCATGATCTCACAGTTAGTGAGTTCAAGCCCTGCATTGGACTCTGTGCTCACAGATCAGAGCCTGGAGCCTGCTTCACAGTCTGTACCTCCCTCTCCCTCTGAACCTCCCCTGCTCATGTTCTCTCTCTCTCTCTCTCTGTCTCTCTTTCTCTCAAGAATAAATAAACATTAAAAAAAATAAATAAAACGTATTTATTTAAATTCAAGTTAGTTAACATACAGTGTTGTATTTGTTTCAGGAGTGGAAGCCAGATATCCAGTGTTTTTGTTATCTTGTTTATAAAGGAAAATTAGATGGCCACTTGATTGTTACTATCATTGATCACTAGGACTCTGGAGATATTCTGCCCACTTGGAATATAGCTGAGCTCCAGTGTAAAGAGGAGAGGTGTATTTTATGCAGATTCCAGATGCCACCGTTCTCTTTACAATCATTGAGTGCTTCTATTCTATATCTATGACATTTTCTTAAGTTCCCATCCATTAACCAAATATCCAAATGAGGCCAACCTTATAAATATGTATTTATCAAACATAATCTCAATTTCCCTATGCATATGTTAAGAATTTGCTTATTCTTACAAAATTTAGTGTTTACAAAAAAATGTTTGGTCTCCAGTTAAGTCCACTCATAAAAACATACCCAAATGTGAATAAACATTGTTATTTTTAACAGTACTGATTCAGAGAAAACAACCCAGACATTCAGGGATTAATTGAATGAATTTCTATTCATAAACATATATTATGATATATATTTTCTGTGTTAGTGATTAAAGAAGAAAAAAAACTGCTGTTGTGCCTCTGAGTTCAGCTTCAAAGATTATGATATATATATATCATATATGTGTATATATATATATCTCCATATATTATATATATCTACATATATATGTATTATGTATGTATATATTATACATATATTATACATATATATTATATGTATGTATATATACATATATATTACATATATTACATATATTATATGTATATTATATGTATATACATAATTACATATATTATATATGTGTGTGTGTATATATATATATATATATCCATCACTGCTACCAATTATTTCTCCATCCATTCAGGAAGCATCTATTTAGCACCTACTGAATACACAAAACACAATCAGAATCGTCTTTACACTCTCAAAAGGGAGCTGTACCCCTCAAAATTAAATTTTCTAAATGCCCAAAGAATCATAGAAAGCATGATAGGAGTCAGAGAAGAGAGAAATCTTCTAGGATATACCCACAGTAGATTCTTAGGATTTAAACATCTAATTAAGTTGAAGCGGCCTTTGAGAACTGAAAGCAATAAGATTATGAACAAGAATCTGTTATCAAACAAGAATTTGCAGCATTGATAATTTTGGTAAAGAAGCACTAGGGGAAATTTTGGCTTGCTATGACACGGCCACCAACCCCTTCCCCTGACACATACAGAAAAAATAATGAAAAAACTTCTGTTAATTAATTGTAAATTTTTATAATGTTTTATTTATTTCTAGGAGAGAGAGAGAGAGAGAGACAGCGTGAGCAGGGGAGGGTCAGAGAGAGAGGGAGTCACAGACTGAAACAGGCTCCAGGCTCTGAGCTGGCAGTCAGCACAGAGCCCGACGCGGGGCTCGAACCCACGAACCGCGAGATCATGACCTAAGCGAAAGTCGGACGCTTAACCGACTAAGCCACCCAGGCACCCCGATCCTGTTAATTAATTCCAGACAGACATATATCTGCACTAACAAATTACATAATAGACATTTTTACTTAGAGCTATTACTGTATTCTTTCTTTTAATCTATTATGTTGAATAGAGTATTCCCAACAGTAAGACTCTTTGGAATTCATCTTAAATATTGTTGAAGGTTGTGGAAGTCATATTATTTTATTTTGTTTAATATTTATTTACCTATGCCCGTCCATGAATTTAACCAAAAACTTATAAATCCAACATATAATCATCTAGTGAGGCAGAATGCATTTACTTGAGAAATAAATGATATATATGACATTTAGTGACAAAGATGATTTTATAAATTTTTATTACTTTTATTTTAATGACCTTTCTGAGGACAATAAATATAATCTGACAAGTGATTTAATTAAGGAGGTAAAAGGCCTTCTTATAATCTAGGTCATATTTATGAAAATTACTGAAGTTAATTGCCTGGCAGGCTTTCACACCAACTGCGCTGGCAATCTTGTGGCAAACCTAATAAATACTCGCTCATATAGACAAATGTGCTTCAGATAATTATGACAGAGGCTTTGAGGGGAGGACTCTAGATGCACTCATTCCAGAGGGGAACAATGGAATAAGCAAGGCCAAGTAGAAGAATACACAGAGGCAGTGATGCACAGACTTGTGAAACTATTGATGGTCAGACAGTCATTGTCGCATGAACTGGCTGCAGACTGAAAACTTTTGTTCCATTTCTACTGGGCAAAAACTGTAGGCCCTAGCACAAGAGCCAATAGAAAATGAAGCAACTTCTCTCCCTCAAAAGACAAGTGCACTGATTAGAAAACATTTCAAATTGATCTCAGGAGCTAAGCAGGGTTGGGCCTGGTTACTACTTGGATGGGAGAAAACATTTCAAATTTCTCCCTTAGAATTGACTCTTGGAAACTGCGATATTTGTCTTGATTTTTTACATCATACCATTATTCTTTCAGATCATTTTTGCATTTGCTTGAATTTATTTCTTATTTTAGAAGTCTATGGTTATCTATATTTGAGTTAATTTGAAATGACAATCAATTCTGATAGAAATCTTCGTTCGGAGAGGTGCTCCATGAGTCGTTGGGGACAATTAGCATCCATATGATTTTCAAAACTTCTAACATCACGTTCTTAAAATAATATAAATCAAATCACTTTTTACCCAGTAACATTTCTGATGACACTGTGTAATTATTATTGTTTAAAAATCATTTTGGGGGGCACATGGGTGGCTCAGTCCGTTAAATATCTGACTTCAGCTCAGGTCAGGATCTTAGAGCTCGTGAGTTCCAGCCCCACATCAGGCTCTGTGCTGACAGCTCAGAGGTTGGAGTCTGCTTCAGCTTCTGTGTCTCCTTCTCTCTGCCTCTCCCCCGCCTATGCTCTGTCTGTCTGTCTCTCTCAAAAAGAAACATTAAAAAATGATAATAATTAAAAATCATTTTGGGTGTAGTCCTCAACTTTATTTTGACACTCATGAAGAACATGACAGTAGAATGTAGTAGAATGGTATAAAATGAGAATACTAACCATATTTATGTATAATCTCCATTATTATTTATGTGTTTTTCTTCTAATGATCAAGCTTCATGTCATTTTAATGCTGTTTTCTTTGCCCGCCAAACGGTACGAGTTATAGTTTTTTTTCTTTATTTTTGTTTTTTTTAATGTTTATTTATTTTTGAGAGACAGAGACAGAGTGGTAGAGAAAGAGAGGGAAACACCGAATCTGAAGCAGGCTCCAGGCTCAGAGCTGTCAGCAGAGAGCCTGATGTGGGGCTTGAACCCATGAACTGTGAGATCATGACCTGAGACAAAGTCGGACGCTTAACCGACTGAGCTACCCAGGTGGCCCACGAGTTACATAGTTTTGAATATATCATAAAATAATATAATCCTCATGGAGTTATATACACATCAGTGAAACGTTCTGCACTTTTACTATATAACTATTATTTTCTTACACCTATAATATATCAAGTTGAATAAAACCTTCAAGATCATCTACACTAGGTTTGCTCTATGAATTAAAGAGATTGAACAATAGTAAGGCAAAATAAGTTAGAAAACTACACAATAATTCAGGCGTAATGAAAACTAGAAACAGCCTGCCTTTCTGTGGTCATAACAGTGTATGTGCTTAATCAGGCATATTGGACCAAAAAAATGTAGGGATTGTGTTAATTTCCATTAAAAGGACTTTTTATCTTTATGCAAGGGTTTATACTAGTTTGGCTAAATTCTGTCCAGAATAAGTCAGCTTTATCTGGTAGTAAATTCAATTTACCTTTGTTTATATATACAGATAACATGTAAACATTTTGCAGATGCATAGTCACCAATCTTGGTTATGGGACTAGATATCTTCCTATGATAATAAACCATTTCCCTTAACATGTAAATAGCCAAGAGCCCACCCACGGAGAGCTAATTGATTTAAGGTCACTTAATTATATTTTTGTTAACATTTAATTTTCAGAGCAACCCCTACTTCTTGAATCTCCAAAGAGCTCCCAGTACGTTTAGGTTCTTAAATGGTTTTGTCTTGTGTAATGCCATATTGTTTGGATGGCCCTTTGTGGCCAAACATTTAATTAATGTCCCTTGAGAGGACAGTTTTTATGATTTGTTATTGGATATCTGCCAAAGCTCGTTTTACCAGGTCCTTGCCATCTACTTAGGCTAATTCTGTGCATATTTTTAATACTGTCCATATGCCTTAAGTTTTAAATACTCCCCAAGGACCACACATTTCATACCATCTCCAAAACCTAAAAATATTCAATCTCAGTGTATTTGAAGGTTAATGTGTAATTTCTTGCAATCTGGTTACAATATTTTTGAATTAGTAATTTTTCATTACGGTTTTCATAAAACAAGAACCCTTCATCATGTTGATGGATTATTCCTTTATCTAACCTTACATAATATCTCCATAACAATAATAGCTATCCTTTGATGAATGCCTATTTTTCAACCTTCTCTGCCATAAGCACATGGCACACATTCTGCTTAAAGATCACTATGAATTTAGGGAAAGTTTTCAAGATTCTCAAGAACACAAGGCAAGTTAATTATGTCTCTCAAGTTTATGACACTTAGAAGAGGAAATCTTGGTTTCTCTCCAGACCCTTCTGAATGCAGACTATAACCATATCATAATATAAACTTCTCTTTGAAAGAGCAGGCCTATACTCTTCACCAACATCCATTTATTGTCAGGTTGGTTTCTATGGAATATAAAATTCTAAAGCATGCATATCTTACAAGAGGGCTTTGAGTTGCAGTTATTGTGTTTTCTTACAAGTTTGTGTTTTGTGCATTTGTGGTGTCTTCTAAATTGAATATCTGTGAATTCATCTTAAAATCCATTTTAGCAGAAGCTACCTGGTGAGAACGGGTGCATTAGGTTTGTCTCTGACCAATGCATGGTCTATGAAATCTTTTTCACTTCCTTGTTTGATTATTTTTTAAATCATAGTACATACAGTGTTCAGATAATGATATGATGATGCAAAATCCAAAGATTATAGTTTTCTTTAATTTTCTTTTAGTGGGTTAGGTTTTTTTTTTCCCCTAAAAGATCCTATCTTTCTTTGTCTGAGACTGTAATTATTAGAAAATATAAAATCCTGGGGTACCTAGATGGCTCAGTCAGTTAAGCATCTGACTTTGGCTCAGGTCATGATCTCACAGCTAACAGATTCAGGCCCCTCATTGGGCTCTGTGTAGACAACTCAGAGCCTGAAACCTTTTTAGATTCTGTGTCTCCCCTCTCCCTCTGTCTTTCTCTCTCAAAAATAAACATTAAAAAATAGTATCTCTTTAAAAAAGAAAATATAAAATCATACTTGTTTTTTATTATAAAATTTATCTAGATTTTTCTCAAAGACAAATATTTCTCCTGCACTTGAATTTCTTTATTTTGCAGTAAAAAAAAAAAAAAAAAATATATATATATATATATATATATATATATATATATATATATATATATATAATATTGCGGTAATAATAAGTATGATATATGTATCTCCTTGGGGAAGAAAGGGTAAAAATAATATTTTACTAAACAAACCTAAAACTGACTAATCTTAAACTCAGTATTATATAATTGACTTTTTTCATCTTTCTTGCAGTAATTGCTTCACCTGTAATATTCAAAGCACACAAATTGAAAGTGAAAGTTTTTACTGATTTTCTTTGAATTGATTGCTGGTTTGACTGAGCTGACCTTTGCTTTAAATCAAAATTGATCGACCAATTGAGTCAACATAGTTAAATTGGTTGTGCATATACACAGAGAGTTTGTTTATTGAATTTAAGATATTCTGAGTAACATAATTTCCTTCTGCTTCTCTTCTGCTCCAGGAAACGCTTTGCTTTATGATTGCATTTAATAATGTGTCAGAAAGCAAATGGAAATAGAACCATACACAAGGGAGAGTAACAGTGGATTCTGCAACTGCTTAACATCCAAAGAAACAATTCTTATAAATTGTTTCAGATTCTCATATAGTTTGTCTTATTTGCTATATCAAAGATAGTATCTGAAATTTGGCTTTTGTAAAGTTGTCAGAAAACTAAAAGCCATTGGCAATATGATAACCATCTATTATAACCGTATAATTTCCAACATAAAAAAAAAGTGTATCCTAGAACAATAGGATAACTCTAAATGCATTAAGGATATTGCATTTTATCTCTGTTTCCAAGTCAAATTTTTATTGTTGTAACAGGGTAGCATTGTGTGCAAAAAAATTAAATAGTATATAAAAGAACCAATATAGATTCTAAGATCTTGGTACAGAAGTTCTAAAAATAATAGTTTTCTTGTTCATTTAAAATATCTATTATCCTTTTTTTAAAATCCTGGTTCTAATCATTGGGACATCGGAGACTGACCTGAGAGTCGGATGTTAATAATCACAAGTATATGAGAGCCAACCCTCTGAGGTGTAAAGGTAGCTTGCTTCTCACTGCCAAATCAACTGATTTCATAAATTTAGTCCTCATGTTATGAACTGTACTGCCAATGAAAATCAATAAAAACAATTTCTTTCTACATTCATGATTCTTTCCTCATACCCTTTCTTCATATTCTTTTCAGAACCATTTTGTCAAAATGCCACAGGGCCATACAAAATGTAATTTTGTGTTTCTGTGTATATGTCCCATGAAACCTGATTTTTCTGTGTGTGCACTTTTGATTTGGTATGAAGTGCAAGAGAGGATTTTAAGCAAATATTTTTTAAATCATGTTTTCATAGTTTTAAAAACTTGAAAGAACCATCAACTTTTGTTGTTGTTATTTTGTAGAAAATAACATATAACTGCAAATACTGTAAATATAATATATATGTTAGTTATAACATACTACTGTGCGTAGTATGTTCATATACTGAGTATATGTGTGTATAATTATATATGTGTATAATTATATATGTGTATATTTGTTGAGTTAATCCTTAAAGGATGTCTAAAAAGACACTGAGAGAATAAAGATTAAAATGCAGTTTGAAAAACAAAGACTGTGTTAAGCCTAGAAATCTTAAACATAACTGAAAATTCAGATACCTCCAAACAGGTTTATATAAATTTATTCATTCTACCACTCAAATTATTCATTTATTAGTTCTCTCACTCATTCATGTATTCACTTATTCAAAGCATTTATCAAAGCTGTGATAAATGTAGATTACCATAATGGCAGGAAAAAATATATATATCTTTTCTTTCAAGAAACTTATTTAGATAATTAAAAGGTAGTGTAATACAAGCAAGTACACAATTACTTGTTTTCTAATACCAACTAATTACTCCACTAGATTTATGACTCTCCTACATTTAACCCCCAAGGATTGATTCCTGAAAGTAATTCACAAAGAATTTGCAAGAATTTAATATGCCATTATGCATACAGTGTTTAATCTAGGGCCTGACACATAATAAGGACACAAAAATAATAGTAGTTATTAGCATTATTAATATTATTCCAGAACTATATAATTGAGATAGTTTTATTTTATTTTTTATTTTTTCCATTTCAGTGTAGAGCAAATTGATTCTCAGGTTAAGTAACTGCTAAAAGGGAAATCACAAATTACATGGCCCTGCTTCCATTCATAGCAATGGGTAACTGATTTTAAAGAATGATGTTATCTGCTCCATGACAAGGGGATAGATAAAGTAATATGTTCATTATTTAACTTGTCTGTCCCAGTCTGTAGAGTACAATGATATCTACTATTTAGTGAACATGCATGTGTTAGACATTGGACTAAGCATTTCTTATATGCAATCTCTTTTATATATCATAACATCCCAGGGAATGTAGGTTTGTTTGTTTGTTTGTTTATTAATGTCTACATTTTATAGATGAAAAAATTGAGACTCAGACTTAGAAATTTGCCTCAAATCAAAGAGCTCATAGTAATTGGGGAAGAGATTCAACCCAGTACCAACTGAAAAGTATATACTACTTTCAGGGTTGATATCATACTGACACAAAGTCTATAAAAATGTATTGAAAGATCAAAACAATATTTTTTTTGTTTTGCCTTTACATGACTACTCTAATACACTATATATCAAACAGCAGGTAAAAAGGCCCAATGGTATATATTAGGCTATGTAATAAGTATTAATACCATTTTCAAAATGAAAAATTATAATTTTAGAAAGAAAGATATGTAAATTATCAATAGAAGAACATCACATGAAATTATGTTTCTATCCACTTGTCCATGTTGAAGAGAAGCTCTTTTATAATTGTTACTTCTTATTTTATTGCAACAGAATTATATATTTAGTATAGACAATTTGGAAACAGTATCTTTTAAAAAGTCACCTTTTCTCCAATCACACAGAAATACCAACTTTTCCACTACTGACTCATATCCCTGTTGTCTCATTTTGCTATGCACATATGAGTGTTAAGAATGTTCTGGGGTAGGAGGGAGCATGAATGCCTTGGTGTATATATATACAAACTGTATTAGTTTCTAAGGCTTATAAAGTACCACAAACTGGGTGACTTAAAACAACAGAAATTTATTCTTTCACATCTGGACACTAGAAGTCCATGTTAGCACAGCCCAAATCCCTCCAAACTCTCTAAGTAGAACCCTTCTTTGTGTCTTGCTAGCTTCTGCTGAGAGTGGCAATCCTTGGCCCACCTTGGCTTACAGCTGCACCACTGGACTCTCTGCCTCCAACACCAACCACATCTCCTGTGTTTCTCCAGTGTGCCTGCCTTTGCATTGTTTTCCCTTTTCTTATCAGGACACCAGTCATATTGGATTAAGGTCCTGTCCTGGGGCACCTGAGTGGCTCAGTCCGTTAAGCATCTGACACTTGGTTTCAGCTCAGGTCATGGTCTCATGGTTCACGGATTCAAGCCCCACATTGACTCCATGCTGACAGTGCGGAGCCTGCTTATGATTCTCCCTATCTCCCTCTCTCCACCCCTCTGCTACTTGCTGTCTTTCTCAAAATAAATAAACTTAAAAATTATTATTTTTTGAAAGTATTTATTTATTTTTGAGAGGCAGAGACAGAGCACAGGCAGGAGAGGGTCAGAGAGAGAGGGAGACACAGAATCAGAAGCAGATTCCAGGCTCTGAGCTGTCAGCACAGAACCTGATATGGGGCTCAAACCCACAGACAGCAAGATCATGATCTGAGCCGAAGTCGGTCACTCAACCAACTGAGCTACCCAGGTGCCCCTTAAAAATTATTTAAAAAAAGGAGAGTGACCATCCTACTCCAGTAGGGTCTCCTCTTAAGGACATTAACAAAGACCTAATTTCCAAATAAATTGCATTCTGTAAGGGGAGGGGTGGTTAGGATTTCCACATATCTTTCTGGGGAATAAAATTAAATCCATAAAAAACACCCACACAGAAACATAGACATATATACACCAATGATAACATGATTAGAATCTCAGTTTACATATTACTCCTTAGCTTTTTTCAACCAGTATATTGTGAACAGCTCACATTGTCATTCATTAAGATCATTACCTTTTGATTACAGTTCTCAAGGTGACTTAACTCTGATTTTAAATATGGTAGTTAACGATTTTTAATTTAGAATTTCATTTGTTAAATAGTGTGGCCATGTATTTTATCACCCCACAGTGCTTTAGTGAAGAAGTAGGACACCCCTCGGAGGGAAGTTGTGTAAACCTAGTATGTTATTTTCCTCTGGCGATGCATGAACACCAGATATCTGACTTATTCTTATCCTTTCCCCTGCATATTGGCAATAAATATAAGATCCATGTGGCAGCTTCAGTCTAGTGTACTTGGCTCTGAGTCATTGTAACAACCAGGAGAGCAATTCTTAGTGAGGTGGAATGAGCAGTACTTTAATAGCAGTGCTTAGTGGTAAGGCTGTCTGAGAGGCAGAAAAGAGATTTTAAATTAAATGGACTTTACAGAAAATTGTCTTCACTTTGTAGTTTGGAATCAGGGCTGCAATTTCCAACTTTCTTTTCCTTCACTTACCTGTTGCTAAGAGATCACATTCAAGGTAAAATTAATGCTTCTCCAATCACAGAGCAAGCAGTCAGCAGTGGGAGAGGCAGTGCAACATGCAATATGTTGGTTAGGGCCTTAGACAATATGTGACATTAGAAACAGAACCATGTCTACAGTAGGGATGTCACAAATGATTATTAAATGAATTGGTGGATACAGAGTAGTAAGTCTTTGAAGGTCTGTCATTGTAACCACATGCAATTTTCCTTATCTTCTTTGTTTCTGTTTCTTTGGCTTTTTAACATTTAAGAAAATTGAAAAGTGTTCTATCGAGGTATAATTAACAGTTATTATTACCCACTAGGGTTCATCATAATATTAATCTAGGAGAAATCTCCTATGGCTCTGAATCTATTGAAATGGAGAAAACAAAAATTACTTTACATCAGGACACTTTTAATTGTGTAATACAATTTCAGGGTTAAAAACAGTTCTGCTGAAAATTGAGGTGAACATAGGAGATTCATGATATAAGATAGTTAAGTCACACAACTAGTTAGCAGTGCCATGGTTTTCTTTAAGCATTCTTGAGAGCTATCTCATACGTGAGTGTTCCTCCTATCCTCAGAAAAATCATGTCAACCAGTGGCCACTATCCAGTTCTACATCAGCCACATCATTCATTCAAAACATTCTCATCTAATTCACGTAAGGTAATACTGGTGGGGTTGTGAAACGACAGTGCAATGTGAAAGAAGGCTATTTTTTCTTAAGATTCACCATCTAATGTAGGAGATAATACCTACAAATAATTAGAAGGAAGTGTTCCATTTCTTCCATGTTAAAGGAAGGGCTTAGACCCAGTCTGGCTTCAATGTTAATATGATGAGTCCTACAATGCAATATTCATGATCTATTCCATAAGGAAAATGTACTCATATCTGCCACCCCCCAGAAAAAGACCTGCAGTCTGATTTCCTCTGCCCAAACACTAAAAAGCAATCAGAAAATTCACATTCCTTTATTTTTTTTCTTTGTACTTAATATAGGAATATAAACAAAATGGAAATTGAAGCAGGAAACTAGTTCAGGTGTCATTATTAGCCATTTCCACTCACCAAAGCCACACTCCCAAAATGTAACAGCATCTCAGGAACCTTCTATGGCTTCTATTAACCTATTCTGTACACTCCCTCTTTGGAATTTCACTATGGTGTTGCTCTTTCAAGGTGCTTTGACATGAAATTTGATTTTAGATGGGGTTTAATATGTTCTGGTCTGGCCATTGACACCATACTTAACAACCTAAATATGCTTTCCCATATGGAAGGCACCATCTGTGATATTAATTTTTTTCACCAAGGTTCAATTGTTCCCTGTGTTCCCTTTAACAAAAGTTAAGAGCAGAGAAAGCACAGTGTTGTATGAAAAAATTGAGGCAAGCATCTCCCAATAAATGTATTAATTTCACTCACAATTTCCTAAAGAAAAATGACTAGAGGGGCTCCTGAGTGGCTCAGTCGGTTAAGCCTCCAACTTTGGCTCAGGTCATGATCTCACAGTTTGTAGGTTCGAGCCCCATGTCAGGCTCTATGCTGACAGCTCACAGCCTGGAGCCTGCTTTAGATTCTGTGTGTGTCTCTATCTGCCCCTCCTCTGCTCGCACTCTGTCTCTGTGTCTCAAAGATGAATACAAAACGTTAAAAAAGGTAAAAAAAAAATGACTAAAGACAACACAGAGAAATGAAATAGTAACTATGCAATCTCCATAAATAGGCAATAAGCATAGGAACTATTGTCACTCACGATGGAACAGCGGATTGATATGAGGAGTAGAAGCCTGGGCTCTTTTCTTACCGTTACAGACACGAGTATCAGTTAACTTATCTCTAAATAAAGATTCATGCTTTCCAAACCCACAGTGCATTGAGTCAAAAACCATAAGTCCACCCCAGCCCAGAGGAATCTGAATTTAGGGCCCATGCCCAAGAATCTGTGGTTTTGACTTACTCCACAGCGCTTGAAATGTACAACAAAATTTGGAAATCACTTTTCAAGTGATGTCTAAGATGGACTTCAGTTCAACAGACAGGATTCTGGGGGTCTAATTCAGAGACAAGCCATCACTGGGATACGATATTTGTAACTGGGATTAAGAAAACCAGGCTTTCAGTCTGGGCTCTGCTTTATACTTGCCTTGTGAGACAGGACTTTAGATTGTTGAGACTCCGTTTCTTTCTCTGAAAAGTGAGGATGGTATTAGTAGTGTCACCATGGGCTTGTTGCAGGTATATAGGACTCTGCATAGTGTCAGCGAATATTAGCTGGACAGACATGGGCAGTGAGAGAGAGATGGCGACCAGACCACCAATGAAATATCAGGGGGCCAGAAAGATATATAAACGAAGGAGCGTGGAGTAAAATAATGCTTGCTAAGCTTTCATTACCTCACTGGGTTAATTCCTTCTTTGATGAGCTCACAATGTCTTTTTAAAACATTCAATAGAACAAACAAGCTTCTTCCTTTTAAGATCTGTCAGGAATTTTGATAAGTCCATTCTAAGATATAATAGAAGATTGTCCATAACAAGCGATATTAAGTTGTTGGAAATAAATAATACATACAATGAAATAATGAGACCAGCAAAAATTCTCTTTCTGAAATAATGAGAACAACAAAAATACTCTTCCATTATGGGAGAAAGAATATTTTAAGGCTCACAATCTCTCTTAAACCCAAAGAAGTTTTTCAGTATTTGTTATATACTCTTTAATGTTCTAATTTTTCATAAAAGTTTTAATAATAGTCTCTTCTGGGTGCCTGGGTGGCCGTTGGTTAAATGTCTGACTCTTGATTTCAGCTCAGGTCATGACCTTAGGATTCAGGAGATGGAGCCCTGCATTGGGCTCTCTGCTGACAGCACTGAGTCTGCTTAGTATTCTCTCTCCCTTTCTCTCTGCCTCCCTCTCTCTATCTCTCCAACTAAATAAATAAAATGTGTCCATGAGCTTACAATTTGGTACAGGTCAGATACACTTACTTATAGGGAGACTGGATATGGAGACAGGACATTTCAAACGTATTGGTAGTTTTACCTTATGGGCAAATGGGACTTATCTTTTTTTCCTATTTTTAAAACTTCAATTCTTATAATTTTGGTCTTTTTCTTTCCTTTGATAACTGAAGAGAAAATAAAAAAAATACTAAGTGACTTTCTACTAACACATTGTTGCTGTATAAAAATTTCCACGGAGCAAGATGACTTATAAGCTGAAGGCAGACAGAATGTATAGGAACTGTATTTGGCTTGTAAGGTCCAATATATACAGCCTGATACAAAGCACATTTCAGCACAAAGAATTCAATAATCTGACACTTCTCTTGTGAAGTAAATTATTCTGCTGTGGAGAAAATTGCTATGGCCAAATTTTTCAGTAGGATCCAATTCTCTATAATAGCTCAGCAAGGTCATACCTCAAAAGAATCGGTGACCTACCTGCATGTCCCCCTCATAACTACTGAGGACTTGCAGGGAGGCAGGAGTTCTCCCTAACCTGTCTGCTGGGATCCTTAAATTTAGTTGGAGTTATAAGAAAGGAGGCCGTGGTCATTGAACTCGACCTGACATAGCTCTTTGTCATTGTTTCCTTAACTTTTGAATATTTGTCCCAAGGCGAGAGTATAAATAGGATGAACAGTGCCTGGAGCAGCCTCCATGACTCATAGAAGCCATAATTACACTGGCCATGCAACTATTTCCAGAACAGACATAAGGCCTATAATTCAGAGAATAACATTTGTTTTAAAATATGGTTCCAGACACCTCCTTGACTTAGTCCTAGAAATGTTGAGGCAACAGAAAAGATGACCTCTTTGCTAAATACATGTAACTTCTTAATATGGTGTGCTTTTACATATTGAAATAGCTGTTATAGCTGTGACAAATGCTGAACTGATAAGACAATAGAAATGCTTTTTAGAATAGTCTACTGTTTCCTCCTCTGTGTCTTTATTTTCAGGGATAAATGGAAGTTTTTTAGAAAAGGAGTTTACTTTAACCCTAAGGCAGGCAGCCAACTATCAATTGTAGCAAAAGAAGCCGTTCTGACTCAGAAACACTAATCAATGAGGATTGGTTTCCCTTTGTCCAACCTGAACTTCGAAACTTCTCTCCATTCATTAAATTTGCTGAAATAAACAATGTTTCCATGGTACTTCATGCCTCAAGTTCCTTGGTGAAAACATCTTTCCTTCTCACGGAATTTAGGGTATTCTTAGGGATAATTTGAAGGATTTTTTAAACCAAAAAATGCCAGAGAAATCTCAGAAGATGTGTACAACACCTTACAAATCAATAAGATTGCTTAAGGAAATATATACATATCTGGCATTACATTTCTTTAAAAAAGATACTTTAAAGATACGAATTCTTTTAGATTAACCATTAGTTTCTGCATAGTTTGCTGAGCAAATGAAAATTTAGTTGTAATTACCAAACTTTCCTTAAAAATTGAAAACATTATGTGAATAAAAGGCAACAAAATTATTCTCGTTGGGCCACCTGTCAATATTTTATTTATGTTAATTCTTTATAACCATCAATGAGATAGTTTTAGTTATTTTGGGGGTTATTTGTTTTTCTGTCATTGTTGTTTTCTCTTTTTTTGACACATAAATGACATATTAGTTTCAGGTGTACAACATAGTGATATAGTGTGAAATGATCACCACAATAAGGGTAATTAACATCCGTCACCAAACATAGTTACAGAATTTTTTTTCCTTGTGATGAGAAGTTTTAAGTTTACTCTTTTAGAATCTTTCAAATATGCAATACGGTATTATTAACTATAGTCACCCTATTGCACATTATATACCCATAAGTTATTTATTTTCTAATTAGAAGTTTGTAACTTTTGACCTCCCTCAACCATTTTGTGTATTTTCTTTTTTCATTTAAGTTTATTTCAAGAGGGAGCATGAGCCCATGAGCAAGTGGGGGAGGGGCACAAAGAGAGGAAGAGACAGAGAATCCCAACCTCTGCTGACAGCACAGAGCCCCATGTGGGGC
The DNA here is from genome assembly GCA_017311185.1 of Proteles cristata cristata. Taxonomy (NCBI): domain Eukaryota; kingdom Metazoa; phylum Chordata; class Mammalia; order Carnivora; family Hyaenidae; genus Proteles; species Proteles cristata. Next base: position 813,582 of record JAESUZ010002627.1, read on the forward strand.
TTGATCTCACGAAACCGTAAGATCATGACGAGCTGAATTCAAGAGTCAGAAGCTTAACCGACTGAACCACCCAGGTGCCCCTGAATTAATTTATAGTTTTCTAATAATATAAATTAATCTCAAATTTTCTCAGATTTCATTTATTTTCTTTGAGAGTTCTCAGAACAAATCAGCTTTTAGCTGAATTTCTAAGATTTGGCCATCTTAAACACTGAATCATTATACGATAGTCTTTCACAGCCCCAATACCATGATTATATTATTGAAATACTTAAGGTAATCGATCTAGTTTTCAGTCTATGAGAGTGAACTGCTCTAGTCAGACTTTAATTTAAATAGGTAAAACAGCCCAAGCCTAAATGAATTTTCCTCTCCATGGAAGACATAAATGATACAAAGTGACTTATGGGAAAAGTGTGAAATATGCACACATATGTAAGAACGAATGCTTATTATCTCCCTCAATTTTCCCTCTGGGTGTTCTCAAGAGTTCACTTGACCTGTAGTATGATTTATTGGTGGGTCAACACACAAAGCCATTTAACAGTATAATTTTTGAGTTATTTCATTTAAACAAAATGGCCATAATTATTTAGGCAGACATCTGACGATGAATACTTTTCAAACTGGTTGGATAATGTTTTTAGCATCATTGATCCAGCAAGATCCAATAATAAGACTGACTTTTTGTTTAATAGAATTCTCTCTACAATGTTCCACTCCATTAGTGAAAAGGGAGTTGCTTGAGTTGCATAGATACGTTCTCAAGGACATTGGCTAATAAAACACAGACATCTGTGTGTAGATGTTGAATGTTTATAGGTAGGCATTTGCTCAAAGGAACCATTTTTTATTAACAAAATGATCACTGTGTTAAACTTAGGCTTCCATTGGCCCAGTCAGATATTTAAAATCACTGTAGCCTGTAGAAAATACTTCTTGAACAATATCAAATCATGTCATCTTTGAGTTTCTCTATGAAGACTAGAAGAACATGCATAAAAAATATCAAAAGATATTTTGACAGTCATAATCAGAAGTTGCCATGTAGAAAACTGAGTAAGTTTTATTTATTTTTCTTCTGACCTTTGCATTTTAAAACTGAGTACGTTAGATTCACAGAGATGAGCAAATATATGTATTGTGAATGCACTATTGGAAGGTAGGAGTATTCAGAATCCTATGAGACACGATTTATATAGAGCTCTCCAAAAGAAGACATTATGTAGTATTTTGCTGAGTTTGTGTAAAACACTAAAGCTGTCTCTATGATGCCTTTCCCTGTGGAAAAGAAGCTTAATTCTGCCAAGGCAAAAGTGCAGGGCCCCTTCTTGCCCTTATTTGCTTTTAGAGACTCACATTGTCAGGTTGATAAATGGGCTTTGACAGAAGCAAAGGTAATTCAAAGCTCATTCACAGGTAGAAGAGTCTTTAATAGATTCTTTTTTAAATGTCTCTGTTGGAGGAAAAATATATAGAGAAAATGCATAGTATTAATTCACTGTGAAACCGCTATTCTCCCCAAAGCTGGAAATTCGTCTTCTCTCTGAAGCTACATTTTACATTCTACCGTGCTTACAGTGTACATGTGTATGTTTATTTGCAAACAAGATTATTTGTATGCATATGAGAGAAAATCAATTATCCACCAGGAAAAAAAGAATGGTAGTAAATGCAGTATCTTTTTCTGGGAAGTAAACTTCCTAAACACTGGGAACTGAGGGTTGAATGTATCTTTCACTAGAGCACCGTATGAGTACCACACTTTAGAATTACAGAAAAGGGTGGAAGGCTTTAGCAAATGTAGGTAAATTTTAGTTCTATTCTTTTGGCTTTTGATGCTGAGAAATCATTTCATTAGTGATGAAATAATTGGGTAAGTCTGCAGACAGGGCTCAATTCATTGCATTTATCTCAGCCACGTTAGTTCATCTGCAGAGTCTTTGCTCTGATTTTATAAGAACATACTCCCATCACTCTCCCGGGCATAAATCCCTCACTTCTCACTTAGGACTATAATATTAAGTGAGCCATTCTTTTTTCTCTTTGCTCTTTTAAAGATACAAAATAATACAGAATTTAGGAAGATTTTTTTTCCTGCAGTGTTAAGGAGATTCTGTAATTGAATAGTGGATACCAGTAATAAGATATCTGTAGTCCAGTGTATTCTGAAAAGAGGAAGAACACTTACTTTAGTTATTATTACTTTTAGATTAGCTCATATAAATAACTACTTTTCATTCTAAACTAGTGCCAGAGCGGTGACTCACTTTTACTATCTTGGTTTGTCTAAGTTTGGAAATGTAACAAAGCTTCTTTTCTTTGGAAGGCAGTATTGAAACAATCTGAAACACACATATGGATGCATGTTAGCACACCTCTAGATTAAAAACAAAACTGGTATAAAATTCTAAGAATATGCTTTGGACACATACAATTCCAATTCAGTGAAGGCTTTTGCCAGCAGAAATAGTATGTGAAATCTATTTGGAAAAAGTGCAAACAGGATAAAATTTATAACGACATCAGTTATTCTTTGCTAAGCTTTGCTCCTGCATTGCCCCAAATATGTGTTCCTGTGCATGAAAGAAAGTGGTATAAAAAAATCGCATATTATCTCATTAAAGAACTTATAAGTGCATGCAAGCATACATACTTGTGCACAAATAACTAAAATTTAACGTAAATAGACGTAATGTAGAAAACTATAAGAAAAAACAAAGGAAGCACTGAAAACGTGTGAAGGAATACAGAAGAGGGAGGAATGGCTCTTGGTTTTGGAGGCAGGCAGGGCTTTGTGGAGGAGAAATCATTGCAGAAGGGTTTTGGACGATGAGTAACATTTAACAGGTAGTGTTGTTAGTGGAAGCAGGCAACTCAGAAAACAGCATGAGTGAAGACCACAAAGGCCTGAAATCTGAAGCCATTTCACAAGTCATTTTATCTTAATCACATTACACATATTACATTAAGGGAATTAATCAAATATAAGAATGGGATAATAGCTGGCGAGGCTTCATCTGTTCATTTGGTCATCTTTTCAACTCATTGAGTTCCTGCAATGGGTTACTCACTGGTATAGCACTAACAATACATTCAGAAGAAAAGTAAATGTTTGTTTTCTTTCTTAAATTCCATATATAAGTGAAATTACATGGAATTTGTTTTTCTCTGACTGACTTATTTCTCTTAGTATGATACATTCTAGCTCTATCCATGTCATTGCAAATAACAAGATTTCATTCTTTTTTATGGCTGAGTAATATCCATGAAACACGTGTGTGTGTGTGTGTGTGTGTGTGTGTGTGTGTGTGTGTGTGTGTGTTATACAAAAAGTTTTTTATTCATTCATCAGTTGATGGACATTTGGGCTCTTTCCATAACTTGGCTATTGTTGATAATACTGTCATATATTGGTTCCATGTATCACTTTGAATTAGTATTTTGGTATTCTTTTAGTAAATACCCAAAAATGCAATTGCTTGATCATAGGGTAGTTCCATTTTTAATTTTTTTGAAGAACCTTCATACTATTCTCCAAGGTGGCTGTACCAGCTTACACTCCCACCCAACAGTGTGGATTCCCCATCCTCATCAATATCTGTTGGTGTGTGTGTGTGTGTGTGTGTGTGTGTGTGTGTGTGTGTGTTGTTAATTTTAGTCTTTCTGACCGGTGATTACTCATTGTAGTTTTCATTTGTATTTCCCTGTTGATGAGTGATGCTGAGCCTCTTTTCATGTGCCTATTGGCCAATTGATGCCTTATTTGGAAAAATGTTTATTCATGTCTTCTGCCCATTTTTTAAAATCTGGATTATTTGGTGTTTTTGGGTGCTGAGTTTTATAACTTCTTTATTTATTTTTGATACTAACCATCTAGCAGATAATGTCGTTTGCAGATGTCTTCTCTTATTCTGTAAGTTTTCTTTTGTTCCATTGATTGATTCTTTCACTGTGCAGAAGCTTTTTATTTTGATCATGGGGAAAGAGAGTGACAAACCCAAGAAACAGACTCTTTTTAAAAAAAATTCTTGACATTTATTCATTTTTGAGAGACAGAACATGAGCAGGTGAGGGGCAGAGAGAGAAAGGGAGGATCAGAATCCGAAGCAGGCTCCAGGCTCTGAGCTGTCAGCACAGAGCCTGACACAGGGTTCAAACCCACAGGGCTCGAACCCATGGACCGGACCATGAGATCATGTCCTGAGCTGAAGTCTGATGCTTAACCGACTGAGCCACCCAGGCGTCCCCAGACTCTTAACTATAGAGAACAAATTTATGGTTACCAGAGGAGAGATGGCTGGGTAGATGAGTTAAACAGGTGATAGAGATTAAGGAGTGCCCTTGTGATGAGCACTGGGTGTTGTAAGTAATGAATTGTTAAATTGCACACCTGAGGGGCGCCTGGGTGGCTTAGTCGGTTAAGCGTCCGACTTTCGCTTAGGTCATGATCTCGCAGTTCGTGGGTTCGAGCCCCACGTCGGGTTCTGTGCTGACTGCCAGCTCAGAGCCTGGAGCCTGTTTCAGCCTGTGACTCCCTCTTTCTCTGACCCTCCCCTGCTCATGCTGTCTCTCTCTCTCTCCTAAAAATAAATAAAACATTAAAAAAAATTAAAAAAAATAAATAAATTGCACACCTGAAACTAATGTTATACTATATGTTAGAATTCAAATAAAAACTTAAAAATAGAGAAAAAGTGAGTAAAATGTAATAGTTGTCCAGGAGGGAATAATTATTTATTGTGGGGTATGGAAGTAAAAACAGATAACTGAAAGACATTGTCATAAATTGTTCAGGTGGAGTGTTCATAGAATGTAGTAGGAGTAAAATGCATGTATCAACTAAATCTACTTCAGATAATTAGGAAAAACCGACATTTGGGCTGGATCCTGAGGGGTAAGTAAATATTAGGGTGGATAGAGAGAGTGTAAGATAAATTGACAAAGCAGATAGAGTAAGTATTTGTAAATGAAGGCAAGTATAGAAGGGTGTAATTGGTCTGGTTGGAAGGTTTGAGTGCTGTGCTTAAAGGATTGGACTTTAGTCCATAGTCCTACAGACTTTGCAAGTATTTGAGTAGAGGAGTGCAAGATCTCAGTTGAATTTTAGCACCATCAGTGGGCGCTAATTTATAGTATACATAGACAAACAAAACGGGTTATAACATAGTCCACCCACTGACATCTAGTACCTTCTACATTATACTGATATCTTGGATCAAGTAAAGATTATAATGTGTCAATCATTAAAAAGAACTGAAGAATTCATCTGATATACTATTAGCCCAATAGCTTCATCACTTTTTTCTCAGTCTGAAGTGAACCTCTTAATTTCAAAAAGAACAGAGCAACTGAAGAGATAATAACTCATTAAAAGTCATAAGCAACTCAATGGCCAAGTGAAATATTGTAGAGCAAAGTTATGGCTGCTTCTACATGAGGTCTCTGAATATGATAATCTAAAAAGAAACACATCTGCTATACATAGTAAAATAATAGTTTCTCTGACCTCTGTCCCATCTCATATCCCAAATTCAATACTTACCAATGGTTATAATGGTTACATGAAATGGTCACCGTCTGTATATATAAATTTACAGAACAAAACATAGTATTTGTTTTAGGTAAATATATGTAAATTATAATCCTTTTTAGCATATGTATTAAATTATTTTGTATAAAATTTTCCAATCCATCTCTTTGAGAATAAAATCTGAATTCCTAGCCATGTTTATGGCATAAATATTCAAGTATCTGCATACTCATGATTTCGTCTTCTATTATCCTTGCATGGGCTGGGTATATCCCATCCAACATGCTTTTCTTTCTATTCCTCACACACATCTCAACACCTCAGGCCCTTTGTACTTTTTTTTTCCTCTTGTCCATGTTCTTTTTCCCCAATATGTACTGGGCTGTTTTGTCTTTAAGATCCTAGCCCAAAGATCATCACCCAGACTATCTATTCTAAATTAGCTACACTCTCCAAAGACTTAGCCATCCATATCACCCCTATTATTTGAAATATTTCCATTTATCTCCTTGCTTAAGCATTTATTCTACCCTCTGCCATGCCCCCTCCCCAATATACACACTTGATTACAAAATATGAGAACAAATAACTTGTCCATTTAGCCCATTATTATTTACTGAGGGCCTAGGACAGTAGGTGATCAGTTGAATGTATGAAGATATAGCATCCTCATATATTTATTTATTTATTTATTTTTAAATATTTTTATTTATTTCTAGGAGAGAGAGAGAGAGACAGCATGAGCAGGGGAGGGTCAGAGAGAGAGGGAGTCACAGACTGAAAAAGGCTCCAAGCTCTGAGCTGGCAGTCAGCACAGAGCCCGACGCGGGGCTCAAACCCACGAACCGCGAGATCATGACCTAAGGGAAAGTCGGACGCTTAACTGACTAAGCCACCTAGGCGCCCCAGCATCCTCATATATTTAGATCATCATTTTTAAAAATGGTGTTAATGACAATGAGTACAAACTGCTTTTTGGTGTGACTGAAAAGACCAATTTATAATTCTTAATCCTTACTACACTTTGCAAAATTTGCTTGGTTACAAGTTTCATCTATTTGAGGAGTCTAGCCATGCCACTCTACATGTGAGATTTATTCCTATTGATACACTGCTCATCATTTGTACCAGGAAAATTAATGGGAATTAGGAAGAAACATTAGTAGCCTTTCTTCTTCTCCTTCTACTCTAGCATGTAATCAACCATGTCCTTCTTATCTGCAGAGTACTTATTAAGGCTTTACCAAAAAAGACTTTGAAAGGGAGCCTGCATAAAAGAAATTATATGACCGTTTGGACCTCACCCTTTCTTACAAACAGAGACAGATGTGGATAAAAGTGAAGGCATCATATTTGTTATGTATACCCTTGTGTAACAATACGTTTCCATCAACAAGCTTTTTTTTTTTTTTTTTTTTTTTTTTGTTGCCTTCATTTGATTTACTCAGTTCTGTTCTATAATCATGAATAAGACCTTTGCGTTTGCCTGGAAGTGCTCCTTTTACATGGTATGATACTAATTATGGCAATGCTATAGTGCTGTTTATAGATTACCAATGTGCCAGGATAGAAACAGCTAGAGATTAAGAGTAAATAAAAGGAGAAAGTAGCTGAGATCACACAGCTTCTTCTGCCACGGGGCAGCTTGGACTTTGGGCGTGTATGTTTCTTACTCTTATGGAGCCTTCATTTCTGCCTTGACAGATTCTTCGCTCACAAATGAAAGAAAAGCATGTATAACCTAAATGAAGATTTTGATTCTTTATGTATGAGTTATGTATACCCTTTTAAAGATTCATAAGGCAATTTAGTTAGGCACCAGGGTTGTGAACCAGAGATCTGGATTATGTCTTGAGAACCTCAGGGCAGGTGGCCAACTCTGGTCCTCTTTAGGTCTGTCACAATGGTGAGCAAAGGTCAGTGTTTGACTCTCCAGATATGTGCCTTATTGTGTCTCATGGGTGGTGGTATCTACATTAAATTCAATGAGGGATATGTTGTCAATAGCTTTTTAAATCCAAAGTTCCCTCCCTCTGTTCCTGCCATCCTTCCTTCCTGTCTGCCTTCATTTCTTCCTTCCTCTCTCCATGCCTTCCTTCCTTCCTTTAATTATTGTTTTAATTAGCTTCGGTTTCAGAATCCTACTTTCTCTATGAAGTTTTTGTTGTTTTTGTTTTGTTTCTTTGTTTGTTTTTCCCATTCACTCCTATATATTCCCAGTTCTTCACAATTCACTCCTAGGAGCAAAGTTCAAATAGCTTTAGACTCAAAAGGGTACAACATAGTTCAAATGTAGTTGTGTAAGTGTAAAATCAGGTGTGGGTTCCAGTGTGTGTTTTCACCTCATAGGAATGTGTGTATCTCTAAAAACCTCCATAAGGTTAAGTGGCATGCAAATAATACTTGGCATATATATTTTATTCTAGTGAGGCAGTTATTTTGCTTGCCATTATGTAAGCTGAAGTCTGAAGCCATGCTCTTTGTAAAGCTCCTAGCATGGAATGGAATAGAATGTATGTATCTGTTATGACACAGGATGTCTGAGGGACAAGCTAAGGTGTAGTCATATTCATGTATGGCATAGTCAAGTGTATGTCATCAACTCTCTCAGTATGTATTAAATTATGTCAATTAATCTTACTACAAGGTACAATACATTAACCTGTGTTGCATCCATTATCAAAAAGATTATTTTAATTCACATTTTATCTAATTGTCTTTTGTGGCCTTTCTTTTTAAATGAAACACTTTTTATAACGCACTTCTTTCATGAAGAGATATTCTAAAGCCAGAAACTTATTTCTTTTTGCTGCTTAAAACATAAATAAGACATTAATTTGAAGCAATAGCACTATCTAAAATATATTGTGGTCATTGACATTTTCATATCTAAATTGGTTTATATATCTCTATGTTTATAAAGATACTTATACTTTATGCAAACAAGTTAATACTGAGTAAGGTACATTTTATTCTTATTTCTCAAACTGTTCATGTGCCTAAGGACAAAGCCTCAATTTCACTTCATCAGCATTTCAATACATTTAATAATATTAGAGCTATTATTTTATGATGATCTAGAACATTAAGGGTGATCTAGTATGCAACATTATAACACAGATTATCTATTAATGTAATTCATTATGTTAAGAGATTAGAGAAGGAAAAAATAATGATCATATCAAGAGGTAGGAAGACAATTCTCATTTGTGTCAAGCAACGTTTTAGCAAACTTGAAATAAAAAAGAATTTCTGGGGCTCCTGGGTGGCTTAGTCAGTTAAGCGTCCGACTTTCACTTAGGTCATGATCTCGCGGTTCGTGGGTTCGAGCCCCGCATCAGGCTCTGTGCTCTGCCAGCTCAGAGCCTGGAGCCTGTTTCAGTCTGTGACTCCCTCTCTCTCTGACCCTCCCCCCTGCTCACGCTGTCTCTCTCTCTCTCTCTCCTAGAAATAAATAAAACATTAAAAAAAAACCCACCTTGGTTAAAAAAAGAAAGAACTTCTGTAATCCTTATGAAATGTTATATTTGTTGATGAAATGATGGAAGAATTCTTTCAAAAATCTGAAAATGGGAAAATTACTCATTATCACTGCTTCAATAAATCTTACTAGAGGTCTTTAGTGCAAAAAGAAAAAAAAGAAGAAAAACTACAATGATTGGAAATGCTATCTATTTATCTGTATCTATATGCAGATTAATCTGGTACTGTATAATCTGGTTATATATGTGTGTATATAAATCTAATGACAAATACACAAAACATTTGCAAAGAAAGTTACACTGGAAGTTCAGAATGAGTTGAAGAGACAACAGGTAACAGATACCAAAGAGAGCCCCAGCCAAATCAATTATAAATTTTGAAAGGGAACATTCAAAATGATTTATTGCCTGTTTATAAATATTCCTCACCATGACATGCTTAAGAAGAAGGGTTGAAAGAGAATTGCAAAGTGGTAAAGATTTGGTTACAAGCTCGCTCTGGTGAGACCTGATAACATATGGGCTTCTCATCCACCCTGTAAAGTGGAATTGATACAGAAAGCATATCCTATATGCCAAGATGCCCCCAAAGAAAGCCTTTAATGATCCTTCTTGGATAATGTATATGACTCTGACAGATAGGAGACACTTGGTCCTCTGCCTGTGTCCTAGGCAGAAATATACAGAACAAGAAAGAAGAGGTGATAAGCTGCTTTGAAGGAAACATCAAAATGAGGTGGCTGATTTAGAATCAGGGTGCATTCCAGAGTTTATCAGGTTAGAGATATAAATGTTACCCAAGAATTAGATGTGGGCCATAAAGGGGAGAGAGCTTGCTCGTACCTTTTTACTTCTGTTCAATAAGGGTCTAAATGGTGGAATGTTACAGTAAGAGTCGGTACCCCTCTGGAAAACTAAGGGCTAAGGCCACATACAGAAGTGGAAAGGAAATGATGTGTCACCCATGTCATGGTAGTTACAGAAGGACAGGATCCAGCAAGAGAGCTTCTGTGGAACTAATGAAAGATTCTACAATACAGTCAGCTTTGACTATCTGCCATGGACAAGCCAATGCTTCTTGGAGAATTTTTTTTAATTTAAAGAAATAAAAACCGGGGCGCCTGGGTGGCTTAGTCGATTAAGCGTCCGACTTTCGCTTAGGTCATGATCTCGCGGTTCGTGGGTTCGAGCCCCGCGTCGGGCTCTGTGCTGACTGCCAGCTCAGAGCCTGGAGCCTGTTTCAGAGTCTGTGACTCCCTCTCTCTCTGACCCTCCCCTGCTCACGCTGTCTCTCTCTCCTAGAAATAAATAAAACATTTAAAAAAAAAAAGAAATAAAAACCTTAGATGTATTTTCTAGACGATTTAACAAGCCTACCCATAAATTTAGTTGTTATTAAAAGGCCCAAGAGTTGCCGAGATAAATTTTAAAAACAGATTTAGTGGTGGGAGGAACCATACCTATATAGCATAGCAAACTTAATCGATAAATGTGTGTTCTAACTTCCACCAACTGAGTATTCCTCAGTCTCTGTCCCTCATTAGATCCCCTATTCCCTGAGACACAACAATATTTAAAGTAGGCCAGTTAATAACTAATACAAGGGTCTCTAGGTGTTCAAGTGAAACAAAGTGTCACAGGTCTCTTGCTTTAAATCAAAAGCTAGACATGATTAAGCTTAGTAAGAAAGAGCTGTCAAAAGCCAAGATATGTTGAAAACTAGGTCCTCTGTACCAAACAATTCACCAAATTGTAAATGCAAAAGAAAAATTCTTGAGGGAAATTAAAAGTGCTACTCCAGTGAACACACAGTTGATAACAAAGCAAAGCAGCCTTTTTGCTGATATAGAGAAAGCTTTAGAGGTATGGGCAGATCAAACCAGCTACAACATCCTCTTAAGCCAAAGGCTAATCCAGAGCAAGGCCCTAACTCTCTTTAGTTCCATGAAGGCTGAGAGATATGAGACAGCTGCAGAAGAAAAGTTTGAAGCTAGCAGAGGTTTGCTCATAAGTTTAAAGAAAGACGCCATCTCCATAACATAAAAGTGCAAGATGAAGTAGCAACTGCTTATGTAGATGCCACAGAAGATCTAGCTAATTCAGGAAGGTGGCGATAATAAACAACAGATTTTGACTGTAGACAAATGAGTCATACATTAGAAGATGCCATCTAGGACTTTCCTAGCTAGAGAGATGTCAGTGCCTGGCTTCAAAACTTAAAAGAGCAGCCTGGCTTTCTTCTGAGGGGCTAAATTGGTGACGTCAGGTTGAAGCCAGAGTTCATCTACCATTATGAAAATCCTAGGGCCCTTAAGAATGATTCTAAATCTAGTCTGCCTGTGCTCTATAAATGGACGAGAGTATAGATGACAGCATATTGTTACATCATAGTTTACTGAATATTTTAAGCCCACAGTTGAAACCTACTCCTCTTGAAAAATAGATTCCTTTCAAAATATGACAGTCATTGACAATGAATCTGGTCATCTACTCTGATGGGAAATGTACAATAAGATTATTGTTTTCATGCTCATATGCTAACCCGATATCCATTCTGTAATCCATGGATCAAGGAGTCATTTTAACTTTCAAGTCTATTATTTAAGAAATAAATGTCAGAGCTATAGCTGCTATAGATAGTAATGTGTCTGATGGATCTGGGCAAAGTAAATTGAAAACCCTCTGGAAGGAATTCACCATTTTAGATGCCATTAACAACCTTCATGGTTCATGGAAAGAGATGAAATTATCAGAAAAGATTTGGAAGAAGGTGATTTCAACCTTCATGGATGACTGAGGAATTCAAGACTTCAGTGGAGGAAGTAACTGCAGACATGGTAAAAATAACTAGAGAATTATAATTAGAAGTAGAGCCTGATGATGTGACTAAATTGCTGCCATCTCATTGTAAAATTGGAAGGATAATGAGTTGTTTCCTATGGATGAGCTAAGGAAAGTAGTTTCTTGAAACGAATCTACACCTGATGAAGATGTTGTAAAGACTGTGGAATAACAAAAAATATTTAGAATATTATGTAAACTTAGTTGATAAAGTGGGAAACGGAATTTGAGAGGACTGACTCCAATTATGAAAAAATCTCTATTGTGGGTAAAATGCCACCAAAGAGTATGCTACAGAGAAATTTTTTGTGAAAGGAAGAGTCAATTGATATGACAGATTTCATAGTTGTGTCACTCTAAGAAACTGCCACAGCCACCCCAGCCTCCAGTAGCGATCACCCTCAACAGTCAGCAGCCATCAACATCAAGGCAAGACCCTCCACCAACGAAAAGATTATGACTCTGTGAAAGCCCAGATGATGGTAGCATTTTTTAGCAATAAAATATTTTGTAATTTTTGTAGACATAATGCTACTGTGCTCTTAATCAATTGCATTATAGTAAAAACATAACTTTGTGTGTGTGCAGTGAGAAACCAAAGAAAAATCTATTTGACTCACTTTATTACAGTGGTCTGGAACCGAATCTTCCATATCTTTGATGTATGTCTATTTTAGATTAGAAAACAATGATCTATTGACTCTAATCAATACATGATCCTGGGGAAATTGGAAAAATTAGAACTCTACCTCATAGAAAATACAAAATAGATTGTGAATAATTAAATACCTACCATTTAAGGATGCACATGAATCCTTCTGGATCATACAGGAAAGCATTATGACCTCAGAATGAGGAGAACTTGTTTTCAAACATAATACTTAAGGCACAAACTACAAAGAGAATTTTTAATAAATTTGATTTCATTAAGCTTAGACATTTCAATCTGACTGAATTTCTCCATAAACTAAGTGGAAAAAAATGCCACCAAGTATGAAAAGATATGTTCAAAACTGGGATGTTTAAACCAATTTTGAAACAGACAAAACAGCAGTTGGTGTGAGAAGACATCTTAAATGGTCAAAAACATGAAAAGATATTCAGTGTCACTATGGTACAAGTTTATAGAATCATATTGGAGAAAACTTTGACAATAGCTAGTAAAACTGAAGCTATCCATACCCTAAAATACAATAATTTTTATCCTAGATAGACCCTGGCAAATCCCCTGGGTGGCTCAGCCGGTTAAGCCGACCTTCGACTCAGGTTATAATCTCATGGTTTGAGAGTTCGAGTCCTGCATAGGGCTTTGCGCTGAGAGTGTGGAGCCAGATTTGGATGCTGTGTCTGTCTCCCTCTCTCTCTGTCCCTGCCCTGCTATTGCGCACACACAGTCTCTCTCTCTCTCTCTCTCTCCCTCTCTCTCAAAAATAAAACAAAACATTAAAAAAAACTAAGTGCTGTATTTTTCCTTGTGCTTCACATTAATCAACCTCCTGATTGCCTCTTGTCTCCTAAGTCAGTGCTAATGTAGAGGCAGCCTCCTTCGACATAGGCCTAACTTAGCTATGAATCCGTAATAGTTTCTTCCAAAAATCCTACAATTAACATTTACTTATAACTGGATAAATACTTATCTACTTTAAAAATGTACTGTTCAACATTCGAGTTGTAAAGTGTCACCTGTTTTTATATTTTTTCCCCACAAATCTGCTAATGTTTTTTACCTTGTTTAGAAAGTTGTGTCTCACTAGAATATTCCATCTTTGGTCTTCCCTTAATTAGTTAATTTGATTTTTAAAAACACTAGCATGTGCAATTCATATGATGAAAACATCATTATATTTTTACTGTAATTTAAAAAAACAGTGTGAGAAGTCATTAGTGAGTTCAAAACGTACTATTAAAAGTCATATTGGGGCGCCTGGGTGGCTCAGTCGGTTGAGCATCAGACTTTGCCTCAGGTCATGATCTCACAGTTGGTGGGTTGAGCCCCGCCTCAGGCTCTGTGCTGACAGCTAGCTCAGAGCCAGGAGCCAGCTTCAGACTCTGTGTCTTCCTCTATCTCTGACCCTCCCCTGCTCATGCTATCTCTCTCTCTCTCTCTCTCTCTCTCTCTCTCTCAGAAATAAATAAAACATTAAAAAAACTTTTTTAAAGTCATTATTTAATCGTTTTATGAAATAAAAGACACTGGGACTCAATATTAGTTAAATGGCTAGCTATCGATAATTGAAACAAGATTGTTTTTTGAAAAAAAGCAAAATTCTTGTTATATTTCACTTATCCTTATCTTAAAAAAAAAAAACTTTTAATGTTTGTTTATTTTTGAGAGAGAGACAAACAGGCAGAGCACCAGTGGGGGAAGGGCTGAGTGATAAGGAGACAGAAAATCCGAAGCTGCCTCCAGGCTCCCAGCTGTCGGCACAGAGCCTGATGTGGGGCTCAAACCCATGAGCTGGGATTTCATGACTTAAGACTAACCTGATGCTTACCTGACTGAACCACCCAGGTGCCTCTCATTTATCCCTATCTTAAAAAGTCACTTGTTTGGTATACATATATCAAATCATTATATTGTACACCAAAAACTAATAGTGTTTTATGTCAATTATATCTCAATAAAAAGAAGAATAAAAGATAAAAGAAGTATATCTTTAATAAAGTTTGTTTGCTATAAAATAGAGTAAAACTTGCCACAGGCCTTAGCAATAGTACCAAGCTGAAATGTGATGATGCTTAATATGCAGTATTTTGGAATAAAAAAGGAGAACCTGAAAAGGAATTCTAATATTAAACTATCCATCATACTATAGATTTCTAAAGGAAAAAAGCAGCTTTCAAATCCAGTTTGGTATGTTTTCTAAATAGTAAATGGACTTCCTAGTATTTCACATTCTCTATAAAATTATTTAGCTCTAACCAACGAAATCTCAAGAGCTCATCTTTGAAGCATTTATATCTTAGATAAGTTATTATTTGCTTAGATTTTTTTAGATTATGTTTTAGATTGTCTTAGATTTTCCTAGATATTATTTTCTTAGATTTTCTACCCAATTAATAGTGAAAAGACTGATATACATATATACATTTTGATATTTTTGTATATACTATTTTATAAGTGGAAATGTGATAGAATGGGAAGCATACAACACTTTCTTAACATGGCCCTTAAGTGTGCTTAGAACTTCACCAGAAGTCCCAGGGACATACCTGTACCATGACTCATATTTCTGTCTCTTTCAATATTGCAACATTATTATTTTGAGTTTCCTTATATGATTTTTGGCCAAGATAGCTGAGATTATGTGAGCTTATCTCAAGAATGTTACCACGGTTCATTTTTCCCATTCCCCAACTTCTTACTTATAAAAAAAAAATCCAGATCAGATAGCTTTGTCAGAAGCCTCTTAAACATTAAAAAAAAATAAGAACTTATTTTTTACTTTCCTCTTCTTTCTAATTGAAAATGAATTTATGGAAACTGGGAGAACAGACACAGAGTAGTAGGTAAAACTAAACAGTCTTTGAAAGTCTTGGACTGGAGATGTAAGTCTTAAATGAGTTTGCATTATTTCTAGACTAAAAATGGTCTAATTTTGCAACAAATTTCCTGTGCCGACAAATCGATATTATCAAAAATTATAGAGTTAGAACAATAATAAAAACTATCTTAAGGGGAGAACTATGTACTAAGTGTGCATATGAAACGCTGTATATAATGTTAATATTCCCCAGTTATATAACATAACTTTTATTCTGAATTACATAAATAAAACATAATAAAATAAGGATTTGTCCATTATTACTTAACCTAATTCAGATGTTTACTAATTTTTAGATGGAAGTAAGCTGAATTGAAAGTGTGGGTTCTGAATGGTTGATAAATACTGATGAGAAAGAGCTTTTCAACAACAGGAGGTTTAAACAAGTCTTGACATTATCAGGATTTAATTTTAATTTAGTTGCAGTAGAATATTATAATCAGAATATATTATTGGTATTTAGAAATTATACCTTATCTTGTGACATCTTTTGCACAATAGAAATATGATCTATAACTTGTTATAATCAATTTTCAGAAAGATTTTTTCCATCATTTTTTGTATTATTACACACTCCCTGAATTGTTTTGCTTTCAAAATCATCTTTTCCTTGAAACTTACCTATAGAGTATCTTTTTCCCATCCTTTTTAAAAAGTGAAAAACCTAACTTCACTTTTGTGTGTGTCTGAGCCAAATTTTAAAGGCTTACGTTCTTAATCTTGACATTCAAAGGAGACATCCCGCGATGTTGTAAATATTCCAGCAGGATTAAAGAGAGAGACTGCAGTGTTTCTAAGAGCACTCCAGCCTGTCTTCAATATGCTCATTTCTCAGCAGTGGGGCAGGGTGGGGCAGAATCTCTAGGCCCTGACCTCATCAAAGAAGTCAGCTGTGTCAGACTGTGGCTACCTTTAATTTATTAAGTGGTACAGAGGAATTAATGGATCTTTTGCTGGTAACTTTGTCTTCCCCAGACATATTCAGAGATGCTGGGATAATAAATAGGAAATGTCTAATGTCATAAATACATTTCTTTAAAAATTTTAAGTGGAGGTGCCTGGTGAATCAGTTGGTCAAGTGGCTGACTTCAGCTCAGTCATGACCTCTCTATTCATGAGTCAGAGCCACACATGGGGCTCTGTGCTGACACCTCAGAGCCTGGAGCCTGCTTTGGATTCTGTGTCCTCTGTCTCTGCTCCTGCCTCCACTTGCACTCTGTCCCTCTGTCTCTCTCAAAAGTAAGTACCATTAAAAAAATGTTTTAAACAAAAATGTTAAGTGGAAATTAAAAAACAGTAAATGTGAGAAATCTATAATCATTTATTACATATACTGTGCTCTGAGCCAATTAGTTTTCCCATTTACCCTATTCATTATATTTGTTATATTCAAAGAATAAAATTATCCAGGAATTCTATAGAAAGATTTGGTATATCGTTTTGATGCAGATTATTAGGAAATACCACTACACTTTCTGACATGAGTATATCAAGACTATAGCTGAACTGCCTATAATGCCGATACGTAAAACATTAACTACAAAAGAAGCCTTCGTTTGGTTTCCAATAATGAGTAAATAGGCAGATTGCTGGGAAATAATAAAAGTTGAGAAGTAATATGGTAGATCCATTTACAAAGACCGGAATTTAATTTCCCTGCATCAATAGCTTGAGATGTGAAATTAGTTAAATGTATTGTCATTGTGCTTTGTTACAGAGCAGTTAACATTGTGGTTGAGTATAATCATTGAGATTGATGTAAACAAGTGTAGGGCATTTCCCCCAACTTTTCTAATTATGCAATTGATGGCTACAAGTATTAAACGAGTATCTTGACTTGACAACTGCTAAAATTGATTATAAAATCAAAACCGTATTGTAACAAGTCTACATATCTGATTCTGTTTTTCATCTTTTCCTCTTCACTAAAAATCATAAGCTTTTGTCTACAAATGACCGGGTCAAATCCGTTGATGGTAGATTTAATGCTTAACAGGAAGACACTCTTTAAAGAATGCCAAAAAATTTAAAAAAAAAAAAAAAAAAGGAAGTTGAAAAGAAAAATAGTGGATTTTGCCAGATAGGAAAGCATCAGGAAATTGAAGGCTTTGAATCAGTTAATCTAGTTCACTCTTGGTTTTGCTTTGTTTGGAAAAATAGAAACTTACAGAATTTTTCTGTTGTAGCCTTGTGGAAACTTGTTAGAGGAGGCAGAAAAATGAATGAGACTTGAGTTCCTACTTTCTGTGAAGCCTATACTGCCCTCATCGCTTCTCCGTCCATTTGTCTTTTAACATCCAGGCTTATGGAGGAAGAATACAGAGAATTTCTTTTATTGGTTTTAAGTAAGAAAACTAAAATTGCTACCAAAAACTAATTCTTGACCTGGAGCATCTCAAAAGACTTTTCAGGTGATCTCACACAGGTATTTTTAAGAAGTTTGTTTTCTCATACACTGTGTATATGTGTATGTCTTTGCATTTTTGTGCACCATTACTTCATCCTATTATATATACAGACATATTGTGTATCCACACAGGAATTTGTAGGCTAAAAACAGATCCTTAATCCTAAATACATTATCATGCATAATAAGCATCTTTTGGTTTTCAAGATTTGAAGACGGGTGTAAGTGTATGTTGATTGTATTGTGTGCATCTAGAGAAATAGTGTAGAGAACATTTAACTTTCAGGAAAAAAAATCGTTGTAGGAATATTCATATGTACATGTTTTTGTCTCTGTAAGTATACATATATTTTTATTTGTCTGCACATGTAAACACCTAGTCCTGGGTATATCTTTTAAGGCAGGACCGTACAATGACATGCTTGCTATCTTCCCAGTTTATGCCAGAGACCAGAATTCTAGAAGGGTCAGAGCAAAAGCACAAGGAATAATACATATTTGATCAAAATTTATTTGTAGGCTAAGAGATGATTGGCAGAAAACAAGCAATATTAAGCACTCAGCTCTGCTCAGAGAAAGCACAATGAATATATAGCCAAGAATACCATCTGTTGAATATGAAATTCTTGGATCAAGACATTATAGATACATTTCCCCAAACAGCAGGGACAGGAGTCTTTCTGGAAACAAAATCACAATAGGGTTGCAGAAACGCCAAGTGTGAGAGAAGCAAATAATTGTTCACTGCATTGTGGGGGAGCAGACTTCCTTCCTGCTAGTGCAGAATGTGATTAATTATGTGGCATGGTTTGTGATGCTGGTAGTAAATAAAGGTAGTTGCCCTGTTCAAATAATTTCCAAATCAGTATGTCAACTACTAGCCATGGCCAGATCAAAATCTTTTTACAATATGTGGTGTCTGCACCTTAATTCTCTCTCAGAATTCATTGTGCTCCTTGTCACTCATTAGGTTTTATAAAGATAATAGAATGATGGCTGTGTGATGTTTAATAGGAAGATTTATATTAAAGAAAAGATTGATGAATGATAGTTGTCCTCAAGGTAATATTCAGACACAATTCTATGCTTTATATTTGGATATGGTATCTTTTGAAGAAAAAAAACACATATTTTTTATATAGAAAGAGTTTCCCTTTCTAGGATGAGCCCACATCTTTTTTAGGGAAGTGGACTGGCATACAGGGATAGACAATTGTTGATGTCGAATGACCTAGAGGAGTGAGAAGTAGCATCATAGAATGGCAGAAATCCGAAGCAGGCTCCAGGCTCTAACCTGTCAGCACAGAGCTCCATATGAGACTCCAACTCATAAACTGTGAGATCATGACCTGAGCTGAAGTCAGATGCTTAACCAACTGAGCCACCCGGGTTCCCCAAGACACAATCATTATTAACATATAGTAGGTGCTCAATAATTAATTAATAGAGGGACTGGAATGATGATCTAATAAAAGCACTTTTTTAAGTACTTCGTATTTTTTTAACTCATTTAATTCTTATAACAATTCTAAGGAGTGGGTGCAATTAGGATCCCTGTTGTTTCTGTTAAGAAAATTGAGGCAGAAGTTTTAGGCAAAATGCCAAAATCATTCAGTTAGTACTTTGATTTTAACTTAGCACTCTTTCTTCAGATCCTGTGTTCGTAATCACTTCGCTATATTGTATATGAAAAAAATCATGGTATCCTTATTATGCACATGCTTCTAGGTCTGTAGCTAGCAACTCCGACGTATCATAATGAAGTTGTTGGTCTTCATGATTGGGCAGAACATCCCCCAGAGCAGTGCCCTATTATTATCCACATAGATGTAACAAAAAAGCACATATTTGTAATTTCGAGAGATGTGTATGACTTTAAGAATTTCTGTTAATACCTTCTATGAACAGATCGTAAGCAACACAAAAAGCAGCGTAGTTATTTAAGCAAATTCATCTTTATAAAACAACCACTTAAAGAAAGTTGAGTGACTTTCTCTTGATTTTCCCTGAGCCTTTCCCTCTATCTTATACATGACATAATTTTGTTGTGTTTTATGTTTCTACCCTTTCTCTCTAGGCTGTTTGAGGTCAAGAGTCATTAGTTAAGGGGTTTCATTGTTTCACCTGTTGCTAGTTTAAAAAATATGGAAGTCAGGGATATCAGAGGTAATTCCCAAAATTAGCAATGTATAGAATATCTGACATTGTAATTTGACTTAAAACATTGCTGAAGCCTTTAACATGCACTTTGGATAAAGAGGGTTAAAGAAAAAGCACTTCTCCTGCCTTAGAACCTCTGTACCCATGTCTGTCAGTGTTTCAATGTGATTAACTTAAGAAAAAGTCAACTTTTGAAAATAAGCAATCATAATTCCTTTCACCTACTTAGTAGAGTGTAACGAAAGCTTCAAGTACCTTAAATGTTTTCAATTAGAATATTAAAATATGGCTTTATGCTCCAATACTTATTTTAGTTACATGATACACTATCACCTACAACACTCCAAATACCTTACCCTTTAAGTATTCTAGCTTTACTTCCTAATATGGTGTATTTGCACTGCATTTTTGAACTATTTCAGACATGTTATCTTGTAATTCTGACTCAGCCAGAAAACCGCTAAGAGCATCCCTTGTTTGCTTTAGATAAATGAGTTCCTGGTCATTCATCACCTCTTACACTAAAAATGACCACACTATAGTGACCTCAGGTTGTTGGTAAAAGTTGGCAAAATTATGCCAGTAATTATAGTTGGACTATGCCCTCAAAACATTACTTTTATAGTCTCAATTGTAAACATGTTATATTTTATTTGGAACATGTTATAATGTATTTTAGGAACAGAAAATGAATTTGTAATAAACACAGAAATAACATATATGTCTTTTAAAGGCCACCCGGCTATTTTAACAATTTAAGGATTTTTTGGCTACTTTACCAAAATATGAAATGCCAAGAAAATTTTTTTCTTACGTTTTCCTCTTCCTGGCATTACTTATGTGTGATGTTGAGTAAGATTATGAATTAATCTCTGTACTGGTAGATGCTGTATTGAATGCTGTATTGTTTTAAATATCAAAAAGCAACTTAAATCATCACTGTGTTTTCACATTTTCCAACTCCCAGTATGGAAATATTAAGGTTAAATTTAGAATAGTGACATATTTGGATATGTTTTCTTACTTGAGAATCTCTTTAAAGCAATTTACAGAAGCTCTCTGTAACGATTTTCATTTTTCCCCATAATTCTACTTAATGATGCTGTTTGAATAGTAATTTTAGCTAATGGAGAAGTAACATTATATTCAGAGAACCATCAACTAACTATCAGGGTCTTACAATAAGGAAAGGTCCTAAAATCGGCTATGTTAATGAGCTCAGCATTTTAGCTTTCATACATTTTTTTGTTGAGTAAAGCGAGCTAATTTTCTTTTGCAGGAGCGAGATAACTTAGTAAGATTTTAGAGCAGCTTGTCAAATGTAATTTGACCTAATAATTACCCCTAAAGATGTGATTAAGAAACACCTGACTCAGATGTCATGTACATATGCAAACCACGAGTCATCACCCTTTGATTTTAGTGGCTAAACGCCAAGTGCAGGCTGAGAACCGGCCCAGAGGAGGAAGCTGCCAGTTCATAGTTTATTCAGGTCATTGCACTTACGCCAAATGTGCCTAATGAGAGGAGGGTCCTTGATGTGTGCAAGCATTTAATGTACGCACTGTTCTGAAAAATCTTTATGAGGGAAGGGGAAGAAGGAATTCCTGAAGGTATCTTTAATATAATGCTAAGAAGTAGTTTAAAAAGTAATTAAAACAGGAAGAATATTTACAGCCATACTAAAGTGTATATATACACTGTGGGTGGAAAGAAAGAAGTTTTCTGTTTGTTTGTTTTCTTCTAGAACATTTACATTTGTATATGAGATTGTTTTTTAGTCTTTGAGGTTGACAAATTGATGAGGAGCATAGTTTTTTTACATTTCACACTTCACAATCTTCTGTTCCAAATTCATTGATTAATGCTTAAATGAGAATTTAACCCTGTGTCTCCTTTTCAGAGTATCTATGAAAAGTGTTGTCTAGGTCCATTTTTATACCTCCACAAAATTTGTGGTATATCAAAATAATTAAAATTACAAAGTTTGTTCAGTTAAACAATCTTTTGAAGTATACTTGGCAAGTAGCATTATTAGAGTTTATCTCATAATATAGTGAATATTTTCAGGGAGATTATGATTAGTAATTTTCAACTTTCATTTCTAACTTAGCTCAGTTTTTAAACTTTTATTTTCTAGAAAAAGTTCTGATTATGCCACTGTTACATCCTGTTACTAAAGTCTGAAGGCAATTTCTTGATCTTCCTAATCAGTTATGACCCACCGACGGGAAATAATGCAATGTCACATTCACTGATAGATGGATTCGAACATATTAAGAATATCAATGAAGAATATCAAATGAATAACTTACAGTATATTTAAGGTGTGCATATTTGGCATATTTTACTTATTGCCTACCTAAAAAATAATGTCAAATCTCTAAATGGCTTTCATATCTATTATGCTCATAGATTTCAACTATGTATGGATTATATAGAAAAACTTAGAAAAATGATTACAAAATTTATTTTTAAATTAAAAAGTAACTTGAATTCAACTTTATGAGATTAAAGACATGAAAACAGATTATTGTAGAAAAGTTTATTTTTGTTATGTGATTTAATATGTGGATTCACAGTGATTTTTCAAACTTTTATCAATCAGTAATTGGTTGATGATCTGTTTTGAATGAATCCTAGTACTCAGTATTGCTAAAATGAAAAAGTAAAAATGGGTTTGATGAAAAAGATAACTTTACATCCTAGTTAAACTCCTGGTTATTCTCACAGTTATTGTAGGGAAAGTTTACTCAACCCAGTAATAGTATATAATTTACATTATATATAACATGTATAGTATATATATTTACATTTCATAATATTTATATTATATACATATATGCATGTATATACATATATATAAAACCACTTACATATTCGTGAATAAAGTTTCCACTTAACTCAAGAAGAATTTCACAATTTAGCAACACAGAGAGTGAGATTCTGGATGTATATAATTAAAGAGTGTAGCTAAATGCTCGCATGATTAAAGGAAATGAAAAATTAGAAGTATTTATAATGGTTGAATTGTGAAATTATAATCAGGCTCAATCTGAAGTACTATGATTTCCATTCCGGTGGTCGTTTCAGTCATCTCTTGCCTGATGGAGTTACTATTCTTTCCCGATGCACGTGTTCAGATTTTCTGCATACTTCACATTATGAGAAACTGCCTAATTCCATGTTCTCAGAAGTGCTTGGTACAATGTTGATGTGCAATAAGTTTTCTTTATGAATTAAAAAAAAAGTAATGTACAAATATTTTCCATAGAGACATATTCTAAAATATGCATATTTTTATATATCTAAGAAATGAGATTATCCTTTTCCAAATAAATAAAAAGGCAAATACCAGATCTTTACCTTTGCTGGATACAAGGATGTCATAATAAATGAAATTAAAATAATTTTGTAGGGATAGACATTGGAGAAAGAAAAAAATGAATTAGAAAAACTACAAGCAAGGTATGCTTTGGATCAAGTTCTAATCTATTAGCAGTGGTAACATTACTCCAGAGAGTTTTGGTTATATTTCTTCAAAACTATTTGTTATATTAAAATCACAGAACATCACTACTGAAAGATCCCTTACACATCATGTAATTTAATGGTTCTTCACTGATTTGAGTTACAAGACATTTTGTGAATATTATGAAAGATAAAGACCTTCTCACTGAAAAGTACGTGTTTATCGAGAGTCACAGTTTTGCGCATAATTCTGCATACATTTTCAGAACTTCCAGCTAATCCAGGCAACCCACAGACACAATTTTAAGAGCCTCTGATTATGAACAGTCTGTTTTATAAATGAGTTGAATAAACGAGAGATCCAGAGAGGAACCAGACTCTTTAATTCCAATTCTACTGATCTTTCCATACCTCTATAAGAGCCCAACCATCTACACAGATAATGTTCCAGATTCCCACTCAAGCTAATCTCTTTTTATTTCTGTGACCTAATGGAAATGAAAATGTGTGGAAGCAACTTCCACTTTCCGTTAGAGTTAGTTCAATTTCACTACCCAATTTTGTCTTTATACAGGGGAATGTATTTGTTCTTCTTTTGTACAAGTGTGTGTGTGTGTGTGTGTGTGCACACGCGCGCATATGGGTGCGTGTGCATGCACGCACATCTCCATCTCAAAGCTTTGTCTGAACTAGGCTGTCTCTCTTCTAAGAGAATGCTTGCTTCTGCATCTTTCTGCCAAAGAATAAAGTACAGTGGGGATTTGTTGCCCAGTGACAGACACTTGGATGGTGTATTCTTATTTCCCACAGACATTATCTGATTTTCAAACAGGATGGAATGGGCTTTTGTTATAAACCACAAGGAATTATTTGGAAGCTTCTAGAGTAAGGGCTCTGTGACAACTAAAAATATTAGGAAGATCCATTTTCATTATATTCATTTCATTACAATTTATGAGGGTGTTCATGTTAGCAAAACTTGTTTCCCTCTGACTCTGAGTAATAGTCAAAAGGTGTGTTAGATTTTTTTTTTGTATCATTCTCATTTGTTTTTTTTTTTTAAGATGCTCAGTGAAATTTTGTATGAAAAAATGATTACAGGCTTCATTCCAGTTCTGTCTGTTTCTTAAAAACATCCATCTCTGAGCTCATCTCTTGAAGTGGTAGAATGTTATACAGAACTGGGATTTTCCTGAGCAACATGGCAAACATTTTTGTCTTCTCCAGATTTGTTTGGAGGTTGTAGAAATGAAATTGCCAGGTATAGTGCAATTTCTGTTTATATACTAGATGGAAGAGAAATCATTTAATCTAAACTTCAAACATAAGCTTTTCTTAAAAGCTTCACAGCACATACATCCACTCCATTGGAATTCATCTTGGGCTCCTCCTATAATCCTTAATAACTGTGATCTTGAATACGATACACTTTGAAGCCTTTGAAAGGCAACAATGCATGCCAGAGTCCCTTCTTCCTTCCAAGGTTGTAAGGATTAAATGAGACAATATATGGGAGATCCCACTGTGAACAAAATATCACAAGATTATATGGAAGCTGTTTATAAATCTTTATTAGTTGTCATTTGAGTCTATCTTCGCCTAATAACTGGAATTTTAAATAATTCTCCCATTTCCCTTCTTCTTTTCTCATTTATGGTGGTCACGGCTTTAGAAGGTGTGAATTCAAGGCTTATATTTGCCCTACTTCAGGGGGACCTTCTGTGACTTCACCTGCACAATTTCCACATCTTCAAAATAGTGATCATAATACCTGCCTCTTTAATGTTCTCAAAAGGACTGAGTGAAATACTGAATGTGAAAACCATTTGTGAGTTACCCATGCTGAAGAGAAAAGGAGTTGATAGTTCCACTCGGTAGAACATCTCTCAGTAAATAAAGTCATCAAAACCAATCTGATCTGCAGAACCAAATATTTGAATCTGTGCAGATATCTGCAGTGATCTCTAGCACAGAAACATTCCAGGCATCCTGATATAAAGCTGAACCAGGCCATTTAGATGTTGTATTGAAAACAGAGATAGCTGTACGACAGTCCATTTGCCAGCTATTATGTAAGTGCATGTTAAAACAAATCAATGAAAGGCTACAAAATTGGCAGAACATGCTTAAAGACTGAAAAATCTTCACCCTGAATTATGAGGAGAAACGTGTAGTTTCCTTGGTCAGAAATGTTTTGCTTTCTGTTGCAGAATCACAAACAGGTCACACTGAGATAACAGAAAGCATTTCTGATAAACAGAAGCAAATCAGCAAGTCACATCCAGCAGTGGGACTGGGAACAGATTCACAGTCAGTTAGAGGCACAGGGAACTGCCGAGAGCATTAGCTAAATTCCTGCCCTTCATCCAAACACCATCAATAGAGAACACATAAACAACAGCTACCAATGTAGGGTTCAGCTACATTGGAGGAAGGCCTCCAAAAACAGTCTGCCCAGCCAAAGCACATTTTCCTTTAAATCCTCCAAAAAGCCAAGTTAAGCTTTATGATCAATTTTATCAAAAACATTATGCTTTAGGGACAAGTTATTTAGGGTTAGCATCAACTGTCACTTTGCCATATAATTGTTCTGTGACTTGAAAAAAACAAGATCCTTGGGCTTAAATATTGATAGCCAAACTAGTAAGCTTTTCAGTGAAGCTGTAGCTATGAGGTGAAAAGTCAAATCCCATAGTTCGGTATTTTCAGACACAAGAAAGACCTTCACCTGTATGAAAGCCAAAATTATAATAGAGAACTGAATTATATATCTAATAGGCAGGGTATTTTTATGGTTGAAACCTTAGCTTTAAATATCCCTGGATGCCATTTTCTTTCCTTTTATCTTAGGCTATTAATTATGATTATAAGGATTAGTCCCATGGTAGATTTTGTACCTAGCTTAAATTACATTTCTTTGGTCTAGTGAGTCCCTGCCTGCCACCCTCACCTTTACCCTACTGTATTGGATCTGAGGATGATTAAGGAGATGAGCCAAAGGGAATGAGAATAGCTCTTTTGCTCTACACTTGTTCTGTCTTCCAAAGAACTTCTGTTGGTGGCTTTTGTCTAGGTTTCTGTTTCGTGATATGGCATTATAAGAAATCATTCATTCTGATTTTCTAAAAGTGATTTCACTGTAAGTATTTATTAAAAATATCAAAAAAGAGGCACCTGGGCGCTCAGTCAGTTAAGTGTCTGACTCTTGATTTCAGCTCAGGTCATGATCTCAGGGTTTGTGGGGTCAAGCCTCACATTAGGCTCTGCACTGACATTGTGAAGTCTGCTTGGGATTCTCCCTCTTTCTTTCTCTCTCTCTCTCTCTGCCCTACCAAAATAAACAAATAAACTTAAATTTTTAAAATATAAACAACAAACCAAAAACACACTCTACTCTTCTAAAGGTGAAAACTTAGTTTTGACAAAGAGCCAAGTACTGGTGGATTAAGTCTTGGGAGTGAACCGGTCAACAAGATATTTTGCAAGAGAAACAATGTGCTTTAAAACAGAAAAAAAAATTAAGAAACTCTGTACACTATCATAGAATTTAGGAACTTTTCTGTTAGTTTGTAACCTTGCTCTGTAAGGTGTTTCTTTTTCTAATGATTATTATAGAATGATTATTTCGTACTTGATCATTTGCGTATATCTTTTTGCTTTGTTAGTTTTAATTTTTTTTTTTTTACTTTATTTCTGAGAGAGAGAGACGGAATGTGAGCAGGGAAGGGGCAGAGAGAGAGGGAGACACAGAATCTGAAGCGGGCTCCAGGCTATGAGCCGTCAGCACAGAACCTGATGTGGGGCCCGAACACAAGAACCATGAGATTATAACCTGAGCTGAAGTCGGACACTTAACTTACTGAGCCACCCAGGCGCCCTTGTTAACTTTAAGTAAGATATTTTAAATTCTCAATTTATTAAGTTGGAAGCAGACTTGCCATCGTGCCTACCGTTTTCAGATGCTGTATTGTACATGGTGCTGGTGACTTAGGGTAAATAGAAGACTATTGTATGGAAATGATCTGCCTAACATTTCGGGGCCCAAACAAGTACTGAAATATCACATTACATGACTTCTCTAGTAATATGCACATAGCATGCACCACAGGCCAATGACACATGCAAAAGATACTCTCTAGGCCCCAAAATATTACTATTTTCATTATATAAAATTTGTCTGCTGCCATGAGAAGTTTGGGGCAGGCAGATGGAATTATTTCTAGTATTTAGAATGTATCTAGCTTCGGGGCACCTGAGTGGCTCAGTCTGTTAAGCGTCTGGCTTTAGCTCAGGTCATGATATCACAGTTCGTGGGTTCGAGACCAGCGTCGGGCTCTGTGCTGACAGCTCAAGGCCTGGAGCCTGTTTCAGATTCTGTGTCCCCCTCTCTCTCTGACCCTCCCCTGCTCATGCTGTCTCTCTCTCAGAAATAAAAAACAAACAAACAAACAAAAAACATTAGAATGCATCTAGCTTCAATATTCAAGAAAATCTATTTTATATTTTACCTTTTTCTCAGATTTGAGTCGCCTTTCAAATATAGAAAAGGATGTGATCAAGCTTACTTGAAAATAGCAAGTTGGGTCACTTCCTTTGGAGGAAAAAAAAAGGGAGTAATCGAGAGATCTAAAAAAGACCTAGAGGAGAAGCTCGTTTTCACCTTGTCCCATAATGCAGGGTAACAGTAGACGTTCTCAATTAAATTAAAGGGTAGCAGATTTAGAATTTCTTTTTGTAGCATATAAACAACCTGTGGGATTTAGAGCCTTGGGGGGGGGGGTGAGCTAAACTATACCTAGAGTTTAAAAACAGATCGTTTCACGGCTGCAAAAGTTTAGGTGATGGTGGAGGGTTAATCAAATCTCCTGTTTTCAAACATAAAATGATATATAAGCAAGGAAAACCTTTTCTTAATGTAAAACATAACCAGAGACATGATGTTTGCTTCAAACAGATATTTGTCACTTCAGCTGAGTAGATGCTGTAATTCTTGCTCTCGGTCAGGTCTTAAAATTTGTTAGTGAGTTTACTGTTCTTTAGGAGAAATAAATAAGCAAGCCCTCCCACTAAAAAAAAAAAAAAAAAACAAGCATATTCCCTCTAAAGGTCTACAAGTGATCACTGTGAGAATATTAATAAAACACTAAGTACCTTCCTTTAATTTTTTTTTTTGTCAATAGGTTTTTCTGTCAATGTGTCTATGAATGTGATTTTCCATTTCACACAGAGAGAGAGAGAGAGAGAAAGGATTTTAAACCACCATTATGTAACTTTTTAGATAAAGCAAATTTTCCCTAAGTCTGTGATTCTGTCATCCACTAAACTGTAACCAATAGATGGCATGTGCCTGCCAATTTTTTAGACTACTGCACAGTAAAATATTTCTATCTTTAAAAAAGTGAAAGTGATGGCCTAGTTCAAAGGCAGGCTAGGTTCTGTGACCTTCACATTTTTTCCCCTTCAAATGTTCACTATAAGTTCCTGCCCTTTTCTCAATTATGAAATGGGAGATTTATTTTAAACTGAGGCAGAATTTTCCACGGAAGGTGGAGGGCACCATTTTTTTTTTTCTTACTAGGGAAATTTATGTTTCAAGATAATACAATTTTTAATACAAATGAATGACTTTCTGGGAAATGTCATCCAGGCCATGAATTATCCTAATGGAATGTATATGAGAGTAGCACTGTAACCCCAAATTCTTCATATACTTATTTTTAAAGATTTTTTTGAAAGAGAGAGAGAGAGAGAATCCCAAGCAGGCTCCATGCTCTCAATGCAGAGCCCAACTCAGGGCTCAATCCCACACACATGAGATCATGACCTGAGCCTAAATCAGGAGTCTGGTGCTTAACCAACTGAGCCACTAAGGTGCCCCTTCCTATATTTCTATCAAGGCAACCCTAGGCTTGTTTCTTTTCCTTTACCCAGAGGGAATAAAAAATGGAATTGAGATCTTGGATTTATCTTACAGCAGCTGCTGGTGCTGCTCCACAGTGAGGTCACTGCCCACATAGACAGACCAGAGACCACAGTGAGCTTCCCTGTTCCCATATTTAAATTCTATTGTCAACTCAGGGGGTGTTTTAGTTTCCTGTCTCAGAGCCGACCACTGGAGAAAGTCAGGCTTCATCATAGGTTATGGTTGTGACATGTATTTGGAGTAAAACTTGCCTCAGCATTTAGAAAACAGCACAACACAATAATTGTCCTATATAGGGAGCACCTCGTGTTTACCAGTTTATATACGTGGTTTCTAATTGTCCTAATAACCCTGCAGTGTAAGTGTTATTTCACTCAATTTGCAAGGAATCAGACTGGTGAACCAATTTTTACAGACCCACAAAGCTAACATTGCAGGGAATGGTAGACAGAGCAGCACTGTGGTCTTAGCATGGGGTCCGATATCGGCCTACTCAGGTTCACATCACTTTGGTCCCTTTAACTCTATGATTATTGCAAAGCTATTTCACAGGTAGATGGTAAACACATAATATAAATATTAGTTCTCTCTCCTGCTTTATTTAGTTTGACAGTTAACCTCACTTTTAGCGGTCTGTTCTGCCTTGAAAATAGATTCATGTGACCCATATTTGGTCAACATTTTAATACAAAGAGTATCAGTTTACTGGGGGCGGCCAACACAAAATACCTTAGACTGAGTGGCTTAAACAACAGAGATTTATTTTCTCACAGTTCTGGAGGCCAGAAGTCCCAGAAGCTGTAGGAAGATATGGTTTCTCTTAAGCCTCTTTGTTTGGCTTGAAGGTGGCTGCCTTCTCCCATGTCCTCATGTGGCCTTTGTCTATGCACGTACACTACGCTCCAGGTAGCTCTTTCTCTTCTTAGAAGAATATCAGCCCTATTGATTATACCCTATATATATATTTTTAATATTGTATTTTATTCTTTTTTAAATGTTTATTTAATTTTTAGAGAGAGAGAGAAAGTGAGCATGAGAAGGGAAGGGGCAGAGAGAGGGAGACACAGAATCCAATCTGAGCTGTCAGCACAGAGCCCGACGTAGGGCTCAAACTCACACACTATGAGATTATGACCTGACTTGAAGTCAGACGCTTCAACAACTGAGCCACTCAGGAGCCTTAGACCCAATCTTTTTGACTCATTTCACTCTAATTATCTTTTTAAAGGAAACACCCCCAGGTACAGCTTCATTGGGAGCTAGAGCTGCAATATATGAATTTAGGGAGAACACAGTTCAATCTGTAATACAGAGGGAGAGGTAATTATTTCATTTGCCATAGATATAATCTTGGTAATGCTGGTGTACTCCATTACAAGACAAAGATATTGCATTAGACATGCAGCCTAAAGAGGCAAGGGTGAAGTTACTGTTACCCTGTACTATGGGTCTGCGTTTAACTCAATCTGCTCTCCGGGTAAAGTGGATTTCGTTTACACAAGCAGCACGTGTCTGCAGAGGGAATCTTCCTAAAGCGGTTTGCCCTGGTCAGAGAGACAGATCAGACACTCAGAAAAATGTCAAGGAAACTTGAGCAGATGTGTATTTATCCTAAGCAGTAAAATGTAAAGTATTTATTAAGTGTATATAACATGCATGTTAGGGAAAGTGATTGATAATGGATGAAAGGCTTTGCCCTCAAGATCTGTTTGATTCTTATTAAAAGGTGAGGAGGAGTATATTATTTTTCTTATTTCACATGTGAGGAAGTTGAACACCTAGGAGGCTAAGAAATTTCTTTAAGACTAAATAGCTAGTGAGTGGGGTACATGGGTCTTTTACATCCCTAAGTCCATGGTCTTGCTCAACAAACTGACCAATAACCCCAAAGATGAAAAGGTGACTTGGCACATGTCTCTGCTAATATTGGTAGGTAATGTGTTGTGATCATTTACCTACATGTGCCTGTCCTTTTTGTGGGAAGGGGATGTGATGTATTCATATTTACACTAACAGTGTTTTTAGTCCTGTGCTTATAACATAGTGACTCCAAGGTAAATGCTGGAAGGAAAGAAGGAAGGAAGGAAGGGAGGGAGGGAGGGAGGGAGGAAGGAAGGAAGGAAGGAAGGAAGGAAGGAAGGAAGGAAGGAAGGAAGGAAGAGAGAGGGAGGGACAACATGGCTGCCTATGGTTCTCACCGCTTTGCTGTGAATGTCTCATAACACCACCAAGACCACCACACAAATTCATACATATCATAGCTTGAAGCTTAATCAAATAATAGCTCAGATTACTTTAGTTCAGAAAAGGCCTCAAGGAGACCATAAAAGTTGTGGGTGAGGGTTGAAAGTAGATTTTGATAGGTAGATTTGTCAAAGAACAGTGTGGCTGATCTACAGGAGTGGACAGAAGGAACAGAAAGTGAGTTAAGTCAGTGTCAGACAAAAGTGTAAATAAAAGGCTAAGAATTTCTGTAGGCAAAGAACGTCAGTAAGACTGAAACGAGATAATCCCAGATGAAATGTGCTATCGTATGATTCTTATTACTTGAGTATATGATGCGCTCACTCTTTGTTTCTGAAATATAACTACTGGGAAAATCCTGATAGAAAACAGGTTATAATTAGACAAAACACTGGTCCAGAAGCAGAATTTTAGGCTTTCCTGGATACTTAAGGGATAATCTAGTTTAGCGATGCATCTGATAGAAACTGAGTTGTAGAGAAACTAACAGGGGCTAATTCAAGTTTATGAAGAAGTAACAGTGTTGAATCCTAGATTCCTGGCTCCCTCTACCTTGCTCTTTTTCATTCAGTCCCAATTTTGTGGACAAATCGTGAGTCGATGAGTCAGGGAAATAGAACGTGGCCTAGTATAAACTGTTTGTACTTAAAGTTACAGAAAAACGGTCTTTTATCTAGATAGTCCTGCACATGCATTTACTTATATCTTTGGCATGTGGAAAATTGGATTCATAATCTCCAGAGAAAAATTGTTAATTTCTGCCTGGAGCATTCTCTACAGATTCCTATCAGAATATTTGCAACTTGAAAATTAATTTTATCCTATTTACTGTGTTTGTTGTAATGAATCATATTCAAAATCACCAAAACCTTATACAAAAGACTGCACAGGAGAAGAAAAAAAATGCATTTGGTTTTCCCAAGCTGCTTCTCTGTTGATTATTACCAGGTAGCTTTTTTTTTTTTTTCTATTTCTTATTCTCATTTGTATGAAAATCCAGATAGAAATGAAAGTAATGTATTAGCTGTTTGGGAAAAAAATGTTAAGTCAATTATACTCTTGCAAGATTTATAAGAACTAAAGTGAGTTTAAATTTGAATTGTCAAAGGAAATTTTACATGCATTAAGCACTCAGTAAAATCCATCATATGTATTTAATTATGTACTGGGTTTTGAACTGCTATATCTAAAACATAGTATTTTTATTTAACAAAAAAGATTTTTTAGAGAACTTAGTCTAGGCATCACTTTAAATTATACTTGTAAGTATAATTTAAGTATTCATGAATTTTACTGTGAAGATTTGGGGGAAGTGTGTGTTTTTGTGTGTGTGTGTGTGTGTGTGTGTGTATGTATGTGACACAACTAAAACCATTTTTTCTTTCCCTTTGTAATAAGTATACCTAGGAAAAAGCAATTAACAACTGCCAAGTCTGTTTAAGTGCAAGTGCCTTAAATCTTCTATATTTAGAGGTTACGGAAAGCCTACTACTCTTTATTATCATTTGGATTCCTAACAATATGTTGAATTTCTGCATGTTGGGGATATTATTTCTGAATGTGAAAAGTCTCATCTTAGAGTAAGCATTGACCTTTAAATCTCCCCTTCATGTGAAATATTTAAAAACTGAGCATACTACATAAATGCATTGAGCATACTTTTTATAAATGCAAGGCACTGCAAAGCATATTGAACGATTCAAAGATATATGAGATGGTCCCTGTGTGTGCACATCGCATCTGTACACTCTCCCTGTAAAATATGGACAAACCAACCATAATTCTATATTATAAATGAAAGGACATGGTAGGAATACTTTGTGGTAACAAACTCATCTCTTTATGCATGGGAAACTTCTCTTGGCTCTGACCCTAATAACTTAAATATTATCCCTGTGGAGCATTTCTCAAGCCCTATTAATGTTTTCATATCTGCCAGTCACAGAGAGTTATTTAAAAGTGAAACAAGACATTGAGAATTCTTGCAATAGACCTCATTCTTAAGAGTTGCTACTTTAAATGAAAACTGGTAGGTATCATTGCCCCCAAATGTAGCCACTTTTGAAATGATGATTTTATCCCTTATTTTACTCTCCTCTTCCCTAAACAACATCTGAAACCAAGAGCAATAATGTCACCTGGCATCAGTCTAAGCCAAGTCAAGTGCAAAATGTAGAAATGAAATGCTTTATTTTGCTAGCCGCTCTGGAGCTATTGAGATTAGCAGAAAAAGGGAGCATTCCTGGTAGCATCAGTGTTCATGATGTTGAAGATTTACTCTGAAAGTGGAACGCTGAGGAAAAGGTTTTTGTAATCAAAAGAAAAATGAAAAGAGCTTGTGAAAGGGATATTAGAATGACAGTCAAGTATCATGCACAAAGACACATGTGTACCTTTATACATAATTTGAGCACCTGATTTCCATTTCCTGTGCTTTTTTTGGGGGGGTGGAGGAGAATTTATATATTAGAAGCAATAATAACAATCTACTTTTGGATACATAATTGAGTCATCATGAGATCTAGGTTATTCACATTCAATAATACACACTTTGTTTCCGTTCTATATCTATCACAAAGAATTATCTAACATAAATAGGATTTAATTTATATAATGTATAGTCACTGAAGGGTTGTTAATGTTTGGGGATACATTTTTTTTTTAATTTGACGTTTACATTAGTATCATCATGTGGCAGGTGGGAAAAAATATATAATGTCCACAGCACTATCTTCATGGTGAAACGTTTAACATTAGCTGTAATAAAGGTCTTCTCCATAGGCATATGACTAATTTCCACATCAATGTCCTTTACTTTTCAATAATTACATTGCTTGAGAGATATCATGTTATTTTACACATTAGTTTTCTCATATTTTTTGTGATGTTCTTGTAATTAGAAAGTTTAGATAATGTTGAAGGATATTTTACTTCTTGTTTTGGAGAAAACTTTGTATAGTCCTTTCAATTCTGTACCACTTAAATGCCATTAATATTTAATGCCATTAACATTTAACATAATACCATTCTTGCACTCTAAAAACTTTTTAAAAAAACAAAAAACCATGGGAGCACCTGGGTGGCTTAGTCGATTAAATGTCTGACTTCCGCACAGGTCATAATCTCACAGCTCATGAGTTCAAGCCCTGTGTCGGGCTCTGTGGTGACAGCTCAGAGCCTGGAGCCTGCTTCGGATTCTCTTTCTCCCTCTCTTTCTGTCCCTCTCCCGCTTGCGCGCGCTCTCTCTCTTTCTCCTCTCTCTCTCTCTCTCTCAAAAATAAACATTATTTTATTTCAACCTGATTGAAAGTATTCTTTGACTCTTCATTCTACTTTACTCTCTATGTTTCCAACTTTTATCTTTAAAATGTTTTTTTTTTTTTCCAACCTCCTGTTCCTTCCCAGCTGTGCTGTCAACACTTTCTTACCTAGATTACTAGAATTTCCTTTTAGCTGTTCCAACCTGTTCTCCATGAGAAATGTTCTTCCCAAATATTTTTTGTCAGACCGCATATTTAGAAACATTAGTGATTTACCATTTTGGTTGCAGTATTTGTGATAACACTAGCATAGAAGTAAAGAACCTTAACTATACTCTTTTCTAAACCTATTCTCTCCTATGGTCTTGACTATCCATTTTGGACCAATTTAAGGACCTAAAATACATGATATCATTTCATGCCTGCATGTGTGGACTCAAGCTGTTCCATTCACTGGAATGCTTTCCTCATCCCTCATCCACTCCTTAGTTGGCAAAGCCAATTTTTTTTTTTTTTTTTCAAAATCCAGATTGAATATCAACCCTTCAGATAGAACTCCTTTCTCCAGTATAGGCTACTATAGCATAGTCCTTTGTGCATTTATAGTTTCTCAATATTTGTGTTATCTGGTATATTGTAAGCTCTTGTAAGTACAAACATCAAATTCTGTTTATTTTTCTACCCCCTTAGGTAGACCCAGAATAGTGACAGTATATTGAATATGCTCGGAGAGTTTTCTCCAAGATGGACTGTACATGAAGTTTACAGAAGATACATTCATTCCCTAATTGCACTAACTTATACTTTCTACCAAATACATTTATACCAAATGAAAAAAATCGACTTGTCTCATACACAGACCTTGTGTCCTCGACTTCCATGATCAAAGTTGGGAAGAAATCAGTTTGTTCTTATGGGTAAATGATGTAGCATTTAATTGAACCAATGCTCAGTGCTTCTTGACAGAATGTTATCATTTGTTATAGCAGTGATCTTGTCCAAGAAAATGTTCGTCTTTATGTGTAAAAATACATCACCATGCACTCTGTCTTCCCAAACTATTTTGAGCAACTGCTTATAATGATTTAATTTGCAGGACTGTGCCTAATAAGCTTTCTGTTTAAATCCTAGCACTGAGCTTTCTAAGAGCGACGTGGTCTACATGTAAACTCTTTGCAAACAGCATCTGAATTACAGACAGAGACACACATTAGGAGCTGCCAGAATTGTGTTTGTTGTGGCTGCCTGGTTAGCTGCTGTTCGAACAGCTGAAGTATGAGCGTATTGATCGATGAGTGCCAGCTCAAACAAGAAGGGAGCCAACCTAAAGGGAAGTCAGAGCTGTGTGCAGAACTGGATTGGTAAAACTTGGCCAGGGTAGGGTGAGAAGGCGGAACAAGCTATTTGATATAAAGACACCAGCGTACCTTGAGAGATACATGGAAATTTGCATATAATATTTCAAAGATAGCACTTTATATGTATTTAATAAAATGGAAAAGAGTCTTACTTTGGCCCAAAGGGCAGTGCCTACTTTCATATATAAAATGGGAGGGAAAATGAAGTTGTTTGTGAAAAAAGTCCAATCAAAACCTAGCTGTGCATTGAACTGTGTGCTCTAACTGAATAATTTGTCATAAGTCGTGTATTGCTTTGTGTATAAAGGACTCTTTTAATATAAAGCTGACAGTCCAGCTTTATAACAATTACATTATGAGGTTTGCAACAACAGTTATATCTTAAATCTGGTTCATAGGCATGGCTGTAATAAAAATATTACATTTACAATAGTGTACGTGGATGATTCACAAAGTCGAGGATGCCTATGTTAAATTCTTCCTGGATATAAGTCAGAGATATATCAAGAGAACTTCCTAGAAACCACTCAAATATGTAGGAAAGCAGTCGAGCAGAAAAATGAGAAACTGCCTGGCTAGAATATTCCCGTTAGGACTTTCTTCTCTGGAGGAGCCGGTCCTAGATACCTGGTCATTCTGTGGAGGAGCAACCTTAACTATAATGAAAACAACAGGGAGGGGGGTTGCTCTTCCAGAATTCTTTTGATAACACTACCTATAGCTGTGTGTATTTGTGTTAAACTCGTGGCTAAAAAGAGTATTAACAGAGAATAGAGCTCATTCAATGGACGAGCCTGGGATGTCTTTTTTTAAAACTTAATGGTATGTTGGGACACCTGGGTGGCTCCATTGGTTAAGTGGCGGACTTTGGCTCACGTCTGATCTCACAGTTCGTGGGTTCAAACCCTGCATCGTTTTGTGCTGACAGCTCAAAGCCTGGAGCTTGCTTTGGATCCTGTGTCTCCCTCTCTCTTTCCATGGCCCTCCACCGCTTGCGCTCTGTCTCTCTCTCCCAAAAATAAATACACATTAAAAACACTTTTAATTAAAAAAAATAACACTTCAAATGATATGTGGCTGAAGGATTATGTAATTTTATGTTAAGACAGAATCTAGTTCAAGCAAACCAACAAACAAAAAACTTGAGCTCACATGTTTAAGTCACTCATCTGTGTGCAGGTCCGCTTTTGAATCCTTTTCTTCTTGAGGTTCTACCAATCCCCCTCTTCTTCCACCCGCCCCCGTCTTGTTCTGTGCTAGCAAGTGGCTTTGTGGAGCTGAACCCTTAACATTATTTGCAGGAATGTTCAAAATTTTTATCAGTGAGTGTGCAAAAAATTCCCCGAAAATACAGAACCTTTATAGTGTTTCTGTGAAGGATCTGCTTGTCTTCCTTTACTCTCTGCAGTGTGCGAGCCACCAGGTACATGTCACGCATAGAATAGAGAGCTACTCTTGCTGTATGCATGGCGCCTTCTGAGTTTGATGAAGTGAGACTTCCCTGTATCCTCTGGTGATGAAAAGGAGGTTTTATACTCTGCTGCTTTAGACAGAAGAGCTACTTCCTGATTGGGTTCTGTGCTAAAAGTGGATCTGCCTTTGGGCTAAAATATGAATACTATGATCTTTCCTATTTAACATTATTAATCATACTTCTTGGCCCTAGAAAGCTAGAGTTTGACTATTTATTTCATATCCATTATCATGAACTTATTTATAACAGAAAAAAAGAGATAGCAAGAGAGAGAGATAGGGGGTGAAATGGCCCCCTCGTGTTTAAAGGACCTTATGCAGACTTATCCTACTGATTCAGAAATACGCTCCACTTGGAAAAGTATTCACTTTTGGGAAATGGCATCCAGTGTCATTTGTGAAAGAGCATGGGTTTCATCCTTGGCATTAGTCACTGGATTAAGATGTTCACTTAAGAATGTCCATTCCATCCTTTTCTTAGTAATCTATTAGGGTTTTCTAACCCTGACTCCTTCAACTTCTTCTTCATCCTACTTGAACTTATAATTTCTCAAGACTTTTGGATAATTATTTTCTTAACATAGCTAGTTATAACATAGGAAGTGAAACGATTTGCTTACTGTCTATAGTTCCGTTTTCTTTTCACTTTGCAAACTGTTCTTCTATAATATTCCTCACTGAAAACTTAACTGTACCAATAATCTACATATGTCCTCAGAGCAGTGTATGTATATCTGATAAAATTACCAAGACAACTTTTTATAGTGAATCACTAAAGTATACAGGTAATGACGTGAATACATGGATGATAGAATGTAAATTGGAGGCTAAATGGCAATAGAGATGCATTTTGCATTTGCAGTTTTTTTCATAGTTCACAATGAATCGGGGAAGAGTAATACAAATATATGTGATAGAAGGCCCATTAACTGGCATACAAAATCGCTGAAGCAATGTAGTTCAGCAGAGAGACCAAAGCCATGTAATGAGAGTGAGGAAGCAGTTTTGATAATTAGAATGAGTCAAAAGCAATCTCCTGCCTGCTTTAGCTTGCACAGATGACAGGGGAAAGAAAATGTTCTTTTCTTCTGAGACATAAACAGGACATCAGTCAAAATGATAAGAGATGTCAGTATAATATTCCTCTGAGTCAGGTACCACTGAGCTAGGCGTCTGGGACTAGAGTTTTTAATCTTTTTCTTTGCTTCAGTTTTACTTTGGGCTGTGGGATAATAGATTCCATATCAATATATATTTTTTAAAAGTTCACAGTTCTTAGTTGGGAGAAATAAAAGTAGTTTATAATCTAGTGGGAAAAATATAGTCTTTGAAGTCAGTAAAATTAAAGGCTTTCTAGGTTTTTTTTTTATATGTTAACTTGAATAGGAAATTTATATTCCTTAAAATGGGTCTGCAATTACTTTTCTCAGAGGAATTTTATATGTATTTATAATTAAATATATGTAAAATGCCTTTGCATGGAAGAGCTTAACAAAGAATTTATATTAGTAGCTACTATTAAATTCACTTAAGGGATAACCGAAAAAATCACTAATTTTTATGCTATCAAAATGAACCAGCACTTTAGGTAAAGGTTGAACATAAAAAAAATATAGTACTGCTTCATTTTTTTTAGTCTGTTATATTTCCAAATAAAACTACAGAAAAGGAAATCTCTATATTACTGATGCCAGCTAAAGAAAAACATATCTTAAAATTATCTTAATCTCAAAGGCTAAAATAGACCATGACTATATTTATAATACAAAATCAGTAAATGTTCACTGCACTCCT
The DNA here is from genome assembly GCA_017311185.1 of Proteles cristata cristata. NCBI lineage: Eukaryota > Metazoa > Chordata > Mammalia > Carnivora > Hyaenidae > Proteles > Proteles cristata. The sequence continues at coordinate 853,073 of JAESUZ010002627.1, forward strand.
ATGTCCTATACTGTTAAAAACTATGCTTTTCTTTTTACATATTACATTTAGGGTAATAGTGACTTCCAAGAAAAGTTAATAATGAGGAATATGTAGAATTAAGTTGATATATACAGATATTCTAAACATGGAGCTACAAGCCCAGTAGACTGTAACATAAGACATCCAGTAAAAAAATACACTCTCTAATTATATGAGAGAGAGGAGCGGGAAAGGGTGCCAAGTAATTGAATAATCCTCTTAACTAAGTTAACCACTAATTCAATGATTCAGTGTTTGTGCCACATGGGTGTCCACCATCCTCAGTGAAAATTTAACAAGAAGAGACAAACCCTATTTTTTGTGATCCCATAGACACCTACCTCATAGCCAGAAAGGTGGGACTTACAATTGCTATTGTTTTGGGAGAGAAAATTAACGGAGATAGCTTATGGAAAATGTTTCAAACTATCTTGGCACAAAATAACTGCAATAAATTGTAGATATAATGGTAGTACATATCAATTGATTCGTCCAGTTTTCTCACCATTGCAGGTTGGTCATTATACGCAATAGTGATATCATGAGAAAGAATAAACTGCAGACAAGACTCGGTCAGTCTTTCATTGTTGTTGTACAACAAACCACCCGAAGATCGGTGAATTACGATAATCAGCATTGATTAACATTTGGGTGGTTCTCCTCATTGGGGTCATGATGAGCTATTTTCACGGGACTCACTGTGCTCCTGGGTCCACTGTGGGTTGTCTGGGAGTTGCTTGGCTGACCTTGGCTGGACTCTCATTTTTTCTCTGCTAGGACAAAAAGGCAACTCTGTCCCAACAGGCTAGCTCAGACGTCTTTTTCGTGGCATGGCAGAAATAAGTCAAGAGCAGGAACATCCAGGAACTCCAGGAGAGTATTGCTCTCACCCCGTTTCACTGGCCAAAGCAATTTCCAAGGTCAGATCTGATTTAAAGTGTAGGAGAATAGATCACCATGTGGTGGGAGAAGTTGCAAAGTCACATTGCAAACTAGGGATAGAAACAGGGAAGGTCAGAGAATCATGGCTACTTTAGCAATTTAGCATGAAGGCCATACTAAATATATCGTTGATAAATCTGCTTTGGAAATATCTAGCCACTTTTATTGATGTAAGGTTGTCAGTCTCAATCTTTTTCCACATGAAACAAAACAATGCAAAAAATAATGGGCCGCAAAAGAGACAAACTGATCAAGCATAAAACGGGATAAGCCAAATTCGTTGAAGTGTTACATGATGGAAAATGATTTTTTTAAAGGTAGAAATACTGCAATGAATATTAGCTGATCCCTACCTCTAGATTTGAATGAATGAGTGAGTGAATGAATGAATAAATCCGATTTCCATCATTGCCATTTATTCTTTTCCAGTTTTATTGAGATATAATTAATAAATTGACATTGGATATGTTTAAAGCATACAATGTAATCAATTGATATATGTATAATGTGAAATTATTACTGTATTAAGTTTATCTAACATCCTTCACCTTGCATAGTTATATGTATTTTTTCTTTTAGCGTCTACTATTTAAGCAAATCTTAAATGTATAAACTATAGTCACCAAGCAGTACATTACATCCACGTAACTTATTAACCTTATAACTGGAAATTTGCACCTTTTGGCTACATTCACCCACTTCCTCCAACCCCGACACCCTCTTCTCTGGCACCCATGGATTTATTCTCTGTTTTTATGAGTTCATTTTTTTTAGGTTCCATATATAAATGAGATCATACAGTATTTGTCTTTATCCATCCGACTTATTTCACATAGCATAATGCCTTCAAGTTTCATCCATGTTGTTGCAAATAACAGTATTTCCTACTTTTCAATGGCTGAATAATATTCCATGTGTATATATACATTTTATATATATGTATTATGATTTATTTATTCATTCATCTGTCAATAGAAACTTAGGTTATTTCCAATTCTTGCCTATTGTAAATAATGCTGCAGTGAACATAGGCATGCAGATCTCGCTTTGAGACTGTAAAATCATTTTCTTTGGGTATATACCAGAAGTGGAATTGTTGGACCATATTTTTAATGTGAATATCCATTCCATTTTTCAGTGGCTCTATCAACTTACCTTCCCACCAGCAGTGTACAAGAGTTCTCTTTCCTTCACATACTTATGAGCACTTGTTTTTAAGTATATTTATTTAGTTTAAGAAAGAGAGACAGAGAGAGGGAGAGAGAGAACATGCAGGGGAGGGTCAGAAAGGGAGGGAGAGAGAATCTCAAACAGGCTTCACAATGTTAGCATGGAGCCTGATGTGGGGCTCAAACCCATGAACTGTGAAATCATGACCTGAGCCGAAATCAAGAGTTGGATGCTCAACCAACTGAACCACCCAGGCACCCCTCCCTTATCTTTTCTTTTTTAATTGAAGTATAGTTAACACACAATGTTACATTAGTTTTGGATGTACAGCATAGTGATTCCTTACCTCTATAAATTATACTGTGCTCATCACAAGTGTAGCTAAACTCTGTCACCATGAAGTGCTATTATGACACCTTTGAGTGTATTCCCTATGCTGTAACTTTTATTTCGGGACTTGTTCATTCCATAACCGGAAGCCTTATCTCCCATTCCCTGTCACCCATTTTTCCCACTCTCCACTCCCTTCCTCTCTCCCAATCACCATTTTGTTCTCTGTATTTCTGATTTTGTTTGTTCATTTGTTAATGTTTGTTTTTGTTTTGCTGTTTTTGCTTTTTAGATTCCACATATAAGTGAAATCACATGGCATTTGCTTTTCTTTGACTTATTTCACTTAAATACCCTTTAGATCCATCCATGTTGTCACAAATGGCACGATGTCTCATTGTTTCTTATGGTTAATCAATATTCCATTGCATTATATACCACTTCTTCTTTATCCACTCATCTTGAGTGGACGGACACTGAGGTTGCTTCCACATCTTGGCTATTGTAAATAACGCTGCAATAAACATAAGGGTCTTTATCTTTTTTGAATCAGTGTTTTGTTTCCTTTGGATAAATACCCAGCAGAATTCCTGGATAGAATCATATTTCTATTTTAATATTTTGATATTTTAATATTTTGGTCCACAATTTTGTACCAATTTACATTCCCACCAGAAATGTACAGGGTGATTCCCTCTTCTCCACATCCTCACCAGTACTTGTTTCTGGTCTTTTTTGATATTAGCCAATCTGACAGGTGTAAGGTGATATTTCACTGTGGTTTTGATTTGCACTTCCTTAATAATTAACAATGCTAATATTTTTTGCATGTCTGATGTCCATCTGTATGTCTCCTTGAAAAAATGTTTACTCAGTTCTGCTGTCCATTTTCTAATCAGATTGTTTGTTTCTTTGTCTTTGACTTGTGTATGTTTTTTATCCATTTTGGATATTAACCCTTTATTGGATATAGTATTTGCAAGTATTTTCTCCCACTCACTGGGTTGCCTTTTTGTTTTGCTGATGGTTTCCTTTGTGTGCAAAGGCTTTTTATTTTGTCATTTTTCCAAAAGGTTATTTTTGCTTTCCTTTGCTGTGCCTGAGGAGACTTTTCCATAAATGCATTCCTCAGGGCAATGCCCAAGAGATTGCTGCCTCTGTTTTATTTTAAGAATTTATGGTTTCAGGTCTCACATTTAGGTCTTTATTTTGAGTTTACTTTTTTGTTTGATATAAGAAAATGGTCCAGTTTTATTCTTTGGCATATAGCTGTCCAATTTTCCCAACACCATTTATGGAAGAGAGTCTTTATTTCCCATTGTATATTCTTACCTCCTTTTGTCATAGTTCTCCTAATCTGACTATATGAGAGTGGATTTCATTTTGAGCTCCCTATCTTGTTCCATTGATCTGTCCATCAATTTTCGTGCCAGTATCATAATGTTTTGATTACTATGGCTTTGTACTACAACTTGAAATCTGGGATTTTGATACCTCCAGCTCTCTTATTCTTTCCTAATATTTATTTGGCTATTCAGTGCCTTTTGTGGTTCCATACAAATTTTAGGATTATTTGTTCTAGTTCTTTGAAAAATACCATTGGTATTTTGATAAAGATTGCATTAAATCTGTCAATTGCCTTGAGTAATTAGACATTTTAAGCATAATAATTTTTCCAATTCATGAGCATGGAATATCTTTTCATTCGTTTGTGACATTCTTCAATTCTTTCATCAGCATTTTATAGTTTGCAAAGTATAGGTCTTTCACCCCCTTTGTTAAATTTTTCCTAGGTATTTTATCCTATTTGGTGAAATTATAAATTTATAAATTTCTTAATTTTTTTGTCTGCTATTTTGTTATCAGTGTACACAAATGCAACAGGTTTCTATATATTGATTTTGTATCATCTAACCTTACAGAATTCATTTATTAGTTTTAATGTTTTTTGGTAGAGTTTTAAACATTTTCTTTATATGATTTTACGTTTTCTGCAAGCAGAAAGTTTTACTTTTCTGTACCAGTTTGTATGTCTGTTATTTCTTTTTCTTGTCTGATTGCTATAGCAATAACCAGCAGTGCTTTGGTGAATTAAAGTGGTGAGTGGACATCCTTGTATTGTTTTTGAGGTTAGAGGATAAATTTTCAGTGTTTCTCATTCAATATATTAGCTTAGGTAATCACGAATGACTTTCATTATACTGAAGCATGTTCCCTCTAAACCTACCCTGTACATATAATGAACAGATGTTACACATATTTACTTTTTTGCATGCAGAAGACAGGAACAATATGTATTTACTCTTGTGTGGCTTATCTCTGACAGTTCTAACCAAATTGATAGCTCCCTAATTGAAACTATAGAAGACATGTTTTAATTTTATTTTCTTATATATGTGTTACTAAATACAAATTTGAGCACTCTGTCATCTCACACAGATATTTCCATTGGTCTATTCAGTGCTTTACCTAATACTCATAAATCCATTTCTCTATAGCTCAGCCAGATTCCATTACATCTTACCTTGTATTCAATGATAGCCATTCTCAAATTTTTAGCCTCAGGATAATCTGACTGGTGCCAAAATGATATGTCCAGGCAAAGTCTCAATATTATTAATTAGAAATGGAAATTGTTTATAGAACAATCACCGTAAGAGCATCATTATTTACTGAATGTACAAAACATACCTAGCTGCCTGGGTCTGTCCTAAATTTGTGCTGTGTATTATTTATTTTGTTTAATTTTTACAGCAACCATGGGAGCTATGTGCTATTTTTATCACAGTTTGCAGCTGAGGAAACTGAGGCAAAAGTATTAAAAGTATTCCAAGGCCACATGTCTTATTGGTGGAACTATGATTCCAACACAGACTCTCTGGCTCGAAAGTGAAAACATTCTTACAATCCACAATATACTGCCTCCCCATGCAAATAAGCCAGTCATTTGCTGTTCACTATTTAGTAATTTCCTGCCAAGAAAACTGATGCCAGGTATTTATGTGTGACCAAGATTAAGTTCAGTTAGCGACTCTCTACTGCCACTGAAGTTTACCATAGTTCCTTTTAGAAAATTGAACAAGAAATACCGAGTATAGAATGTATTTATTCAGTTAAGCTGTTTAGTGGAAAGAGAAGAAAAGGCTAATCATATGTCTGATAGGTATCTTACAAGTTTTGGATTGTGTTAATGACTTGCTGCAAACCCTTACGCCTTCTCATTTTTTCCTGGAAAACATCTGCAAAGCTTTTATTTGTCCAGTTATGAAAACTGAAAGATGTGAAGCTCTGTTAGATACAAAATGAGTTTTACTGAGGAAGCGGAAAGATATAAAACTAGCTTGTCATCACATATATACTACAAAAGATATTGTTGAAGGAAATGTGTTGTTCTGAGCAGGGAGTTCATGGCTTTGGATATGAGAGAACAAATCTTAAATCTTAGAACACCAGAAGTAATTTAAATCATCTAAGGGTCAAGTTTACATAATGTAAGAAATTTTACTATGATATGTTTAAAGTCATTGTTAAATTTAAGTCTGCGTTTATCAACAGAATTTCGTAGTGAGACTTGCACTATGCATATCATAGACTTTCTATGAAGTCTACTCTACTGTGGTTGAGGTTTAGCTTTAGTATATTTGTGATTTCATACAGTCTGTCCTAAAATATATGGTTTATATTTATTCTAGAAAATTAAATTATTCTCAGAAGTTACAATCAAATATCCTTAATGTACCTTATGTGTGGACTAAAGCATATTTTGTACTTTGCAGTATACCTTTCAGTAATTTACTATTTTCTTTATGTATTTTTAAAATTTTATTTAAATTCAAGTTATCTAACATATAGTGTAATAATGGTTTAAGGAGTAGAGTTTAGTGATTCATCACTTACGTATAACACTCAGGGCTCATCCCAAGAAGCACCCTCCTTAATGCCCATCACCCATTTAGCCCATCCCCACACCAACACCCCTCCAAAACCCTCAGTTTGTTCTCTGTAGTTAAGAGTCTCTTATGCTTTGCCTCCTTTTCTGTTTTAATCTTATTTTTCCTTCCCTTCCCCTATATTCATCTGTTTTGTTTCTTAAATTCCACAGAAGAGTTACATCATATATTTGTATTTCTCTGACTGACTTATGTCACTTAGCATAATGAATTCTAGTTCTGTTAAAAATGGCAAGATTTCATTCTTTTTGATTGCTGAGTAATATTCCATTATATACATACACACACACACACACACACATATATATATAGATTAACATATATATATACAATGCAATTGTTGATAGGACTGCTATAAACATTAGTGTGCATGTGCCCCTTCAAATCAGCATTTTTGTATCCTTTGTATAAATACCTAGTAGTCCAATTGTTATGTTGTAGGGTAGCTCTATTTTTAATTTTTTAAGGAACCTTCATTCTGTCCTCCAGAGCTGCTGCTCCAGTTTGCATTCCCACCCATAGTGCCAGTGTTCCCCTTTCTCCACATCCTTGCCAACATTTGTTGCTTCCTGAGTTATTAATTGTAGCCACTCCAGTAATTTGCTATTTTAAATAATATGGATATTGATTCCATCCATGATGAAATAAACAAACAAGAATAGTTACTCCCTTCAGAGCACAGTAATGTAATGCACGATATATTCCAACAACAATAAGGAATCAGTGTTGTGGACACTCTAAGAGCACGTAGTAAAAGATAAAGTGCTTCCCAACCTTAATGTGCCTGATAATTACCTCAGAATTGTGCCTGCATCAAGTCATTCTTGGAAAGAGTTATAATTTTTATGTTTTTCTCTTATGCCATAACTATTGGCTTCAACTTTAGTTTTTGTGTGCCATGGACTCAGGACGTAAACTGAGTTCAAGGCTAGGCTGGGGCACATACGAGCCCAGTGATTTGGGCAAGTGACTTAACCTTTTGGCAACTCATCCCTAAAATTAGGATACAAACCTAAATGAGTTAATAATTAAACATTTAAAACCATGACTGACATGTAACCAGCATCGTGTACTGTTACTGTAAATTCTAGGAGTCCAGTATGGGAACAGACGCTAATTAACTGAGATTTTTATTTTTTCAAGTGTCTTTAAATCCCATTTGGCTGCCTTTTTCCATACTAACCTGCAAGCAGCAATGTAAAACTTCCCTCATTTGACTAAATTGATTAGTAACTTTATATATCTTTACCTAAGCAGATAAGGTTTTGGTGCTAATATGTGATATGGGAAATTTAGACATGATTCTCAAAATTAGTTATTCATGGTTTTGAAAGCTTGTGTCCAGAATTCTTTCATATCCAAATAGTTTCCCTGGACTTTGTGAGCCACAGAGGTAGCACTGGTGTGTTGGATTGGTACAATGGTCTGCATTTCCATAAAAGCTATCATTAGGACAGCAAAGAAAATAGAATATTTAATAATTATTACTAAAAATAAAAGCCATCTGAATCTCTGCTTCAGGTCTTTCATGAGGCAAAACATTTTGAAATGAGAATCTATCTTTATCAATATTGTATGTTCAGTAGGGATAACATGCTGTGAGCTCTCAGGATGAACAGGAATCTCAAATCCATGAAGCGGAGCCTCTCTGTTGTTTACAGTATTTAAAATAAATTGTTTCAGTTCTCTGTGGGATTGTTTCCTGTTGAGAAGAGCCTCATAATTAAAAACAGCAACTGGAATGGAATTATAATGCAGGTATTTTGACAATGTGGGCACCTGGTATATTATCTTGAAATAAACTGACCTATGGCTATTACAGATAGTGTTCTTTCTAGGCGGGATTTGCATAACTACAGAGAATTAGTCCCTCTGCCCATCCTTTTGAAAAGATCATAGAGTATTTAGTAGAGAGAAGATAATTATGCTATTTGGGATAATAGTCAGATTTACTGTCTAGGACTGCTATTCTTTACACTACATGAATTTCAGTATAATTGCTCAGATCCTGTTTAGATGAAAGCAGATTTATTTTTTCAAGTTTTCTTTTATGCTCCCTTTTTATTCTTCTTACTTTTTAGAGCAAATAGGTCTAGCACGGCAAGCGAAATGATATTTAATATGAAAATTAACCTTCTTTTGTCCTTATTGAAAAATTGTTTTTTAGAAAAGTTTTGAATTGTCATAGATCAAATTTTTTTCAAATTATAACTTGTTTTTTTTTTTTTTGTCTGGTATTTCATTAGCATGTTTCTTGTCTAAAATGTATGACATAACTTCTGTAAGCTCTAATTTTATGTAGAGTATTTGACATATATATATATATATATATATATATATATATATATATATTCCTTCTTCAGAATGAATCAACTATACTTCAGCGAAGTCAAGTGGCAAGTTGAAGGAATCTTTCCATTTGACTTTCTATTAAGAGACAGAATATTTGTATTATTAACATTAAATATATTTTGTTGTAGTTTAATGGTAGTGATGCTTACATATTATATCTTTAAAATTTTACTTAACCAGAATAAATCTTTATCCCAAGGAACTTGGGACATATTGTTTCCTCCTCTTCTACATAAATTAACTTTTAAATTTTTTGTGACATGAGGGAGCTAAAAATTAAGCATTTTATCTTGCCAATCCTGTGAATTATCCACTTACAGGATCATACTGCATATGGTATCATATAATATATTACATATTAATACATGTATAATAAGCTTATAACAGGTTTATTTTAATAAAGTAAGATTATAATGCATTTATTTTAATCTGTGTAGTTTCAAGAGTTACTTTAATATGTTTTGGGAAATAAAACAGGATATTTTACCTATTGAGTTTTGACTACATGACTCTGAGAAATTTTGCAGCAGCACAAAATAAATCTTAGTAACAATCTGCCATACTCATAATATGTTGTCACTTAGTTTTAGACAATTTTAGAAATTTTCAAGTTAAGCAATTTTTAGTACATACGCCTACCATTGAAATGGCTTTCATATTATTCTGTCTTCATTTTTCAACTAAAAATGTTTCTAGTCAACAGAAATTATCTAATATAATTACAGATAAACTACTACTTTTGACATTTAATTGATGAGTTATTACAGATTTGTGTGGCATCTGTGTATAAATGGGAAATCAGTATATTGCTATAATGTAAAATATCCAGAATCTTCTGAGATAGTGACTTCTAGGTAAAATTATCATAATGCAGATATTGACCTATATATCATCCACAATCTGTATTCAAAATACACTCCATTTCTGATAGTACAAAATCGAGCTTGGTTTCAGGCCTTCCATGAAATTTCACAATTAAAGCATAGAAGTATTGGATCTACTTTATCAGTGTTCATCTCAAGTTCAACCACCTCCAACGTACACACACAGACATGCGTGCACGCGCCCACACACACTCTCCCTGACTAAAATGAGAGAGGAAGAAATAGGGAGAAAATGAGGGAAGGGAGAAAGAAAGAGGGACTTGAACATGTACAGCTATTACAACAAGCAACGTTCCTATTATTCATCAGCTCCTTTAAATAAAAATATGTGAGAGCTGTCTTTCAAAGACTTCTCTTAAAGCATGAAATTGTTATATGGCATCCTAATGTAGCCAGTCCACAAAGCTATCTGTGATGGCAGAAAAAGGTTCTTTCTTGAAATGGAGGCTTCATTCTTTTACTCCCAGTAGCTATTCAACGCCTTTGTCTATTTATATTCATTATTGCCCCTGTCAGAACAGTGCGGTTTTTCATGACTTCATTGGCATGAGATGCACTGATTCAGTTTTGCTGTCAGTTCTGACCCTTTTCTTTCCCTCCCCCACTTTCACTTACTGAAAATCTACAAATAGGAGAAACACCATACACAGTATGATACACTACAAAAATAAAGAGCACATCACAAATTAAGTTGTCATGTTTAGCTTGAATTTAGCAGAATAGAATGTATTGAACAAAGGACACAAAGAAGCTTATGAACAAACAGTATAATTTGATGGGTTTTCTGGTAGCTAATGATTTTTTAAAGTGTTCTGAGTATTATCATCAACCCTCTGAAATTTTACTATGTGATTGTTACGGATAATTTTTTATTCCCTTTATTCAGTTGAGAAAGAAAAAGTAGTTTGGTAAGATGACTGACATGATAGCTTCAGTTTCGTTGTGAAATATATGCAGCTATTTAATATTAATTCTTTAATTTCAGCTTATTTGTTAGTTTTCTAGGACTAGCATGATTATCTAAATGGATTTTGTTTTTAAATGTTTCTTGTGTCATATAAGCTATATTCATTCACTGCATAGAAAACTGTAGGATCTTGTTTTATTAAATTTTACTATAAATGATTACATCAGTATAATACGATGGATTCTTTATTATGACTTGCATAACTAAGAAACAGATCCTTTAAAAATACATATTCTGTGCTTTTCTTCCTTCTAATAATCATGGATATGAGGAAGTGATGTTGAATTTTAAAGCAGTTTAACAAAAGTAATTGGATCTCACACAACAGAAAATCAGTTTAAAATATACATTTTGCAGCTCAGAGAATTTGGTCTGTTATCACTATTGAATTCACATTTATTCTTTTTCTTGCAAAATACATAAGAAAAACCTCCATTGTATCCAGATGCCTTAGATATGGCTTAATGGCTTCTCTTTCTTTCTCTTTCTTTCCCAAATAATATTATTTACAAAGAACCTAGAAAAAATAATGATGTGACAACTCTTTATTTTCTTGTTCCTGGGAGGTATAGAATATATAAAAATCACTCTCTAAATGCAGTTTTAAAAGGTCTTTATAAGACCAGGCCTGGTAAGTGGAGAAAGAGGAATGATCGTAAGAGATCTAAACCTTCCTTGTAAGTAAGGGCCTCTGACACTGGAAAAGTCTGTCCTGTGCTCAAAATCTCTTGCATCTTTCCATCCTTATTGACCCCTGCAGGCATGTTGTATCTGACACTCTTACAGCAGTAATTCTCCAGAAAGCACGAGACATTGGTTTATCAAAAGTGGAGTTTATTATAAAAAGGTCTATAAACACTGTTCACACACTTCTGTGGCTGTTACAGGTAATAACCAAAACATTACTTTTCTTTTAACAAGCATTGATTTAAAAAAAAAAATTAAATTTATTTTTGAGAGTGAGACAGAGAGAGACAGAGTATGAGCAGGGGAGAGACAGACACAGAATCTGAAACAGGGTCCAGGATCCGAGCTGTCAGCACAGACCCTGACAGGGGGCTCAAACCCACGAACTGTGAGATCATAACCTGAGCACAAGTCAGATGCTTAACTGACTGAGCCACCCAGAAGTCCCACCAAAACACTACTTTTAAGAGCATTTTGTGTTTCATAGATCTCTGTAACATCACGAAAGCCTACCAACATATCAAAAGCTTTGGCTAGGCTGTATTGATATGATTACTATAAAAGTGAGAGAACTGAGGTGGACAAAGTTTGTGTCTTAAGCCATTATGTGGCATTTCAACAGCATTGGCACCATGGTTTGCTGAAGTAATTTATGAGACTGCTTTAGGAACTCCGTACAGGTCTTGATGACTTTGTCATCCCTGGGAAAATCTTGCCCATTACTCTTTTCTCTCAAAAAATTTCAAACACAAGTTGAACAGAGAAGGCCAAGTAGGAGAAAAGGAGAAAAAATGAGACTTAACACAATTGTAAAATATGTAAACCAAAGTAAGTGTGAGTACCAATGATAACCATAAGTTATATAGCATTCTGGTTGAAGATCTCTAAATTGTACATAATGTTTGCTAGATTGTGTTTTTAAATTTTAACAAACTAGGAAAAAGTTAAAGGTACTTTAGGATCCGTGTTGAGTAAAAGTCCAGTAAATGAGTTTACCTGGGTTAAACCCTCACATGCTGCCAGGTTCCAAACAATTCACCAGTGGGTACTGGATGTGATCTCCAGTCCCACTTCCACTGGCTCCATTAAAGTAACTGAGCTTTGCATTGAATAACATTTAAGATTCTTGTACATATTTGAAGCATTTGACAGAGCAATAAGTATTATGATGCTGGGGCATAGTTAATATTTTAGTATTCAGTAATTCATTTATTCCACAATTATTCATCATGTATCTAAAATGTGCCAAGTGATTTTCTAGGAAGGATATTTATCAAGCCAACACATTTTTTCCTGCTAGTATATTAGCATCATTATGATATTGCTAAAAACACAAATTTTCCAGTTTGGATGAGGCTATATCTGTTTCTCTATAGAATAGAATGACAGATGGAGATAATTGGCTGAAATTTACAGGAAATATATTCCCTTTCACCATATTCAGGGATAGGAAAAGAAGGTTTCATCTTTCATCCAATGCTGGGTAATGATGTTTGGAAGGATGTTGAAGTGGAGGTCAGCCTCTGTTGGGAAGGGTGGGTGGGGACTTTATGGACCAACACTGCCATTTTTAATGACAAGCTCAATGACAAAAGCTAAATTTTATTTTTCCTTTACATCTCACATCACTTATTGTACTTCTTTTATGAAAGCCATGGCTTTCTAAAAGGATTAAAGTTACTTATATACTTGTCTCCCCTTTCTTAGATTCTCTGCATCTGGAAGACAGGATCCATGTTTAAAGTAACCCCACAATCCATTGGTAGGGAACACCAAGTGACTATTGAATAAATTACTGCAAAGTTCTGCATTTACATCAGATGACCCCTCAAAGACTTATAAAACTCATCATTCTCTTTTAAATCCATGTCCAGCATTGCAAGAAAGTAGCAAAGCTTGTGTAAATTATGATAAGAGCTCTGCTGTCATTATAGCACTCAGATTTGCTTTGAAAGGGAATTGAAATCAGCCACTGGGAACATTCTAAATCCTCTACTAATTTTAGGTCATTAGTTGTACTTCTTTTGGAACATTAAACAATTCTCAAATAACATTTTTTAATGTTGTTCTAAAATATACGCCTCTGCCTAGCCAAGTCATTTGGAAGTTTTTCCTTTCTGGGAAGCTAATCCATCATATGTCTAATTTAAAAAGGAATTTAGCTGAAAGCAGGTTTAATGGCTAGTAACCCCTAAAAATAAAAAGAAAAGAAAAAAAAAAAAGGAACAGGATATCACCAACCTGAGTAGTATCTCATTTAAAATCTGGTTTTGGGTGTTCTGCCCTCAACTGAAAGCCATAATTGGGTACTGATTGTGCAAATGCACAAGAAGTAAAGATAAAGAAGGGCCACATAAAGACCTTCTGACCAATAGTGATATTTACTTCAAATACTTAAAACACTAAAATTAGAAACACCTTACAGTAGATGTTCTTTAACACAGTATAAAACAAAACAAATGAAACACCTTATTAACACATGCAGAAAACTACATTAGATTGGATACTCAAGAATCAAATTAACAGAAATAAAAGACAAAATGTATAAATCTCAATACATATTTAATAGACAGCTCCTGTTAGCTTATGTTTTGCTTTGAATTGTCAAAGGGCTACTAAAAACTTTTTGAGGTTAAAGCTATGTAATACAAAATATTCAAGTGTTCTGCATCCTTGATCTATACTTTTTTCCCCTTAGTACAATGTTTTTTGTTTTTGTTGGTTTTTTGTTTTGGTTTCTTGCTGAGCCCATAGTTTTTCATTAACTTGTCTACCATGTTCCAGCTTTAGATTCATTTCATAGACTTTTGTATATTTTCTTTCCTCATAATAGGAAATGATTGATCAACTCACTCACTCTCTGTTATTTTTCATGCCAATGTACTAATATCCTGTGGAGTCATTTTTAAAATTCTGTTTCAGCCTTATGTTACAGCCTGCCCATTCACATAGAAAGGAAGGGAAGTTTCGGCTCTAACACAACTTCTAATGTATCTAACCTAGATTAATTTGTCATAGATCAGTGACCATTACGAGTCAATGTTGATAATGAATCCTCACACTATACCTTAAAACAGAGCTAGAAATCTATAGAACGTTAATGATAAATATAAATTCTTCCACAAGTCACACATCAAGCTGAGACTTATTATTTTTCCCTTTATTTTTCCTGTTATCCCTTCCATTTCCTTCTTCCTCACCTCATATTGTGTTCTTTTCTTTTTTTCCTTTGGTTCATCCTTCCTTCCTGTCCCTTTACTCTTCTCCCTTTCTCCCTTCTTCCCTCCTTCCATGTGTACCTTCATTTTCTTCTTTCTCTAAATGCTTCTGTCTTTTCTTTCCTAACTTTCCTTTGGTTTTCTTTTATTCAGTCTCTTTTGTATTATATATTTTTTCTTTCTTTGTGTTTTCTCAATCTCTATATTTACCATATGTTCACTGAAAACTAGTTAGATATAAAGGAAAGATTAGAAGACAAAATGAGGAGTCAGCCTTTCTTCCCTTACTTCTTTTTTTCCTTTCTTAAACACATATTTATTGACAATTTCTTATGTGCACCTACCTAAGAATTTGAGGTACAGAATCCTGCTTATTTTTCAGTGAGTCTATAAGTAAGTGGAGAGGCAGATGGCTAAGCAAGGTGAATTAGCTTGTATAAGCGCATAGAATAAGGGATAAGGCAAGGAAGCAGGTATGGTTACTCCATTACCAATTTCTTTATACCTCTTACACTTTCTAGATTTCTTTTTTCGGACAAATCACTTAGCACTTGTTTCTTACTTCTAACCACCTGAGAAATGGACACAATGAGACTTGCCTCTCCCTCTTCTCATTCCACTGGAAAGATGCCCTGAAATATGCCAGGCACTAAATAATCAGTTCCTATGATGATGATTGTGGTGAGGATTATAGCTCATACTTATAAGGCCTTCTGTGTGTCCACAGGTCTCCTTGCCACTCTGCATGTATAAATTCCTGCCATTCATAATATTATTACTATTATTAGCTATTTACCTTCATGAATGTTGGTGTGCTGAGCCTAATCTGCAAATGATCACTACTCACAAGACCATGTTAAAGCAAAGAGATGTCTTTGGACAGCTATGTTCTTTGTACCTTTTGTCTTTATTTTCATGATCAGGTGCTTTAAGAAGAAAAAAAAGACCTTTAAAAAAACTTACAATGTTTATTTATTTTTGAGAGAGAAAGACAGAGAGAGAGAAGGAAAGAAAGAGAGAGAGAGAGAGAGAGAGAATGAGCAGGGGAGGGGTAGAGCAAAAGACAGACCCAGACTCTGAGTTGTCAGCACCTTTCAACCCAACTCAATTCAGGTTGAGTTAAATGTTCATTTAAGACAAATTTTTAGGAGAGGAGGCAGTGTACTTGAATCAGCAGGTGTTTTTAGTTTTTTTTGTTTGTTTGTTTGTTTTTCTGGTTTGTTTTTGACATAACAGAATAGCACTAGGAAGGAAGAGAGGGATGGAAATATCAGTGGCTATGATTTGCTTCCTTACATGTAGAGGAACAAATAGGAAGGGCTGTCATCTTAAAGATTGCTTAAAATTTTAAGAATAATTCACTTAAGGGGCGCATGGGTGGCTCACTCAGTCAAGCGTCCGGCTTCCGCTCAGGTCATGATCTTGCGGTTCCTGGGTTCCAGCCCCGTATCCGGCTCTGTGCTGTCAGCCAGCTCAGAGCCTGGAGCCTGTCTTTGAATTCTGTGTCTCCCTCTCCCTCTCTGACCTTCCCCTGCTCACGCTATCTCTCTCTTTCTCAAAAATAAATAAAACATTAAAAGAAATAAATTAATTTTAAAAATGGATAGTTCATTTAAGAATAACTTATTTAATATTGATATCTCAATTTGTAGCAAGCAGCAATGTAATATGCTTAGCCATTTGAGATATTTCATCTCAGGGACTTTTTTATGTCCCTGTGTGTTTTTCAGTAAAGTCAAGAAAATATAATTAGTAATTGAGAATTTGTGTTTATTGTTAGATTTCCATATATAGAGAAAAACACTTCCAAACTCCAGATACAAATGACATTGACTATTTTGTAACAAGTTTCAGGAGGGGAAAACATCTTTCGTAAAAATTCATTTAAATTACTCCAATTTAGTTTAATTTTTTTTAATGTTTTATTTATTTTTAGGAGAGAGAGAGAGAGACAGCGTGAGCAGGGGAGGGTCAGAGAGAGAGGGAGTCACAGGCTGAAACAGGCCCCAGGCTCTGAGCTGGCAGTCAGCACAGAGCCCGACGCGGGGCTCGAACCCACGAACTGAGAGATCACGACCTAAGTGAAAGTCGGACGCTTAACCGACTAAGCCACCCAGGCGCCCCACTCCAATTTAGTTTAAAATAAAATAGCCTGGCATAATGATAGTGGCTTGGTGATTCATCTATAAATACTTCCATTTTGTAGAAGAAAAAAAGAAAAAAAAAAGGTAATCAACTTAATTATATCTTTCCCAGAGGGAAAGAGTTTATAGGGCTTCTCCTCCCTGCTTGGTAGCTCTGGGGTTAAATATTCAATATGATCATTATCACATCAGATTCACTAGTTATCTGAAAGGATTTGTTTTTTTGGTTTCGTTTTGTTTTAATTTAAAGAAGCAAAATCCAGTCTGATGCTGACTATTTTGGAATATTTAGCCCTATCTGGACACACTGTAAGCAGCACTTTTTATTTTACTGGTTTCCCATATTCATGAATAATGTATGACTAGTCATCCTTCTCAGATCAACTTATTCTGAATCCTCAACCTGACTGCAATTTGAAATGCATTTAATCATGCCAAATCCCCGTGTGTCCTTTGGAAGCCATATAGGCATATCATGAGCTGATAATTAGTCCTTATTTTGACTGGACAACATTTTTAAGAGTTAAATGACACTCCTTAATACACCCAAAAGGATAAATGAATCCCTTAAGTCATTGCTAGCTTTTATTCAGAGAAGCAAGTTCTTGACAGTTACTTTAAAAGACAAGTTGTCTCAAGGTATTTGTTTTCCCTTTTAAATTCTCTTGCTTTTGCACTTAAGCTCTGCATTATTTAGGCTAGTTAACATGCAGAGCAGGAAGCTGTTTCTTAACTTTTCCCCCCCTCTTCTTGAAGATAATTTAATGCACATTAACTGAGATTCTACACCTTTTATTCTTTCTAATCCGTTTAAAGATTCTTGAGATTAAATTATTTTTAATGCTTTTAAAGTCCACCCAAGTAATAGGCTAGATATCATATTGTGTGGAAGGTACATGGTCTTTTTAAATTCCTCAATTTTACCATTTTTCTCATGTACCCTTATGAAAAAAAAAAAAAGATTCAAGCAGTAAAAAAAAATGTTATTTTGTACAAAATAGTAATTATGTGAAAATTGTTTCTTTAGGGGAAATGAGAGATTATAGCTAGTTAAGTAAATGACAGAGTACTAATTATTATTTATGGCCTTTATTATTATATACCTGCAAGTCACAATAGATTAAGTTTCAGTTAACTCTGAACAGCTAGTAATTATAAAATACAATGCTGTCAAAAAAATCATTAACTTATGTACACCTAATCTTTGAAATTAAATTCCTTTGCATTTCTTCTTCTAAGCTTTTTATAATATGCACTTTAATACTTATTCATTTAAATAATTTTTAAATTTATCAGGGCTTCACTTAAAAGATATGTGTTTGGCACTATAATTTGTAATACAAAGACATGAAACTATAATCATTCATGTGTGCACACCCTTGTTTTCCTTAAATGGTAAATATTCTAAAAATGTAAGGTTTAGGCTTTTTAATTTCTGCCAAGAAGAGAGGATATTGAGGAAAAACAATAATTTCCAAAGATTTAGACTCAATATTCTGTCATTCAAATGTACATGTGGAAAAGGAACTAGAATAAGTATTAGACCAATAGTAGCCATAACAGCAGAAAAACGTATTAAGTCCTTCTATATATAGATCATTACACCAAGCATTTAATATGCATTTGAAAATTTAATTATCAAAACAACCCAATGGAAACACTCAGAATTAAGCAAGTTGCTCAAGGTTACATTGCTGGCAAGTGACAGAGAATAGACTTCCTTTGCTCAGATCCCACATGTTAATCACGCTGATTCATTGATTCTATCCAATGAAGATAAGTCTTCACACAGTGAAAATAAAGGTTTACATAAGCCATGATTCCTTGGCTTTTAAACTTCAGGATATAATTAAGAAAAAGTACAAGGTATAGAAATATCCCTGAACTCACTAGTCTTTTACCACATTATCTTCTATATACACAGCATTTCCCCATTTCAACGGATTAAGTCTCAGCTTCATGAGTTGCAGTTATATATTCTTAAGCAAACTAAAAATGCAGACATTAATCAATTCCCTAGTTAATACAGGGAATCCAGTTGGATATGTATGGCTCAAGTATTGCTTTGTGTTCACTTTCTCTTAACAAATTGCTACAGTCAGTATTTCTTTCCCAATTTAAGTAACCCAGTTGTGATTAATATGTCCAATATAATCTCTTTGATGCTTTGTTCGCCAGAAATAACTGTCCACACTTCTTCTTTTTTTTCTTTTTTTTTCTATTCTGAAAGCATTTATTTCCACCTCTCACATTCAATTCACCAAGGAGTGGTTCGGCCTCTCCCGTTCTCAGAAGTTCAGCCCAGCACAATGTGGTTTCCAAACATGGCTTTTCTGTCTCTGAAATGACGATGATCCAAAACCGCATAATTGAGGTGTGTTTCTATCATGCAGAATTCAAAATAGACCTATATTCTGAAGATGAAACTTTTTTCTTGCTGAATATGGTTTTAATAATAGAAGTTTGAGGCTTTTTCTGACACAGTCATTTAGTCTCCATATTTTGACTTGGATACAAAACTCTTCATCCTGAAGACCAACTGAGGGACAGCTGTGAGAGAAAATCCCGAAGGAAAACAGTCTGTCCCCATGTCATTCATGTACCCACACACACACTTCTCCAATTTTTACCCATATACCTGTCCAAACTAAGTGTTCCCCTTATTTCAAGTTAAGACTGTTGAGATTACTGCTAACTCTGACATCCAGGGACACTGCTTTCCCTGGCTGTCTTCTTCTACACAGAGTGATTTTCTGTTTTAATGCAGCTTAGACAAAGATGATTTTTCTTTCTATCCTTCGACATGAGTTTCTAGTACATCAGTGTGTTATTACTGAGAGGTAGAATGGTAAAGTAGGTAAGCGCACAGCTCTGAGGTCAGACTGCCTGGGTTTGTAACCACATTCTATCACTCACTAACTAGATGCAGACTCATTTAACTTATCTGTGCCTTTGTTTCCTCACTTGCAACGTGAGAGTAGTATACAACCTTTTCCACAGGGTTGCTGTGAGAATTTAATGAGTTAATATATGTAAAGTTTTAGAATAGTGTGTGATGTGTCAACAGTTTCTGAACGAATGCATGCACTTTCGCAAGTTATGTTACTCCCATAGTGGGACCTATAGTCTTCATGAACTGGTAACCTTCATGCCAGTTTTGTGAAGTAAACTCCATCTTTTATTTTCTCTCGAGAGTGGAATTTCCACTGAGTTCTTGTGTCCTGCCATAACAAGTCCCAAGTCCTAATTCTACTAGTTCTTAGCTTATTTGCAGAAAGGAGAAGGCTGATGAATCAGTAGGGTTCCCATCAAATGATTCACAGTCAAATGGTTAGCAAGAGTACACATAAATTTTAGGTGATTCATTCAAAGGAAACTCCCAAAGCATATGTTTTAGTGACCATTTGCATTGTTCCAATACTTGCAGTTTTATATTTTTGGCTTGCTATGGAGAAAGATTCATTTGGGTTGTACAAGACACTGGCCAGTACACAAATGTTTTCTACCTTTAATTCCCTCCAGCTGGTCTTCTCAGCCTGAGATTTGCGGAATAGCCAGTATAGCTAACTCACCCAATACATGGGAAAATCTTTTTGCACCATGAAACCTGTCTTCCTAAGTGATGCCCACTGCTGGCAAAGTCAAAACTGAAAACATTAGGGAGAAAAAAAAAGACTTAAATAAAGTGTATGCACAGCAGATGGTGGGGATAAGTAGCTGATCGTCACTGTCTGTTAATCTCACTGTACCGCCTTTGAGTTGATGCAGCACCATAATTTCACCATGATTATCTATGAAATTATGTTGGACTGTTAGGCTCTGATTCATGCTTTTCTTGAGTCATCTGCAGAAGACATGACATTCTAATTGCTATCCTGAGATTTTTACACTATGAGTTTGTTAAGTGCAGACACATTATACTAAAAAATAAATAAATAAAAAGTCCTGAATGTATGTAATTTGACATTGTGACAGATTAATACTTAGGCATGAGACCAGCCATACAATTAGACAGCTTAAATGTGTCCTACATCTTAATGTCTATATGACTTTAAGAAGTCACAGTAAGTCCTCCTTTTCTAAAGGGTCTGTTGCCACTTTGCTGATTGAAATAAATCAATCTATCAGAGGATTTAAGTGGATTATGAGAAAGCTCATCACAATTACACATAATTCTAGAAAATTGGAATCTAGGGAATTAACTGTAAATTCAGAATGTCTCAAGGTAAAAAAAATACTATTTACAGTAGACATTTGGAAGTGGCTATCGAGGATGTGAGTTACTCCTATTTTTTGAATTATCTAAATTCTTTTTTAATAAGGATAAAAATTTTAGTCTCTGAAGTATCATTTGAAATGACAGCTAAAGGTGCAATTTAAAATTCACATGACATTGTGTGCATACTATAATTATATTTTGTGTTAGATATCATATAATATATAGCTTACTCAGAAATAGGGGAGAATGGGGGCGCCTGGGTGGCTTAGTTGGTTGACCGTCCGACTTTCGCTTAGGTCATGATCTCACGGTTCGTGGGTTCGAGCCCCGCGTTGGGCTCTGTGCTGACTGCCAGCTCAGAGCCTGGAACCTGTTTCAGAGTCTGTGACTCCCTCTCTCTCTGACCCTCCCCTACTCATGCTGTCTCTCTCCTAGAAATAAATAAAAAACATTAAAAAAAAAAATAGGGGAGAATGCACAGATTTCCATGTGATATGATTTAAATTATAGACTTTCAATCCTTTTCAGTGTGACCCAAAATAAAAACTCCATTTTATAGAGGAACCAAGTGCACACATAAAAATATATGTGCTCATGTTACAAACTACAACAAAATCTTCACAAAACAATGTGAACATGGTGTAAACCGATAATGATTCCCTAAATGGGTTCAACCACCAACTAGTAAATCATGGTCTTCAGTTCGGAAAGCACTTACCTAAAATGTAAGTTACCTATGATTTTACCTTGTACCCATCACATTGCTACCAAAAGGCAACTAAAGTTTGTAAAATTGAAATGAGTTGGTATTATTGCCAACAATAGCTCCTATTAAAATACACCCACATTACAAGAATCCAAGAAGAGAACTTTCTGATTGCCATTTTTGCTATCACATAGAGAACATTTCCTTCATGATTTCTTGTTTTAAATATACTCATTTATGATGTAAGCTGTGTATAAGCCAAAGACAAATTTTATTTCCCAAGTGTATTATTGAAAGATTTGTATAACTGCCTACCAGAGGTCCTGACAAAACTAAACAACTCTAAAATAGCCACCATCCATAAGAAAAGAAGCTCAACACATTTGATCATAGGTATAACCTTGTGGCCACTAAATATAGGAATTTCTCATTAGACTTATTCTTAGAACCCGCTACTGCTTCCACTACATCCACCACCATGCCCCAGGCTGAGCATGAAGACTACATTTTGTTCTATAACATATATCCATGAATTATTTCAATCAACTACATTTCTCTGTTAGAAAACAAATCCTAGTGGGAGAAACACATCCTAAAAGGGGACAAGGAAAGTGAATCGTAGAGAAGGTTATTCAGATCTGCAAATATGAAACAAAAAAAATTACTTCATCTTTTCTGTTTGGCCAATTATAGTGAGAAGAAATCAAGAGAAATCACAATTAGATTGGTTAGAAGAAATCTCAAAGGAGATATTTTGGAACTGAATTTTGAATGGTTTTGTGGGATGTAGATGGATGACAAGGCAAGGAATAATATAGAAGGGAACACATTAAGGTCATGAGCACATGAAATAGCAACAGGGTGTCTGGAAATGACAACTGCATTAGGTCTATTGAAGTGGACAGTGAAAGCAGGTAAGAATAGAAAGAGATTAAGGATAGCAGGTAGACAGTATACAGATCCTGAAGGGCTTTCTGTGCAAAAACTTGGAATTTGAAATTTACACTGAAATTTATAGAAAGGGGTTTCATCTAGAGAGAGAATTGCTACTCTACTTACTGTTCTTAAAATAATGATGCAGGTGTTTCTTATTAGACACTCTCCTGCCAACTCCTAGGAGCAAAACAGGCTAAATAAAGACAAAAACAGGGGTACCTGGGTGGTTCAGTTGGTTAAGAGACTGACTCTTGATTCTGGCTCAGGTCATGATCTCAGGGTCTGCGAGTTCTGCCCCAGCATCAGGGTCCACACTGATAGTTCAGAGCCTTCTTGGGATTCTCTCTCTCTCCCTCTCCCTCCCCTTCCTCTGCTCACACTCTCTCACTCTCTCAAAATAAATAAATAAACATTTAAACACAAACACAAAAATGATACTCAAGTAATAAATATCAAGAAGTCACAAAATCCCCATAAATCTGACAAAGCCCTCTTTAAGGTCATGTTCTAGTACCCGGTGCTACCCCTTAGATGTTATGTAATGCCCGGTTCTCTTGCACACAAGCACGCGTGCTCTCTTTCTCTTCCTGTTTTTGGGAATCACACCACCCAAATAAAAGTGGCTTAAAGTGATTTATCTGGTAATGATCTCAGAGACAGCTATCACCGAGGGATGGAGCAGATTATCGTTCAGAAGAGTGAGTTGTTAGTACTTTCCTGAACAAAAAAGAAATTGAACTTTGTTGATTTGTCACATACACATCACTTAGACGATTATATACCAGGATGCAGTGAAATTTTCAAAAGTGCAGAATATTCTTGAGAAGATGCTGAAAAATTAGGTAAACATGACTCAAAGAAAACTTTGCAAATCAAAAATGGTCCACTCTATTTCCTTTCATGGATGGAATATGGGTAGAAGGAATCAAGTATGTCAAGTCTCTGCTCTCCCTGTTCTAACCAGAACATTGATGGGGGTGTGTATTTAGTTCCTCTTGAAACTGTAACAAAGTGCTATAAATTTGGTGTCTTAGAAAAATAGAAATGTATTGTCTTAACGTGCTGTAGGTCAGAAGTCTGACATGGGTCTTCCTGGGCTAAAATTAGTCTCACCAGGGCTGCATTCCTTTATAGAGACTGGAGGAGAGAATCTGTTGCCTTGCTTTTTCCAGAGACTTCCCACATTCCTTGGTTTGTAGCCTAATCCCCTAAAATCTCCTTATTTTAAGGTCACTATGCTGGCAACCTCAGCACCATCTGAAACCTTAATCCCCCTCTCCCAGGTAACCTAACATGCTCACAGGTTCCGGGATTATGAGGTAGTGTCTTTGAAGGGAACCATTGTTCTGCCCACCGCCAAAAGGTAGTGGATATTCAAGATGGCTTCTGCAGCATCACGTGGAGCATTAGAAGCACCTCTAAACTCACGCAGCATGA
Source organism: Proteles cristata cristata (assembly GCA_017311185.1). Taxonomy (NCBI): domain Eukaryota; kingdom Metazoa; phylum Chordata; class Mammalia; order Carnivora; family Hyaenidae; genus Proteles; species Proteles cristata. The sequence continues at coordinate 877,036 of JAESUZ010002627.1, forward strand.
GATGGCATAATGGAGGCGAGAGAGGATCCCCCGAGCCTGCTTCTCTGCCAATCTCAGGCTCCAAGGAAGGTTCAACAGTGAGACTTTGCCACTCTGTGAAGAAATAGGAAGTAAATAAAGGAAAACATTTCAATGAGCAGCAAAAATCAATGAAGCAAACTGATCCAGTGTTACTTCATTGATTTCTCCCACTTTAGCTGCTCGTTGAGTCCTGTTTGCTAATCATCAGAGAACATTTCTTTCCTTCTCTTCCCTTTTATTTACCTGCCCTGTGCTCCCAAGCTCTTCGCTCTATTGGTCGTAATTGTGATTGCCAAATTTAGTTTCAGCTGAACTTATTGATCAGAGTAAGGAGCCATCATTCCAGTGGTTTTAACCCCACCCCCACCCCCATCAATGGTTTCTGCACCTAAAAGCTTTCTGGACCTCATCTCTCAATAGCCCTTCAAAACAAAGTTTTCCTGAAAACTTCCTTAGTAAGAAACACAAAGGAGGGACTTTTTGTCTTTGCCCCAAATCACAGTAACTGATGGAATTCTGTTACAACACAGCTGTTATTACAGAAGTACTTCCAATCAGATTAGCTCTTCTGTACAACTTGTGAAATATTTCAATAGGTAGTCTCAAACAAAGAGTTTTAAAATATGTTTGAAAATGGCCCTATCATTAGAATAATTGCATCATTTCTGAAGATCACTAAATTGAAAAAGAAAATGCAGGGGTACTGTGGTTTTTTGACACATTAAAAAAATAATTATATTGCTTCCATAAATCTAAATTGCTAAAATTTGCCCTTTTGCAAAGAGTAATCACATTACATTACAGTTCCCTTTCATACATGATTTGAGCTTTAATATAGTTTATTTTATTCTGGACTTCACACAAAATAATGCATAGAAAACAATACTTAGAAATATCTTCTATCTCATCACAGCCACTGTAGTGATGTTTTACTTACTTAAGACATCCCCACATATCAAATAAATTGTTTTAATATTGGACATACTTGCATTAAATATATAGATAATACCAGATTAATTTTCACTTATTTTTTTAAAAATACTTTGTTGTGGTTTATGTTGGAGGATAGAAAATTTGAGTAAATAATATATATTAATTGTTTTTTTTAAGTTTTCTGTTTTTATCCTCTTTATTTGTATAGAATTGTGTTATGTGGGGAAACAAAGATAAGATGAACACTGCCTTCAAGAACACAATCCAAAGATAATATTCTTATGGTTAACAGAGACTTTATGTACTATTTTTAGAGTAAACATACATTCCTAAAGACAATGTTAATATTTATTATAGAATTGTTCTACAACGTTATGGTCAATAAGGAAAACCGAAGATTTATGACTTATTGGAAGTGACTCTAAGTTGATGTTTTCGACTCTTTTAGTGTTACCCACATAACACTTTACAATAAAACCACTATAAAGTAGCTAACACATTTCATTAAGTTAAAAAATAAACTTCAGGGGCGCCTGGGTGGCTTAGTCGGTTAAGCCTTCGACTTTCGCTTAGGTCATGATTTCGCGGTTCGTGGGTTCGAGCCCTGCGTTGGGCTCTGTGCTGACTGCAAGCTCAGAGCCTGGAGCCTGTTTCAGTCTGTATCTCCCTCTCTCTCTGACCCTCCCCTGCTTATACTGTCTCTCTCCCTCATCTAGAAATATATAAATATATATATATAGAAAATTAAAAAATAAACTTTATCTGGATTATTATTGTTTTTGTATAATTTTTTATAATAACAAGAATTCACTTCCCATCTTCTAGTGAACCAATGAAGATATGATTTGAAGCAAACATTGGAGATCAAGTTTAGGAAAGAATGTGTTTTCCAATTGGTGATGAACAATCAGTTAAAGTCATCCCCAAACTTTAATTTGGTATTTACATAAAGCCTTATAGATTATTGGGGCTTTTAGATTTGAACATTTACATGACCAAACTAAAATAAAAATATGATCAAGCCTCAATTATTTTCCTCACTTCAAAATCTGTTTCATAAATTGTTTTTGTTTGTTTTCAATCTTTCTGTCAGTATTTGAATGATAATTTATTTATTGCATGTAATTTCTACTTTTTGAAGATGAATGTCTAATTATGAAATATTTCTTAACTTTTGAATCAAACTGAAAGAGGAAAAAATATCAAATATAAAAAATATTCCCTCTTTCTCGATCAACCAGGAGTCTGGAAGTATACTGTGATCCTAACTCGGTTATCTTGAACCCCTCTGAAACTTTATGTAATTTTGGGGGTATATATATCCCCACAGGGAATGATACTTCTAGTTTTTATCAGATTATTAAAGGCTTTGGCACCCCAAACAAATAATTTCTAATAGAAGAAAAAAACTTATGGAAGATAGACTTCCGCAGTAGGAAATAAGCATGAATGATTGAAAAACCAGAATTGGGACTTTAGTGGAATAATCCATTGCTAACTTGTGAAATAAATGCCCCCAGTCTTTTCCTGGGTTATATCAACTCTTTTGATCAATACCAGAGCATCTTCTCAGTCCAGCTCTTTCCTTCCTCTCCTTCCACTCAGCTCCCTTAACCTACACCTCCTGTAATTTTCATGTGTGAAGAGAAAAATCAAAGCGAAATTGCATCTCTGATGTGCATAAATTGATCACTCCCAAGCAGTCACCGTACACTTTTCTGCTGTAGTGCAGTTTTCATGTGCCAACCAGCAGACTCATGTTTGAGTTGATTCAGCAAGACTGCTTGAGACATGGTGTGCGCTGTCTCCACTGTATATGATAATGCCACATTCAGAATGACAGTGGTCTAAGCCTCAGGGCAGTAAATGCTTTTCAAGATACATTCAGTTGCTCTTTAACTGAGTTTAGCCTAAGGTGCGGAGAAAAGTTGCTGAGGCTTTCAAACATGTTTAAACAGTTTAATATTGCCCTGGCGTGTCAGCTTGAACTAGAACACTCCTAGGTATAAAATGCAGACCTGTAATCCTGTAATTGCAGACCCAGAATTTCCAGAGCTTTCTCTAGTAGCCCTGAGCCTGAACTTGTTAATTAAAATGTGCATACATGTCTGAAAATGTTCTTGGGAAGAGTTGTACTTTCAGTAATATCATTCAGTTTGTTACTCATGTAAAGAAGATATAAAATAAGTAGCATATATCATTTCCAGATCTCAGGCTGTTGTTTGTATATAGTAGATAGTATAATAATACCCCCCATGATTATTATCTCGGTGATCCATCACTGTATTGACGAACTCTTCCCACTCCCAGAAAAACAAAAACAAACAACATGTAGGGGCTTCAAACAACAAAGGTTTATTACTTCTCACATTTCTGTGGACTGGCTGTGTGGCACCCTTGCTACTTGCGCGTGGCTCACTCAGGAGTCTGCCTAACTGGAGCTAGGCTCTGCTGAGACAGCTGAGACTCTTTCTCAGTGTTTCATCTTCAGAGAAACTAGATTGTGTTTTCTCTTGGGGTAGGGATGTCAGGGTTCCAAGGGCAAATGCAATAGATGTTGCTAGAGTTCTTGAAACCTAGTATGGAAATAACGTTTCACTTCTGCCACATTCAGTCATCAAAACTGGCCAGTCTTCAAGATGTACGTAGAATCTACATCTTGACATAAGATCAGTGGTGTCACCTGCCAAAGGAGTGTGTATAGGGGGTTAATTCCTGGCCTCATGTCACAATTTAAAACTATCATGTACATGGATCATGAAGTCTACAGAACTCTTTGGCTGAATGGCTTTCTGTTTCATTATTTCTGCCGTATGAAGGGTTCACCGAATCTGAGGCATTTGCCCTGCTATTTTTTGTCTTTCTTAGATTTCAACCTCTTAGTCTTAGATTGCTAATTTTTGGCCTTTCTTAGAAACAGAGCAACTTATTTTATGACCCATGCAGACAAAGCAAGGTAGCAAGCTAACAATCCAGTATTTAAGGGGCAAATTTCTTTCAAATAAAAGGATTAATTGTGAGATTGTTCTGTGTAGGTTGTAAAGATAACTGTAAATAGATCATCTTTTTTTGTTTTGAGCAACCATAATGACACATACTAAATACATCTTTTCTGGAAAAGTCTTAATAAATAAGCACCTGACATAGAGTATCCAGGAAATGGCAACCTGTATATTTTCTTAAGGAGATGACAACTCTGGTATACTGCAGAGTCTATAAGCATAAAGGCATTAGTATGACTGGAAAAGTAACTCAAAATACATGTCCTTTTGATTGATGATTGGTATTAATTCCACAGTAAGTTATTTGGAAACCTTTTACCCAAATACATCTCCAAATTCAAAGTCCTTCATAGATTGAAAAAAGTATTACCATGTATCTATCATATATTACTTAAAAAATCTGAGACAGTGCTCTTAATGAAACATACTATTTCTACAGCAAAATATAAATATTTATACCACATAAGATAAAGATGAAGCATAGTCTTGGATTGAATATCCAGATGTAAATTTATGGGGAAAAACAAAAACAAAACTTGAATTTTCAAAGCATTTTTGAGGACAGAATTGGGTATGAGGGATGGTATGCCTGAAGTAGGTAATATTTATTTGGGGCTCATTGTGTGTTCATGAATTATTACAAATACTTTAACTATATTAAAACACTTACTGCTCACAATAACCCTAAAAAGTTAATTTATTCTTAAACCTGTTATATAGATGAGGTAATTTAAATAAATCAAGTTACTTGTAGGGCATCAAGGTGCCTCAGTCAGCTAAGCATCCAATTCTTGATTTCAGACCAGGTCATGATCTCACAGTTTGTGGGATAGAGCCTGTGTTGGGCTCTGTGCTGGTAGCATGGAGCCTGCTTGGGATTTTCTCCCCACATCTCTAGGCCTCTTTCTTGCTCATACATTCTCTGTCTCTGTCTCTCTCCAAATAAATAAACTTAAGAAAAAAATAAGTGACTTGTTCATAATTACGTACTCCCTAAAATGAAAAAAATTAAGAGTTTTAATCCAAGGAAACTGGCTCCTGAGCCTGTTTCCCTAAAACATATTTATCACTTATGGAAGAGTACAGGGATTTTATATATATGACCTACTGTTTACTGAACATCTACACGGCACCAGAGACCATAGGCATTCTATAGATTAATTCTTTTATCCTGGAAATACGTAAGGAAGTAGGTATTATTATCTCACACATGAGGACCTTGAGGCTCAGAGAGGTCACATCCAAAGTCATACAGCTTCTATATGCTGCACCCAGAATCATACTCAACAATGCTGAGACAAAAAAAAAAAAAAAAAATCTGTTCTTTTCACAAATCATTGTCCCCATCGGGATGTGCATAGGAGTCCATAAGTAAGACTGAAGTCAAGGTTGGGTGGATGGGCCAGCCTTATATCCTCTTCTAATTTGCTTGGATCAAGTGCTTTTATGACAAATTAGAACACTATTTTAAAAATGTAAGCCCTTTTTTGTAGCTGTAGCTGACACTTATGTAACTATAAATCCCCCCTTCTTTGAGAGAGCACTCAGACATTTAAAGGATTACAAACCGATTATCCGCATCAGTGATTCCTACCCTCTCCATTATCTACTATGCGCTTACCTTTCCAATTTTCCCAAATTCCCCAAACAGATAAAAGACAGGGATCTTTAAGTTGTTTACATTAAAAAGCCAACTCCATTCCTGTATGAGCTTTTTGGATTTCATCCCCTCACATGTAATCTTGATTGACTACAATAATAATTTTCCAGTAAAGAGTTTATTTATTTTCCCAGTTGTATTATATAAAACAAAAGTAAATCAGTTTCTTACAGCTATTTTAAAATAAAGCCCTTTATTAAATTATTTGAGTAAAAGAGATATTTCCTTTTGGATTAAGAAAAGAAAGGTAAAATGTTAAAACATTTGTTGGTAAGTCATTACCAATTGTCTTACTTTTTGTCGTTGTTGTTCATCCTTTCGTAAAGTCTTTTCATTGTCCACCAAATTCCACCAAGATTTAGATATGACTCTAGAAGAAGAAGTCTTTATATAACAGGATATCAAGAAATATAAAAAGAAAATACTTTAAAAGAAAGAAAAGCAAAGTGTACCTGTATGTGTTTTTATTTCTCTCCAGAAGGAGAGAATGACACAATTTTTCATTTGCAGAATGTTCTCAAGTAATGTTAAGACTATTCTAGTATTGGGGCGCCTGGGTGGCTTAGTCGGTTGAGCGTCCGACTTTCGTTTAGGTCATGATCTCGCGGTTCGTGGATTTGAGCCCCGCGTCGGGCTCTGTGCTGACTGCCAGCTCAGAGCCTGGAGCCTGTTTCAGTCTGTGATTCCCTCTCTCTCTGACCCTCCCCTGCTCACGCTGTCTCTCTCTCTCCTAGAAATAAATAAAAATATTAAAAAAAAAAAGACTATTCTAGTATTGACTTAAAAAATACAAATTGTAAGAATGGTATGAGCATCTACAAGGTTGACTAAAAAGTCATTTATCACGTGATCAGAGAATTAAGTAATTTGTATATTAATCAAATAAGGAAATGGTGCATATGTTTTAAATATCTGAACTTAAAACCGCATTGGAAATACTATAAAACTATAGGTACAATATTGTCATGACTTCTCTTAGGAGACGAAAATATCCTTGTATCTTCAGCCCCAAGCCAAGGGCCTGAAGTAGAGTGGGTGCCCAGGATTCTGACAGAATGCATAAATCAGCGTATGAAAAACCCTACTGGTACAGAGCTGTCTTCAAGAGTCTGCATGATACAGTCTTCTTCTGTAATAAAGATGCTTGTACTGGTTTCTGAACTGGATAGGACAGCTTCTGAAATATGCAATGCCTGCATAAATCTAGGCTCTCCTTGCTATTTCTGATGATTCCACATATTGTCTGTCTGTCACTTATTGTTGAGGTCACTGTACCAGCAGCTTCCCACGCCAGCTCAGCTACCGAGCCCAGTCAAGATGCCTATACTTCTTTTCCGAGAAAGAGCTTGAGTTCTTAAATTCATAATTTCTTCTACTTTAAGAAATGTATAGTTTTCAGGAGGTGGCACCATTCTTGTCATTAAGTAGTAAGATTTGTGACTTTGTGGAATCTATGTCCCCAGACACTTTGTTTTCCTCTTCCTTTGGAGACTCTAGTATTTCCTTATGGCTGTGGGTAGCAGTAGTTGACCTCTACGTACTCAGCTGTTACATTTTAAGAAGGAGCATTATGGTGTTATGAGAAACACTAAAGTGAAAGTCAAAACACTTATTCTTTGGCCTTAGCTCTCCCCGAGGCTGGGCCCCTCACTGCTGCCACGCTCCTTGCTCTTGGGCTGAGGTGATAGGTAAAAGGAGTAGATGAGGGAAAGTACTTTTTATGTTATAAATTATGAGCTATTAGGATGGCTTAAAATTGGACTTTTGAAAAGAAAATTAACTTAATGTCTAAGACAGGACTTTTACTCTCCAAGGGAATATAATGGTTCTAGAAAATACCTCGAACTCAAAGTATTAACTCGAACTCCACAGGTAATGCTAAAGCAGCCATAGGATCTTATTAATATCACTCCCACATCCACTCTTTGCAAGGCTTGATATGATTAAGTAGAGGTATGGAGGGGGAGACTCTAAGGAACTGATTTTGTTGTAGAAAGTGCTGATAGAGCATACCATTTAATTTGATCAGGATCTTTTACTTTTTATTGATTTACTCAATGACAACTAACAAGAGTTGTCATTAACTATTTCCCATCTTCACTAAGGTCCATATGAAAAGACGTAGTACTAAACCAAAGCATGAAATAATGTTGATAGGTATCAAAACCACATCCTTCAATGAAAGACTGAAAGATGGTTACTAGTTGTGTAAGGTCTGCCTCTATCATTCCACAAAGCAGGACATTTTAAGAGTGTATCTTTTATGAAAGGGAAAAAGAAGTATCTTGAACGTTTCTTTAAGACCCTTTATAACTTTTGTGTTTAAAAAAAAAGTAGACTTGCCTAATTAAAATAAGAAAATATAGAAACACAGAAAAACACTATTCCACTCATGCCTCGCCTTAATAAATTGCATCATAATACAAATTGCATTTGTTAATCATTGGCATTTCTTTTGAGGATTCATTTGAGTCATCAAGACTGGAAGCTTTGATTGCTCATGATGAATCTCTTATAGCCTTTCTTGATTATTTTCTAAATCTGATGACAAACACTGCAACATGTCTCAGCCAATTAGGCTTGTCAACTTCCACTGTGGTCCCCAATCAAGTGTTTGACTTTGGAAGTGACAGGAGATTCTTATTCAAAGTTATGCTTCTTGGATAGAGATGTGGCAGCCCACATGTGGCTGATGGCGGAGAAGACAAGTTGCCTTTGGTAAATGCAATAAGAGGAAATCCGTTTTAGCAGGAAATAATCCAGACTATGAAGTAAAGGCTGAGGGAAGAAATTGAAGAGTATTTAATTTCTACTTGATGAGAAATTGAGTCAATCTAAATAAATATAATTTCTTATGAACGGCAGGGAGTTCAGGTACCCAAGTAAAACAATAGGTAAGAAGAATTGTTTGCACATTACACAGCTCTCTGAGCTATTTCTAAATGCATCTCAAGCAAAAGAAAAACAAAGTGCTACAAATTTAAAGCTGAAAACACAAATTAATTCCCCAAAAGCAGAGAACATATAAGTCACTGTGTAAGTAAACTGACACATGGTGTGAGACTTAAGTAATCTTAGACGATTGGTGAACATTCTAGGTCATTTTTACCAGGAATTACAACCACATTCAAAGAGGTTTTTTCCTATTTTAGTAGCTTTATTCCTGATTACTTTCTTGTTTTCTTGAGAGACACTGTCATACAATAAAAAGAAAAATTTGAACTTGTTAAAGCAATAAAGAAAACAAGGAGGGGCGCCTGGGTGGCTTAGTTGGTTAAGCGTCTGACTTTCGCTTAGGTCACGATCTCGCGGTTTGTGGGTTCGAGCCCTGCGTCGGGCTCTGTGCTGACTGCCAGCTCAGAGCCTGGAGCCTGTTTCAGTCTGTGACTCCCTCTCTCTCTGACCCTCCCCTGCTCACGCTCTCTCTCTCTTCTAGAAATAAATTAAAAAAAAAAAAAAAGAAAACAAACAATATTTAGAGTAAAATAGGTCTGATCTTACACTTGTCCTTTTTATAAGGATTTTTCCTGTTCAAGTCATTTAAGTCAGCTTCAAATAAACAAAGCATCCCAAGATAGAACATATTCCCAAAGAACTCACATTTTGTTCATTTAAATAAACTAGATTACAAAAAGCATTCCTAAAATTGCCAATAGTTTGATTTTTGAAATGCTTCTAAAATTGTGTCTGAGGGAAACAAGAGGGAATTTTTGGCATAAAAATGAAGAAGGAAGTGCTTTTTCTTTCAATGATAAAATTGTAGGGTCTCCCCACTTAGAAGTCAAATAGCACAGCATGTGCAGCTACAATAAATAATCATCTTTGCATTTTACCTTTGGGAAAGAGAAAAGCCATTCTAGATTTTCTGTGAAGAGCACTGGCATTTCCTCATTGAACTCTCAGCACACAGCATAAAAATCTCAGGCCAAAGAGGTTCAAAAATCAATTGGCTGGCAAATGTCAATATTCCAGTTATCCATCACTGCAAGGGGAAAAAATGGTATGCATTGGGCTGCCTCGATTTAGGAGATTTGGCAGAGTAAAACTTCTGAAATAGTCTATACAAATAATAGCCCAAATAAGAATGTAATGTTAAATTACAGAGGATGGTATGTGGAGACAGAAGCAGATGGTATAAATATATCAGGGGTAATGTAAACAATGCCTTCTTCTATTTTAAACCAAATCTACCCAGGGTTATGTAGAAGCAAATTTCACTATTCCATTGTTGTGAATATATTTGCAGAGGTTAAAATTTCTCATTCTTTTAAGTTCAAAGCCTTGTTTAAAAAAGAAGAAAGAAAGAAAGAAAGAGAGAGAGAAAGAAAAGGAAGGAAGGAAGGAAGGAAGGAAGGAAAAGCATGACACCATATGATATAAATTGGAGCTCAGTCATATTATGTTACTTTGTTTGGCAATAAAATAAACTACAAAACATATCAAACAAGACCCCAGAGGTATTATTTTAGAATCTGTTGAGGTACCTCAGGTTTCTCTCTCTCTCTTTCAAATAAAAAATAGTCTGTTAAAAAATTGTAATAGTAAGAAAATACATACGTACTCTCCAAACACAGACACATATTAATGATTTTACTTACATATACAGATAATTCTCAATTTCCATCTCAAATCCTGATCCCTAAGAACTGTCTAGGTTAGCTTTATAGTAATAAAAGAAATTTCCAGTTCTACTAGGCAACACCATTCATTAGGGGTCCACACTATTTCATCAAAACTTTAGAAGCTTGACTGCATTTAGCCAATACATTACATTTAACATAATATTTTTATTCAGCAAACACACTGGCAAATGTTTTCTTCAGTCAACACTTAAGGGATTATCCGACGGCACATATTAGGTCATGTGACGTGGTGGGTGGGAGGTGGGTGCGGGCTAGGGTGGGGTTGGTGATGCCTTTGCTAATATGTTCACACCCATAACCTACTTGTACTGTGCTTTTTTTACCTTTTACCAAATAATCTGCTGTCAATTTAGCTTCTGCTTCTGAGTCACCCTGATATTTTAGAATGTATTTTAAATATAAGGTTTTGCATATTTGCATCCATAAATAATATATAAGCAGAATGAAATCCAATTGGCAAAAGTACACGATTTCTGGGATAATTTATAAGTAGGGTAAATCATCTATTTGGGTTTAATAACTTTTCTTAAACATGTGGAAAAATTTGTAGCCATACAAATACACATATGCACTTTATTTCTACTTGAGAATATACACATGCTTCTGTTCTGTTACAAATGCATGTGTACCTATCTATCCTACAGACTTAAATTTATTAGTTTGGCATGCCTTTCTTTCCATAGTATTTGTTCTTTATGCAAAACCTTATCTTTAATGGATATGAAATCAAAACCATTCTATGGTAATGATGAACTATGGGGTGTTGAAAAAAGGAAAATATTACAGAATATATATATACATATATGCATGTATACATATATATGTATGTGTGTGTGTATATATATATATATATATATATATATATATATATATATATATATATATTTCTCTTTTCCAATTTCATACATATCAGGAACACCATTTTGGAGAATGGTCACCTTTAATGTCTCCTGTTCCTTGAATTTCAGATTCAAGACCTCTTCCAGATGTAGCCCTGACTGGGAAGTGTACCCGTGAGTGTGATGAATATGGCCACTCAGACTCCTGCTGGATGCCGGTCCGCACTTCTCCAGAGAGGAAGAAGAGCCAGCCCAAACTCTCAACTTTCATGCCTGTTGATGAACGAGGAAGCCAGGAAAAGCTGGCCAATGGCGAAGCCGCCATCATGGGTGACCGCAACAGAAACCTCCTGAACAAAAAGTTGACCTCCTCCTATGAGACCTTCAGTGCAGCTAGTTTCAGCAAAAATGAGGAAGCCAACCCTGAGGATATTCCCCTTACAAAAACAGGGGAATACAAGCCATCTCCTGTCAATACTCTCACTAGAAGAGAAGTTTACCTGTAGGCTCTAAAGAAGAACAGCAAAGTTCTTTTCATGTATGAGAAGGAGAATAAGGGGCAAAAAAACAAACAAACAAAAAAAAAAACAAACAAAACAAAACAAAAAAACCTTACAAAGAAAAACCGTTTAATCAAAAAGAGGGGGCTACCAAAGAGACAAAGCTTTGCCTGCCACTTCTGCCTCCAGATCAGGCCTTTAGTGATACTGTTAGCCTGATTGTAATGTACAATGTAGAAACCATCCTTGTTACTTGCATGTCTAACCCCTTCACCGATTATTCCCAACACCTGCTATCCCTCTTCCCCATTCCCCTCCAAGGAAGAAAAAAAAAAAAGATGGTTGCAAGTTTCTTTCATGGTAACAAGCCTGATTAGCAGAACACAACACACTCTCATCATCCCTAAGCTGAAGCATGATTTAGTCACTTCAATTTAGTTCAAATGCCATCCGGCTGGTCTAACTAACTAACTAACTAACTAAATAAATAAATAAATAAATAAATAAATAAATAAATAAAACAGCAACAACAGAAAAACAAAAAACAAAAACCTATCAGGTAAAATATATTTCAGACATACCATCAGAATGTGATTAATCACCATGAAAGGCAATCCCCCCAAAATGATAGAGTCCCTGTAAAGGTACATTTCTTATGCAGGGGGACTCTATAAGAGGCATGTTGGGAATTTCACAGGTGTAATATTCTCATAACAGCGACTGACAACTAGACTATATCCCTGTTGGAGATTGCGGTCCCAAATTAGCATATGGTTGTTCTTTTCAAGTCAGGAGTATCAACTTCAACCCCGTACATCCATTGAATATTCTTTGTATACACACAATCTTGACCACATGTATCAATTACACTAATTACAACTTGTAAAAATTATATATATATATATTTTTTTTTTCAGAACAGCACCACTATTATCAACTAACTGGAACAATTGCGTCATTAAGAGGCCAAAGATCACACGGCAGATCAGGGAAATCATGAGGTAGATTTGGTCTTGACATGGAAACCCATTAAGCAACAAAAGCAATCGAATCATGCACCCACAGAAATACTCAGACACTAACTTATTTTACATCGTCTCTATACCCGAAAACATGCATTCTCTTTTAAAGTGAATTTTCTTTGAAAGCTCAGAAAGTGAAAAACTAAAGTGATGTATTTTTGGTATTTTAGTAGGTGATTAGTTTAGGTTCCAGTTTAGTTTCAAACAATAGTATCAGGGAAGATTCCACTTTTAAAAAATCACATTTGTGGGAAGGAAGTGAAAGAAGGCTATGTGGGCACAGTCTTTTAAGTTAAAAATCACTGTTATCATTGTAGAATCCAGGTCATGCTTGCTGGTCCTATTATTTTCATTTCAAATTACCAATTGTATTTTTTTATGTGTTCAACATACTCTTCCAGACAACACAAGTGCATTAATTTTGGATCCTGTGCAATATAGCTCTCTTTTAAGACTCACGACATTGAAACAAGGTGATGCCCTAATTTATTTGTCACAAGTGTGATTTTGAACATTATTTTCTATGTCTTAAAACAAATCCAGACTGAACATGAAAGAAAGGAGTTCTGGGCAGTGATATGTTTCCTTGTATGTACATCCCAATGTGGGAAAATATGCAGTTTTTCCAGTGTAAAAAAAAAAAATCCAAGCCAGAATATATGGATTTTGAGTCATTTGTTCCATAGAAGATGATTTAACATAATTGAAGACTGAGCTGGGACATTCAGACAAAAGTGACAATCCAGGGACAGAATAGGGGATAACAGGTGAAGAGAGCAAATATTCCCAATAGTGATGGTTTGCAACCTGGTTAAGACATAGGCTGATGACTCTCTAGCAAACTGTAGAAATAGTGTAGCTTTGGGTAGTTTTATTCTTTACAGAATTTCTTAGACTATAAGGTGAAGCAGCCTGGACTAGAGGTTGTGAACTCATTACTAGTTCATCAAAATGTTTATCTTTGAAAACCACTTCTCTGTTTGGTGGGCAACTCATTTCCTTCTGCTCTTTCTTAAATGGAGTTTTCATTCTGATGTTAGTTTATGTGTAATAGTTAGGATGAAAGAAGATATGTAATTGAAACAAAAACTTTGGACTAAAATATTAATAATTGAACATTTTTATGTTTGATTATTATTTACACGATGGAAAGATGCAATTCTGGTACCTTGTTAGGAAACTGCATTAAAGCAGTTCTACCTTGTATAATCTGTAAGTACCTATTAAGGCAAAGTACTTCTAAAGACACTTAGGAAATGTATACATATTTTTTCTTGCACGTTACAAAGCAAATACTCAATTGCATAACACAGGCATTCAACAAACTTTTTTTAATGCATTTTTTTCTTTCTTTCACGAGACACTTGACACCACTAGATATTTCATTTCACTCTATCTTAAAGCCCTCCCATGGTCTGTAAAGCTAATACGGGTCATACTGGACCTTCGGATTAATTGGATCCACATTCCCCAATGATGTTTGCACCACGTTCAAGACAGCCATATCATTGTCATTTAACTCGTGAGCCTCTCTTTAGAACTAAAATGGGTGTGAAAGAATAAAATTCAGTGTACTGTAACTATTCGCAGTAATTCTAGTAGAATTAGCTCTCATAACATGTTTATTATATAATGAGCTGGCATGACACAGAAATATATTTTGTGTTTGTATGACTTTTATTTTGAATAAGTTAAATCTGGTGCCACTCCATATATAGAGTGCTTTTGAAAAAAATCAATAAAAAGACACAAAAAAATAATCAATGAGTGAATGCAAAATAAGCAACTGTGCCTTTTATACCTGTTGTTACGGTAAAAAAAACGGTTGTTGGGTTTGGACAATGAGGGAAAATGGGCTATTCCCGACTTTTTTGATCTTGTATAGTTATCCATGTTTATTTTCTGAAAATAATAAATAATATATTAAAAATTTGCCTTCTGACAAACTCAGATAATGGACCAGTCTTAAATAACGTTCATTCATAAAACAGAACTAAGGCATTAATTAATATGGGCTGCTTAATTCTGACTAGAAGGCTAAAGCGTTTATTGTAATAGTAACACAGAACGATAGTATCAGGGGTGAAATCAGTCCATTCTGCAAGGTCAAATATTGATTTCATATTTCTATCCTTTATTTCCTTTTTGTTGTTATTTTTCTTAGCTGCTGTTTCATTTTGGTTGGACAATATATCAACCATACTTGTTTTCTGTACACAAGAATCTCAAGTGAACTTTGCATGCATTATACATTAGGACACATTTATAAATTAATGAGTAACTATATAAATTTATGTGTATTAAAATTTAAGTGTATGTCTGTAGCTTCAGTCTCAAATCTAATGCTCATTCTGAACCTCCAGATATCATTTCTGTATGGTTTCTGACTGGCCTGCTGCCTGAGTTCCAGAAAACAAGGGAGGCATTATTTTTATGAAAAGAAAAACTAAGATGGTACTGAAGATGTCTGGCTGAAAGGCTACCCTAGGAAGCTGTCTTATAAAAAAATAAAGTAACGCACAGACCAGAAGAAGCCGTCAAGAGTCAAGCCATCCTAAAAACAGGCCTGAGAAATCCAAAGAGCAAAGTAATTTTAGGTATATTGTATCAACGGTAAATACACAATATGAACTTAGTGGGGAAAAAAAAGTGAAGATGATGGTGAATAATCTAAAGCTGGTTAGTTGGGACCCAGGCAGAGGAATAGGTAACATCTGGAGGAAGGCATCATTTTTTCAGCTACCTAGGGTTTACTTTCAGACAACTTTTCCTACATTTTAAAGCACTTGCATTCAGTGTGGTACGATCTGTTTGTAATGTTAATCATTGACTATTGTTCTGCTACTTGGATGTTGATAGTGAAGCAGAGAACAATTTATCATCATTTATTATAAGTCACTATGCACGCAACTATGCTAAACATGACGAAATGTATTAAACACTCGTCCAACTATTTATGAAAAACTTTACATAATTTAATTTGCTTTTGTACAGTTTTCTGTAAATAAATTGCTTGTCATTTTTGTCTCTGCAAATTAAAATATAACATGGTCAAATGGTTTCACACTCGTAAGTGTACTTCTCTGTTGACAGGTAATTCCAGTTTGATTGGACGAGAAGTGAATGGATGCATGTACCAGTTTGATTTAAAATGGTTTGAGTTCTGCTAAATTAAGATGGAGTAAAGGAGATAATGCAGCAGTAACCGTTGATTCAGAGGACGCCATGCATAGTTGTCATCGCACTTTGTTTTATAATAGAAGAGAACTTGGATTCTTCAGTTTCATCAAAATAATCTTTAAGACAGTTACCTAGCTAGCTTTCACATGCTAAGTGGTCAGTCGAAGAATTTCTCATCATTAACATAAAGACTGATCTTTCAGGTGTTATCTAGAGAAATTTCACCTTTAAGGTAAAACTAATTCTAAGTTTAAATGTATCTGTTCAGGAAATGTTTGTTTTTAATCTAAAATAGTGGTGACCACAAATACATGAGACACTTAAAGAACCTTGTATTATGTGAAATGTAGAGAAAAAATTGGAAGCAAAAAAAAAATAATAATTTTTACCTTACTCAAATTTTTCTTTAGTTAAGCTTCCTCTACTTCTTATATCTTTTTATATTTTTAATCAAATATATATATTTATATATTTGATTTATATATATGTGTATATATGTGTGTGTGTATATATATATATATATATATATATATATAAGTCTTCTGTTTACTCTTTGCAATCAGATTATACCCCTAACTATAATGGTTATCATCTTTGTTTAAGTGGTGTCTATTCAAGCAGGCAAATTCTCTTCTGTAATTCAACTCAGAGACTTCGAAGAGAAAGAAAATACTTTCTATATATACTAATACATTCCATGGAATTTTTGTCCCATCTCACAACAGCACTGCCAACACTTACCTATGTGGGAAAAGAGTCATTCTCAAGATCCTTGCATGGAAGTTTCTCTACCATTTTTTTTTTCCCTTGCTTGGATGAAAATCCAACATACTTTATATAGAATGACATATTCTTTCTTAAGTCAAAGATATCTTTGTAAATTGATTGTAGCTGGCAGCCTTCCTTCTCTGGAGCAGGAACCGAGAGTGAAGCATGATGAGAAAGTCTGCTGCAAGTTGTAATGAGGTGAACCAATGATACATTCATTCTTTGGGCTTTCTGCATTTTTAATGGTGAGAACAGAACATCAGTACAGAAGTCATTAGAACAGTAATAACATGAAATCATTATGTTTTCCTGCTTTAAATGTTCTACTTATATTTGACAAGTATATATTTCTCTTTACCCTAAATTTACATGCTTATGTTAAAAATATAATCTTTCTAAAATCTCATAAATGTAAAAATACACTGTTACATTTAGAAACAAGGTAGACAGACATGAAGCAGGACAACAAAAGTTACCTGCATTGCTCCCAAGGCTTCAGTCTCATTATTCTACCATCTCTGATTCGTTGGGAGAGTTTCATCTAGTTACTTCGAAGCTTGTCTTAGCACAACATTATCTTACATTTATAGAACACGTTATGGTTTACAAATGTTTTATAAGATTCATCACAAAATTTCTATAATACCTGCAATATAAGGTGAAAAAAGCTATTAGATGAGCCATGTATGAAGGATTTTGCTTTTATTAAATTATTCTCAGATTGAATAAAAGTTTCAATGCAAAGTTCTGCCACTATTAACATTTTCCCCCTGCTGGCTTAGGTACCAATCAAAACATTTTGCATGATTTAACAGAATGACAAGAAAAAGATTTCTCCTCATTTACCTGAATAAAATAGGCATTTGTAAAGTGGGAATTTGGGGGGATGGGGGCACTAATTATGCAGATTGGCAAGTAATTATCTTCACTTGACATTACACAACACACCCGGCAGTGATCCGTAATTTGTATGGGATCTCTGAGAGTGAATTGCAAATCTTGAAAACAGCATAGCCTTATTTCTTCTTGCTGAATGCCCCTGATCTAATCTATCAGACCAAGAGACTTTGATGGACATTGGCTGGATCAATAGTCTGGGTGTGGGGATATGAGTGATTACAACTGACAGTCAGCCCTATCAAAATTGATCAGATAATCATAGAATTCTCACATTTACTTTGGTTTTAAACAGGCTGATTTCACAAAGAAATTTATTTATTAGTGTTTGTCTTGTCTCTTTTCTCTTTTTATATGTTATCTTTATGTGTGTGTATCTGTGTGTGTGTGTCCCCACCTCAAAGCTCTTTGCTCTACTTTAAGTTACTTGCTTTGTGTTTTTCTCCTCTCAAAAGTAAACCTAATTTTCCCGGGAGGTGGTAGGATGTTAGGTAGCTAACCAAGAAGTAGAGGATTTGCAACCCAATCAGCTTTATTTTAATGGAAATTTACAATATCACTACTTGAGCTCTTGGAAGGAAAAGTGAATAGGGACTGAACTTCCAATTGTTTATTTTCTCTTATCTTTATCCCTACTCTAACACTTGTTTATAAACTGCATGGAGGAAGGTGATTAACAAAGATAATATAAATTTTCCAAGCTGCAGGGAGTGAGGGAAAGATATGAATGTAAAATGTGGAATGCTAAACATTTATGCTCTCCTTTAACACTAACTTTATTTTTTCCGGTTGTGCTGCTGTTAAATGGAAATTTTATTTATTGGTTGAATTTGATTTGTGTGGCCCGCACAGAAATAATTTTGTCTACTTATTGAAACTCCTGTGGGAAGATGTAGAAGATGCCTAATCATTCATAAATGTAAAATTTGCCCCCAACATTCTCAGATGATGCTGAACAAAAATTATAGTTAACTTGTGATGCTCAGTTTTATTCTTTCCATTAAAAGTTATGATTCAAATAATCCATTACAAGAAAGGTCAAAAGAAAGATGCATGAGGTCAACAAATAAATATCATATATGATCTTAGAGATTAATATGAGCTTTGGAAAATAAAAATGTCAATCAATGTGCCTAATTGAAAAAAAAAAAAAGAGGGAGAGAGTTCACTAAAGAAACACCTAAATAAGCAATCTACAGAAAGAGATAAAAACAAGATGTTTTATTTTGGTAATTCAATTGAAATTACATTACAATATCTCAGACTTAGTAAAATTAGTAGTAACTTGATTAGGTAATGTCAGTTTTTTTTTCCTAAGTGTGTTTTATAGAATATTACACAGAACATTTTACAGATTTTATGGGTCATCATAAAAATTTGACTGTGTACTTAAACTATTTATAATACTTTTATGGAAAGGAAGAGAGAGCAAGAAAATAACTGGAAAAAATCAAGAAATAAAATAAGAAGATGGCCAGGTCATTTACTTAGTTTTGAAACCTGCCTTTAAGATACAAACAACTATCTGAATACATTGCAAGGCCCTACAGTACAGCTGGAATGTACTAGATTAGTATTTCCTAAACTGGAGTATTTGATTCACCGAAAGACTACAGAGTTTTAGAGATCTAGGTATTCTATGATAATTTTTAAAGCTTTGAGTTTTACCAAATGAGGATCATAGTTATTTTACAGCACAGTTTCAGTGATAATTCTCAGCTTAAGCTGAGTTTCATAGAAAAAAAAATACTATGTAAGTCAATATTTATCCATGTTTGTGGGGACAACTTCATTCTCTGCATCCCCTCAAAGGGATCTTTTTGTCTTTTTTCTTTACAGGAGTCTATATGTTATTCAGTTATGAGAAAAATCAAAACAGAGATTGGGATAAGAAGCAAGGTATTAAACAATATGAATGATTAGACTAGAAGATACAGGCATATACAAAGATTGACAAACTTTTTCTATAAAATGCTAGATGGCAACTATTTTAGGTTTTGCAATTCAAATAGCAAAATCAAGGATATTGTGTAGATACTTACATGATGAGAAAGAAAATAAATTTCCAGACTTTTTCCAATTATTTATTAAGTAAGTAATTTACTTTTTTTTTTTTTAAGTAAAAAACTTTTTAAAGTTTATTTATTTTTGAGAGACAGAGAGAGACGGAGCATTCATGGGGGAGGAGCAGAGAGACAGGGAGACACAGAATCTAAAGCAGGCTCCAGGCTGCAAGCAGTCAACATAGAGCCTGACAAGGTACTTAACCCCATAAACAGTGAACAGACATCAGATGCTCAACCAATTGAGCCCCCCAGGTGCCTCAGCTTTTTTTTTTTTTTCAATTATTTAAATACACAAATACTATTGTTAATTAGCTAAGCAAACATACAAAAACCATCAGTGGGATGGACATGACCAGGGAGTTATAGCTTACTGACCCTGTTATATACCAGAAACTACTTCAATTGATACTAAATTGAGGATCCATCACAAAAGTTCCTCTTCTTATACCTAACTTAAGTAAGTTCTTCTTTGACCTGGACAGCATTGATTGATGTCTTTGTCCAGGAAAGTCAATAAAAATTACCCTCAATATTAGATTATGTGGTTATCCTAATTATCAGGGTCATTCCTGCCCACTGATCAGCAATGAAAAAAAAAATCTCACCCCTAGATCACAAAAGGTGAACTTTGCAAGAGATGCGAGTTGAAGTGCATAAAGTCCTCAGGCAACTTGGAAAGAGTTCGTCTCTTCTCGTAGCAGGAATCATCATCATTCACTTCATTTAAAAAAAAAAAAATTACAAGCGTATCTTACTCTGGAAGTTCCTGGTTTGGTTTACAGGAATGAGATTTGCTTTTATCTATTGGATCAAAAACTTTATTTTTTTTTTTCTAGGGGAGAGAGAGAGAGAGACAGCGTGAGCAGGGGAGGGTCAGAGAGAGAGGGAGACACAGACTCTGAAACAGGCTCCAGGCTCTGAGCTGGCAGTCAGCACCACGCGGGGCTCGAACCCACAAACCCCGAGATCATGACCTAAGCGAAAGTCGGATGCTTAACCTACTAACCCACCCAGGCGCCCCTGGATCAAAAACTTTAAACATACTTCCATTTAAATGCCACAGATAAGAGCACATTATGTTATGTTCAGTGACAAATAGTATAAAGTGTCATATTTAGAGCCTAACGTACATTAAGAGAATAATAATCTAATAAAAAGAATAAATAAAAAGAATAAAAAGAATAAATACAGTGATGAATATCAGATACTTCATGAAATGGGGTGACTTTTATGTTCTCTTTTTACATTAACAGTATAAAAATGAATATTTTGAAGTATTCTAAAATTATGGGCAGTTGATTGAAGAAACATAAGAGTAATGAATGAAATAATTTAATTTTTAGACATTGGGCACTTTTAATCTGATAATGCTCCCAAAGAAAATTGTATTAAAAATCTATATACTCAGTCCAGTGTGATATTTGACATTAGCTATTTCTTATGCCAGTAAAGTAAATATGACATGCTAAATAACTTCACAGATTGTTGTTACAGTGCAAGGGAAATAATCTTCATGTAAAGCCTAAATATTAACTCTGCTAAGCCTGAAAATTAAATGTGAAGTTTATATTTTGGAGAAAGTAATATATAACCATGCAGGAAAAATTGACAACTACAGCGAACCTATTATTCAGTATCTAATCACCAGAGAAAACATGGCTGGATGCTTCAGGATGCAAATTAGATTATTTCAATGTGAATTCTCCAATATGACTGTCTCTGAAGGTCCATCTGGGAATTATGGTAAAATTTGACTCTATAATCGTCAGGGTAGTTGATTTTGTTAAACCTCTGGAAATGAAGCTATTGAAAAAACTACTATAAAAATCTTTGCCTAGCCTAAGAAATACTGGACGTTCTCATTGACTAAAATAATTTAGGGACATAACCGAAGAAGATAAATTCTCAGCCATAATTGACAGGGACTGTCAGTCCATAGATGGCTTAAGAAATAAAAAGGGCAATTGAGAATGCTACTGTATTGGAAAACTTGCTTCAGGGCTATGAATGTTATTGGCAAAGCGTATGAACAGGATGGGTATTATAGCTTTTACCAAAGAAACTCATCCTTCAGTGAGCCATCTTGTTTTCTAATACTTGAGCTATGCTCCTGCAATGTCAATTACTGGGGTGCATAGAGAGATGTTTAGTATACTGCCTGTTGACATCTTTCCTTAAATTGCCTGGCATACTCCAGGCTCATTTTTCCCCTATTTTTCTCCATCTTTTATTGGATGAAGACAAATAGTATAACAGATGATTTGATTTTTCTCTCTGCTTAAGATTTATATGTACTTCACAGCCAGCATTTTGTTATCCTCAGGTTTAAAGGCTCTAAGTCATCAGAGAAATGCTCCCACTTGACTATAAATGTAAGTCAGACGATTATAATGATAGAGTCACAGGTGGAAAAATAATCTTCACTCTATTGTAATCAGATCCAACACTGACAAAGCATCATACATCGCTTTGGTGTTTCATTGAAGATGAAGGCACCAATTTATATTTTAACTTTTTGAGAAGGGCAGGAAGATACGTCAACAGAAGGGCATATTGGGGTTTAGTTTCAACTAGTGTTACAAATATTTTTTTTTAAATGACTCAAGTAGTGAGTTGGAGCCAAATTATTAGAAGTAACTTGGAAATGGAATTTGCATTGCTTGTTTTCATTGACTCATGAATAAAAGGGCTTGATCTCTGCATACTAAGTTTCCCACAGCTCCATGACAAAGTATTCCTAGACACATCACTCTTTTCACACAGATTTAAAATAACCAGTACCTACATGGCTCAGTTGGTTAAGCATCCCACTCTCAATTTTGGCTCAGGTGATAAACTTGCAGTCCCTGAGATTGAGACCCAGGTTGGGCTCTGCACTGACAGCTTGGAGTATGCTTGGAATTCTCTTTCCCTCTCTCTCTGCCCCTTCCCAGCCTGAATGCGCTCTCTCTGTCTCTCTCAACATAAATAAACACACATTTAAAAAAAAAAGATTTAAAATAACATAGAAAAATCAGAGAGAACATTTTTATTTCACTCACACCATGGTCAATTTCAATCTAGGGATGTCTAGATGTTCCCATTAGCACTATTTTTTTTTTTTTTTTAGCTGTAATTTGATTCAGTTTTAACCAGTATGCAAATCGTGGTTATAATCATGTCTGGCACATTGGTAATTTCTAGGCTAAGATTCAAATCAGAAAGTACATCTCAATCACATCTTCTCAAAGATATGATGCCACTTCTCAGTCTTCTCCAGTTGAGCAGGTAAACAACTTCTGAAAAAGTTGTATATTAAAATGGTCATTGCCATTCTGGCTTTCAAAGGTGTTTCTCCTGATTTTCAAGTACATAAAGATACTTTAATTCAGAGTAAAGGTTCTTAAAATGTATCATATTCTTGAAAAAGTTGCTCACCCATCTTTTTTACCTCTTACCCGTTTAACATTGTGCATTTCCTCCAGGAAATGTGGATATAATTACTTAACAGAAACATAAGGGATCTATCAAACATGATGCTGAATATCAGGGGTACAGTAATTCGCGAAATATGGATGGTTCTTTCTCTTATAGAGTTATATAATACAGGTGGGAGGGACCTAGAGGAAAACACATTGTGACGGTAAAAACCACACAGTACTGGGTCCTTGGTATATTTAATGATGAGAAAATAGAAGTTGTTTTGGATAACTTATGGACTTTTAGTAGTAGGAATAGCCACTTTAAAAGGTATCCGAGATTAGGAATGAGGATGAAGTTTTCAGGTAAGGTTAAGTGTGTCTGAAGACCAGGGTGTCTTAGAAAGCATGAAAATTTGAAGAATTGAAAGAGTATCAGGATGGGGAATTAGAAAAGGAATGGATATGCAGGTGTTTAGGGGTGCAAGTGAAATGGGATGAAGGTAAGAAGGGGATTAATCCCCAAAAGGTTGCTTTCTGTCTCCCTTCCTTAAAAACAACAACAAAAACACAACACAACAGAAGAAAACAACACACACAAACACACACACACAATATACCCTGATTATTTTATGTTTCTTTTTTTTAATATTTACTTATTTGTATTGAGAGAGAGAGAGAGACCCAGCAGGGGAGGGGCAGAGAGAGAGGGAAAGAGAGAATCCAAAGCAGGCTCTACATTGTCTGCACAGAGCATGATGAGGACCTCTATCCAAAGAACCATGAGATCATGACCTGAGCTGAAACCAAGAGTTGTATGCTTAACTGACTGAACAACCGAGGTGCCCCCTGAGTATCTTATTAATTACTTTCATTTTTTAGTACCTTTATGTTTCAAAGAATGAAGCATTGAAATGTTGTTTCAGTAGCTGTGAGAAAAATGTTCAGGGTCTTTCTCAGCAGCTGGAACACTGCCCCTCAAGGGACTGAATGGTTACTCATTAAACCATCTAGTTTCAACAGTCTGTTCATCCCCTAACTGCCATGAAACTCTTCATCTCTTCCTGGCTACAGCTTTGACTTGGCCCATTTCTACCTCCACTGCCATTCCTGCTGTTGTGACCAATAGTTGTACTTATTAGACAGGATCTGCCCAATATGGCAGCCACTAGCCACATGTGGGTATTTCTTTTTGTTTTCATTTTATTTATTTTAGAGACAGAGAGACAGGGGGCCAGGGAGATGGGCAGAAGGAGACAAACAAACTCAAGTAGGCCCCACACTCAGCATAGAGCCCAATGTGGGGCTCAATCCTGGGATCCTGGGATCATGACATGAGCCAAAATAAGACCCCAATGCTCAACTGACTGAGGAGTCTTTTTTTTTTTTAATAAAGTCTTTTTCATAAAGAAATAAAAACCCCAAGGAATTATTTGATGACAGGAATTATTTTTTTCTTTCACTACCTTGCTGGAATATTTACTTCTTGGATTTATTTACATCCCCATCCCAAGGATCTTGTTATATAGAGACAGAGATAGAGAGATAAAGATGGAGATAAAGAATTTCAAGGTTTTTTTTTTTTTTTAGCAACTTCCCCAGATTTCCTGTTACACAAAAGCTTAGAGAATAGTGTCACTTAAGATTCTCAAAAGTGATAAAATCCCAAGACTCCCCATATTTGTAAAACACTTACCTTAATGTCTTGTCTTTGCTTTTGAGGTCTTCTCCTAACAGGGAAAATTATGTTCCGATACTAAAGGTTTTCAAGAGTGACATTACATGTCATTATGAAATAATACTCTTGGAAGTAACTGATCATTCAGCTTATTTCAACAGTCTCAACATTCACTAATGCACTAATTTTGAGTGACTGATTGCTGATTAATAGATATCTTTATTCATTGTTCCTGAAAAGGTACTGTGATTTGTAGTAATGCAAAGAGCCCCCCAAAATGATCATAATACCTTTCTTTAGAATCATTACTGAGTTCTGTGGTCTGAGTTTCATACATAACAATTAGTAGAACATGAACACACACACCCTATGCCTGTTCTTTTTACTGTTTTTATGCATCTCAATTCCTACATATATAAGATGGCCTTAATTGTGTTGTGAGTTGTTCCAGATAAACAGCCACCTGTATGCTTAGCTATACTATTTTTTAAGACCTAGGCAATGACTAAGAACCTATTAATAAAGAACATGTGTTAGTAAAACAGTAGAATTCTATAAATATGTGAAGAACTAGTAGAGAGTGAGATAATTGTGGGCCCTTGTGCTTGTGATGAAAAATAAATTTCCTTAGATTTCCTTTTCGTAAGCTGTGATATAAGTGACCTTAATTTTAGTTAACTTGGTGGATAGGAGGGAAACTGGTGGAAAGCTTACAAATTTCTTAACATGTTTAATTTCATGCTTTCAAAATAGTGGCAAGAACAACTACGATAATACAAGCCATGATAATATAACAACTATCTGTATTCCAGGCTCTGTGTATAATATCATTCAATAATTATATCTATGTAAATATAAAAATTAGCTTTTATGATCCTCAATTTTCAGATAGGGAAGCAGAGTCTCAGTCAAGTTATATTGTTTGGCTATTATGTGGAAGCTCTAGGACTCCCAAAGCATATCAGAATGACTTTGAAGTCCATACTTTTATGTGCTTAACCATCATCCTCCATCATTTTCCAATGCAGACTTTCAAATCCGCTTCAATAATTGTGTCTTGTGCAGAGCATTTTTCTTAATTCACTTAGCATATATTTTGAGGACAGGACAAGAGTTTCTAAGCAAAATTTCTCAAGAGTGAAACTAACACTTTGGCCCAGACAAATTTGTGTTCTGAGGGGCTTCCCTGAGGATTTTAGAGTGTTTGGGGTCATCCCTGGCTTCCACTCACTAAATACGAAGGGCACCTCTTCCTCTGTCATTTAATTTAAAAAAAAAAAAAAAAAGTCTCCAGACACAGAAAAATGTCCCCACACCCATGCTTCAGAGAAGGAGGGCCAAAGTTGCCCCTGGTTGAGAACTACTTCTCTAAAGGTTCATTTGCTTTCTAATCTTAACAAATTCTAGGCCTGAGTGTTGACTGTTGAGAATCACATGTTTTGTAATTTCTTACACAGTACACAATAATGTAGAATTTTTGTGTGCAAACGTCAAGATACCCTTTTCCCAATCCAGTATGCCATTTAAGAACAAAATGAATGCAGAAGATTATTCATGTTCTGATCCAGTCAACTTTGTATGCATACGTTTAATAGAATTCTTAGAACTTCTCTCTCTCCATGTCTCTTTCTTTCTGTTTTCCTCTTTCCTGGATCCCCCGCCCCCCACCACCACCACTGAGCCCTCTAACCCTTCTTTTTTTCCTTCTTCCTTCCTATTACCGTCCTTCCCTCCACTATGATCTCTCTTTCTCCCTCCTTCTTTCTTTTCATTCTTTTATTTCTCCTTTCCTCCTTCCACTCTTATTTTTTCTCTTCTCCCTTATTCCCTTCTCTCATTTCTTCCTTCCTCCTTCTCTTGCTGAGGCAGGTTAAAAAAACAAACACCCTTTATATCAGTACATGCTTTTAATTTAGTGTTGAATTTTAGTAATTAACAAAAGTTAGTAATTAACAAAAACAATTTTAGTAATTAACAAAAACAAATTTTGAGAGGTTATGAGTTTGTGTGAAAGCTTAAACCCCAGAATGATTTATATTACATTTTCTACAAATCGTTTTGGAAATATATTTTAACAGGAAATGACATACTGCCATTGAGGTGAAAATAAGCAGTTGCTACAAATGATGTTTGCATTTAAAAAACTATCTGTACTGTTAACAATTTTGTGTGGATAAGATTTTACTGATTTTATTTATTTATTTATTTATTTATTTTTATTTTAGTTTATTCATTTATTTATTGTTTAACCAAAAGAAATTCAATAGAGAGTTTAAATTTAACAATTTAAATGACACTTACTAAACACAATAAATCAAGGGCATTCAGAAACATTTATTACCTGTTTTTAAAAGTCCTTTTCTTCTTTCTGTATTTCTTTGAGTCAATGGGAGCACCAAGATAATTATGATGAGAGGAAATGGTATTTTCTTTCACATTTTGCTATCTTTTCTTATTTGATGAAGAAACTAAGGCTTTTTTGTTTTGTTTTTGTATTTGTTTCTTGAGAGAGAGAGAGAGAGAGAGAGAAAACACTCCTGAGACATGAGGAGGGGTAGAGAGAGAGAGAATCCCAAGCACCCTCTACACACAGTGCAGAGCCTTACCCAGGCCTTGATCTCACAACTGTGAGATCATGACTTGAGTGGAAATCAAGAGTCAGATACTTAACCATCTGAGACACCCAGGTGCCCCGAAACTGAAGATTTTTAAATGATTTATCATTTTAAAGGATATATCCATGCACAATAAATACAAGCAAATCAAAGAACAACAGCCTACACTGCTTAGGCAACAAATATAACAGAATTTAAAGTCAGAAGGATATTTTGTTCACTTCGATTACATTAGCTACTTACACATTTTATTAAAAATCATATAGATGTGACTATCTGGTAATGAAATTCATTAATAGGTTCCAGTAAACAATTCTATCCCCTGAAATAATTTTAACTCTTGGCAAGTTATTGAAAGGAAAAAAAAAAAAAAAGCATTGCTTATCAACATGTTAAAAGATCACATAGCTCTATTCTCTTTTAATCTACTCTTTTCTTTAGTCTTTTAATGAATTTAGGGTTAGAGGTAATTTCACTTGTATCTCAGAACTAGGGGAGAAGCAGAGATAAATCCTTACTCTATACAAAAATGACCAGTAGTCTCCTTCTTGAATTTTTAAAGTTTTTTTTTTAAGTTTACTTATTTATTTTGGAAGAGAGAGCAAGGGAAAGTCAGAGAGAGGAGGAGAGGGAGAAAAACATTCCCAACCAAGTTCCACATGGTCAGCGCCAAACCCTACAGGGTCTTGAACTCATGAAGTCATGAAATCAGGACCTGAGCCAAAAGCAAGAGTAAAACACCCAACCAACTACCAAGCTCCCCAATTCTTTTGTAAATTTTGCTCAGCTGCTCCTATGCCATAAGAGTGGTCAGTAAAGAGATCACATTTGTAAAGATTTTCTGCTCTTTGTGTTAACTAGGGTAATATCTAAGAGAATAGCACCTCTGATTTGCATTTGGAAAAAAAAATAAAACAGAGGCAATTATTATCCTCAGAATGTTTTTCCAGGAAGAGATACATGGTGAGTACTCTCGATTATTGCCAATACAATAAACGATCTGCAAAGGAGAGTTTTTAATGAATTTTCCACTGCGATTCTCATATGACTTCTCTGTTGTTCTTGGCTGTTCGAACTCAGTGCTAAACTCAGCTTATTTTACTTTATTTTATTGAAGTATAGACGACATACAATTTTACATTAGCTTCAGGTGTACAACATAGTGATCTGACAACTCTATACATTGTGCTATGTTCACCCAAGTGTACCTACCATCAGTCACCATACAATTACTACCCAATACCAACTATATCCTATGCTGTACCTTTTATTTCTAAGTCTTATTCATTCGATTGCTGAAATACTGTATCTCCCACTTCCCTTCATCCATTTTTTTCTTCCCCTCACCCTCTTCTCCTCTGGAAACCATCAGTTCATTCTCTATGGGTCTGTTTCTGCTTTTTTTGTTTGTTCATTTGTTTTAGTTTTTAGATTCCATATATAAGTGAAATCACATGGTATTTGTCATCCTCTACCTGACTTTTTTCACTTAGCATATGCTAATACCCTCTAGGCCTATTTGTGTTGTTGCAAATGACAAGATTTTGTTCATTTTTATGGCTTTTTTTCCCATATTTTTTATGGAATAAAATATTCCATTGCATAGATACCACATGTTTATCCATTCATTGACCAATGGACACATAGGTTGCTTTCATATCTTGGCCATTGTAAATTATGCTGCAGTAAATATAAGGGGATATATGTCTTTTTGAATTAGTGTTTTGCATTTGGTAAATGTTCAGTAGTGAAATTACTGCATCATATGGTATTTCCATTTTTAATATTTTGGGGAAAGTCCATACAGTTTTTCACAGTGGGTGCACAAATTTACATTCCCACCAAGAGTTTACAAGGGTTCCTTTTTCTCCATATCCTTATTGATACTTATTATTTCTTGTCTCTTTTAGTCTAGTCATTCTGACAGGTGTAAGATGATGTGTCATTGCAGTTTTGATTTGCTTTCCCTGATAATTAATTAGTGACAGTGGGAATCTTTTCCATATCCCTGTTGGCCATTTGTATGTCTTCTTTGGAAACTCTGTTTATTCAGGTCCTCTGTCCCTTTTCTTTTCATGTGCCCATTTTGAATCAGATTATTCGTTTGCTTTGGTTTGGTTTGGTGTTAAGTTGTGTAAGTTCTTTACATATTTTGTATATGAATCCCTTATTGGATATGTCATTTGCAGCTATTTCCTCCCATTCAATAAGTTGTCTTTTCATTTTGTTGATGCTATTTTTCATTGTCCAAAAGTTTTTACTTTGATATAGTCCCAATAGTGTATTTTTTTCTTTTCTTTACCTTGCCTCAGGAGACACATCTAGAATATGTTGCAAAGGCCAATGTCTAGAAGATTACTGACTATGTTTTCTCTAGTTTTATGGTTTCAATTCTCACATTTAAATTTTTTAAATATTTATTTATTTTTGAGAGAGAGAGAGAGCATGAGCAGGGGAGGGGCAGAGAGAGGTGATCACAGAATCTGAAGTGGGCTCCAGGCCCTGAACTGTCAGCACAGAGATGGATGTGGCTCTCACACTCACGGACCATGAGATTATGACCTGAGTTGAATTCAGATGGTTAACCGACTGAGCCACCAAAGTGTCCCTCAATTCTCACATTTAGGTCTTTAATCCATTTTGAGTTTTTCTTTTATATGGTGTAAGAAAGTGTCCCAGTTGCATTCTTTTGCATAGAGTTGTCCGGTTTTTTCTTGTACCAGAGAAACTCTCTTTTCCCCAATTATATCCTTACCTCTTTTTATTTATTTATTTATTTATTTATTTATTTTTCTGTAGATTAACTGACTATGTAAACATAGGTTTATTTCTGGGCTCTCTAGTCTGTTCCATCAATCTATGTATCTATTTTTTGTGTCATTATCATATTGCTTTTATTATTATATTCAGCCTGTTTTTCTTAAAGTTTCCATTTATTCAGAGGGTATGCTTGTCTGTAATAAAAGAAAGTTGAGGTTTAGACATTTGATCATTTGATTATTTATGGATCTTTCTACTCAATTCAATGATGGCTAATTTTCAAATTAGCAGTAAGTAATTGGATGTATACACACATACATACACATATAGATATACACACACATGCACATACACACAACTTACTATATGTTTGACTCTATTTCAAGAGTTTTACTAACTTTAAGTTATTTAATCTTGAAAACTACTCTTTGAGAAAACTAATGATCATCATCTTTTCAGGTAGGGAAACCAAGACACAGAAAGTTTCAACAAGTTGCCCAAGGTCACCCAACAGTGAATTACAAATTCAAAACAAGGCCATGAGCTTCTAGAGTCTATGCCTATCACCACTATACTCAACCACCTTACTGACAAGTGAAGCCACATTTATTCCAGCCCTTCAGATATAGAAGGATAGTTAGCTATTTGTCCATACCTTGTCAGAAGGTGGAATATAGACTTCCTAATGTTATGGATGAATATCTCCTTCAGATAATGTCTTCTATATATCAGAGACACCTCAGTATCTTGAATAATCTAGTAACACTTCGGAGGCTAGAGAGAAACTAACTTCAGAAAGTGTCCCAGGTGAATAGAGTGCAGAGTTTTGTGGAACTGCATCTTTGCAAGGAGACTTAAATAATTCTGGAGATTCTGTCAGCACAGTTCTTGGCCTACTTAATGCCACTGAATTTCTGCGAACTATAATTTCTATGTCTGTTTGTTTATAATTGATATAGTTCAAACTTCAGAGCTGAGATTAAGAAGAATTCAAAATACAGGGCTTGCAAGAAAATAAACCCAAACCGATCAAGAGGAATATTCAGATCTTAGAAATGTATGTCAGATGGTCAACTTTGGAATTATGTAACCTCACTTACACCTAAGCAAATCTGAAGCATAGTTAAGCTAATAAAATTGTTGTTATGCTCTTTCAAAAGTTGTTATACTTTTTTTTTCTGAACCCTAAAGAAAACCTGAGAGGGAAACTGGTATTGGACTCTTGGTCGATAAACAATCTTTGAGGTGAAATAGAACTGATGTCCTGATTTATAAATGGAGTTAAAATTGATCATGGCTGATGTTCACTTACTAGCCAAAATATCTGCTAATTTGAGGAGGGAAGGTGTAATTTTTATTTGTGTCATGTACAAGATGGATTCAATTGGCTATTAAGACCAACCAAATGGATAGACTCCCCAAATTGATTTCAAGTCCCCAGAGGATAGATAGCATGTCTACATTATTTAGCATAATGTCACCAGAAACTAACCCAGTTCATGGAACGTAGTTGATGCCCAATAACACATAACAGAGAAAGGAAGAAAGGCAGACAGAGGGGAAGACAAGGAGAATGGGAGGGAGGAAAGAAGGGAAGGAGGAAGACAGCCTTTTAACTCATTTACAGAGAACATTATTGGAAACGTTCTTAATCGTCTATTCTCTCATGAAATCTTCATCCAAAAGAATGGTCTTAAATTTTCAATGTGAATATGTTCAGAAGTGTTAGCTTGTTTTAGAAGATAAAATCCACAAAATAACTTTACTATTTTAAACTTTGTCCTATTATTTTGTAGAGAAAGTAATTTTCTCACAAACATCTGTAGACATCTATCATTTCCATGGGAGACATTCAAAATTATGGGAATTAAGTACAATACTTTCTTTTTTGATTGGTTCTCAAATTGTAACTTCTAATATTAAAAAAAAAATGAGGGGATAAACATGAATCATCTCTGTGAGTTTGTACAGACAATGAATACAGCAGATTGAAACTTAATGGATTTTGATCTAAGCTCTAGGAAAGTTCTTGTTAAGAGTCATAAAATGAAGTTTGAGTTCTTACATATTCCAGGCAAAATTCCATTCTCCCAATCCATTCAGCAAACTATTCAGAAATGTTATCGCATGCCCCAGATGCTCATCCAAGATTTGTTCAGGGTGGTTACAAATAGTTTCTGTCTCCTATGATAGATGCTTTTTCTATGATTAAAGGCATTTAAACAAATAGAGAATAAGCAGACTCTTTGGGTCCTTTTGCATTCATGAGATCTTTCAAATCCTTATCAAAAACAAAAAGCAAACAAACAATAAAACCATTTTCTAATCCCAGCATGACTGATGTATTTCTGTGTTGTGGTTACAACACACAGGAGGAATCAAATTCTTAGCTTTAGATATTTTTGCTTTATGCTATGCCACCATTGTGGAACTTTTTAAAGACTTGTTCAGGACAGGGCTTGTTTTACACCATGTTTTCCTGTGAAAAGGCACTGGATGGAGGGGCTCAAAGGTTAATACATGAACAGAGTTCAGTTCCTGTGCTGCTCCTGGTTTCCAGACATTTTGTCTGAGTTATTTATAAATAGACACATTAGATGTCCTGTTATTTTGAATAAGTGTCTAGTTTTAATTAGGCAAGGTACATAAGCATTTTAATTAGATACCCAAATACATCATCTGAGATTTTTCCTCTCAGAAATAAAAGTAATTTGATTTCTTCCTCATTAAATATAAGGGCAGTAAAATCTTATGAATAGATTTTCAGCTCAAGAGATTGAGATCTTTTCCGTAGACCTATAATACATGCACAGATTATTTCCTTTTAAATTTCTCTAAGCTAATGAAGTGTATGAAAATTATGAAGTCAAGCCACAACTTGTTAAGTGTGGTGCAGTTTTCTAATACAACAAAGGAAGAGTTAAGGCCGGTGCCCTGAATTGGAGCCTAGTTTGCTATCTTGGTTTTTAAATTTAGTACAAAAGTCTTAACTCTGTGTGTGAGTGTGTATGCGTGTTTTATACGAGATGAAATGAGGAACAGTATCCTGTCATAATACATCTGATTCTCTCTTTTCTGTCACTATGTATGCATTTAACTATAAAATTAGGGCATGGGAATGGAAGAGAAGACTTTTCACCATAAAAAATTAGACCCTGTAGACACTGCAGTTTTCAGAATATCTTGAACATATCCTAAATGTGGGTTTGTCACATATCTTTCATTTGATTCAACCTACTGAAATCTACTGTGATACTGCTCATAACCTTTGGTTTTCTTACATGGAAAGTAAAGCCCAAATGATATGGCAGCACACACAGCAGACGTCTTCTACATGAGGGTAGTGACGAGAAGTGACAAACACCAGTGTGAAGGCCAGCTCTTCAGCTCTTTGACTCACTGGCAGGGGGTCTGAGACAAGTTACTTAACCCATTGAAAAGTCACTTTTCTCATCCACAAAATGCAGATTGTATCTACTTTGTGGTTGCATTGCAGGTTGTAGAGATGTGAAGAGGCAGCTGGCATCGAATGAGTACCGATTAAATTGTAGTTACTATCATTTTATCATCTTGGCTCTTCAACCATTTATTTCTCTTTGTCTTCTTTCTGTTTTATTCATTTGTATTGGCTCAATCTCTGATCTCTGTTATATGTCAATCATAACAAACAAACAAACTAAATAAATAAATAAATAAGTAAATGAATGAAGGAATGAATTCCCTTGTATACAAGCAATGGAGAAGAATATGATTTGAAGGGCTTAAAAAAGCTCTGGGCATCCTCTGGAAATAAACATTATGTATTTTACAAAATACTTTTTAAAAGTACTTTCTTTTTGCCGAATTCAAGAGACATCTCTCTGAAACCAGCCTTGATGGTGAAGAATTAATTGTTCTTTCATCTGAGTTCCTATAGTATAGTCTACATATTTTTGTTACAATACTTAAATCGTATTACATTTTGGTGACTGGATACATGTATCTATCTTACAAGATTTAGTTTCCTATAGGAAAGTGATTGTTGTATTTTTTTTTCTTTTTCTGTCCCAGGAGGACATCCAGCCTAGAATATTTGTCTTGTTGACACTATATAAGTTGATGTTTTGTTTCTCTTAAAAATTGATATGTAACCTTTTCTCAGAGTACAATTCTATAAGCAATGATTGTGGAACATTTTGCAATGAGTAAGAATTTATGCAGGATTTTATAGATTGGCATGAATTAGGGATTTAAGAATTATTTTACTAGGATGAAATTGTAAGCTCATTGTATTTACATATCTTCCTCTTCTCTAATCTTTTGCCACCTTAAATAGTCCAATATATTATGCATGCAAATAGAGCTATTTAATTCAAAGTCCTGAACTAAATTCCGTTGTCTTAATTTCTCTCTTAGTTACAGAATGTGTGTTTATTGGTAATGGAGGAGAGAGTTTCTCAGAGTCGTCTGGTCTCTTCCTTCAGTTACAATCCCAGGTAAAATCACAGGTTGTTGCAATTTTCTAGCAGCTCTTTGAGTTGTAAATAAACTAAACATATCTGATTTTGGGGACTTTTTAATGTTCTATAGGCCTACTCCTAAGAGTACACAAGTCTTCTTAATAGCTGAGGCCATTAGATTTAATTGGAGGATCTCTAACTACATAGGATTAGGATAAAATCAAATTAAATCAAAAATTAAATCTTGCATTTACATAGGGTCTTTAATATATATCCTCTCTTGGTGTCTTCAAAAGCTGAGTTTCCCAAACCCTATTTTCTCGTAGAACTAAAGATATTCTAAAGTTAAACGTTTGATATTTTAATGATTAAAAAAGCCAAAAATGATAATGCATAGTCTCAAGTTAGATATTTGATGGAGACTTTTTAAATATACTTTACTTGGGAATCAGTGTGATGCTGGCTTCATAAAATGAATCCGGGAGTTTTCCTTCGCTTTCTATTTTTTGGAACTTGAGAAGAATTGGGATTAATTCTGTTTTAAATGTCTGGTAGAATTCCCCAGGGAAGCCATCAGGTCCAGGGCTCTTATTCGTTGGGAGATTTTTGATCACTGATTCCATTTCTTCACTCTTTATGGGTCTGTTCAGGTTTTCTATTTCTTCCCGTGTGAATTTTGGTAATGAGTGTGTGTTTAGGAATTTGTCCATTTCTTCTAAGTTGTCCAATTTGTTGGCATATAATTTTTCATAGTATTCCCTGATAATTGCTTGTATTGGGATTGTGGGGATGAGCACTGGGTGTTATGTGGAAACTAATTTGACAATAAACTATTTGTAAAAAAAAAAAAATAAATATACTTTACTAAGGATAAATCAATTTAACTAGCACTGGGTAAATTTCTTTAAAAAAAAAAACTTTAGGTTTATTTATTTATTTTGAGAGAGAGGGAGAGAGAAAGGCAGGGAGGGACAGAGAGAGAGGAAGAGAGAGAGAATCCTAAACAGGTTCCACACTGTCATTGCAGAACCCGATGTAGGGCATCAACTCACAAACCGTGAGATCGTGACCTGAGCCAAAACCTAGAGTCGATCACTTAACTGACTGAGCCCCCCAGGTAGCCCACAGTGGGTAAATTTCTATAGGATCCTATGACTGGGTCCACTCCTCTGAATTTGACAGCAGAATCTTTACTATTAGAATTACTTTTGTGCTCCATGTTAGGAAAGCCTCTGATTTTGTCTGCTCCTCTCTCCCTTCATTCCATGAGTATGTATATATGGAGAGCACTCTTGTGTGAAACATGAGAACATTCTTATCTCCATGGTTCAGCTAATTTTGTAAGAGGTGGCAGCAGCCATAACATAAGGAGATATTTTTGGATTCAGACACTGAACTAAGCCAAATATTTCTTGTAGTGCAGTATATCCACATGGGGCTGAAAAACACAGCTTTTATGTTCATGGAGTCCCTTAAATTGAAGTAAATTTAAAGTAGTCTGTAAGGTCAGTAAAAAATACTTCCTTTGTATTTCCTTCTTTGCGTATGTGGATTTCCAGTTCACATAAAGGATTATTATGTGTGTCCTATAATAGCTTTCTGACATTAAATACTTTAAGGACTGATATCACATTATATAAAGGTAATACCAGGAAGTTATGGCAAGGGTACATTATTTTGGAATACACTGAATGATAGGAAGAAGATATGAAGTTACATTAAATAGGCAGAAAAAGAGTCAAGGAAGTCATCATTGATGGGGAATGTGAGGCCTTTGGGGGTTGTATAGGAGCTGAATTGATCCTCATTTGTCTGCCATTTACCCCCATATTTTAAAACTTTCAACTTGTGTTCAATTAATGATTTTTTTAATTCATTAATTCATATAACTTGTATATATTGTGTCCTTTCATGCCCCATGCCTCACTCTAGGTATAGGAGATACAAAGGTGAACAAAGCTAATGTAATACCTGTTCTTGTAAAATTTGAAGCCATTAAATGGGTGTGTGTAGGTGTGGAATGTATTTGCAATAATGGTAAGAGATAGGGCAAGAAAGAAAATAGAGGGCAATATACAACAAACAACAGTAAAAACCTAGCCTGCTTTAAAAAAGCAGGGAAACAAAATGACAGTTAATCTGAGATTAGCAGACTGAATGAAAATTGATCAGGTTAGGGTGTCAAGGGAAAAGGAAGGAGGTGCGGACATAATGTCCTGAGCTCTTGAAGCAAGAAAAGTATTGGCCCATTTGTTAAATTTAACAAATTTAGGCGGTGCCTGGGTGGTTCAGTCTGTTAAGCGTCAGTCTTTGGCTCGGGTCATGATCTCATGGCTCTTGAGATTGAGTCGGCATTAGGCTCTGTGCTGACAACTCAGAGCCTGGAACCTGTGTTTCAGATTCTCTGTTTCCAAGAGGGAATCTTTCTGCTCCTTCCCCCAACTCAAAAAACAAAACAACAAAAAAAAAACAAACAAAACAAAACAAAAAAAAAAAAACCATTAAGAAATTAAAAAAAATTTAATTGAGGACCATTATGTCTGGACCATAGTAATACCGAATGGTTAAGTTTGAGATGAAGTGGAAGAGTTAACTGTTAATGTGTCATGTTGCCTTTTTAAAATGAGAAGAGATGAAGAATATACATGGTTTTATCATGTTCTCTTCTCTTTCTAGGGTATACATTATTCATAACAATTCCTCTGGTAAATTACTGGTTATGATTTTATAAAATCTTTCCTGAATTTCCAAGCATAATTTATCACTTAAGATACAATATTACCTTGATAATTAGTATATATTTTTCTTCATTTGTTCAACCAACTTGTCCAGATGCCAGTAAATTCCAGAGATTATGCTAGATGCCAATTTAAAGGGTAAAAAAGGTGTATTTAATTAGGTTTTTCTCTTCAAGAAGTTTACAATACAGCAAGGGAATATTTATCTGGGTGTTTTATATTTTTAATAAACTTTCTATCTTAGAATATTTCTACGCTTACAAAAAAATTCTGAAGATAATACAAAGAGTTCCTATATAACTTATGCCTAGCTTCCCCTCTTATTAACACCTTACATTAGTATAATACAATTGTCTCAATTAATAAACCAATACTGATTCATCGTTATTAACAAAAGTCTATACTTTACTCAGATTTTCTTAATTTTACCTAATGGCCTTTTTCTATTTCAGATTCCATCCAGGACAGCACAGTACATGTCATCCTAATGTCTCCTTAGGCTCCTGTGGCAGTGGAACTTTCTCACATGTTTTTGATGATCTTAAATTCCTAAGAAAGTCTGGTCAGAGATTTTGAAGGATGTCTCTCAATTGAGGTGTGCCTGATGTTTCTCTCATGATTAGGCTGGAGTTACAGGTGTTGAGAGGAAGATCACAAAGGGGAAGTATTATTTTCATCACATTATATTACAGTGCACAATATCAGCATGATGTCATCGTTGATGTTGACCTTGGTCACCTGGCCAGTAGTGTTTGTCAGATTTCTCCACTATAAAGTTACTCTATCTTCCATATTGTACCTTTTGGAAGGAAGTTGCTATCCACAGCCCACACCTAAGTTATGAGTACTTATGCTCCACCTCTTTGGGGAAAAGTATATTTATGGAGATAAATTATTTGGAATTCATTTGCACAAGAGATATTTATTTATTTGTTTGTTTATTTATATCAGTATGGATTCATGGTTATTTATTGTATCCTTTGGGTCATAATCCAATGCTACTCTAATTATTTTGTTGCTCAAATCATTACAGCCTTGTCCATTGGGAGTTCTTTCGTTTGGTTCTTGCTTCCATTTGACTTACCCCATACACTTAGCATTTTCTTTCTCCTTCTGTCCCCAGAACTCTCTTCCTTTTTGGCACTAAAAGATGTTTTAGTCTCTTCTTTTATATTTCCTGCCCCAGTGCTAGAATCAACCATTTCTCCAAAGATAATATATTTAAAAATGTTTACACGTATGTTCTTTACATTGAACTACTTCAGTTGAGGTTTTTGGTTTTTGTTTTAATCTTTATATTTCTGGGACTGAATTAATGTTTAGTCCTACAGTAGAGATTAGTTAGATATTTGTTAAGGAAATAAATTAATCCTGAAAATTTCCTGATGCAAAGGTAACTATATTTATATTTTCTTCTGTTTCTCTAGTACTTCTTATTATCAGTTCCTATTATTTAATGGGCAGTATGCTAAAAGGTCTCCATCAATAGCATCATTAAACTCTTTAATTCCTATGAATTTGGTGCTATTTTATTCACTTTTTTTTACTAGGTGACAAAATGAGGCACAGAGAGGTTACGTGACTTAACCAAAGTCATAGGATCAGAAAGTGATCAGCAGGAGGCCTAAGTGACGGTCTTACTCCAAAACCCAGAGCCAGCTCTGTTTTGACTAAACAGCACTTCTCTTTAAAATGTAATATCCATTTTCCTTCACTACACATGAAGCTCTCTGTTAATTATGATTGCTCTTTGATTAGTACAGACTCCAAACTCTTATCTTTCAGTTGTAAAGATTCACCCTGTCCTTCCCTCCTTTCATCTAAATATGTCCTTTGACTTATCATCAGCTGAATTCCCTCATTGTAGAATTCAGCCTCCCTACCCACAGCACCCATGCTTGAACACAGCCATGCAATTCTTTTTCTCTGAAGAAGCCACCCATAGCCTTTAATGAGAAAAATATGGGTAATAAAATTAACAAAGAGGTTTACAAGTTCATAGAATACTGATTCTTTGCCTCCTGCTCCTGTTTATTTCACAGAGGGTAGGTGAAACCATAATTAGGCTTCAGAATCCAGTCTCCTTCTTCTGTCATCACTCTCGTGAAGCCATATTGTTCTTTCCTCTCTTGATACTGCCACGCCTGAGATGAAGTCACCGTAAAGGCCAGACAATTGATCCCCAGTTTCAAACCAATAGCTAGAGTCTCCAAGGTTTCCAGGTGAGCCAGCACTCAATTCACTAGGTCTCTTCCCTGATTAGAAATAATTTCTGTGTAAATTTCTTCATTCTTACCCTTCTGAGAAATATTTATGAGTTCTTATCTTTTCAGTCAACCTCTATATTAAAAACCCCTATCCTTTCCTCAGGACTTTTGAAGTGCTCTGCCTTCAACTGCATGACATTTCCTAGAGGAATTTATTTTCCTCTCTAGATTTAGCTACTTAAGTTGAGCAACCAGATGTCAATGTAACTTTGCCTTTTTGTCAGGCATCCTTCAAAATATCTTAACACTACTGTCTATCTCTCTGAATATTAGAGACCAGATGTGCATGGAGTATGTCAGGAATGCAGCATTTTTTACATTTCCAATTGATAAAATAGCTAATAACACAGCTTATGAACCTTATTCAGCTTTTAATTTCGATCTGAAGTTCTTTCTTAGCTCACCCAGGATTGGAATTTAATAAAAAGACATTCTCCCAACTCTGTTCATGGAGCAAGGGATTGTTTTTGATTTATTATATTAGACATACCCTGAAGGGGCAAAAAAGTTCAAGAAATGCTTATAAACAGACCAATAATCTTGGGTTTTATAAAAATCACCCAGCATATCTATCGCCCCAAGAAACCTCCTGACCCTGATATCTCTAACCCAGAATCAGTTGGAGAATGTGCCATGCTCCCCATGGGTTATGGACTGGAATGTGCCCCTTAATCCCACACATATCTGGATATTGATGAGAACTGGTATATGAGTAGTCACATGTTTTTAATCATTTACTTAAGTGTCTGCCATATTTTGGACACATCCACTTACTTGACAAAAACTATAAACCCAAAGGTAGCTGTTCACATAAGTTAGAATATTTTTGTTGCAAATAGTAAAAATGTACTTGAGCTAGATTAAGCCACAAAGGAAGATTTGTTCTAAGGTAATAGGTGTGTTTTTTAGAATTCAAGGGAAGGCTGTGTGGGTACTGCAAAAGAAAATGGAGCCTCTGAAATTGGGAAATTCCTTCTTTCCCTCCCTGTCCCTCCCTTTTTCCCTCCCCTTTCTTTTCCTTCTTTCTAGACACATGTTTCCTTCTTTCCTTGCACTCCTAGTGAATCAGCTCTTCTGCTGCTTAGTCCATAGGCAGTCATGTGGTTCACAGTGAGCCTTAACACGCCTTCCGTTAAAGAGACTAACTCCAGCTGGAGTTCAAAGCTGAGCTTCTTCTCAGTTCTAAGTCCCAGAGCAAAGGCTTCTGATAGGCTCAGCTTGTATCATGTGCCTGCCCCAGAGGTCAAGTCTTCAGGCACAGACTTGGCTTCTAGGGACAAATCTGGTGAGTCAGAATTTCACCAAATCAAAGAAGCAATTCTAGATATTTGGAGTGGGAATTAAAGGCACTTACAGGTATTACAATGTGGAGAAACTGAAGGTCAGAAAGCACCTTTTTATGTAAGAAATATTAAAAACACCTGAAAATAGAGACTATCATCATCTTTCTCTTTCCTCACAGTGCCCATGTAAGTGTGTCTAGAGTCTGGAACTTACAAGTGCTTAATTGACAGATAAGCTGACAGAGCCTCTGAACCTTGAATAACTGTATCATATCCTTTACTTGTAAATACAGCTGGTAAAGAATGCCCAAACTGCCAAAGTGGGTAGTCAAAACTGGAACTTGTGGAAGACATAGGTCTTTGTCTACCATTAAAACAGTCAGCAATTACTAATAAATTGTAGCTCCTCAGCTCTGGATTCAACTTCGTAAAGTATTGCACAGGACAAATATGCGTGGAAAGGAAGAGAGGAAGAAAAATAAAAATATCAGGGAGAAAATAATTTGTAAGGCGAAATACATGCTAGATTTCCTGACTTCGTTTTTGTGTATTGGTGTTAATATACCTTGGATTATATGCTGCCTACAATGAAGATACATTCCACATATCCAGTGAAATTTTTGAAGGATTAAAAAAATTTTAAGTACGTCTGGATGTTTCAGTCAGTTCAGATGTTATAAGGGACGTCTGGATGTTTCAGTCAGTTAAGTGTCTGATTTTCAGCTCAGTTCATGATCTCTTGGTTCCTGGGATTGAGCCCTGCATCAGGCTCCATGTTGTCATTGTAAAGCCTGCTTGGGATTTTCTCTCTCCCTCTCTCTCTGTCCCTTCCCCACATGTGCACACTGTCACATCCACTCTCTGTCTCAAAATAAATAAATAAACTTAAAAAAAATTAATTACACATATATGTGTTTTCTTACATTGCAACAAATTATTTACAAAGAACTTTTAAAGATTTTTTAAATATGTATACACAGCATATTGTATGTGTATTGATTTTAAGAGAAAATATCAATTATAATGCTTCAAACACTCTAACAAATATATACATATTGCACTTGAATTTTACAGTTTACTTTTATTTATCAGATGAGTAAGCAAAAATTTAGAATGTTATCTAATTACTGAGTATCTCAACTAAAAAGTGGTAGTGCAAGTGTTTCTTTTCTTCTTTCATTTATTGCACATTCAGGTTTGTTTCTCATGTTTTATTATGAATTTTTATAATAGTTTTAGGTTCACAGTAAAATTGTGGGGAAGATACAGAAATCTCCATATATCCCTTACTCTACACATGCTTACCTTCCCCCATTATCAACATCCCATTTGTTACAGTTGATGAACTTACAGTGACACATAATAATCATCCAATGCCCATTGGATGCACTTACCTTGGGGTGCACTCTTGGTGTAATACATTTTGTGGGTTTTTCAAATGTATAACAACATGGATCCATCATTATTGTGTCATAGAGAGTATTTTCACTACCTTAAAAATCCTCTGTGTTCTGCCTATTAATCTCCCTTTCCCACCTCACCCCCCAAAAAAATAAAACTCCTGGAGAATACCATTTTTTTTTTAAATTGTCTCCATAGTTTTGTCTTTTCCAGAATGTCATATAGTTGTATGGTATGTAACCATATGGTTATGTTGTATGTAACCTTTTCAGATTGGCTTCTTTCACTTAGCAATATGCATTTAAGGTTCCTAAATTCATTTTCATGGCATGATAGCTCATTTCTTTTCAGCACTGAATAATATTCCACTGTCTAACTGTACCAGTTTCTTCATTCATTCACCTACTGAAGGACACCTTGGTTACTTTTAAGTTTTGGCACTTATAGGTATAGCTGCAATACCATGCATGTACAGATTTCTGTGTGGTTATAAGTTTTCAACTCCTCTGGGTAAATATGAATGAATGAAATGGTTGGATCATATGACAAGAATGTATTTCGTTTGGGGCGCCTGGGTGGCTTAGTCGGTTAAGCGTCCGACTTTCGCTTGGGTCATGATCTCGCGGTTCGTGGATTCGAGCCCCGCGTCGGGCTCTGTGCTGACTGCCGGCTCAGAGCCTGGAGCCTGTTTCAGTCTGTGACTCCCTCTCTCTCTGACCCTCCCCTGCTCACGCTGTCTCTCT
Organism: Proteles cristata cristata; assembly: GCA_017311185.1. Classification (NCBI taxonomy): domain Eukaryota; kingdom Metazoa; phylum Chordata; class Mammalia; order Carnivora; family Hyaenidae; genus Proteles; species Proteles cristata. The sequence goes on from JAESUZ010002627.1 coordinate 919,889, forward strand.
CTCTCTCTCTCCCAGAAATAAATAAAAATATTAAAAAAAAAAAAAAGAATGTATTTCGTTTTATAAGAAACCTCCAAATTGTCTTGCAAAGTGGCTGTAGTTTGGCATTCCCACCAGCGATGATGAATGAGTTCTTGCCACATACCCTTGCCAGAATTCGGTGTTATGAGTTCCAGTTTAGAGCCCTTCCAAAAGGTGTGCAGTAGTATTTTGTTATTCTTTTAATTTGCATTTTCCTAAAGGTGTATGATGGGACACTTTTCATATGCTTATTTGCCATGTGTATGTCTTCTTTGGAAAGGTGTCTGTTAAGGTCTTTGACCTATTTTTTAATTGGCATTTTTTGTTTCTTTGCTTGTTTATTGTTGTTGAGTTTTAACAGTTCTTTGTATGTTTTGATAACAAACAAAAGGATCACAGCCCTTATCTTGCAAATCATTTCTCCCAGTCTGTGGCTTGTCTTCTCCTTCTCTTGACTTTGTCTTTCCCAGAACTGTTTGTAATTGTAATGAAGTTCAGCTTACCAATTATTTCTTTCATGGGTTGCATCTTCAGTGTTGTATCTAAAAAGACATTGCATTACTCAGGATCATCTAGGTTTACTCTTATATTATTTTCTAGAAGTTTCATAGTTTTGTGTTGTACATTTAGGATGGCGATCCACTGTGAGTTACTTTTTGTGAAAGGCATAAGGTCTATGTATAGATTAATTTCTGAACATAGATATCCATCTGTTCCAGCGTCTTTTGTTGAAAAAATTATCTTTGTTCAGTTGCATTGTACTTTCTCCTTTGTAGGTGATTATATGACTATATTAAAGGTGGTCTATTTCTGAGCTGGTATTCTGTTGCATTTGATTTGCCTAATCTTTCACCAGTACCACACTGTTTTGACTTCTGTAGCTTTTTAAGCCTTACAGGGTGGATAATGTCAATTTTCCAATTTTGGTCTCCTTCAATATTGTGTTGGCTAATTTGGGTCTTTTTCCTCTCCATATAAACTTTAGAGTCATTTTGTCAATATCCACAAAATAACCTTTTTGGGATTTGATTGAGATTACATTGAATCTATAGGTCAATTTGGGAGGAAATGATATCTTGAAAATATGAAGATTTCCCATCTATAAACCTGGAATATCTCTCCATTTAGTTAGTTTTTCTTGACTTTGTTTATCATTAATTTTTCTGGTTTTATTCATAAAGGCCTTGTACCTGTTTTGTTAGATTTGCACCTAAATATTTCATAATTTCAAATCCAATTTAATGATATTATGATTTTATTTTAAATTCTATTCATTTCTTGCTTGTACCTAGAAAAGTGATTAGCTTTTGTATATTAAACTTGCTAATAATGACTTATGAGTTTCAGGAATTTTGGGTGTTTTTCAGGTTTTCTACAAAGATGATCACATGTCATCTTCACACTAAGACAGTTTATTTCTTTCCTTCCTATTGAAGACGCTTTTTATTTATTTTTCTTGTTTTACTGCATTGACTAGAGTATCTAGTATGACATTTAAAAGGAGTGATGAGAGAACACATCTTTGACTTTTGCCTAATCTTGTGTGAAAACTTTGAGTTTTTCATCATTAAGTATCATGGAAGATATAGGTATTTTTAGACATTCTCTGTTTTTTGGTTTTTCTTCCCCCACTATTTTATTTATATTCAAGTTAGTTAACATATAGTGCAGTGTTGGCTTCAGGAGTAGAATTTATTGATTTATCACTTACATATAATACCCAGCACTCATCGCAACAAGCCTCCTCCAAATGCCCGCGACCCTTTTGGCCCATCCCCCCTCCAACCTCCAGTAGCCCTCAGTTTGTACTCTATAGTTAAGAGTCTCTTATGGTTTGCCTCCCTCTCTGTTTTTATCTTATTTTTTCCTTCCCTTCTCCTATGTTCATCTATTTTGTTTCTTAAACTCCACGTATGAGAGAAATCATATTTGTCTTTCTCTGATTGACTTATTTCATTTAGCATAATATACTCTAGTTCCGTACACGTTGTTGTAAATGGCAAGATTTCATCCTTCTTGATAGCTGAGACTATATATACATATACATATACATATATATATATACATACATATATATATATATACATATCACTTCTTTTTTTAATATTTATTTATTTTTGAGAGACAGAGAGAGACAGAGCATGAGTGAGGGAGAGGCAGAAAGAGAGGGACACACAGAACCTGAAGCGGGACCCAGGCTCTGAGTTGGCAGCACAGAGCGCAATGTGGGGCTTGAACTCACAAACTGAGAGATCATGACCTGAGGCAGTCAGGCACTTAACCAACTGAGCCACCCAGGTGCCCCCATATACCACTTCTTTATATATTCATCAGTCTATGGGCATTTGGGTTCTTTCCATAAGTTGACTATTATTGATAGCATTGCTGTAAACTTTGGGGTGCATGTGTCTTTTTGAATCAGCATTTTTGTATCTTTTGGGTAAATATCTAGTAGTGCAATTGCTGGGTCATACGGTACCTCCATACTGTTTTCAAGAGTGGCTACATCAGTTTGCATTCCCACCAGCAGTGCAAAAGTGCTCCCCATTCGCTGCATCCTCACTGACATCTATTGTTTTCTGCATTGTTCACTTTAGCCATTCTGACAGGTGTGAGGTGATATCTCATTGTGGTTTTGCTTTGTATTTCCCTAATGATGAGTGATGTTGAGCATTTTTTCATGTGTCTGTTGGCCAAAAAATGAGGAGCTCTTCAAGAATTTGTGTGCCATCCTTGCACAGGGGCCATGTAATCATTCCAATTTTAGTATATACGCTGCAGAAGCGAGAACTAGATATTTTTTATTAAGTTGAGGAAAATCCCTTCTTTTTCTAGCTTATTGAGAATATTTATCATGAATGGGTATTAGATTTTATCAAATCCTTTTTTTTTTCTTGCACCTCGTGCTTTGATGATACAATTTGCCTCTTTTAGTTGTTGATGTGACAAATAACATTAACTGATGTTGAACGTTGAACAAGTTTCGTATGACAGTCAGAAAGTCCAGTTGGTCATAGTATATAATTGTTTTTATAGATTGTTGGATTCAATTGTTTAATATTTTATTAAAGATTCTACATCTATGTTCACACAAGATCTGTAGTTTTCTCTTCTTATTACACAGTTTTGGTATTAGGGCGACGTTGGTCTCAGAATCAGTTAAGAGACATGTCTTCTGCTTTTATCCTCTAAAAGAAATTGTGGAGAATTGGCAAAATTTTATCCTTTAATGTTGGATAGTATTCACCAGTGAACTCATCTGGTCTTGTTCTTTCTACTTCGATAAGGTTATTAATTGTTGATTCAATTTCTTTAGTAGGCATATGCCTGTTTAAGTTGTCTGTATCTTCTTTGCAAATTGTGTTTTTCAAGGGATTGGTCTGTTTCACTTAAGTTTTCAAATTTGTGGGTAGACCAACTGTTTGAATCCAGGTTTTCTTACCTACAAATGTATGAATAATCCTAGCTTAATTTTTCTCCTATTGGAATGGGCCAAGAATACTCATTCTAAGCAAACAAACAAACAAAACCATTCAAACACAATAACCATTTTCTTCTTTAAAAATGAATACATTCTAGTATAATTATCAGGTATCTCTAAAAAAGTCATCTATCTTCAGTTAAATATAGTCAAGTTGCATCATAGTTGCCTTTTACTTAAAAAATTAAATTATAAAGGGAACACACACACGCACAAACATACACAAGAGATAGAGACAAAATTGTTTTGCTTATTTATTTTAAAGATTATTTATCTATTTATTTTAAAGAATATTTATTTATTTTGAGAGAGAGATCAAGTGGGGGGAGGGCACAGAGAGGGGGAAGGAGAGATTCTCAAGCAGACTCTGCACATCAGCACAGAGCCCAACACAGGACTGGACCCCAGGAACTGCAAGATCATGACCTGAGCCAAATTCAAGAGTTGGATGTTCAACTGACTGATCCACCCAGGTATCCCAGAGAAAAATATCTTTTTTTAAAAATGTTTATTGTTTTTTTGAGAAAGAGAGAAACAGAGTGCGAGCAGGGGAGAGGCAGAGAGAGAGGGAGACACAGAATCCAAAGCAGGCTCCAGGTTCTCAGCTGTCAGCACAGAGCCTGACATGGGGCTCGAACTCACTACCATGAGATCATGACTTGAGCTGAAGTCGGACGCTTACCAGACCAGGTCACCCAGTTGCCCTGAAAAATATCATTTTAAATGGTGTAGGATATTTTCCCCAACATTTGACTCAATAAACAACCGTCCCAGAATTACCATGAAGAACTAGAATAGAAAATCGCTTTTCCATTACTTGGTCTCAGTTCACATCACATATGTCCCACAGTGTGAACTAATCACCATACTGAGTGGGTTTCTAGTATTTAGATATAAGTATTTTGGAAATTATGGCTTCTGAATATAATCCAACTACTTCATTTAGTGTTCAAGTTGAAGAAACCACAAATTATTCTAAGGAATAAGTTGGAACTTGTATCTTCAGCTTCATACTGAATTGAACTTAATGAGAGGAAACGTTTGGGAACTTTCAAGGCTATTATTGACTCTCTCACATATGTGTGTGTGTGTGTGTGTGTGTGTGTGTGTGTGTGTGTGTGTGTTTGACTTTATGATTTTACTATAGAACACCAGCATAACCACTAATCTATAGCCTGCTGATGTTACCTGCTATAAGTAATATACAAGGTATGATGATAAATTAATTCAACTTAGATTTTGGCAAGCATATTTATAAACAAGTGTGAACTAGCACTTGTTTTCTTATTTCAAAATCCATATATATTAAGATATTTTCTAATTTCTCTTTTTGGATTATCCTTTGAAGTTTGCTCAAATCATTTAAATTCAATTAATCTTGGCAGGTGGCCATTCTTAGCAAGTAGACTTGGTTTCTAGTAATAGTAGAAATTCATCTCATGTAAGTGTTAGGCACTTAAAATTGACAAAATTATTTTAAGATAAAATGTGTTGTGCCTCTAAATTAACAAGACTTGCTTCATTCCTATGGCTCATAATCTAGTTCTGAGAGCAAGTCACAGGAATAAATTTGAAAATGCTGATAAGTACTTCACTGGGATGAGTCAATAAATATCATGACCATTGAAAGGAGACAACGCATATTGGATGTCATAGTTCTAATACATTTGCTTAAATCTTCACTCTTTGGTAGCCAACTCTCCCCTACATTATTCAAAAAGTCTGAGCTTTTTATAAATGAGGACGTATGAAATAGCGCTACACCTTCATCTGCATGATGTTTCTAAACTCATGAAAATAAGGCAATTTTTTCCCCCTTGAGTCTTATTCCATCTAAGAAAATCTTTAGAGCAGATAATTGATTCTTATGATTTCTTTTCTTCTTTAAATGTTTTTAAAGTTCATTCATTTATTTATTTTTCAGAAAGAGAGAGCAAGCATGAATGGGGGAGGGGTACACACACACACACACACACACACACACACACACACACACACACACAGAAAGAGAGAGAGAGAATCCCAAGAAGGTTCCACACTGTCAGCACAGAGCCTTACATGGGGTTTAAGCTCACAAACCATGAGATCATGACCTGGGCTGAAAGCAAAAGTCGGATGCGTAACCAAATTAATGGAGGCACGCTGTTAGGATTTTGTGTTCTGCAGTTCTCCAAAAGAAAGACCACGATGTGTCCTCAAGTATAAGCTTTACAGAAAACGTCTACTGAGCATGTCCATACTTCTCTTTGAATCTTGATATGTAAAATAAGAACATTTTCATAAAAAGTAGTACGGGGAGTAGTTGAAGTGAGTGGATCACTTACTTTAGGCAAAAAGTTTAAGGAGCTCCAAAACATTTGGTAACCAGAATAAATAATACAAATGCACTATAGCTATAATATATAAAAATAAATATAACATTAATTTATAGTTTATAAGTGTATATCATATACTTGCATATTATAAATTTATAAATCTTTATTATTTGCATTTTATACTATAATATTGTAACCAAATTATTAAATCAAAGTTAATGCAAAGGTCCATAATGTACAAATTTTCAAAATTTGAAATAAAAGTAAGCATTTATTTGTTTGTTTTGCCACACTATCTTATTGTGGAAGGAAACACTCCTTTGTAATCAGCCTACAGATCCTAATCTATGTAGATGTCATGTCACAGCCAGATGGGTTTATGAAGGTTAACAGTGGTGTGGGAACAGATTGGATAATATCAATTCTAATATATAATAACATCTTTTTTTTAATGTAGAAGTTTCATTAGCTTTTTCCAATTAGTTCTAAACGTGGGAGAATATTTTGATATGTGTATATTAGGAAACATGTTTTCTTCACACTCCAGTTTTTTTCACAGCTGCCTTTTGTTACCAAGCACTGGTAGAGGTACAACATTTTAGCCTCCCAAAGGTGATGTGTGTGGTGTGCACCATCATCCTGCGTTATATTATGAAGAGTCCAGACAGGAATTTTGATAGAAATTCACTTGAACTTCAGGTTAGACAAAACTTTTATCATGTTTCTTTAGATAGACATACTATTCAGAATAATGTGAAAGTATGTAAGAACAGAATCAATGGGAAAGCATAAACATCAAGAAGTAAATACTATGGTGCACCATTCTAAATAGAAAATTCTGTCTGTTCTTCAATATTTAAATAAGTTTGCTATTTATTCAGCATATGACCTAATTCAAATTATTTACAATTCAAGTATTTGTGTCTACTGTGGATCTTGTTTTGGCTGTTTAGTCTAAAATGGTTCCCCTTGTTATTTCTTGTATACTGTATACATCCTAGATTAGCATAATCACTGTGATTAACATTAATTGAGGAGCAGAAATGAAAATGGTTGCTGAAAACAGTTTGGATGATATGTACAATGGTAAAATGTTGTATTGCATGAATACTCAAATTATAACATTTGACTTTAATTCTAAAATCTCTGAAGCATTAGTAGAAGAATAGAATTTGGGGCATAGATGAATATACAAATGTATGCTAGACAAAAACACAGATGTGATCTATATGGAATATACATTGTTGTACTAATGTATTTAACTAAGAGGAATTATAATAATATTGGTACAATAGACTATATAATGCTAAGACATGAGTCAACCCTTGCTTTAAGGATAGCTTTCACTGTTTGTACGGTTTCCGGGTTTCACAAATTTACTCTCCCTTTCATTTCTGTAGATATATTTTCTATAGGTTTCTCTTTTCTGGCTTCTGTACATACCGTCCCATTTCTAATCCAGAGTTACTGCAATAAATGCCAGGTTTTCTTTTGGAAGCACTAAATTATAATGTGTGTTAAATGAAAAATAGCCTCCCATTGTGTGTTTCAAACAAATTTAAATTGGGTAAGTCTACCTCAAAACACTAAGTATATCCACATCCAAAATATTAATTTTGGGATACATGGTAACAAGACTTATCCTGGGAATCATTTCTTAGTGTATACAAATGTTGTACAATGTGTATAACACATCACAATGATGTACACCTAAAACTAATAGATAAACTAATAGGATATTGTATATCAGTTATATTTCAATAAAAACTTCAATTTTGAGGAGCACCTGGGTGGCTCAGTTGGTTGAGCATCCGACTCTTGATTTTGGCTCGGGTCAGGATCCTAGAGTTGTGGAACTGAGCCTCACATCGGTCTCTGCACTTGAGTCTGCTTGAGTCTCTCTCTCTCCCGCCCCTTCTCTCTTTCACTGCTCCTCTCACCTGCTTGTGTCTCTCAAAAAACAAACAAACAAACAAACCCCCTCAATTTTGGGAAGATACCCAATGTAGTTCATTACTAACAGCTATAACTGCCTGCTTGTTTAAGTTTTTTTGATAATCAGATACCTTCTGTGATAATTAACAATAAAGACATAGAAAGAAAATTGTCTGACTACCAATCATACAGGAGGTTTTAATAAGCTTCCGCATTGTGAACGTAGAGGTTATCCTTCTGTCTGCTATCAATCACTAGGAGAGATTGACTAAACTTACAAACATTTCCTACCTTTGTCTATACAAATTTGGAGGGAAAATGTTGATAGTTCTAGTTCAACTATGCAGTCACATCAAAAAGAACCTAGGACTTTTCCTTCATTCTACTCTCTCTGATCCTCAGGTTTTTGGTCTTTTAGTTTTAAATCTATTCCTTTATGATTACAAGAAGGATGCTGCAGCTCCAGATATCAAGACCTACTTCTAAAGAAAACTGAAAGCCATGGCAGGAAGATTATTTCTCATGCTGTTTTCCTTTTTGTGAAATTACTTTTTCACAAGGACTTTTAGCCAAATTTTCCTTCATTTCTTTCATGATAAAGGGTAGTAACCACTCCCTATAGAAGAGGTTTTAGGCCTACTTTCTCCAAGATCAAGGCATTTCTCCCAACGCCTGAAGAAAATCAAGGCTCTGTTAGCCGGGAAGTACATGACTATTATGCCTGTCACATAGGGCTACAAACACACACAACACACACAATTTAACTCTATAGGGCATAGCATAATGTTTACAAAGAAATATCATCTCCCTTCACCCTAACTTCCTAATTCTTTCTATTTTTTTTCATTTGGCTCTAAAATTGTTAGAAACTGTTAAAAAATGTTAGAGTGGTAATAAATTACAGTTAATAGCTCTTAGATACAAGTTCTTTCAAACTGAGGTTCTATTGGAGATAAAGGCTTTGCATATTCAATTTTGAATACATCCCTGTTTTCCTGAAGAAATTGCTATCTTCCTCCACTTTTCATAAATAAATAAAAAAAAATAAAGAGCAAAGAGAAAAATACATGCAGGGAAATACATGATGAATACAAAATGCATGTCAACCATACTAATCTCTTAAAGGTTGACCATGATATTAGCTTTAAGCTTCTTGGCAACCAACAGGAAGAGGCAAATCTATCAAGTGAAGACATTCATAGTATCCATAAGACAAAAATGAACTCCTGATTCACAGGAAACCCAACTACTCTGGAAACATCCAGAGGCATTTCCCCAAGGTGCTGATAAAAAGAATAATGTGTAACCCAGTGAATCCTGGTTTCACGAACATCCTTACAGCAAACACAGGACTGCATTTCTCAGGGGCAATTTCTTACAAGCTCCTTCAACTTGAACAATAGCAAAACACAATTCTTGGTCAAGGGCCATAGACCTGGCAAATCCTGAAACAGGAAGGATAGTAGAACAATGTGTAATAAATCTATCTTCCCCTCTCTCCTTTGCAAATTCATCTTCATAAATGAGAGTAACAGACACAGGAAATGTACAAACAAATCTATCCGGCCTCACAGTTGACGATACAACTGTGGTCAATTTGAGTTGGTTTAGTATTTCTAATGTTCTCAAGGTTTCAACAAGCTAAAAGTTTTCTTCGGTTTGTGCTGGTGGGATTTTAGCATCTATTAAATAGCACATTAAAAGCAATTTGACATAGAACAGAGACTGTAAAATTCAAGTATTCTCAAAACAAACTAGAGTTGCCATGTAACTTATTTTTTTAATTTACTTTCTTATAAATTTTTCCTAAAATTAAACCAAAGATTTTAGTCATGAAAAACTCTGCTGAGCAATAGTATGTCAAAAATTTACCTTTGATCCTGACCACTGACTTTTATATCTATAAGTAATTAAATATTTAAGGAGTTAATTCATTTCTAACCATTAATTTTCATCTCAGGTTAAGTGGTTTGTCTGTTTGACTTCATTTCAAATTACCAGGACCTGAACTTAGACATCATTTGGCTAAAGATAAAAATCTCAAGGGTCCAGGAGCCCCAATAATTAATTTATCTTATGGAGGTGACCATTCAGGCTGCCTAAAGAGCATATTTTCAATGTAACTTTTGAACCTTCCACAGCACATGTAAAGACAAAAAAACCAGACAGTTTATAAGATTTATGAGTTATGCTATTGTTTTTTAAATAGCTTTATTTCCACATTATAGCTGTATCTAACACTTAAAAATTGATCCCTATGTTTCTTTTGTTTCTTTTGTTCATTTGTAAGTATTGTTTCCTTGGAAAATGTCATTATTTGTTCATTTTACAATAAAAAAAACAACTTTTTTATTAAATCGCTGTCAGCTTTTCTATTGCCTGTCTGTCTCCATATTTATCTTGGAAACATTGAAAATGTCTTTGAACGGTTAAAGCAAAAAAATTACTATTTCGTTAGCTTAGCGAATTAGAAATGTGAATACAAGCATGTGTATTAACTTCAAAAGGTCACCAAAATTGCAGGTGCAAAAATGCAGGTGTAACTAATTAACCTCTTGAGCAAGCAATTGGTTGATTGCAGGTGCAATTAGTGAAACAGAAAAAAAGAAGAGGGATGGTGGATTCTTGTTGAAAACTTAATTTCAAGTTGTATGAGTTTTCAAAATACATTGCAATCAAGTTAAAAGTATCAACAATTAAACTTGCTAAGATTTGGCTTTCATAGCATCTGTCTATTTTATGGTAGTAAGGAAAAACAAATACTTTATTGAGGAAAACTTTTGGTTTTTCACTTAAAGTCTCTGTCAAAAAATGCTTTTAATTCCTCAGAACTATGTTCCTCTTTATTAGGTTATAACAAAGTTGTAAAAAGAAAAAAAAAAAAAAAAGGCGTGTTATCTGAAATAGTGCTTCCTACCATTTTGAAGAATTAAGACCCAGTAGTAAAATCCATTGCTTCTCCCACCCCAATCTTTCAGAGTATTTTTTAAAAAATTGAATAACCACCAGAAAAAATATAGCTGTGTAAATTATCATCTACTTCCTCTCCTTCCAGGAACTCAAAAGAACAAAAAAAATTATTTTAAGAAAAACTAGAAGAAAGATAAAATTCACAGGCTTTAAAATAAGAGCAAGTCCTACTAAAAACATCTAAAATAGGGCAAAAAAATGGAACTGGAGGAAGTTTAGTGAACTAAAAAAAAATAGACAGTAGAGAAAGGACCAATTGGTGACAGATCTCAGACAAGACCAGTAAAACACATTTTCTGAAAGTAAAGGCATCATCATGAAGTGAAAATACTGAATCTCTTGTAGACAGTAAGAGAAGTGGAAATTGGGGTGAGGAGGGCCAACAGGAAAAAGCCTCTGGGCACTAAATAATAGGAAAAGAGGGTGCAGAGCTATACAGAGTTTAATAAAGTTGCATTTGCAAGATGATTCCTTCACAGATCAAAGGGAAAAGAGCTTTGTTTTGTGAAGCCTGCAAGGTGACCCTGTTGTCCTACCTACCATACACCCCATGGAATTGTTCTGAAAGGGGGCCAGTCAAGGAAAAGGCAAACTGTTCAATGAAGGGGGATACGAAAAGTAGCAAGCATGCCATCAAAGCCAAGATATAATAAGCAGTTTGAAAAATAGATGCAGAATTTTTGAAAAGACAAAACAAGTGCACCCAGAATTTCTTATTTTGAGAAAGCGGATGGAAATTATAAACTAACATTATACCAAGAACTTTTCAGAAAAGAATGAAGACTCTTTGATCATTTCTTTGAAGGAAAACCAAGCAGCAGAGATGAAAAGCCTCAGGAAAGTGATGAGAGGTAACAGAATGAGAGGAAACGAAAGTGCTGAAATCAGAATGAAAGAGAAGAAATAAACAACATCATTATCAAAATAAAATGCATGATTTAGAAGCAGGAAGGACAATCACAATACAGGTAAAAGAGTAGAAATAAGAAAAGCAGTAAGAAAGAGAGAAAAGAAAATAGTTATAGAAGGGGGTACCTGCGTGACTCAGCTGTTTAAAGCCTCCAACTCTTGATTTCATCTCAGGTCATGATCTCATAGTAGTGGGATTGAACCCAGTGTCACTTGGGATTCTCTCTCTCTCCGTCTTTATCTCTGCCCCTCTCCCAACTCTCTCAAAATGAATAATAAACAATTATGGGGCACCTGGGTGGCTCAGTCAGTTAAGCGTTCAACTTCAGCTCAGGTATTGGTCTTGCCGTCCTTGGGCTCTATGCTGACAGCTCAGAGCATGGTGTCTGCTTGGGATTCTGTGTCTCGTTGTCTCTCTGCCCCTCCCCCACTCACACTCCATCTCTCTCTAAAAAATAAATAAATATTAAATTTTTTTAAAAAAGATAATAATTATAGAAGATGCCCACAGGAGGCCCAACATAAAAGTGCATGTGTGGTACCCAGAGAAGAAAGCCAGAAAAAATATTATTTCATTAAAAGTATTTAAGATATAAAAGTCTATTTGAAGCTGAAGCAATACATCTCAAGAAAAATAAAATAAGATGTTAAGACTATATAGTCAGGTTATAAAAACTATGGTTTCAGGTGAAGTATAAGAAAAAATTGCCCAGGAATGCTCAACATCAAGATGCATCAGAGTGAAATAAAGGAATTTAATGGCAGAATCTTTTCAAGGGGGAAAGCTAAGGTGAGCCTTATTTCCCTAGAGTGAAATTCAAACAATGAAGACAGAAACAACCTCCATGGTACTGAAGGAGACAGCTGTGAACCAAGATTTTATTTATACCTAAACCAGACTCTTATTCTTCCAGAATAAAGAGTCTGAAAACTGTTTTGACCATGTAAGAATCCAAACTAAATCACATCTAGGTAACATTTTTACCTTTTATAGTGGCAAATATCCAAAAGTGTGTCAATATAATCTGTTAAATAAAGAGGTAATTTTATATACTAAATATAAGAGCCTAAGTGGTACAAATTTTATGGAGGTCATATTAGCAAAATTAATCAAAACTACCTTTACATATCCACTTTAATCAAACAATTCTATTTGTAAGAAGTCATTCTACAGATACCTTTGCACCAGAGAAATGAAGCATGAAAATTTTATTTATTGATCATTATTTGTCATCACAAATGATGGAAAATAAAATAGATGTTTATCAAAGTAGGGCTAAGATAAATGTGGTTTAGTCACAGACTTGAATATTATGCAACTATAAAAATGAATTAGAAAGTTCTCTATGTGTTAACATAGAAGGATTTCTAAGAGACATTACGTGGAGAAAAAAAAAAAAAACTAAGTACAGAATAGCATGAATGTTACTCTATATTTTGCATAAAAGTATCGAATTGTATACTAATATTTGCATAAACACAAGAATAGTTAATAATAGTGGTCACTGTACTTTTAGGGGAGGTAGCAAGGACATGAATGAGTATGGGACAGAGCTGAGAGAGACACTTTTCATTACACACTTATTATTTTATGTAGTTTTTGATATTTGTTAGCTTTTGGAATAAATTACCTATGCAAATAACACAGAAAGGTAAATAAGGGTTGCCACAAAATTAAAGTTGATGACTGATATTCCAGATACTACTTGTTAAGATCAATCAATATAGGGGCGCCTGGGTGGCTTAGTCGGTTGAGCGTCCGACTTTCGCTTAGGTCATGATCTCGCGGTTCGTGGGTTCGAGCGCCCCGTCGGGCTCTGTGCTGACTGCCAGCTCAGAGCCTGGAGCCTGTTTCAGTCTGTGACTCCCTCTCTCTCTGACCCTCCCCTGCTCACGCTGTCTCTCTCTCTCTCTCTAGAAATAAATAAAAACTTTAAAAAAAAAAGATCAATCAGTATAGTTTAATATTGAAAAGTGTTATCTCTCTTCCTGTTTTTTTGGTAAAGCCAGATGGGGCACTTTAAATATTTATATAATTTTGTTTTTAGTCTTTACACTTTTGTAAGAATTTGATGAGAACTTTTTATTTGGATTCTCTAGATAATGCCTCATTGTTTTGCTTTAGATTATATTCTTAGCAATTCCCTAGTAGACTATGAACACTTCATGGGCAGTAGCGTTTCCTATCATGCTGAGTGTACCTTCTCAGGTCCTGGATGGGTATCTGTCACATTCCAAGGCTTAACATACATTTGATAAAAGAATGAATTCATGTGGGAGTTAATAAACAAGGACCCTTTTGATGTCCTGGGGAAAACAGACAAATGTGAACGTTTGTTTCTCTTTTAGCCAGTCTTCCACTTTTTCTGTTAACAGCATCTCTTCAGTTCTGTGTTCTCATCCATGGTTTTATTTCTTATTCCTAGTGCTTGCTGCTGCTTTATTCAGCAGAATCCCATTGAAAATCACCTTTATTTATGTCAACTAGTTGTTCTGATAACCCAGCATATTCTGATTTGATAATTGGATAACCCTAGAAGGGCATACCTAGGTTACATATGTTTATTTTAATGAGGGTTTTCAGGACACAATGTCCTTATACTCTAGCTTTTTTTTTTTTTTTTTTTTCCTTTAAGAGATTACCAAAGAGGAGGATTTCAGGCCAGATGGAAAGAGAATTTAATAAACAGCAGATAAGATATAATCTTGGGATGGATGTCAAATTAAACTTCTTGATGTGGCCACTGCTTTTGGGGGGGAGTTGGGGGAGAAAGGGGCAAACAATTGACCTTGTTCACTATAACCCTCAGTGCAATGGCTTTCCCTCAGTAAGGTTCAGGACTGGCCCTGATAAGATCTCACAACCTCACAAGGCAGTGATCCCTTGCTCAGCAACTCTTATTGAAAGCCCACGTAACAAAATATAAGCCGTTTTCTGTAATTTTTATTTAATACTCCTTGGTCTACTCTTTGGCATTCAAAATAAAACATTACGCCACAACAAAGCTTTTCAAATATTTCAAGGAACTGGTATCCTGTGCCTGTTTTCTTATTTTTTTCCCTTTAAATTTCAGAAAAGAGAGGCGCCTGGCTGGCTCAGTCCATTGAGTGTTCGACTTCGGCTCAGGTCATGATCTCACGGTTGGTGGGTTCGAACCCTGCGTTGGGCTCTGTACTGACAGCTAGCTCGGAGCCTGGAGTCTATTTCGGATTCTGTGTCTCCCTCCCTCTGACCCTCCCCTACTTATGCTGTCTCTCTCTCAGAAATAAACAAAACGTTAAAAAAATTAAAATTTTACAAAAAGTGAGTTTCACTAATTTTGCAAGTTTCTGAATGCGTATATTCTTATTTTTGACTTGTGGAATTTGATTGGATCTATCTTGGCTAATATGGCTTCAGAGAAATTTCATAGAGACATTTCATAGAGCCTTGAAAAATTGCTTAGTATGAAAAAAATGTTGATGCTGTTATGCATCACTTTGTAATAAAAGTAATTTCAATTTGTATGCTTTAAATATATGTCAAAGAACAGATCCAAATAAGTGCCATCACTCTCTAGTTTATTTACTTCAATGTTTGAAATTTTCAGTCAGTTAACAAGACAGAAAACTAAATAACCCTAGACTTCTAAAATTGCTTTAAAATATAAACTCAACAAACAGAAGTACTGATGTCACTAGCTTATAGATAGTAGTAATAAACATTAATGAAGTGGTACTTTATTATAACCAGACCTTGGAAATGCGCTTAAAACTGGATTAGTAAAGGAAAGGATATATGTTATTATATTTAGAAATATTACAATAAGATCATATATTATATATCTTAATATTTCCTCCCACTATGTTACAAGATATGTGTATTCTGTATTTTGAAATCTCTGCATATGATGTCAAATGGTTGTCACCATCTTGAACACACTAAGTACAGTTCTTCTAAAAGTAGATTGTATTTATGGGAAGCAGAGAAGTTATCTTACTGGATGAAATGCCTAAGCAATGACGGCTAAACCCTACAAAGGGAAAAATTCCTTGTTTCTCAGGGTGTGGTGCCAGCTAGTCAGCTGGTCTGGAAGCATGAAGCAAAAGAATCACCTGTGGCTCTAAGCCAGAACTTTTCAAAGAGAACAGGAAACAAGGAGATAGTACTAGACTTAATGGTCAGGTCAATCATGCAGTACAGCCCACTGTCTCCAGTGACCTTTTTTCATTTTTCAACTCCCAACCGAGAACTAAGAAAGAAACTGAGAGCCCTTCAAAAGAACTCCTGTAGCATATTATTAGAAAATCTTTGAGAAACAATGAAATCTGGCCATGTGTAGCAACATGGATGGACCTTGAGGGTGTTATGCTGAGTGAAATAAGTCAGGCAAAGAAGGACAAATATCATATGTTTGCACGTATAGGAGGACTGGGAGGAACTTGATGGAGGACCAAAGGGGAGAAGAGTGGGGGAAATGGTGGGGGAAAGGGAGAGAGGCAAACCATGAGAGACTCTTGAATGCTGAGAACTGAGGACTGATGGATGTGGGGGGAGGAGGGAGGGGCATGGAGGAGGGCACTTGTGGGGATGAGCACTGGGTGTTATGTGGAAACTAATTTGACAATAAACTATTTGTAAAATAAATAAATAAATAAATAAATAAATAAATAAATAAATAAATATAAAGAAAATCTTTGAGATATGTTTTTATAAGCCAGGGACACAGATGCCAGGAAACTCAAGGAGGAAAAAAGGAAAAATAAAGGAAAGGAAGAGAAGGGAAAGAGATGGCTTGGGGACACTTGAGAAAACATAGCAAATGTATGGCATTGTGTTATGTAAGTAGAGAGCCAGGGGACAAAAACGTTACTGGAGCCTTCTGATATTCTTGAGGGTAAAGATCCCAAGTGTCTTAGGATATTTCAATGATATGTTTATAAGGACACTTATATCACTCACTTTCTAAGATTCTGATATGAAAAATGGGGCATTTAAAAAGACCAGGCAAGCTTTGAACCTAGTATACATTCACACATATTCTCATTACCAAATTCTTAATCCTTAAAGTCAAAGAGTATGAATATTGTTTTTAACTATCTAAGAGACAAAAATCAAAAGGTAATCATCTCATGAAGAGCTTACAAATTTAATCCATCAAGAAGTTTTAAAATATTTAATCTCTACAGACCATTATAGTTATGACATAATCAATATTTTTCGTGGGGAAATGGTTCATTGATTCCCTTGTATTTCATTCAAACATTTATTTAAAAATTTACTTGAGTAAATTGTTTCGAATATTCCAGGCACTAGATCTTGTCCAATGAAACATGTAAAGTCCTTTTGAATGCTATTCAACGGTATAAGTTAATTTTGAAATAAATATGCAAATTCCTTTCCATGGATTAAATGTCATAATACTATAATTTTGATTCAATAAAGGTTTAAGATTCATGTCAATGAGTCTTTATCCATCTTTAATTTTCTCAATTAGGTTTAAACATTGGACTCTTGAATACTTACTCTATCTTTAATATACTATGTATACATTAAATTTTTCACTTTTTTCATATAAAGAGTATAATGAAGAGATCACAAAAGATATGAGAAAAGGTCATCTAAGGTGACCACAAAGGTGGTTTTCTGATATGAAATTTTAACAATGTAGTAGTTTTTAACAATAGGATATGTTACCCAAATTGTTAGGCTATTGCCCTATAGAGACTCTTAATTTTATAATCAAGCCATTAAAATTCTACTGTACCAGAAACTGCTAATTGTCCAATAATGCCCATTGTTTTCCTTTTTTTAAAAAAATGTTTTATTTATTTCTGAGAGAGGGAGAGAGACAGCAAGAGCAGGGGAGGGTCAGAGAGAGGGAGATACAGAATCTGAAACAGGCTCCAGGCTCTGAGCTAGCTGTCAGCACAGAGCCCGAGGTTGGGCTGGAACCCAGGAACCGTGAGATCATGACCTGAGCCGAAGTGGATCGCTTAACCGACTGCGCTCCCCAGGTGCCCCTGCCTATTGTTTTCCTAGTCCATTTTGTAAGAGAAAAACAAACTCAAGTCTATTGGTCTCTTTGTTACAATAGCTTAGATTATGTTTTAACTAAAACTTTAACTCTGTCATTATCCAGCTTTCATAATGTTGAGAAATTATTTAGTCTCTTTGAATGTCAGTGGGCTAGATGTACTCTAGAGATTATTTCCAGCTCTGAAAGTGCATGAGACTAAAGTTGTAAGTGGCTATGCAATTGTAGAAAATCATTGGTGATTCTCACCACAACCAGCTCAACCTCGACATGCCTGATGGATAAATCAATTTAGTGAAATAATTATCCAAGTATTCCTTGGTAAGAAAATTTTCATTTTAAAGTCTACCTTTCTCCTCAGCCCCCCATTGAGTGATTTATATTGCCTAGGACCCACTGTTTGAAACCATGTGACATTAGCATATTTCAGGTTATGACTGCTGAGTGCTCCTACATAGTATGTGTGGTTGGAATGGAGAAGGTCCCAGAGAAATATGGACATCATAAGGCAAGCTGAAGGAGAAGAACATTATTGGAGAAAAAAAGAGGAAAAGGTAAGCAGCAAGACTTTCTCTCACCAGGAATGAGAGATAACAGAAGAGAAAATTTGATATTTGTCATAGAGAATCTCCGGTCCAACACACTTAAGAAAGGGTATATTCGCAGTGGATAGCTGAGCATATTGTTGGTTTTCAATAGAGCTGTTAGTGACTATTGAGTTCAACTGATTACAGTATATTACTAATGAGGCCAAGGTTCAGTTCCCATGTGGGCCAGTTAACTGTGCTCTGTTTCACAGCCACACAGCATGCCCCTAACTTTGGCCAGCTGTCTCCAAATGTGTGCTCTTTGTCAAAAAGGGACCAGGTGTGTATGGATCAGAGAAAATCTATTCTCACCACTAGGAAAATTTCTCAAGGCAGATGGTAGGTCAGTTATGGCACGTTAGCATATGAAGGGTTGCATGTGTTCTCATATTGAAAAGTAAAGTGTGGATTTGTCACTTATCCAATTGTAATTGAGTATTTCAGCCAGAATTTCAATGGAGTTTTCTTTATACAGTCAACATGAGGGTCTGTGTGATTTACTAAAGGCTGGAAAGCTCCAAGGGTCTCAAACTTAATGACTTTGGTAAGGAGAAATACTCTGGCCTTCCATGTGACAATAATGAAGTGATAGAAATGGTGGTGAATCAAGTAATTAATATTGCACTTAACATGATAGGAAAATATCTAAACAAAGGGTCACTCACCAGACTCCTGACTTATTTGGGCTTGTTACCCAGAGGAAGAAAAACAATCACATTATAGATGAGTCCTATGTGCACAATGATAGAATAAAATATATTGATTTCATGAAAACCACTCATAATCCTTAGTATTTGTATTGTAATTATTTGCTTAAATGTGTAGTCCCTCAGTAAATATTGAATTCCACAAAGGAAACAAAATGTGTTGTTTGTCTTTTCAATCCTGGGACATAATATGAAATATATGCCCCCATTAATAAATAGTAAAAGTTTTTTGCAAGACAAGGCTATAGTGTGAGCACAAGATTGTATAACAGTCTCAATTATCCATAATATTAATTTCACTTTCAGAAACATATTTAAATTCTGTTGTATTAGAAGTTTATTAGCATAAATAGATTAAATTAGAACGCAAAAGCATATTCTCAGTAGCAGAGAATACAAAAATAGACATTCATTTAATCTATATAAATTACAACAATTGAAAAATAAATTCAGTCTTACTTTCGACTTTATCATGGAAATTAAATGGACTTCAGTTTTGTGTACATCTCAACAGAAACATTAAAGGATTTGCTTAGTTGCTAGATTTTATGTTAACTTAAAGCGGATGAAGATAAAATAGAAATAAACAGTAATTAAATCACACAGAAGTTTCTGGATGAAATAAAACAATTCTTTACAGTTTCTAGGTAATGGCAAAAGTGTTTCTGGCAAGAAAGCATAATTAACAGCGGTGTTAAAGCTTTGCTTTACATTCTTTCGGCAATTGAGTCTACTAAGTTGAAAGCTGTTAAGTAGAGTATTTGAGTTTCATATTAATTTGCATTTCACTTGACTGCTTTTTACTGTTTTGTAAGCATGAAACAGAGAGGTCTGGTTTCAACACAACAAATTACCATACAAAATAAAAAATTGCTACCCAAGCAGCTTTGTGTTTCTCCTGGGTTTGTCATGCTGTGAGTAAAAAAGAAAAAGAAAAAAAAAAAGAGAGAGAAAGAAAAAGAAAGAAAAGAAGTGTTGATTCTTAATAGGCATTTCAGCACTAGATCTGCACTATCAAAAATAGTCCTAGAACACAGAGTTATCTAGAAATTCAGCAGTTTGCAAACAAGTGCACTAGGGAGTAGTTTTTTTCACACTAGAATATTTTTGTTACACATCAGCAAGTCCTTGAGGAGAGCCTGCTGGCTCCAAAGGCCTGCAGTTTGCTATTGAAATCACAAAGTAATAATATTTAGCCATTGCTAAGGGGGAAGCCGCGATGTGTCAGGTCTTTATAGTGACTACTCTATTTGACCAAAATAATTTAGCCACTGGAATAGAAAAGCATGACTTCATTTTAATATTTGTCTCTTAACCTTTGATACTTTCTTATTTTTTGGAAGTCCTAAGCATACATGATATACAATTATCTATTCTTTCCATAGACTTTAATCACAGAATATAAAATGAAAGGTGAATGATTGCCAAAAACAATAACGCCTATTGTGCCTTGTGTGTTTGTGTTTGTATAGGTGTGCCTAGGCACGTTTATATATTTACCATCAATTCTGTATTTTGGTTAACAATTGGCAATGATAATATTAGAAGCAAAGGGCATCTTGCTATAAGTGAGGGAATTATTATCTGAATCCGTAGGTTCTCTGACCTAGTAGAAACTGTGTTATTGCAGTATGTTCGTGAAGTCTTTAGAATATTTCAGCTTCCTTTTCCCTATGTCATTTTCCTCCTATGTATTAATGCAGGCTCCAATATTTAAGTTAATCTAATTAATTCATATGCCATAAGGTAACCCAAAATATTTTAAAGTTGTTTGACTTCTGACCTTATTTTAATGTACTTGTAATTTTCACCAAGATCCTTGCAAAAGAACAGATATTCTTAAAATATAATGTAATAAGCAGGTCGGTCGCAACTCCTTATTGAAGGAACTCTCATATCAGCAGCCACTCAGATGACAAACCAGGTTCTTTAAATATTTGTTCATGAATGAAATTAAATGATGTCAGTTTAATTCATTTCTATTTCATGTTTCCTATGTTTCAAAGCAACTTTTTAATGCACACTTTAAATTTTCTCTGGAGCTCTGTGTCATAATTTCTCTTCTTTTTCTAACTAGATACAAATTAATGAGGTCATATTGAATGAGGTGTTGGGCATCCCCTAAGATCTCTCTACTCATATGATTGAGAATCCGCTGTAAGTTTCAGTGACTGCAAAATAACATAATAGGTACCACTAGCAGGACCCAAGGACTACGATATGTTAATGAAAGCGATGGTAGGTGTCAGATAGCTGATGGATTCCAGGGCTAGTTAGGGCCACTAAGAGCCTGTCACAGTGAGAGAAGTTGCCGTGTAACACTAGGTTTATCTTGAGACATTCAGACAGGGAGCTAAAATGCATATTAATCCCTAAGGATAAACCATCTTTCCTGTTGTATTGGATAAGGATCTGTTTTGTCAGACTTAGCCTAAATATGGGCAAATGGAAAGCAAATCAGTAGTGAGTTATTGAGGGAGGGATAGGGGCACAGAAGAGTAGCTAAAAGAGTAGTGAATAGCATCCACCTTACTTGGTCTATGCCTCACAGCGCTGTTCTCTCCTCTATCTTTACTGGGACATCTGCCTTTTGAGTTGTATAAATAAACTTGATATTTTTATTCTCTCTGACTCCCTTTTGCCCAGGATCCTTGGAGAACCTGAAAAGCAAGAGAGTAACTAACTGACATCCCCAAACTCCAACAAGCATGGAGACCCTTCACATTGAGTTCCTTGAGGTTACAGATATTGTATTATTTTGTACGCTTCCTCGAGAGTGCCCAGCACCATATTAGGAAAAATAAGCACTGCATGCATATTTGTTGAATGAGTACCCAGAGATCATGGGGTTTATACCTTCTGGCTGAGGCCAACAGTTGTCTCGTATTATTTTTATTTTCTCTGAAAAGGAGCATTGCTAAAATCAGATCGTAAGCCTTTAGATGAAGCAAAGCAAATAATTTTTCTTTAATGAAACAACCACGTTCTGCTTGCCAATGGGATGCCTCACCTGCTTTTACTTAATGTTTGCAAAAGCTAAACAAATGTTCTTGTTACAATTCAAGGACATTAGCCTGGAGGGTATCACAACAGCTCACTGTTACTCCCAGCAAAAGGAGGATTTGGAACAGAAATCCAAAGAATTATCTACTTATTTTGAAAACTACTCCACTGGTTCTGCTTAGGAAAAAGGTTAGATGACCTCTTACTTTCTTTTCAGTTACGATTGCATAATGATAAATGTAGAGCCAAGGGGATTTTTTTAAATATTGGCTAACTTCCCATGCAAACAATGCAGTTTTGGAAAATGTGTTGCAATGACTCTTTAGAAACTGTGCTCATTTTTCTAAGATTAATTCCGCAAACATACAGTTGATAAATGCTGGTTCAGAGTCTTATATACTAGCCATGAAGCAAATGCTTTCTGCAGTTTAGATCTATTTTAAATATTTACATCCTTTACATATCAACAATATTGTATTTTTCATGAAGTCTTCTCCATACTTATTCTCCTTCACCAAGACAAACATAAGCATAATTTTAAAATGAAGAATCAACGTATGTTTTAATACTCATTTCAAACTCTTTGCTGGTCATGGAAGGTTTTCTCTCACTACCTGTGGGAATTTGTTTCACGATGGAGTCTGTAGTACACGTTCTCCATAAGTTCAATATTACTCACTTCTGTAGCCAGACTTGTTGATTAGATTGGCTACAATTTTACTTTTGCTTTGTTGTTTTTTCCATTGAAGTATACTTTACGTAAAAATAGAATGCACCTGTTTTAAGTGTTCATTTGAATGAGTATGTGAAATTTGTATGGCAATGCAATTGCCATGCGGAGCAAGATACCAAACATTTTCATCATCTCCAAAGGTTTTTGTGCGTCTATAGTCAATTTCCATTCTCCAAGAAGCAATTTTTGACTTCTTTCAGTCAACAAAATGTTTATTACTAATGGTATCTCATGATTATAAGACAAGCTGTATATCCTTTCTCTGTTGCCCAGTTAGGGGAGATACTTATTTTCCTTTTTTGGGAACTGATAATATTATCAGAACCAGACTCCAAAGTGTGCCACTCTACAGCCTTGCCAGCAATGTAAGAGATTTCCAAGTGTTCCACATCCTTGCCAGTATTTGGTCAGAATTTTTAATTTTAGCTAAAGAGAATGGAATGATATCTCCTTGTTTCTTTAACCGTCATTTTACTGATTAACAACATTAAGGATCTTTTCAAGATACTTGTATATCTTCTATTTCAAATGTCTGTTCAAGTCTGCAGGCCATTTTTACTGAATTGTTTGAAATTCATTGTTAATGTGGAAGTTGTGCTAAAATGCTGGATATATTTTTTTCGCATTATATTTCCTATGAGTTTGTGGCTTAATAGTCTTAACATTGCTTTTGGTAAGCAGAAAATTTTAATTTTGATGAAGCCCAATTTATCATTTATTTATTTTTATTTTGTACCTTTTACATCTAGGCTAAAACATGATCAACTATTTTAAGATTCCAAAGATAGTCTCCTCTACTTTTTTTCTTTTAGAAATCTGTGCTTCTCACTGTGATATTCCAGTCTCTGATTCATCTCAAATTAATTTTGGGGTATGGGGTGATGATGAGATACCACCTCACACCTGTTAGAACGGCTAAAATTAACAATAGAGGAAACAACAGGTTTGGGTGAGGATGTGGAAAAAGGGAACTCTTTTTACACTATTAATGGGAATGCAAACTTGTGAAGGCACTCTAGAAAACAGTATGGATCTTCCTCCAAAAATTAAAACTAGGACTACTCTATGACCCAGCAATTGCAGTACTAAGTATTTACCCGAAGGATACAAAATACAGATTTGAAAGGGTATATGCACCTTGATGTTTATAGCAGCTTTAGCAACAATAGCCAAACTATGGAAAGAGCCCAGATGTCCATCTAATGATGAATGGATAAAGAAGTGGTGTATATATACATATACTATGGGATATTATTCAGCCATCATAAAGAATGAAATCTTGCCATTTGCAATGTTGTGGATGTAGGTAGAGTGTATTATGCTAAACAAAATAAGTCAGTCAGTGAAAGAAAATTCCGTAGAATTTCATTCACATGTAGAATTTAAGAACAAAACAAATGACTATGTGGGAAGGGGAAAAAAGAACGAAAGAAGCAAACCATGAGACTCTTAATGATAGAGAACAAACTGAGGGTTGCTAGAGGGAAGGTGGGGGGGTGGGCTAAATGGGTGATGAGTATTAAGGAGACACTTGTTAGGATGAGCACTGGGTGTTACATTTAAGTGATGAATAACTAAATTCTACTGACCAATATTCCAGTATATGTTAACTAACTAGAATTTGAATAAAATTTTGAAAACAAAAGACTTT
This sequence comes from Proteles cristata cristata, assembly GCA_017311185.1. Lineage (NCBI taxonomy): Eukaryota > Metazoa > Chordata > Mammalia > Carnivora > Hyaenidae > Proteles > Proteles cristata. The sequence continues at coordinate 944,218 of JAESUZ010002627.1, forward strand.
TTATCATGATCATATGATTACCTAACTTCATTCTATTAACATAAAGTATTACAAGGATTGATTTCCATATGTTATACCATCCTTGCATCTCAGGGATAGATCCTATATGATCATGATGAATGATCCTTTAATGTGCTGCTGACTTCAGTGTGCTAGTATTTTGTTATTTTTTTAAATCTATATTCATCAGGAATTTGGCCTGTAGTTTTCTTTTTTGTATTGTCTTTTTTCAGTTTTGGTGTTTGGACATTGCTGGTCTTGCCAAATGAATTTGGGAGTGTTCCCCTCCTCCTTTTTTTTTGGAAGAAGTTTGAAAAGGATTGATGTTAATTCCTCTTTAAATGTTTGGAAATGCATCAGTGAAACCATTTGATCCTGGGCTCTCCTTCATTGGGAGATTTTTGATTGCTGATTTAAACATATTTACTTTTAATTGGTATGTTCAGGTTTTCTCTTTTTTTTTCCTGACTCAGTCTTGGTAAACAGTATGTTTCCAAGAATTTTTCTGTTTTTTCTAGGTTGTTTAGTCTTGTCATGAGTTTGTAGTAGCTTCTTAAGATCCTTTGAAATTCTGCATTATAAATTGCAGTATCTTCCTTTTCATCAATAATTTTGTTGCTTTGGGTCCTTTCTTCTTTCTTTTCTTTTTTTTTTAACTTGGTTAGTCTAGCTAAGTGTCAGTTTTATTTATCTACGCAAAGAACCAACTTTTAGTTTAATTTTTTCCATGGTTTTCTGTTCTCCATATCATTTATTTCTGCTCTAATCTTTATTACGTTAATTTTCTTTTGCTATCTTTGGGTTCAGTTTTTATTTCTTTTCTTAGTTCCATAAAGTATAAAGTTAGGTTGTTTATTTAAGATCTTTCTTGCTTCTTTAAAAAAATTTTTTTTAATGTTTATTTATCTTTGAGACACAGAGAGAGACAGGGTGTGAGCAAGGGAGGGGCAAAGAGAGAGGGAGGCACAGAACTGGAAGCAGGTTCTAGATTCCAGCTGTCAGCACAGAACCTAACACAGGGCTTGAACCCATGATCCGTGAGATCATGACCTGAGCAGAAGTCAGACGCTTAACCAACTGAGACACACAGGTGCCCCCAACCTTTCTTGCTTCTTAATGTAGGTATTTATTGCCTTGGACTTCCCTCTCAAAAATTGTTTGCTGCATCTCATAAGTTCTGGTTTATTCTATTTCCATCTTTGTTTGTTTCAAGAAACTGTTTTATTTCTCCTTTAATTTATTCTTTGATCCACTGGTTGTTCAATAGAGTGTTGTTTGATTTCCATGTGTTCTGAATTTTCCAGTATTTTTTTTCTTGTTTTTGATTTCTAGTTTCATGCCACTGTGGTCAGAGAAGATATTTGGTATGATATTAATCTTCTTGAACTTTTTAACATGTGTTTTGTGTACTAATATGTGGTTTATCTTAGAAAATGTTCTCCATGCTCTTGAGAAAAATAAAATTTTTGCTGTTGTTGGGTTCCAGTGTTCTGCATATGTCTGTTAGGTACATTTGGTCTATAGTGTTGTTCAAATCTGCTGTTTCTTTACTAATTCTTTCATTTTTGAAGAGAGGTATTGAAGTCCCCAGATATTATTGTATTACTGTTTATTTATCTTATTAGATCTGTTAGTTTTTGCTTTATATTTTAAGGTACTCTGATGTTGGGTGCTCAAATATTTACAGTTGTTAATATCTCCTGGCTGGACTGACCCCTTTATCATCATGTAACAATCTTTTTTGTCTCTTTTTATCATTTTAAGTCTATTTTGTCTGATATAAGTACAGCTACTCCTGCCTTTTTAAGTTACCATTTACTTGAAGTGACTTCCATTCATTCACTTTCAGTCTTTGTGTGTCTTTAAAGCTAAAGTCTTTTGTAGGCAATTGGATCTTATTTTTTTGTTTCTCTCTCTCTCTCTCTCTCTCTCTCTCTCTCTCTGTGTGTGTGTGTGTGTGTGTGTGTGTGTGTGTGTTCTTTGGTTTTTGGTTTTTAATTTTTTCAAGAATTTTCTTTCTTGATTGAAGAAATTAATGCGTCTATGTATAGAGTAACTATTGACAGGTAAGGACTTACTATTGCCATTTTAACTGTTTTCTGGTTGTTTTATATATCTTATCTTGCTATTCTTTATCATGTTTTGATGTTTTTTGGTATTCTCTGACTTCTATATCATATTCTTTTATGTAATTCCTACAAACTTTTCCCTTGTTATTACCAGAAAAATTTATGTTAAAATTATAATTTCCTATTTCAAGTGGATTATAACTTCATTTCAATGGAATTCCAAAAAATTGTAGTTTTCTCATATTTTAAGTTATTGCTGTTACAGTTTACATATTTTTATATAACTAATAACATTATTATAATTATGATTATTTTTACTATTTTACTATGTTTATGTTTTTTACTTGAACTAGGGTTGTGAGTGAATTATGCACCATCATTACCAAATTATAGAATCTAACTTGGACAATACATTTACCATTATCAATGAGTTTTACATTACCTTTTTATGTTTTTATCATGTTAATTAGTGTCCTTTTACTTTCACTCAAACAACTCCCTTCATCATTTTTTGTAAGGCAAACAGACTGGTAATGAATCCTTTAAGCTTTGGTTTGTTCAAGGAAGTCTTTAACCCTCCTTTATTTCTGAAGAACATCCTTCCTGGGTATAGTATTCCCAATCGACAATCTTTGTCTTTCAATATTTTGAATATGTACTCCATACTCTCATTCTCTCCTGGACTAGAATGTTTCCTTTGAGATATCTACCTATAGTGTTATGGGTGTTCCCTTGTATGTAACTTCTTTTTTGTTGCTGTTATTGTTTCCTTTAGAATTCTTTCTCTTTTTTTTTGTATTTGACTTTTGACAATTTAATTATAATGTATCTCATTTTAGCCTTATTTGGGTTTAACCTATTTGGAGTCCTCTGGGCCTTATGGATCTACATGTCCATTTCCCTCCCCAAATTCAGAAAGTTTCCTGCCATCATGACTTTCAACACAGTTTCTTCCCCTTTCTCTTCTTCTTTTTCTATAATGTGAATATGGTTTCTTTTTATTGTGTACTACTCATCTCTAGGTTTTCCTTACTGTTTCATTCTGTTGTCATTTTGTTCCTCTGACTGATAACTTATAATGTCCTGTTCTTTAGGTTGCTGATTCTTTCTTCGGCATGATTGAATCTGCTTTGAAACTGTTCCTTAAATTTTCTGTTTAGTTATTGTATTTTCACCTCTAGAATTAGTTTTATTTTGTTTTGATGGTTTCTATTGCTTTGTTGATCTCATTTGTTCATGCATTTTTTCCTAATTTCATTTGTTTTTATTTGTGTTTCCTTGTAGTTCATTAAATTTCTTTTGCAAATAGGTTCTCCAGTAGGAAGGAAATGAGAGCTACCCACATCTCTGTCTATCAGTTAATCCCCTTCCCTATGCATTGCATAAAAACTGTCCATCCCAGAACTGGCTTTGGATCTGGAGGTGATTAGCTCTGCCTGTCTGCCTGCCTCTCAGCACAAGCACTTTGCTGAAATACATAGCTTACAAATGTTCTTGCTAGCCCTTCTGTTAAGATGTGTCCAGGAGACATTCTTCACAGTGGACAGGGCTATGAGTGCCTCAGACTTTTGCCAAGGCATGGGCAAAACAGGCTCTCAGGCTGGAAAAACTCCTCATTTGAGGATGTGAATCAAGAAGACATGCATCCCACTGAGTTCCCTGATCAGTGTGGGCCCCTGACTACATTTTACAGATGAGCAAAACCACTGGTTGGGATTACTACTTGGGTGCTACAGGTATAAACTCAATCTGCTCACATCTGTGTGCTGGTTCTTCCTCCCATTTCCATCACAGTCAGATCCCAGTAGATGAGCTCTGCAGATTCTCCTGCAATCCTTGTGATGTGAGATGAGAGTAGGGATTCCCACAAAGTGACCCACAATATCGGGGGTGCGGGTGGGGGTGGCGATGGCAATGGTTGTTCATCCTGGATTCTCTTTTTCCATTGAAGGAGCCAGAGACTCAAGGGAGACCACTCCACATGGTTATGTCTGGCCTGGGTGAAAAAGCCAATGTGAGCAATGTGTAGCTATTTCTCTTACCCTTCTGACGCCATCTATTTTGGTGTCCTTGGTGCAGGGAGATACTTCAGCCTCACCCGTATGGTCTAGGCTTCTCTCAGTGGTGTCTTGTTCTTGAATAGTTGATCATTGTTCTTCTTGTGAGAAGGAGGGGAATTAGAAACAGCCTATATTGGTGTGTTGGTGATGTCACTGCACCCTATGTTTTCTTTCTTTTCTTTTTTCATTCCCTAAATACATGTACAAACACAGGAAATCACAAAAAATAATATAACAATTTTTATAATCCTTCTTTCTTTAAAAAGGGCCCTGCACATATTTCCAGAGGCAAATACCATCAGGAGGTCAGTGCATATACTTCTAGCTTGCTTTTATACTTTTACAAACATGTAATTTTATTTGTGGGAATTTTAGTTTGGAGAGTGGGGTTTTAAAAGTATGAATGTTAATGCAATTTTCTTTTTCCACTTTTTATTTTGCTATTGAAGGCCCCCACCCCCCTCTCTCATATTCTGTGTGTGTGTATGTATATATATGTGTGTTTATTTCTCTTTTTCTCTCTCTTTTTATATATACAAATTATGTATATAATTTTTTATAACTGATCCATTAATATTCCACATTCTATTCATTTATTCCTCTAATTGTGGAAGTTAGTTATTTCCAACTTTTAGTTACCACAACAATGCTGTGATTGATCACCCTCCCCAAGTTCAGCCATCTGCTGTGATTTCTACCACCAGATGACTGTCATTATGGTTCTGGATCTGGCTTTCTAATTGCATGGCTCGCTATTCTCCCATTATCTATTCACTGGACCTCTCCTCATGGGTCTGCCTCACCATGGTACATGTTCTCAGCACTCAATTCATGACGAGGAACATTGGGAGATTATCAAATATCCTGAAACTGAAGCCTTCTCAGATCTTTCTCAGATCAAGTAGTTTGTACAAGACCATGGATTAAATAAAATTGTCATAATTTCCAGTGATTTCTAGTTTCTGCTGTTTAACCAGAGGTTATTCTAGTAAAATCTCCAGTTTGTGTGTCTCATTGTGAAATAGATTGACTATTAATTGCTGCTCTTATTTATATCTCTCATGAATCCAGTTTAGAGATAAAAGATACTATTGTTGTTTTCCCTAATATTTATTTTATATATGGTACGTGAATCCAGTTCAAGAAACATAGGGCAGCCAGGCATTGTTTGAACAACTGTAGCTTCTCAGTTCTATAATAAAGCATGTGAGCATTTGTTAATCATTATCTGTGTTCAATTTGCTTTGAAAAGAAAAATCAATGGGATCAGAATCACCAGGATCTTACTTACAATCATGTTTGCATTATCACAGTCTTGTTCTATTTTACCATGAAGTTTATGCCTGGAGTTCCCCTGTTGGACTCCCACCCAGGGTGGTTTAGGATTACATATCTAAAAACACATACCCAGGCCCTGAAACATTTAAACATGTTAAAAATCAATTTTACCTGTGTGATTCCCAGCTGAATGCCACTTCTGATGTATGTCAGCTTCAAAATAAATTAAAAGATAAGTAACATGATTACAATCAGATTAGCTTGTCTAGGAAGACAGACGAGATTGCAGTTGTCTGAGTGAAGATGCTCTCTTCCTAGTGAGACTAGTTTACATTACATTAAATAAAAATGAGTTTCCAATATGTGTACTATATAACAAAGTGGGTAAATGGAAAATTGCTCCCTTGTGACTGAATATGAGTCATGGAAACTTGCTCTTATTTTGTGACTATTCATGAATTACTGCCTGTCAGGACACTTTATGAGGCATCTTAGAAAAAGATGAATTATTCCTTGAGATTTGTTGCTCAAACAAAAAGAAGTATATCTTTGATTAACACTACTCATGAAAGTCAAAAGAGAGGGGAATCTTGGATCTCAACTTGTTCTACATAATAGAATGGGATAATGAAAAATATTTAGAGAGTAACTCATGACAAGGGTCACCTCTAACCAGCAAAGAGGAGCATACATTAATGAATACTAACTAGACAAAATACACCAAGGTGAGCTCAGTTGCAATTAACATGATATCCACAGTGTGGAAAAAAGACTCCTCACCCTATTAATCTTATTTATAAAATAATTTTTACTTTTGTATTTAGAGTGAAAAAGAAAAAAGAACAAGTAAAGTTTTATAGGGCATGTATAAAATACTTAAGCATTGTTTATTGAAGCAAGTGTAATGATGCCACCTTCAGCTATTTCTTATAAGCTTAAATTATTTCATTTATAAAAAAAAACATACTGGAAATCAAAATAATTTAAGTGTCTTCATGATTAGACCATAATATAGTTGCCTTGATGTTTGGACACTTCTACAAGGAAGAATGCTCTAGCAGCAAGTTTTAAAAATAAAAAAAGCAAAGCGCATAACAAAACTTCTAAAGTTAGAGTAAGAAGCTAAGAAGAAAGAAAGGAATAATCACACCCTAAACATGAATTATTTTTGTGCCACAACAAAACAGTCAATTTTCCAAATATTTTAGTCTAAAATTCTCATTTTCCTAAGCACAAGTTTTTTTTGATTGAAGTATCTATACTTAAAGTTTTATTCAAATTGCACAGTGACATAGAGAAATGTATCTTTGAACTATTAGTGCATTTAGAATAATTTGCTGGTGAAAATATTGCTAAACACCTATTTGCAATTTATGGTATTTACTAATATTAACATTATTCACAAACAAATTTATGTAGGTAAAATATCCATTTTTGGCTTCAGTTGACTTTTGTTTTTTTTTTTTTGAGAGAGAGAGAGAGAGAGAGAACATGATCAGGGGAGAGGGGTAGAGAGAGAGAGAATCTTAAACACAGAGTTGGATGCAAGGCTGATCCCATGTCCTTGGGATCATGACCTGAGCCATGTTGATCTCTCACCTAACTGAGTCACCCAGGCTCCCCTAAATTGACCTTTTTTTTAATGGAAAATGCAACTACATCTCTTCTTCACACAAAATGTAAAAGCAAAGGAAAGGCAGAAAAATGATTGTTAGAAAGTTTTAAGCATTTTTTTCCTTCTAAATATAAACCACTCTTCTTTTTGTCTTAATTTCAGGGAAGTCTAGTCTTACATCTCATCTAAATATCAGGTTGCAACATGCCAGCATTTAAGAAGGTCTTATATCTCTGGTTTAGGGCATTTTCCCTTTAAACCGAGTTCAGGTATTATCAGAAAAACTATGAAGAGCATAGTGCTCAGCAGCAAAAAACAGTATAGACTTTTGACAAAGCACAGTGATCCCCATGAATGTTTTGACAAACATTGATATCAATCATTGGTTACTCCTTTTGTGATCTGGATATTTAATTTCTAATAGTTATTTCCAGAAATTAATAGTTGTCTCACTTTTCAATAACTACCTTTAAATGTGAGTCTTCTGAGAGCTAAATTAATCCAATTTTTATGCTGTGATATATTTTATGAGCAGTGTGGAAGGACAACCATCTTGGAATGCCTCAGCCTTGAAGGGATAGCCAAAAATTATATGTTTCTTTGAAACTAAGTCCACATATTTTCTGGATCTCTAGCTGTCTTTCTCTTCTTTGTCTTCTCTTTTGTTTTTTCCCTCTATGCTACAATTTTCTCATCTAAAAAGGTATGAGTACCATCTTTCCATGTGAGTGTTGTAATAGATGATTAAATGAGTGAATCTGCTCCTAATGCTTAGAATATTGCCTAACACATAGAAAATGTTCAGTACCTATCACCATTATTCTTTTTATCTAGCACATACCAGGCATGTTCCCATAATGCAATGTCAACTGTATTGAATATGTGTGCTATGACACTGTCAGAGGTTTGCCTGAGGTAACTAATTTTTTTTCCCAGTATGTGTCATGTACAGCAACTTATACACTGAGGCAAATATATCTGAGATGTTTTTGTGATGTAAAGTCTTCTTTTTAAATTTTTTTTAATGTTTTATTTATTTCTAGGAGAGAGAGAGACAGCGTGAGCAGGGGAGGGTCAGAGAGAGAGGGAGTCACAGACGGAAACAGGCTCCAGGCTCTGAGCTGGCAGTCAGCACAGAGCCCGACGCGGGGCTCGAACCCACGAACCGCGAGATCATGACCTAAGCGAAAGTCGGACGCTTAACCGACTAAGCCACCCAGGTGCCCCAACTACTGTGATGTAAAGTCTTCTTGAATTGTGGGTTATCCACCATATTTTGGGAGCAAAAGTGATGATATCTGGTCTATAATTTATCTAGGTCTTTATTTTTATGTCCCAAATAATCTCTCTCTCTTTTATTCTTTTACTTCTATTTATAATGTGTTTAATGTTTATTTATTTTTGAGAGAGAGAGAGTGTGAGAGTGGAGGAGGGGCAGAGAGAAAGAGGGAGACAAGCAGGTTCCAGGCTTCTTGCTGTCAGCACAGAGCCTGATGAGGGCCTCAAACCTATGAACCATGAGATCATGACCTGAACCAAAGTCAGATGCTTAACTGGCTGAGCCACCCAGGTGCCCCTTTTTACTTCTATTTAACATTGCATTTCATTCTTTATATTTCATTTTATTTCACTGGTTTAGGAATACTATGTTACTAAACCAGTGTCTCGAGATGTAAATTCAAATAGAAATTAGAAACTCTTGATTAAGAGTTTACTTTGCTACACTTTGACCTATCCAAATCCCACCCCATTCTAGGCTTCTGTGCTGTTTTTTAGGACAAAACTTTTGTCACTCTGGTTTCATGTCTTTTGAAATATCAAGTTTAGTGAATGCTGTTTTATCTACTGGGTTCTCCATTTAGTGCTTTATGGGAGGTGTTGTGTGACCTTGGACTATGAATACAGCTGAAGATAACTGTGGTGATGGGTGATAACTAGACTTAATGAATGTGGTGATCTTTTCTCAATGTTTACAAGTATTGAATCATCATGTTGTACATCTGAAACTAATAGAACTGTGTATGTCAATTAAAATTTAGTAATGAAAAAAGATAATCCTGGTCTCAGATTTCTGTCACTCAACAATTTAAGTTGTAAAAAAGTTATCCCTAAAGAGCAGATCTGAAATTACGTCTTGATAACCTTTTGTGTAATGTGCCTTTATGATAGGAGAAGATAGGATTCGGTAGGCAGAGACGGAAAGATCAGTTAGGGCTTGAGGTCTCTGGGTGGGGAAAAACACCTACTTGGGAACAATGCAGGAGTGTCTGACCACAGCAAACCCCCTCAGGCTAATGTTCCTCTTAAGAATGTAAGAGACTTGGGGCGCCTGGGTGGCTTAGTCGGTTGAGCATCCGACTTTCCCTTAGGTCATGATCTCGCGGTTCGTGGGTTCGAGCTCTGCGTCGGGCTCTGTGCTGACTGCCAGCTCAGAGCCTGGAACCTGTTTCAGTCTTGACTCCCTCTCTCTCTGACCCTCCCCTGCTCACGCTGTCTCTCTCTCTCTCTCCTAGAAATAAATAAAAAAACATTTAAAAAATTAAAAAAAAAAAAGAATGTAAGAGACTCCACCTACTCTCATCAGGTTCCTGCTCAGGAATTTAACAAAAAAACCCCCTAAATATGGCCATAGACCACCCCCTCATACAATGGAAAGGAGCCAATCTTGAATGGAAAACCCAGCACCTAAAGCTCTCAACCCAACAGAAGTAGAACCTGAGAAGGAACAAGCCGGAAGGAAGGAGGGAGGGCTGTGACCAGAACCTCATAAAACATGGACCCTTGTCTATAGTCTTCAGATATTCACTTTCAAATTCCCCTTCTCTGTAAAAAGAGCTTTCCTACTATTCTTCCTTCTGATGTTATAGTCTAATAAACTTTTGCCTGCTGTTGATTTTGTGTCTACCTCTTCATTCTTCAAAGCAGGGAGACAATGAATCCCAGGTGTTGTAGTAAAAAAAAAAAAAAAATCCTGCAACACTTTGAGTAAAATTTAAAATTAGTTTTTCTCCTGGGATATGTGTCTCTTATATTCACATTAACACCCAAAATATTTTAGTCTATCTGAATACCTGAGTCTCTAGTCAATTCCATGTCTTCCAATGAAAGGCGAATTATTTTTTTTTCTGTGATTCACTGATCATCAGAAAGCATGATGTATGATTGCTAATATTTTCACATTCTTTAGGTTCATTTATGTTTTGAATTATCATATTCACTCTTGCATATGTTATTTGAATATTTCTTTTCCTTAGTAAAAATCTTAGTTTAGCTTATGTCACTCGTTCCTAAGTAAAAAAAAAAAAAAAAATCATTTAACATTTGATTTGCCTTGAATGTATAAAGCACTACAAAGTTCTTGTCTGTTAAAGAATTTATGGAATAAGCATGAAACTGATTTTCTTCTCTCTGCTAGGTTATTAAACCCTTGAGACATAATTAGGGAATATAAGGGCCCAACTTACTGGTGAAGGAATTGTTAATGCTTACCTCACTAATAAGGGTCTTTTTGAGAGAGTTTCAAGAAGAAAATTTTTCTGATTTTTATTCTAAAGGAAGTCCTTGAAACATCCTAAATTTCTCCTTTAATCATACTCTCTGTGATATTTCCTACTCTGGAATATTGTGTGTGGTATGTTAAAAAAGATGTACATCAGCATGCACAGGCATAGAGTATTTCCAAGAAATAGTGTGTAAAAATAATAAATTTCATAAAAATACATAGCAGAGATATTGTTATATAAAAATTATACATATAAGCACTATCTACCTATCTATCTATCATCATCATCATCTATTTACCTATCACAAACCAAAATAATAAGGATGCTTCTCTGAACACTAGATATGTATGTAAATGCAGAGGAAACTTCAGGAAGAATACTAACTCATCTAGAGCAGGGGTAATGGTAGTGGAATGGGGAGAAGTTTAGGATTACCAGCAGGAGACAAAGGAAAATAGATTTATTTCAAATATTTTAATTTTTAAAGATGAATGTATTTATGTATTATTTCAATATGTGGATATTAATTTGAAGAAGAAAAAAACATTTATATAAAAAGCACTACATTTTAAACTTTTTTTCTCCACATCTCCAAAGAGAGATTAGTAAATATTTAGTTTGAAATGGACACTATACTTGGGAAGTTGGCTTAGAATGAACACTAAAATCATAAGATTCTAGACGAAGTTCATAAATACATGCTTTAAATAACCAGTCATTCTAGTTGAAATCATTTTTTAATCATCATTAACAATATCCATTTTTGTGAAGTAATTATCTTATATGCACATGCATATATATATATGTATATATAAATGTATATATACATGCACATATATATGTATATATAAATGTATATATACAAATGTATATATATGTATATATAAATGTATATAGAAAAGAGAGACTGGTTGAGGTCCCTGGTTGGCTCAGTTAGTTGAGACTCCAACTCTTAATTTCAGCTCAGGTCATGATCTCAAGGTTCATGAGACTGAGCCCTGCATTGGGCTCTGAGATGACAGCACCAAGCCTGCTTGTGATTCTCTCTCCCTCCTCTATCTCTCCCATGCTCACACTCTTGAGCTCTCTCTTTTCAACAATAAATAAATAAACAGTAAGAAAGTAATAATGATTTTAAGAAAGAAAAGCTGTAAATACAAATAATCCATAAAGTTTATCATTTGTGTTGTTTTGGGATGTTAGGACAGATACATTGAAACATTAACTGACAATAAGAAAGAACATATCTTAGTTGCAAAACGAGTAGTAAGCACACACATTAGAGGGCTCTGAACTCTATGAGAAAGATATGATTGGCAAAGTGATGCCCTAAATTATATCTCAAAAAACAGAAGAAACTTTCATAGATGGAGAGAATGCACATGTACTCAAGGTAAGTGATAAGAATGAATCAAAGGATTAGTAAGAGGATGGCATATATTTAGAGAATGCTAAATAAACATTCTGATACGTCTTGGATGTTTGATTCAAACAGTTTTAAACCTCACATCAATTAACTATTGAATGATGGTTAATAATATTTTTATCTAAGACCAATGAATAACCTATCTCTTAGTGAAAAAACAATTTTAAACTCAAGTGCCTTATAAACTTCAGTAATACATTATCTCCTGGCCTTAGTCTACCACTCTCTATAATGTGAAGATTCAACAGATAACCACTATGGTTGCTGTTAGGCATGGAATTTTCTGTAAAGATTTTATTCCAAGTTTTCTTTCTAGATTCTCAAGTCTTGGGTTGAATATTTCAGAGTACTCAAACTTCAGTCTAATTTAATTCTGAAGCAAAAGCTAAAATAATAAAGAGAAATATGGGACAGAAATCAGGAAACTTGGATTCTAGTACCAGTTTGTCCCTCATAAGTTGTTGGGAATGAGGTCGAGCCCTTAACATCTTTGGACTTGAGTTTCTTCCTTATAAAGTTGAGGTAATAATTTCCAAAGCTATTGCCAGAATGGTGTGTGAATCAACACAAAAACATATGCAAACATTTGATAAATTTTAAAATGGTCTTATATAAAGCATTATTATTAAATCCAAACATTGGTAATAAAAAATAAAACATTCTAGCCACACTGCCACTTATTATTCTCTGACAATGATAAGCAAGATTCTATTTCTTTCCTCTGTGTTACTGTACATCTGCCTTTGGAATGCTCTTTGACAGGATTATCTGCTGGTCTCTGTTTTCTTACTTACTTTAAATCTCTACTGAAATGTCACCTTATCACAGTGGCATCCCTCCCCTGATATCCTATATCAATTAGCAACCCTCAACAAGGTATCACTATCTCCCTTGGCATGCCTTATTTTTTATCAACAACAGAAATATTATCAAGGTATTCACATATCTAATTTTTGTAATACTCCCTTTCCCCAACACACATGAGTATAAAATCCATTAGAACAGTGATTTTGGTTTCATTTCCTGTGTACTTCTATTCCCTCAGAGTGCTTGACATGTTGTAGGCACACAGTAAATACTTATTGAATGACTAAACACATTTATACATTGTCTGAGGGAGATTTAAATTCAAAATATAAGCAAGACTTACTTTGTGATTTTTTTATCCTTCAGCATCTCACTTAGTAAGAGTTTACATTTATCAAGGAAATATTGACGGCTTATGCAATGAATACATCATGTCAACGTTTCAAAATCCCTTTTAGTTTTGCCAATATAATTTAATTTTAGAAAGATGTGTAACAATGGGTATTGTGAGGAAATGGGTTGCTGTTGGTGTCATGTCAAAACAAATACCTGTATTGGGAACTTTAGATATCTATAAGAATTAAGGGATCCATGATTGTACGAAGGCCAATTATTTGAATACAGATAAATTCCAATTGTTTGTACAATTAGTTTAGAAATGCATGGAAAACATTCATAAAAAAAATCACACTTATTTTATCCACTTGCCTTCAGTGCTATGCCATGCACATTATAGATGTGCATATCTGCATATTTCAAAACTGTATGGGATAACTTGGATGCTATATCTTTTACCTTTGGGTTCCACAAAAGAATAGAGAAACTGATAAGGCTGGAACGAGTTTATGTAGAAGAATGTGAAGCAAGCCATAGAAGTACTGTGTTGACAAGATAACAGTTTTAATAATTTGAAATTTGACTATAAATAGCAAATTCACAGTTATTTTCAGTATACCTTTAGAAGACAGCAGGTGAGATCCACACATCAGTGACTAGGTAGTATTCTTAAGAATAATGTATTATTTGGAGAGGCACATAATCTTAAATCTATTATTTACTGAACTTAAAAGCAAACCTTTTGGCAATTTGTAGCAATGTCACCAGAAATTGATCATCTCTTCAACAAAAATAGTCTTGACATTTCCAAGTGAGCCTGCTTCTTTACATTAATAAAATTCCAACATTTCTTGAAATACTAATGGAAAATGCCAACGACTAAACTGACATATGGTGCATACTTTTCTTTTGTTTTTCAAAATGCAGCAAATAAAAGCCTTCCAATCTACATATAGGGTAAGTAGTACATGAAGAACTGTGTTAGCATTTATTTTAACATAAGCCTTTTGAAGACGTGAAGACACTAACAATACTTATCATCTACAGAAACTCATGAACTGCATTAAAAATATGATAGTGTCCTTCTGGAAGTTAATGAAAGTTTAAAGAGTTCTTTAAGTTATCTGATAAAAGCTAAATTTCAAATTCAAGGAGTTTTAAAGAAAGGAAAAGGCCTAGGTAGTAATAAAAATTTTCACATGAAATCTGGAGAAAGACTGAATTTCATGTCATCAGTGAGCTTTCCATTAACATCATCAGCTTTAACTTTTAATTAATTTTGATCTGAAAATGCTATCCAAAGGTGAGTGTGTGTGTGGATGGAGGGAGGAAGAAGTGGATGAAATGTTTTTCATTTATGGATATGTCAGCTTTGATGTGCCCAGAAAGGAAGTTTTTAACCCTATGGCTAATATGTATAGTGGTTGCGTTAAATGAGATGAGTAAGCCATCAAAGTTGCAAGGCGAAAGAAGTTAGAGAAAAAGTGTCAGAAATGATGAACTTCCTACTGGAAACATGTTCATTAATGATACCCTCCTAATGATACCTAACATCTTAAGGACCTTCAGAGTAGGTTTCTGTTTGTCTATAACACATCTGACTAGAAATGTATTGCCTCAATAGTATTTGACAAAAGCACAAGATATGTGGACAACATAGCCGAGGGGTAATGAACTCAAGTACTGGGGATCTGAGGACTTAACATCTCATATGAATATTGCAATATTGCAAGGTAGATGGTTTTGTTTGAAGCTTTTCATGAAAAAAAAATTGAGATTTGTTTTACTATACAGTATTTTCAATTATCAATAAATGATGGGGTGTATCTTACTTTTTTTGATAGTAAATGGAAGATTAACTGTTACATTGAACATATCATCTAAAAAAGTATGGGGTGGGATTAAAGTAGGTGATATCTTCCCAGCCATTTTTTCATTGCTATGTTTTCATAATGTTCTGCAAAACTTAGCCTTACATTGAAAGATAGAAAATCCATCTCATGAACATGTGGATCTGACTAATATTTTTATATTTTCAAGCTCAATGTTAAAGAGGTCAATTAATTTATCTTAGTGTGTTCTCAAAAGGTTTTGATGTCTCATGAGACATAAATATTATTTGGTTATCTATTGCTGTGTAACAAAACATCCCTTGTGCTTGGAACTTAAATAGAAACTATTTGGTCAGGATTCTGAAGGTCAGTTTGCATTAGGTTCAGTGAGGCAAGTGTTACTGCTGGTTTTGCCTTGGGTCATTCATGCAACTGTCGATTTAATACCTAAAATGATAAGTTAACAAACCTGGAAATCTAGAAGAAATGGACAAACTCCTAGAAACATAAACAACCAAAACTGAAACAGGAAAAAATGGAAAATTTGAAGAGGCCCATAACCAGCAAAGTAATTGAATTAGTAATCAAAAATCTCCCAACAAACAGGAGACCACGGCCAGATGGCTTCCGAGAAGAATTCTATGAATCATTAAAAAAGAGTTAATACTTGTTATTTGAAACTGTTTCAAAAAAGGAAAACTTCCAAACTCATCCTACGAGGCCAGCATTACCTTGATTCCAAAAGCAGACAAAGACCTCACTAAGAAGGAGACCAATTTCTCTGATGAACATGGATGCATAAATTCCCAAGAAAATACTAGAAAATGAATCCAGAAGTATATTTTTTATAATTTTTTTCTGTTTATTAATTTTTGAGAGAGAGAGAGAGACAGGAGAGAGTGGGGGAGGGTCAGAGAGAGAGGGAAACACAGAATCTGAAGCAGACTCCGGGCTCTGAGCTGTCAGCACAGAGCCTGATGTGGGGCTCAAACCCACGAACTGTGAGATCATGACCTGAGCCAAAGTTGGACGCTTAATCAGCTGAGCTACCCAGGTGTCCCTGAATCCAACAATATATTAAAATAATTATTCATCACGATCAAGTAGTATATATTTCTGGGATGCATAACTGGTCCAATATCCACAAAGCGATCAGTGTGATACATCAGATTAATAAAAGAAAGGGTAATAATCACAAGATCCTCTCATGCAGAAAAAGGATTTGTCAAAATAAGGTATCCTTTCTTGATAAAACAATTAAAAGTCAAGAAGGTGAGAATAGAAGGAACATACCTCAATATATATGAAAGACCCACCGCTAATATTGTCCTCGATGGGGAAAAATTGAGAGCTTCCCCCTAAGGTCATGAACATAACAGGGATGTCCACTCTTACTACTGTTGTTTGACACAGTATAGGAAATACTAGCCTCTGAAATTGGACAACAAAAAGATATGAAAGGCATACAAATCAGCAAGGGAAAAGTCAAACTTTCACTTTTTGCAGACAACAAGAGAGTCTACATGGAAAACTCAAAGGACTCTGCTAAAAAACTGCTAGGATTTATACCTGAATTTAGCAAAGGCACAGGATATAAAGCCAATGTATGGAAACCTGCTGCATTTCTATACACCAAAAATGAAGCATCAGAAAGAGAAATCAAGGAATTGATCCTATTTACAATTGCACCAAAAACCATAAGATACCTAGGAATAAACATAAACAAAGAGGTGAAAGATCTGTACCCTGAAAACTATAGAAAGTCTATGAAAGAAATTGAAGAAGACACAAAGAAATGGAAAAACATTCCATTCTTATGGATTGGAAGAACAGCTATTATCAAAATGTCTATACTAACCAAAGCAATCTATACACTCAATGCAATCCCTATCAAAATAACAACAGCATTCTTCACAGAGCTAGAACAATTCTAACATTTATATGGAACCAGAAAAGCCAAATAGCCCAAATAGCCAAAGTAGCCTGGAGCCTACTTCACATTCTGTTTTTCTATTTCTTTATGCTCCTCCCCTGTTCACACTCTGTCGCTCTGTCTCAAAAATAAATAAACATTTAAAAAAAGAAAAAAAAAAAACAAAGCTGGAAGCATCACAGTTCTGGACTTCAAACTGTATGACGAAGCTGTAATCATCGAGACAATATGGTATTGGCACAAAAACAAACACATAGATCAATGGAACAGAATAAAGGACCTAGAAATGGACTGGCAATTATATGATTCACTCTTCTTCAACAAAGTAAGATAGAATATCCAATGGAAAAAGATAGCCTCTTCAAAAAATGGTGTTGGGAAAACTGGACAGTGACATGCAGAAAAATGAAATTGGACCATTTTCTTATATCATACACAAAAAATAAATTCCAAATGGATGAAAGATCTAAATGTAAGACTGAAAGGCATCAAAATCCTAGATGATAAAATAGGTAGCAACCTCTTTGGCCTCAGCTGCAGCAACTTCTTACTAGACATGTCTCCAGACACAAGGGAAACAAAAGTAAACAAAAAAGTAAACAAAAAAAAATAACTATTGGGACCTAATCAAGAAAAAAACCTTCTGCAGAGCAAACGAAACAATAATAAAACTAAAAGACAACTAATGGAATGGGAGGAGACATTTGCAAAAGACATATCAGATAGAGTTAATACCCAAATTTTATAAAAATCTTGTTAAACTCAAAACCCCCAAAACAAATAATCCAGTGAAGAAATGGGCAGAAGACATGAATAGACACTTTCCCAAAGAAGACATCCAGATGGTTAAAAGACACATGAAAAGATACTCAACTTCACTCATTATCAGAGAAATACAAATCAAAACACCAATGAGATGTTACCTCACATCTTTCGGAATGGCTAAAATTAACAACTCAGAAAACAACAGATATTGGTGAGATGCAGAGAATGGGAACACTTTTGCTCTGTTTCTGGGAATGCAAACTAGTGCAGCCACTCTGGAAAACAATATGGAAGTTCCTCAAAAAATTAAAAGTAGGACTACTTTATGACCCAACAATGGCACTACGAGGTATTTATCCAAAGATTATAAAAATGCTGATTTGAAGGGACACGTGCACCCTACTGTTTATAGTAGCACTATTAGCAATAGCCAAACTATGGAAAAAGCCCAAATGTCCATCAACTGATGAATGGATAAAAGATGTGGTATATCTAAACAATGGAATACTATTTGGCAAGCAAAAATGCATGAAAATTTGCTATTTACAATGACATAGTTGGAACTAGAGTATATTATGCTAAGTGAAATAAGTCAGTCAGAGAAAGACAAATACATAAGATTTCATTCATATGTTCACTTTAAGAAACAAAACAATTGAACATAGGGGAATGGAAGGAAAGATTAAAAATAAGATAAAAAAGAGGGAGGCAAACAGTAAGAAACTCTTAAATAGAGAGAACATACTGAGAGCAGCTGGGGGTGGGGTGGGCTGAATGGGTGATGGGCATTAAGTAGGGCACTTGTAGGGATGAGCACTGGGTATTATTTTAAGTGATGAATCACCACATTCTACTCCTGAAACCAATATGACATAATATGTTAACAAACTTGAATTTCAATAAATTTTAAAAAGAAATTTTAAAGAAACAGAAAATGGTCATTTTAGATCGTATTTTAAGAATGCCTCTCTTCTGCAACTTGCCTTGTTCCACGTGGCTTCTTTTCCTCTATTAGGCAGGTCAGAGTGTCTTATATATGGTGACCTCAAGGCTAATATTCAAGAGAGAAAATAAAAGCTGCAAGGCCTCTTGAAGACAAGAGTCAGAAGTTGCACCATATCACTTCAAAGGAATTAGACTGATTTGTATCTCTTCCATAATAAGAACATATGGTTAGTAAAAATATGCTATTTAGATTAATTACTGTTTCTACAAATTCACTAAAAATAGTTGCAGTATAGCTAAGAGATTCATTGTAAAATTCATTTCTTCTATTTGAGAGATGACAACATGCTTATTTCAACATTCATTGATTTAAAGTAATTTCAATTTCCCTATTCATTTGAATAGATTCATACTGAGTTTCCATTTTCTCATATTTCCAGTCTTAATTTCTTATCTATGATCCTGGTTTAAACTATAGGTAAATATACCCTAGTTTTAAGAAGTAAAAAGAAAAATATAATAACAGCAGTTTTTCGATATTTAAATGAAATGTTGAATATTCAATTATTTTTTAACCAAAAATTTGATAGAACACACGTGTCAATGAGTTTTGGTTTGTGAACAATGTATATGTGTATATGTGTGCACATGTGTTTCTGTATGTGTACACGCGTGTGTAATCATGATTGGAAATAACAACATTGGTTCACAAAATGATAAACTTAAAAAAAATTCCAGTAGCGTTGTTTCCTATTTTCAAGCTAATTTGACTGGGCTTGGGGGTGGCAGGTAGGATTAGATTGTAACTATTGAAATAATACAGTTCTGGCTGAATCAAGACAACAATATTAATGACACTGATGCAATGTGATTCTTTGAAAGCACAATATCCCAATACCTGATTGGATGCAAATATTGGTATTTTCATGAAATATCTTTTAAAGGATTAATATAGGCTAAACCAGAAAAGTTTCTATAGTTTAGTTTGCCCAACTATAAGGTTAATTTTTTTTCCTTGAGGTCTTTGCGTAAAACTGATATTTCCTTAAGATTATTTATGGAGATAGCATGCTTATCCCCAGGCTAGCCTCTGGACATGTCTGTTTTTAGCATACACTAGTTGGAGAAATGTAGCTTTAGAAGATGAGCTGGGCTGTGGTCTTTGTGGAATACATGGCCAAAGAGAAATTACAGCTTTGAGATTGGTTTTAGAGGGTAGCATAAACATAGGCTTATGAACCCAAACCCAGAATTGGGTAAAATGCAAATATGAGTGTCCAAAATCAGGCAGCACACCAGTGGTAACAATAGCAACAGTCACAATAGCATCAGAAACACAATCTTCTGTTACAGCTAAATCTAGATGTTAAGGCTAACCTATCTTTTGAGATATATATAAAGTTGGCTCAATTCTCCCACTTCTATTCTCTGGACAATCCATGCTGTTTCCTGGATTTCTTTGTGTTCCTGAGTCCTCATTCTCATGGGTTCAATCCCTAACCCAAATTGTAGCAAGCCTTCCATGCTAGTTTCCTATTGCGCTCCTAACAAATTACCACAAACAGAGTAACTCAAGACAACATAAAGGTATTATCTCACATTTACAGCAGTTGGAAGTGTCATAGGGCTGAATCAAGGTGTAGGCTGAGCTGCGTTCCTTTCTGGAGGCTCTAGAGGAGAGAGAGTGGCTTTTCACTTTCCAGCTTCTAGAAGCCAACCACATGCCTTGGATTCTGGCAACTTTCCTCCATCTTCAAAGTCAATGAGAGTGAGTTGAAACTTTGACTTCACATCACTCTGATGTCTCCTGTGGCCTCTCTCTTCCATTTTAAAGGTCCACTGTGGTTATTTTACACTGGGTCTGCCCAGATAATCCAAGATATTATCCCTATTTTAAGGTCAGCTGATTTAGCAATTTATATTCCACCTCCTACCTTGATTTCTTTTTGCCACGGAAGGTCGCATATTCACAGGTTCCAGGGGTTAGGGTACGGACATCTTTGAAGGACTCTAAGGATTCTGCCTACCATATCTTCCATGGTTGTTTTCTTTTCCTCAAACTCAGTTTTGCCATATCTGGGCTTCAGCCCCATGTCCCTCATTTCCACATAGCATTTATAGGAACAAACGATGATTATAAATGTTTGGGGTGATGATTTACACTAATATGACTAAACCAAATAGAACATTAAATACTTTTGTTTCAGAAAAGTAACATCATGCCAACTAGAAAATATTCTTTTTTTATTACTTTCATATGGTAGCAAAAGGAGTCTCTTATTTCTTTAATAATTTGGAAACAGGACATTATAGAGAAACCATAGAGAAAAAAATACAGTCTCATAAGACTATCACTTTGTACAAACATTCCTGGCAGCTGGGGAATGTGCGTCTCCATCCTAACGTGGGGGTGGGAGCCACAGCACCCATGACAAGTTGATAGGACCCTCATCAAATTCGTGTGAAAAGACACCAGGCCCTGTTTGGAACATGCCATAGAACTTTCATTTTATAACACTATAAAAAACAAAAACAAAATAAAGAAAAAACAACAAACAAAAACAACAACCAAAAAAAACCCAACCTGACCAGGAGTTAGCCCTCATTTACGTCTAAGTCATGCTTGTTAAAGTGCTGATATTATTTTGCTGGCAGCCATCCTGTCAGTGAGATAGCGTTGACATGTGACATGATATTAAATTACATTTCAAATACAGATGTTAGTGAGCTCCGAGTTTGTTCTTTACCAATAGAATATTATTTTTGTTGGTAGTCTAAGACCCAAGTTTTAAATGATTATTAGCCAAACAATCATATAATTCCATGCCCCACTGCTCATAAATTGCCTTATTGTAGGTAGAGGTATGACTCAGTTTATGGCCACAAGCACAACTATTCTTTTTACTTCTCTTCTTCCTGTTTTTGGATGATATCTCATATGAACTTCAGCAGAGAAGCTGCCTTCTACATCCAGATGGCCAATAGATACGTGAAAAAATGCTCAATATTGCTTATCATCAAGGAAATACAAATCAAAACTACAATCAGATATAATATCACACCTGTCAGAATGGCTAAAATTAACAACACAGGATATAACAGATGTTGGAGAGAAGGGGAAAAGGAGAGCACTCTTACACTATTGGTGGGAATGCAAACTGGTGCAGCCTCTGTGAAAAACAGTATGAAGTGTCCTCAAAAAATTAAAAGTAGAACTACCCTATGACCCAACAATTGCACTACTAGGTATTTACCTAAGGAATACAAAAATATTGATTCAAAGCGATACATGCAAACCAATGTTTATTGCAGCCTTATCAACAATAGCCAAATTGTATAAATATGTACTGACTAATGAATAGATAAAGAAGTGTCATATAGGGGCGCCTGGGTGGCTTAGTCGGTTAAGTGTCCGACTTTCGCTTAGGTCATGATCTCACAGTTCGTGGGTTCGAGCCCCACATTGGGCTCTGTGCTGACTGCCAGCTCAGAGCCTGGAGCCTATTTCGGAGTCTGTATCTCCCTCTCTCTGACCCTTCCCTGCTCACGCTCTCTCTCTCTCTCTCTCTCTCTCCTGGAAATAAATAAAAATATTAAAAAAAAAAAAGAAGTGTCGTGTGTGTGTGTGTGCATGTGTCTGTGTGTGTGTGTGATGGAATATTATTCAGCCATCAAAAAGAATTAAACCTTGCCATTTCCAGTAATGTAGATACAGCTAGAGAGTATTATACTAAGCAAAACAAATCTGTCAGAGAAAGACAAATACATATGATTTCAGTTATATGTGGAATTTAAGAAGCAAAACAAATGATTAGAGGAGGAAAAAAGAGAGAGAGGAATACAAGAAACAGACTCTTGACTATAGAGAATAAACTGATGGCTACCAGAGGAAAGGTGGATGGAGAGGTGGGTAAAATCGATGATGGAGATTAAGGAGTGCACTTGCCATGATAAGTACCAGGTAATGTATGGAAGTGTTAAATCAGTATATTGTACACCTGATACTAATATTACATTGTATGTTAGCTAGCTAGAATTTAAGTAAAAACTTAAAAATAAAAGGTATCTTTCAACTATAAGGATAAACAATCTCTTGAGGATACAAAGGGATAGACGTGAAGAGACTGAGGTCCCTCATGGTATCGCTGAGCCACTGGACCAAGAGTGAAAGTGCTTTCTATGAAAGTAAGATCTGCCTTCTGAATGAGAAAATAAATGCCTTTATAGTCTCACCTACTTTTATTTGATATTCTGAGACTTCTGACAAAGCATATTAAGTGCTGCCAAGTTATATGAAAAAAACCAATTACAAAATTTAAAAATGTAAAAAACGGTGGATGCTTGGGTGACTCAGTCAGTTAAGTGCCACTGGACTCTTGATTTCAGCTCAGGTCAGGATCTCCCAGTTCATGGGGACAGGCCTTGAGGTAGGTTCTGTACTGATAGTACAAACCCTTCTTAGGATCCTCTTTCTCCTCTCTCTGCCCTCTCCTGCTCATGCTTTCTCTCTCTCTCTTTCT
Source organism: Proteles cristata cristata (assembly GCA_017311185.1). Lineage (NCBI taxonomy): Eukaryota > Metazoa > Chordata > Mammalia > Carnivora > Hyaenidae > Proteles > Proteles cristata. The sequence continues at coordinate 967,307 of JAESUZ010002627.1, forward strand.
TAAAATAAATAAATAAAACCTTAAACCAAAATGGAAAATCTGAAAGAAGCTGTCTGAGCTCAAGCTGGCATAACAAAACACTACAGACTATATGGTTTAAACAACACACAGTTATTTTTCACAGTTCTAGAAGCCGAGAATTCAAGATCAACGTTCTGACAGATTTGGTTCTGGTGAGACGTGATTTCCTGGCTTTCAGAGGGTCTTCTTGTACTGACATGGATGTTCCTCTGTATACAAGCAGAAAGAGTAAGAGAGAGCTCTCTCATGTCTCTCCTTATAAAAACACTAAACCTATTAAATCAGACCCCTATCTTTATGACCTCACTTATTAACCTCAATTATCTCCTTCAAGAGACTTTCTCCAAATATAGTCATTTAGGGGTTGGTGTATCAACATATGAATTCCTGAGGGACACAAATATTCAGTCCATAGCAGAAGCTAAATATAATCAATGTCACATTTCATCACATTACATTTAATGAATTTATAATATAATCAAATATAGTAAATTATATATAATATGGTACATAATATATAATTGTATATGAAGAAAATATATAATGTGTCATATGATTAATAATATACAATATATACATTTTAGATCTGACACAGATGAGATTATATAAAATAAGTTATGGACTATGTAATCCATTATCTATCACATAAATTAAATATATTATGTTTTCTAATTAAAATTCAATAACCATCATATGCACATGTTTTTGTCTCCTTCTTAAAGTTGAAAATGTGTTGAAAATATTCCACTTTAAATATTCTTATTTTTATTCATGACATATATTTGCAATTAAAATAATAGTAAAATGAAAATTATATATTTTGCTTCATTTGTATCTCTGGATGTTATTTCCATATGGTGAATTCCTAGAAGTAAAATGACGATAGTTTTAAGAATTTTGAGATACCACTAAAAAAAAAAAAAGCATTAATGATGGAGATTAGCAATTTCTTGCCTCCATGAGATATCACAGTTTTCATTATTTTTAACTGTTCATTTTGATAGCAATAAAATAGCATCTCATTTTTGTTTCCATTACTACAGTAACTATGTTCAATTTCATCAGATGAGGCATTCTTTTTGTTTCAATCCTTATAATTTTTTTTCTTTTTATTTAGAATGATATACGTCAGGGAGCTTTCTGAGTTGCTTAAAGGCTGGACTGTGACCTTGTTGTTATTGGAGAACTTGACTCCGGAAACAGAAGGGCCTGATGTTTGTATTATTCCCTTGAACAGAAGGGTGCTATATTGTTTGTATTACTTTAACAGGCAAATGATGTAAACCTGAGTATAAAAGTGCAGTATGTAATACGAATCGGACCATATCCCCTTCTCTGGCAGGATCAACAATCATTGCCCTGAGGTAGCATATTGTATACATTAGGAAAAGCTGCTCTTCCACAGCACACCTCATTATCTGCAATCTGCCCACAAACTGTCTCGTTGACAAGTCAACAATATTCAAATCTAGAAATCTATAAGCACTATTAATGTAGTTTGTCCAGAGGAGTTGTGTCATATGCGATTTACATGTATCAGGACCAATTAAGGATTTATCACATGGCCAACATAAATTTTAAAGTATTTTCAGAGATTTTGCTCTTTTAAATTATTTACTTGTATGTATATTTAATTTGTTTCCATATACATTCACATATTTATGTACATGTATGTATATGTGTATATATGGATTGAAAAGTTGTGGCCTCCCCCCCTCCCAAATTCATTTGTTGAAAACTAATCAATGTAATGGTGTGTGGAGGTATGGTATTGAGAGGTACTTAGGTCATAAGGGTGGAACCCTCATGAATGAGCTTAGTGTCTCATGAATGAGATTATAAGGAGGGGCCAGAGACCTAGCTCTCTTTTTCTCCATTATGGGAAGACCCAGTGAAAAACCAACCTACTACAATACTGAAGGGGCTCTCACCAGAATCTGACTGTGCTGATACCATAGTCATGGGCTTCCAGCCTACAGAACTGTGAGAAATAACTGGTTTTGTTTATTCTACCCAGTCTGTGGTGATTTGTTGTAGGGGCCCAAACTGACTGAGCCACACACATACAGACACACATACATGCTAAACACATACATGTTTTTACATGTACTATATCTATTAATTTTTCCTAAAACTTCCTATTTTTGTATAATATAAAAAAGACTTTTCTTATCCCATGAACAAATGTATGCAATATGCTTCTAAGCCCTTTATGGTTTCTTAATGAAAATCAAATTCATTTGAAAAGGAAGGAGCATTTTAAAATTACCTTATATATTTCTCCTTCTTATTTGCAGTTGCAATTTCAAAAGAATTAGAGAAAAATTTATCCTTGTCCACAGGGGAATGGAAGTTCTTATTTCTCTCTCTCTCTGCCTTTTTGTAAATATATTTCAATATCCATCTCTATCTATATGTAAAACATTTAAGTTCTATCTTCTTAAAGAATTTAAATTCTATAATTGAGTATTATCAGCTCCCATCACCATGATATACATTAGATCATCAGACTTTAGATTTATTTCTGAATATATACAGAACTCAGACAACTCCATAGCAAAACAAGCAAACAAACAAAAAACCAATCTGACTGAAAAGAAACTGAGTAGACATTTTTCTAAAGAGGATATACATTTGGCCAGTAGGTACATTAAAGGTGTTCAACATCATCAGGGACATGCAAATAAAAGCTACATCACCTCACACTTATTAGAATGGCTATTATGGAAAAGATGAGAGATGATAAGTGATGGCAAGGATGTGGAGAAAAGGGAATCCTTGCACACTATTGGTATAAAAGTAAACTAGAATAATCACTATGGAAATGGTATGGTTTTAATTTTTTAAAAATTAAAAATAAAGCTACCATATTATCCAGCAATTCCATGTCTGGGTATATATCCTGAGGAAATAAAAAAAGAATATTAAAGGGATATCTGTACTCCCATATTCATTACAGTGTTAATCACAATAGCTAAGATATTAAAACAACTTATGTCCATCAAAGGTGGAGTGGATAAAGCAAATGCACACACACACACACACACACACACACACACACACACACACACACACACACAAAGAGGAATACTATTCAGCCATGAGAAAGAAGGAAATCCTGCTGTTTGGAACAATATGGATGGAACTTGAGGGTCTTATGTTAAGTGAAATAAAGTCAGACAGAGAAAAGTAAATACTCTGGTATCATTTATGTATGGAAACTAAAAGAAAAAAACAAAACAAAAGAACAAAAAAATGAACTCCTAGAAAACCAAGAGCAAGGGAGGCTCCCCTTTTACAGGAAGGAAGTGAACATGGTGAGAAAGAATGGGGTAAAGAGGAATAAAAAGTCCAGGCAGGGTCATCAGATAGTTCCGATTGCAAAATGTCTTGACTAAAGTCAGTTGATTTCAGGAGGCAATACTGAAGAGAACTTCTCCCATTTTCCAGTGATGGTCCAAAAGAGTGTCAAGGTCTCAGGGCTGCAGGGGAAGTGAGGGGGTGGGATGGGCTGAGGCCAGACTAGTTAGGTTAATTTAATAGGCATTTTGGGTAGATTGGTCAGTGAAGACAGTTTCTCTAATCACTAGTCGAAGAAGAACATAAATCTCTGCCTGGCCTACGTGGAAGGATAGTTCTTTGCACTAAGCAGTTTCCTGAAACACAAAAGTTGGGCGAATTTCTTGGTCAGTGCTGTTTTCCAGGAGTACAAGCCTTCTGTAAAACTTAACATTGCCAGGTCCTTTCCTTTCTAGGATTTGAAGTGGAAATTGCCCCCTTCATCATTTAAAGATGTGTCTCCTACTCTGCTTGTTGATTTTTCACCTAAAAAATTGTTGTTTGCCCTACTTTCTGCTTTTGTTTGTAACCATCTGGTTTTTCCTCCTGAGCCTTCACTTTGAATTGTTTTAGTCCTTTGCTTTAGGTTTCTCTGTGAGCAGCATTTGCATTTTTTGATAGGAAATGTTAACTCATTTATACACAGTGTAATAAATAATGTATTTCATTTCTGTCACTATTGCACAGTTATACCTCTACCTTTTCCATTGTTTTCCATTTTTTATATAGGGCCATTATTTTTATTTTTTCCCAGATTATTTGAAAAGTATACATTATATTTTAGATTATTTAATAGAAACATAAAGTTCTATTCTCTATCACTTGGCCTATTTTTTCTTCTCATTTAACACCACTTTAAAAATACTTAAAGGTTTGTTCTCAGCATCCAAGAGTCCTCATGGTTTGCCTCTCTTCCTCTCCCCCATCAACAAACTGAGGACTTATGGGTGTGGGGGGGTGGGAGATGGAAATGGAGGAGGGTGCTTGTGGGGAGGAGCACCGGGTATTATATGGAAACCAACTTGACAATAAACTATCTGTAAAAAAAAAAAACAAAAAACCTTAATCCCTTAAATGGATGGAACCCTAATATTGCTAAAATGATTAAAGCTTGTCAAAATGTGACCAAATCTTATAGAGCTGTGTTACTAGCCTCAACATTAAAAACCAAAAAATATTTTAAGTGTGGAAAACAAGACCTAAAGTGCCCTATTCAAAAATTGCCTGAAACGTAAAAAAGGATATCATTGGGACGATCAATGCAGATCAAGAATAGATTCCCAAGGTCACCCTATTCAGGGAAACTTGAAGAGATGCGTGGACTCTCCTGCCCTGAAACGAAACAGGAGTCAGTTATCCCAAATTCGGAATGTGGATCCCAAGGAATGGATCCCCAAATCAACAAACAACTCCCTCAATCAAAACCTAGACTAATCTCAGATCTCCTGGCTGCCACCTGCTTCATTTACATGTGGTAAATATAACTGGTCTTACACCGATGAAATCAACAGTACTCTTATATGTACTACCAGGACATATATTTTCTTCCTTGCATCTACAACTCCAGATTTTTATGAGACACACACTATTCTCATAGGGAGCAAAAACATGGGTGACCCCATTTTTCCACTACAAACGCATCACATTTACATATAACCTTTGTCCATGTAGCCAAACAAAAGGTACACCTCTGTTGCCAGTCCAAATAAATCGGCCTTGGCAAGGGGGCGGGAGAGGGGTTCCATTGCAACCACTTGTCTCTGCGTTAGAAGAAAGAAAGAACCAAGAGCTTTCTAGGCATTTTGTTGGTGGCTGTTTTGGCCATTACGGCACTTGCAGCCATAGCAGCTACCTCTCTAGCCATCTCCTTACAGATTGCACATCAGATAAACCAATATATGCAAAATACCACATTAGATTTAGAAGAACAAGTGAGAATGGATCAGCAAGTCCTTGCTTGACTTAAGGCATTAGAGGCCGCTGTTGTCATGCTAGGGGAACATCAACAGGCATTATGGACCCGATCACAGCTTGTAAGCGACTCTACTTTCACCACCTACTGTATTGCTCCCACTTTATACAATTCCAATAAGTCTTAGAGCCGAATACATAGACATCTTAATCAAGCAATTGACTCCCCATAAAGGTCTCCATTGATAGCTTAAAATTTTCAGACTTCAAAAACAACTACGAGAGCTTCAACAAGAAGACCAACAGGCCAGAACTGACATCCTCAATGATATTTCTAACTGGATCAACTCCCAAAAACTGATTGTGAAATAATCTATATCTCATCCATTGAACTGATATCCAGTTGTATATGGAGTAACTCTTCTGGAGCATTCATTATAAATGAGAGAAAAATGCTTTACACTTCAACTGTGGTCCAGCCTAGAACTTTGGCTTTGTAATCAGACAGTTTCAAGTGTGGTTCGTTCCAACAATTATTACTAGTGTAACATTACTTTTTTCGGCAAATATTTCAAATACTTCTGAATGAGAAGTTATGTTCTTTACTATTATATGTGCAATATGTGCAAAATGTTTCCCTCTTTACAGAAACATGCACTCGTATTTTCCTACGTATAGAATTTTAAATATTTTATAAATACAGGATTATATAGGCATGTCATTTTATGTGCATTTGTGTCATATAATGTGATGTAGCTTTTCTCAACATTTACATGATATATTTTAGAGATGTTTTATTAGTACTAAAGTAAAAATAGTACATACTTTTGGGGCGTCTGGGTGGCTTAGTCGGTTGAGCGTCCGACTTTCGCTTGGGTCATGATCTCACAGTTCGTGGGTTCGGGCCCCTCTGCCAGCGCAGAGCCTGGAGCCTGTTTCAGTCTGTGACTCCCTCTCTCTCTGACCCTCCCTGCTCACGCTGTCTCTCTCTCTCTCTCTCTCTCTCTCTCTCTCCTAGAAATAAATAAAACATTAAAAAAAATAGTACATACTTTTAAAAAAATACTTAAGGGATTTAAATCAACAGAACACGTTTAGTAGTTGGTCAGAACGGATCTTTTTTTGGCTTGTAACAAACTCCTTCGATCAGCTAAATGCTAGTCTTCCTTGAGATTAAAAAATGTCTTTAACTATATTATCTGTTCTACTTCTTGTTTACAAACATATAATTACCACTGCATTTTATATCATATGCCCTTTTAGTTTTATATATTTCTGATTCTCTGATTTTCAAAATTCATAGTAGTGTTGTGAAATACAGAAATGCTACATTTGTAATAAATCTGATTCACATTTTGTTTTTGCAAGACAGCTATGAATATCTTTTTGTTGTGTGGCCTTTTTTTTTGATGAGATGGTTCACAATGTTTAGACTTTTTATCCTTTTTATCTTGACAATAGTAGAATGGAAACTCAATGACCCCCCCCCGATACAAAGAAACAAGTTTTCATGTGTCTTTTTACTCATTTTTAATGCAATGACAGAATAACTTACACCAATTTCCAGTGATTTTACTCAGGGTTATGCTATAAGCAACATATCTTTGTACATATAAGCATACATGTTTAGACAGATGTATAACCAGGTAAGTAAATGTAAAAAAATTGTGAAGTAGCACTTATAACACGTAAAGACATCAGATATTTTTGTTATGTTCTCTTTAATGTTTTTAATATTGTCCTAACACAGTACACTTATTTCAAGATTCAGCGTTCAGAGGTAGCCTGCAGTTTAACTGCGTTAAATGTACTGAATGAGATTATGATACAGTTTTTAGCACTCAAAGAAATCTTAATTATTAAAATGTCTGGGGACATTAAGCGAGCATTGTTCATTCTTGACATGGGCAAATGGAGAAGGGGCCACTAGCTTTCAGCCCTTCTCCTTAATAACATTTTCTAGGCAAATTCCCATTAAGCATTGCCAAGGGGAATTGTCCAAGAGATTAAAGAAAGGGGACCTTCTCCTAAATAGATTAATACCCATAGAAGAATCACCAGGAAGCAAGCAAGAAAGAAACTTCAGGCATGGAATAGTATTTTTTTTTTTTCAGTTCAAAACCATACACATCTTTAGCAGGGTATTTCAAACTTTTAGTCAGACCTATTAAGGTGTGAGAAAATCAAATTGATGAGACTCAATGAGCATTATTTTAAATACATGAGGAGTAAAGAGAAAATTCCATAAAGCATTACATATAGTATTGTTTCAGGAGAATTCCTTTCCTCGTGTATGTGTGTACAACATCATGATGTAAAATGATATACTCATTCTAGGTAGTAGTCATCAAAATTTGAAAGCCCCTGCTTTGTAAAATGTTGTGTAGACACTTTAAGCTCAGTTTGCTTTAGAAAAATATTTATGACATTATTTTCCACTATCCTGAAAATGGGAAAAGTCATTATTACATGGCAAGAGCCACAGGAATTTGTATCTACATTTTGGATGTTTTTTCCCCCAAATCCTGCTTCTTACATCACTTACATTTTTGCTAAAGAATTATTTGTTTCCTTAACTTTCTTTCCTAACTCTGACAGCCAGTCTTCCTTTTCAGTCTGTGTATTGTCTGCCAATCTTTTATCTCTAACTTCATAAAGTACACATTTTGTTTACCCTCATGGGACTCTCTAAGAAGATAGCACAGGAAATTTCTCACTCTCAAGTATTATGTTCTTTTCCTTCTATAATGTAACCTCAACTTTTTTTTATATTGATTTTATTTTCCTTTCTTTTCTCCCACCCTTCCCCCAATAACCCATCCTTGAACATAATGAATCTATCCCACTATTCTATTACCTACCAAATACTGTAAGTGAATTTCCCTTGATTCCTTTAAATATTTATCAGGATGGTGTTAGATCTTTCGTATCAGATCAAAAAGTGGAGAGCTAATGGGTATAGGTCAGTGTCAGCACCATAGAGTCCATACCCTGGACAGGCGAGGAGAAAAACTATGGAAAGGTCATTTCTTATGAGGAAAAAGGTATATGTTGATATGTCTTTGTAGGTCTCTTTCCCTCTTATACTTTATTAAGCAGAAATTTACAAGTGATTTTAAAAGCCAGTGCTCTGTTTCTCCTGTTTTTTTTTTTTCTTATGAAGATTTTTTTTTTTTTTTGGAGAGGGTGATATTTCTTGTTTTCAAATGTTATTATCTGTTTTCATCATTTCTTGAAGTGGGAGATTACATAGTGTTAAAATTTTACTTTTTCCAACAAATAATTATTATACCTTTAATATGTCTGTGTCTGTGTGTGAGTAAAATTTATCATACTGCTCAAAGTGTTCTATTTACAAGACATTTTGTTATCTTCAGTTTAATTAAAATAATTTTCCATTTTACTTCTTAGAAGCTTAAACCCATTAGGGTTTCGGGAGATAGCAGCAGATGAAGTGAATGCAATTTGTACCAGGCACTCAGCTAAGCCTTTTATGTCCATGTGACAAAAGTGACCGGGTCTGGACCGTGTCTCTTTTCCATTCTTGGGCACATGACTCATATTTCCCAGAATTGTTTGTAGATGACTGCAGCCAGGTGACTAGGATCTCTCCACGAGGAGAAGCAGTTTGCCACTGAGGGGTCTTGCCCACACAAACCTGCCATGACTACTCCTTGCTTTTCTCTTTCCTTTTTTACAACTCCTGCATAATCACATGATGGACAGCCACTCGCCTTACCTGAATACCCGCCCAATAATTTTATGTGAATAGGAAATAACGTGCTAGACTCTTAACCCACTAGAATGGGACTTTATTGGTTGAGCAGACTTCTGTCTTTTTGCCATCTCGTTTTGTTCTCAGGATAATATTGATTTTACCAATGAGGAGCCTGAACTATTTAAGGCAAAAGTGCAAAAGTCCATATTTCAAACCCAGTTTGCTAACTCCAAAACCTGTGTTCTACACTACTGCATTTACAGGTAGTTTTTAACCAGTTTCCTGGAGAGTGTCAATTTACGGGAGTAGAAACAGGAAATGGCTTCATTCCCCCTGCCCTCAACCATGAATACCAATATTTGTGCTATGATAAATCTTCATTTCCCTACAAAATTTTAGAAATGTATAATAATATCTCATTCCAGCTCTATGTTTTTTTTTTTTTTTTTAATAGTGTCCCTTATTGGGGCGCCTGGTTGGATCAGTTGGTTAAGTCTCCAACTTAGGCCCAGGTCATGATCTCGGGGTTGGTGGGTTCAAGCCCCGTGTCAGGCTCTGTGTTGACTGCCAGCTCAGAGCCTGGAGCCTGTTTCAGATTCTGTGTCTCCCTCTCTCTCTGACTTTCCCCTGCTCACGCTCTCTCTCTCTCTCTCTCTCTCTCAGAAATAAATAAAACATTTTTAAAAAGTAAAATACTGTCCCTTATTAAAATAGACACTTTCACTTTTAAATGATCTATCTGTTCATTTAAAAAATTCAGAATTAAATCAAAATGTCTTTCCTATGTTCACTTTACTATAGTGTAGTTGTGTTGCTGGTTTTAGGTGCAAAGGAACATTGGCCTTGCCTGATATGGTTTGAGCATATCTCAGGAGCGACCCTACCTGGGCTAGATCCCACCTCTGGCGTTTATTAGCAGTGTCACCATGTACAAGGTATGTCATTTTGCTTTGTCTCAACTTTTCACCTATAAAATACTGGTATTGAAGCTATTCAACAGGGTGTGTGTGTGTGTGTGTGTCTGTGTGTGTGTGTGTGTACGTGTGTGTGTGTACATGTGTGAAGTTTAAATGAATTGTCCTAGGTACAAAATCAAGGACATTATAAAGCTTCACAAATGTTAGAATTTAAATTTGTGATTGTTTGCCTTGACCAGTGGCATTGTGCCACATTCCTCTGTGGCACCATCATTCATGTTTCTCCCCTGCTGGGATCATCAACACAAGGTCATAGCCCCAGTTCTCTTAGTCTCCCATGCCAACCTCTACATCTGTGCCTCATTCAACTCTTGCCTGACTTAGAAGCTGCTCGTGTACAGTGGAGAGCTATGTTCCTGGTCTGCTCGTGCTGTTTCTAACATGTTTTCCAGGACATTTTCTGTCACTGCCCAACATCAGATGTGATATCATCACTTTTCCTCCGCTAGTTGAGGGAAAATGTTCACATTCACCCCTGCCTCCGCATTCCCCGATGTATTATTTTCTTGAGTCCTTGAATTTGAGTTCTTTGAGAGCAACACTTAACAGGCTTAGCCACCCAGGCACCCCTGAATGTTTTTTATTCATAACTGTAGAGCTCAGTAGTCAACTTCAGGGGTACAAAATCCAAGGCAGAAGAAACACTACCTGGCTACATTTTAATTAAATGTCTTGGTCAGGTCAAAGGAAATCAGCTTGTGATATAGCTGGTCTTAAAAACTAATCTCCAGGCTCTCAGAACAATGTTCTTTCTAGAACTTTATGAGTACCTCTATAATATTTTTAAATAGAAACAAGTAAAAAAGCAAATATATATATACATAATCATGCAAACATATTATATATATACATATATTTATATATATTTTTTACTTTAAAGAAACAAAAGTATCTCTACCTTTAGACCATTTAACAGGGAGAAGGAAAGATTCCTCCCTGTAAGCAATCACCATGAAGAAGCACAGCGTTTTGGAACATGCCTAAGGAAGACAAAGGAAAGCAAATGTCACTGAGGGTGATGCTTTTCATTAGCTCTGGAACACATTTAGGATCAAGTCATCTTCCTATAATAGAGAGCAATATGGATTCCAGCATCACAGTATTCGCAAATGTAACCTTCTTTCATGAGGACAGTATCAGAGTATGGTCCTTCCGAGCTTTTCTATAATCTCTGTTCAATGTCAATTTGGGTTTCAAGCTGTCATCATGGGGGAGCACTAGAGGAACCGAATTCTCTTCTCTAATGTCCTTACACTATGCTATAAGTTTTTACTGCCACCCACAGATACAGTACCCACATGTCTTACCTATAGATTCACAAGGGACAACGTAAACTTTGCCTTTAGAAACATGTTGTCAACTCATATTCCCTTACAACACAGCTATGAATAACAGTAAGAACAAAAGCTGGTGGCTTCCTGGACGCATTTGGATTTATTCTCCTATATTTTGGAATTTGAAGTCAAAGGTAGTATTTTTTCTCTTAGAATGTGTGTAAGTTTCTCCAAAATAAGGATAAGTTAATAGAATATGTTTCCTCCAGGAGAATTATTCCAACATATCCTCAAGTTTTTGTTTTCTAACTGTAATCCCAAACTTAGTCTCTGGAAGCCATTAGAGACTATTTTGAGGGAAATTAATAGGCTACTCTGAATAACAAGGCACTTCAATATCTTCACCTCTCTGACTTATGAGTTAAGCATTGTTTTGTGAAACATTTGTTCATCTAGAGTTTGGGTACCAGTCAGCCTTCCAATCTTCTTTCCTTTACCTGCTCTTTCTCTCATGATACCTTACAGAGATAAGCATACTTGGAATGTTTTACTTTTACTATCAGACTATTCTTGTTTCAGTGAGTTTTCCATTTCCTGTTAATTTTGATGGAACTGCTTATTCACATTAATTGTGAAGAGAACACTTGAGGGATGGAAAAAAATTAAAACTTATTTTGTAAAGAGTTTTAGATAAATCATTTGTAAATGAGTTTAAGGAAATGATGGGGGGAAATGAGTTTGGAATGAAGGGATGTTTTCTTAGGTTGTGCACTTTGGTATTTAGAAATCACCTTGAGTAAGAAAAAACAACAAGAGGACGATAAGGAAGACACCGCCAATATATCATCTTGTGATAATAATCAGTGAGCCAATGAGTAGAGAGAAACAAAGGAAATACAGTATTCTCAATTGAACATCATTTACTTTACTACAAATTGGTGCTCTTACTGTTTATGGGAGACATTAAATAATCTCTTTAAATGATATGTTCATAAATGTTATGTATGCATGAAGTCTCATGCATTCCACACTAAGAGAACCTATAAATATACTACTGGGCATAGTTACCATAAGCAAACAATGTCTGTGACACAAATTATGGTAAAGGAAAGATATTAAGTGCATCTCATGTTTTGTAATTGTTTCCACAAATCTGGGTGCCTTAAGCTCTTGAATGAGTTTTCATTACTCTCTTGGAATAAAAAGCCCAGGGGCACCTGGGTGGCTCAGTTGGTTAAACATCCTAGTCTTCATTGAGGCTCAGGTCATGATCTCAGGATATCATGAGTTCAAGCCCCACATTGGGCTTCACAGGCAAAGTGGAGCCTGCTTAGGATTCTCTCGCGCTCTCTCTCTGCCCCTCCCCCACTCACACCATCTCTAATTCTCTCAAAATAAATAAATAAAACTTAAAAAATATTTTAAAAAAGAATAAAAGGCCCAAATCTTGAGGTGCCTCAGTGGCTCAGTCTGACTCTTGATTTTGGCTCAGGTCATGATCTCATGGTCCTAAGATCGAGCCCCATGTCCAGCTCTGCACTGGGTGTGGAATCTTTGTAAAATTTTCGTTCTGGTTTTACTTCTCCCTCTCCTCTCTCTCTCTCCTCCTCCCACTTCTTTCTCCTGTCTCTCTCTCCTTCAAAAATTTTTCAAATCTTGAACATACACACATGACCCACATAGCCTAGTCCTTTTGTCCCTATATCTCCCATCATATTTTGTGTTGTGATTGTCCTCAATTTCCTCTTTGCTCCCACCATGGCCAATTTTTCAGCTCCCCAAATTCATCATGTTCCACCCAAGTCCTTCCTCTTTGCCATTCCCTTCATCACTCATTGTACAGTTCCTTCTAAACCATCTTTCACTTTCAGCCATAAATGATGGGTTTGGCGAGGTCCTCTGAATTCCACTTCAAATTTAAATTTGGTTTTCCTGGAAATATTCCTTTTTAGACTTACATATTTCATACCATAGTACATAATTGTATAGTTAGATGTGACATTATATGCTGAAAGTATGATTGGCAACTGGGACTAAGTTTCTTGAAGACAAGAGCCCTGTTTCAGCTGTGCTCGTTTACCGTTTACCCTCATGCCTAGTACAGAACAAAGAAATCTATGCTTGCATTAGCGAGGCAATAATTGAGCCACAGTTGAGTTGAGTGGTAATTTAGAAACAACTTGAAACTGAAATTTGTAAAGGTCGAGATAACGCAAAAGAGTGAGAGTGTCTCTAGATGTGGTAGAACTAAAGTTGTTTGACCAGTTACAGGGATCAGCTTGGAGGAAGACTCTCCATGTGTGTGGGATGCCTGCCTTCTGAAATCTCATCTGTCGCGTCAAAATGCTGGGAAAGACAACTCTATCCGAATGCTGCCCTTAGGGGAATGCAGGCTGAGATGTGTGAGAACAGCCCCAGAGAAAATGTAGGTAGTTTCTGCTTCCAAAAGGTTAGGACATAATAGATATTTATAGTCACAAGATTGAGTATTAAGTCAAAAAGTCCTATGGCTTTTCTTTTTTATGATAAAAAAAAAAAGAAAGGAAAAAAGAGAAAAGAAGAAAGAAAAAAGAGAAAAAAGAAAAAGAAAAAGGAAAACCAGGCCAGGCTTTTGCCTAGCACAAAGAGACAAAACCAATCCAATTTCTATGCCTCTTCTATTCTTCATACATGCTGCTGCTTCTCCATTCATCGCTCTATGTTGTAACTTCTCTACTTAAATGTATTTTTTCTCTATTAAGCTCCAAGCTCCTTTCAGGGCAGAATTATATATTTTTTAATCAATGCATTCACTTACTTACATAAGTGCTTTACAAACTTATTTTAAGAATATGATGCTTAGGAAAAGATTAATTTTACTCTTCAACCCAGTACACGTGCACCCCTTCCCAGACATGTAACTGAAATAATTTCGTAAAAAAAAAAAAAAAAGTTGTCCTTACTTTGTTTTAGGCACTCTGCTATTTTCTACCCACTTTTACTATATTTTGAATTTGGAAATACAATAGTCATTATATACTCACTTAAATCAATTTCATTACCCAGCAATAGCTTGTGACTGCAGTTTGGAAAACATAACATTAGTTTGTGAGCCACTTGAAGGCAGGTACTGTGTCTATCCTCAATCATTAACCACCAAGTAAACTTGGTGAATAAATTAATGACTGTATCTTTAGCACTTAGAAATATTGTATGACATGGAATACATTGGATATTAAATGAGTGTGGAGAGGAGGGTTCTCAGATTTGAAGGGGGCATGGGACCCTTCTATATTCTGAGTTTCCTAGCATAATATAAATAAATGCCAAACAAAGTCATGCAATTTTAGTCACCCTGAATCCATAAACATTTAATGTTAAATTAAAAATTAAATGGTGCAGCTGAGCAAGATAAATAGAAAATCTGTAAGATTATTGATTCAACTACAAGCAGTATGGTCCACTACTGAGACCCAACACGAGTTTAATGTTGTTTGATGAACATCTTCTCTTAAAATCCTGACAGTGTTTTTCTGCACCTATGTAACATTCTTGATGGATATGTCCAAGTTCAAGTGTGAGATCTGTCGAGCATATGAGACACCCTTCACATGGTGGTTCTCCCTGAGGGAAGTCTATGCTTAATATTGTCACTTTAGGAATAACCTTTCCAACTGAGGAATACCTTGGAAAATATTTCTGCTAAAATGCAAACATGTAAATTGAAAGTAGTATCATATTGAGTAATGAAGAGTGATATAAGTAAGCTGAGCTAATTAAAAAAAGAACTATTTTAAAAAGGAAGTACACTATCTCTTGTTCAGAAAGACAGCCCTAGCTAGGACACAATGGCCATTTAGGTAAAGCAGGACTAGGGTGCCAGAGACCATGAAGAATATGGGGGAGACACTGACATTTGAGACAATTAAGAAACCTTTAAGTCCAAATATTTCTGCATGCTTACTCTTCCAATTTTTCCTGACAGCATCCTCATTCATTGAATGGCTTCTCATCCAATCTCTGTCTCCATAGTATGATCCTTTATATGCTACATCCAGCGTGAGTTCTTACAAATCCAAATCCAATTATATCATTCCCAAGCTCATAAAGCTTTTTTTTTTTTTAATTTTAAATATTTATTTATTTTTGAAGGAGAGAGAGACAGAGTGTGAGTGGGGGAGGGGCAGAGAGAGAGAGGGAGGCACAGAATCCAAAGTAGACTCCAGACTCCAGGCTGTCAGCACAGAGCCCAGCGCGGGGCTAGGACTCAAGGACCATGAGATCATGACCTGAGCCAAAATTGGATGTTCAACTGAATGAGCCACCCAAGCTCTCCAGCTCATAAAATTTTAATGCCTCTTGATAGTTCTGAGAGGAAAAGACAAATCTAACCCATAGAACAGTACATAAAGCCATGCTAGGTTTGGCATTGCTCAGGTCCCCTCCTTCTTCCTCCAGTTCCTCAAAAGCACCATGAGCATCAACCAGTGAAGTTGGGCTTTCCGGTCCCTGAATGTACTTGTTATTCGGAGCCTCTCCCTGGCAAAGCCTTAATGCTTAAGACTGAATTTCAGTTTTTATTTACCCTTTAAGACTTAATTTACTTGCAACTTTCCTGATAAAGTCTTCTCGGTGCCCTTGTCCCTGTTGCCTATAGCCATAGGACACTTTCAAATAGACACAAGCTGGTAGAGTGGTAGCAACTGTTACAGATGTTAAGGCGGAGCAGTGCTATTTGATTTCAAATTTGTTATTGTCACTGTGGAAACTCGTGCAAGTTACTTGACTTCTGGAAATGTCAAATTTCTCTATAAAATGGGATAGAATGGTGCCACATGTTGAAGTTTGTGGGGATAACATGTATACAAGCTAAATGAGTTCTTTGTCATTTTCAGAAATTATATTTTCAATTGGGAGGAAGTAGTCATCTTCAAATCTTAAAGTTTTTTTGGAGAGATTTTTTATCGTCTTCTGCATCCCAGTCCTGTTCTTGCCTTCATAAAAATAGTGATGGCAACAATACAGCAAGAAACTTTACACAGCACTAATTACCATGCATTATTCTAAATGTTTAGCAAACAATGCCTCATGAAACATTATGCAGTAGGTTCTATAATTATTTCCATTTATGGAAAAGGAAACTGAGTCACAGAGATGTTAAGCTCTTGTCCAAAAGTCACAAGTCTTACACGTGTGAGTGCTGAGATTTGACACTAAGTCTTCTAGCTCAAGTTTGTGCTCCTAATCACTAGTTTTTTCTGTCTTTGCTGTCAGTGTTTTATCAGAGTTTAGCGGTCCTGGACAATAGAGACACTTTTCTTGAGGCCCAGTTTCATGAACTGTGAAATGGAAAAAGTAAAACCTTTTGTGTAGTGGACAGAGAATGATAATGAATGATACACACTTCAGTGCATAGCACATGGTAGATAGAAATGCAAACTTACATCAGTTCTCTTACATTTAATGCCCCTTTCTGATCAACTATAGATACTGCGAAGTATTTGTGTACATTATTTCTGACAATCTATAACTCAGTTTCCTCAAAACACATATTAATAGTTTAAAGAGAGGGTACTTTTATATTCCCAGATTTATTTACAAGCATGCCACCTCCCTGTCTTCCATATACTCTAACCACTCCTCAAAATAACGTCTTAAGATTTTCTAGAATATTTCATGCACTATTATGCCCATATCTTCATTCTGGATATTATCTCTGCTTTGAATTCTTTTTCTACTGTGTTCTGTGACTTACAAATTACTCATCCTCTAAGGTCTGGAATTCTTTAGGCTGTTGGGGCAGAATCAAGTTTCCTTCTTAGAATTTCTGTTTTCCTTATCTCATAAAAATGATCTTCATTTTGGAGTGGCTGTGATCCATCCATGTATCCCTTACATTATCAAAGACACAAGTATTTAAGTGACAATTTGGCAACTGATCTGTCCACTGTCACTGTGGGTATAGACTGATGGAAATAACTTCATAAATGGAATTGTCTTCTGGAGTTTATATTTTTATTTAAAATGCCTAGAATTTTAATATTATTCCCATTCCAAAAAATGCATAACAGTTATTTTGAGCAATGTAAATGATTGCATGTGAATACATTGAGTGACTAAAAAGTATCACTTAATAAATATCCTGTGTTACATCCAGAGCACTCTGCCTTTAAGGCATATTTACAGATCCTGGACAGTTTCAGTGTGGAATTAAGTGAGAATGATACGTGTTGGCTTTGACAATTGTTCATTCTCCCAATTAGATCTCATCTCCAAACTTGTGTTGTATTTAGAATCTTAGAATTTTCCTAAGACTCCATAATTTGCTCTTGAAATCACTAGGTGTTCTAGTAAAATCAATCTTCAACTTCAAAGAGACTCTCTTTTCTCTCAAATAATATTCAGAAGTCTTATATGTTTGCACTCCCCATAAAGTATCTTTTGTTTTTCAAATTGAGTGATTTTTAAATACACTGTTTTGTCACATCCCAATAAATGACTTAGAAATAAAAGTAAAAATGTCTTGGGGGGGAGCCATCTGATTTGATTTTTATAAAATGATGAAAGGAAATGCACATCAAAAATGACATTTAAAAGCCATCCCTAAAAGGTTTCTTTAAAAAAAACATTTTATGAAAATGAGATACCTATCATTAGGAGAAGGTATTAAAATATTGTGTATTGCGGTGTAGTAATTCTGCGGTCTGCTTAAACCTAGACTTCAGCTTTTTGAAATGAGGTCCAGTTGCCACACTGTAATAATGGCTTGTCTTTATTTATGTACCCATCCATTGTCTTTGAAGTCAGGTAATAGCTACAAATCAAATGGCATATTCTCATTCCCTGTCACATACCTTGCTCCTTAAGCATTAGTATAAACAGATGTGGCTTTCCCAAAGCTACTGTCAACAATGCACTACTTTCAGTGACAATAAATCTTCCCATTAATGATATTAGGGGATAGAATTGGTCTTTTGCACTTTCTTCTTCCCCTGCTCTATTTCAAGGCAAGGCCTTTGTAAACAAACACTTAAATAGTGCAAAGTATTACATGATGGGAAATAAGCTTGATGCATTAGTATGTGGTGAGGTTGGGCTTGGAAAAATGAAAGGAAATAATGTGATCAGTGCAGGAAGGAAAAGAACGCTCTGTACAACACAAGCAAACTGACAAAAGGCAGAAAGGTTTAGTTTTATTTATAAAAGCCTTTGCATGCTCCAATGTTTATTAAGAAGTGACCCTCTTGAACTCAGTCTGAATGGTATTAAAATGCTGACAGAGAGACAAGAAGGAAGAGTGTGCCAAAACATTTTTCCATCAATGGTGATGTTTTCCACTTATTTTACCTGAGATTAAAAAAAAAAAGACTAGGGGAAATGGAGAATTTGCTGCTTGTCTTTCAATAGCAAATAAAATGCTATTCAATAATACCTCTGATAAAGTTTTTGGAAAATTATTTTTTATAAACTCTCATGCCATGTGTGTGTGGGGGGGAAAGTTGGTTGACTTTGACGTAATTTAAACCTTTTAATATTCCTTCTGTATAATAAAGCAAGGAAACAATTCTGTTTCTTGAGATTTGATCCCATATAAGATGTACGAAAACATGTACATAAACTTTGACTTACTTCAAACTACTTCCACAGCTTTCTGGAGCCAGAGATCAGGACTGGTTTTATAACTGTCCTCCGCTAACCTCCTCTTCCTCCCCCTCCTTCTTTTCCTTCCTCTTTCCCGCGCCACCACCCCCCCACACACCAAAGGAAGCTCATTTTTAAAAAAGATTCAAGGTATTGTATTTGAAGGCTTCAAAAGAGTAAAAATTAACCAAAACTGTTAAAAGGCACCGATCTGGTCTTCTTACAAGGTGCTATCTTTCATTTCCATTTCCTCTGCCAGAAAGCCTTCCTGCCTTTGATGATCCTAGCTCCTGCTCATCATCCAAGTTCAGTTAAAGAACCTTCCAAAGGTTTGAGCCATGATTCTGTTGTGAGAACACACAGTGCCCTGTGCTCATTCCCATCTAACATACAACACACCGGACTTGCTGTTTTCCTATTGATTTTTTTTTTTTTTCCTCAATGGCAGCCCGAGAGCTGAGGACAGAATTGTCAGGAACATTTATGTTTGGAATGAGGAAGAATGTACTAAAGAAGAAGCAGAGAGTTGACAGAGAAAGACCAGGAACACATCACATATGGGATCAAAGGACTAAAGAGTTTAAAGAAGGAAGGGGCTGCAGCAGCCTCAAATACCACAAAGAATTTGGAGAATGAAACTAACGCTGAATGTCACCATGGGAGATTATGATTTCCTTTAAGAGAGTAATTCCTCTCTGATAAGGTTTTTTTTTTTTTATGGAGAAAACACTGCAAAGTTTTAAAAGTAAGTGAAGGAAAAAAGTGAGACAATGAGGGCAAACTATTCTATTCCAATAGTTGGTGATGGAAGAGATGTAGTGGACTATTTTGTGAGAGACACATTCATAAGGAATGACCAGAAAAATTTCTCTCAAGTATGGAAACTCAACATGTTGTGAAAGATGGGGAAAGGATGAATGAGGCATCCATTTAAAGGGATCACCTTAACCACGGAAAAGGTAGAGTTGGCTTTGACATGAAGGAAAGGAATTTGTTTCTCAAATTTGAGTAAACAGAAAGCAGGTGCCCAACAAAGATATAGTGAGTTGCAGAAGAAAGCTGATGACTTCATAAAATTCTATTGATAACTTATTTTGTATA
Organism: Proteles cristata cristata; assembly: GCA_017311185.1. Taxonomy (NCBI): domain Eukaryota; kingdom Metazoa; phylum Chordata; class Mammalia; order Carnivora; family Hyaenidae; genus Proteles; species Proteles cristata. The sequence goes on from JAESUZ010002627.1 coordinate 987,268, forward strand.
TGAGTACAGGAGCATTAGGGATGGGCATGAAGGTTTGAGGTGAGAATGGTGAAAGACATTTTGGAAGACTGTGAGAGACAAGAAGTAGGAAATTGACAGTGACATGAAGAGACTAGCCAGTTATAATTTGCAACTGATTCCACTGGCATGTCTTTTGATAATTTACAGTAATACCAGATAACCTGAGAGAAAGGAGAAGAGATCAAAAATGGGGAATTTCCAGGGCTGCCGATTAGAAAGAACTGTGGCCTTCTAAGCTGTAGTGAATACATTCTTTAAAAGGCTTCTCATTTGTATAATCTAGAGGCAGAATGAGGCACATTACAGGCCATGCCTTGAAATAGCCTGAGCTTTTGAGTCTCATATTCTCATACTTCATTCCAGGTATGAATCTAACTCTGAGTTATTGATAAAATTTCCCTGGCACCACCATGAATTTGCTAATACGGTAGGAATAAGGTACAGCCAGGATTCTGCATTGTAATGAGCACCCCAGGTGATTCTGACACAGGTGCTCTGAATTATGCATTGAGAAATATCACTCTAATCATGAGAAATTTTGCTCTAATTACATATTGAGAAATGCTGGCCTAGGAGAACAGGGAGCAGGTCAACGGGCTACAGGTCACAATGATAATGAACAAGTTGGGGTGTAATTAGTGAGTAGGGAAAGTAAAAGAAAGGAGTTGTAAAAGAGAGGTTAATTTCAAAGAGTGAGCATTGGAAATGGAGTTATTTTTAAAAAGCTTATTACATTTTGGAGGAGAGGGAAAGCTCTCCTTCTGCCCACCCCGCTGTCTTGCTTGCTACAATCCAAGAGGGACCTATTTTAGAGAATTTCAGGACAGTAAATTAGCCACATTTAGTAGTAGTTGAAACTAGATTGCATTAAACATTCAAACGCATGGGTATAGCGCTATTCTGCTGCCAAGTAAGAGACTTGGGGCCTATTAAAGGGTGTGCCAAAGAGACCAGCATGTGGAAAGAGACACTACACTAGTTAATAACAAAGTTGTACTTGTATTTTCCGTTTCTCATTGCTCTTTTGTGTGTTCTTCCTCTAGCAGACTGCCTGTAGAAAGGAAAATGATGGATTTGAGGTTTCCTTGATCTTGCAATGAAATGCAATTTATTAAAATCTTGAATCACACCAGATACCTCTATCAGAGGTGAAAGACTTGTCATGCAAATATAAAATCGCCTTCTTCTCATCATTTTATTATTTTCTCTGAAAACCATGCATTAGAAAAGATTCAATGATAGAAAACCTATACAACACTAAGAAGGGTGCCCAGTAGGTAGCTAGCCCTCAGTACCTGCTCCGATAATAGGGTACGTTAATGAGAACAAGTGTTGGTAAGGAGTTCCAGTAAGGAGATGCCAAATTGCTTGCAAAACCAGTGAGTGTTGATATATGGCAGCCTGTTGATTTAGAACTTTATGACATAAGCTTATTCAAGGACAGAATGACAGAAACTCTGTCATCGTAACATGTGGCCTCTGAGGCTCTCTCGTGCACTGGCACTTTACATTCATAGAGGAGAAGCAAGAGACTAGAAGATCACATGAGAGGCACTGATGAGGTAAGACTAGATGTGGTAGAAATCACTTCAGTCCACATTCAAACGCCATTAGCCAGAACTCAGGGACACGGCCACATCTAATGTAGGCAGGCTAGGAAACACTGAGGCAAAGGAAAAGAATTTTGAACCTGTAACAGTCTCTGCAGAGTAGTTACCTAAGATCACCCATTTAGGTGCTCCCGATAGGACCTTTGAATGATTTAAAGTCATTGTTAATTAAAGACTGTTCAAGGTAGCTCTGGTGAAGTCAGAAGGCCAGCAGAGAGGTGGAGAGAACCCAGTGTGGACAACACCGTGTGGAATGTAAGCAGGGGGTTTCTGTGGCAAGAAGTTGGGTGGGTCTTGAGCCAGCCCCCCTTCCCCCCAACCGCTGGGGCCTGCAGCCTGGTGGCTTAGCCTTCTGGTTGTTTCCTCCTGCATTCTGGGAGATTCTTGTGACATTCCATTCTCACAAATATCCTTATCCAAGGAAGGTTTTATTGTCTATATATCATCACTCTCTTTCTTGAAAATTCTCAATTTCTTGCTGTCATTATAGAAACATGGACCGTATCCAAGGGGCAGGCTTTTCTTTCAATCTCCTCAAGGAGTGATTCTTTTTGCCTGCCATATGGTATCTTGTACACTTGGCTCTTCATTTTCTGCATCGATTCTGCTTGTGAGCAGAAACTATCAGAAGCTGTTAAAAATACAAATTTTACCAGATTTATGAACTTGTAATTTGTAAGTGAATGTATCAACTTCATAATGTTGGTCCTATGTGAAATACAAGTTTTAAGAGAATATGGAACTGAGATAGAGAGAAAGAGATAAAATACACACATATGTAATATACACATATTTATATACACATAAATATGGATAGATAAATCCATCCATCCATCCATCCATCCATCCATCCATCCATCCATTCACCCACCTGTCCATCCATCCATCTATAACCTAGAGCCTCTAGAATTGGAATTGGGTAGGTCAAACTTTAATATTTGCCGTAGGCAAAATTCAGGATAGTTAATTTTGTGGTTCAACAATACTCAGTAATCAGAACATTGACTTTATTTTCCACTTGGTAGTCTAATTACTCCCATAGTTGAGGCAAACTGTATATGACAACATTGATTGAAAGAAGACTGAGCCTCCAATCTTGTGGATTACAGCTGAAATTAGAAAACTATTTTCCTAAAGGTTCTTAACCAATTTTCTCTGAAATCACCTACTAACTAAATCACCTTCTCTGATTCATCTACTAACTACTTAGTATTAGTTGCATTTACTGGTTAGTAACAGGCTCCATCACACAAATTCCCAAGGGCAATTTCTGTCCACGTCTTTCTTCCTGAAATATTTTCTTCTCTTAGACTTTTTGTGAGGGTTAAATAAGTCAATATACCTAAAAACTGCAGAATAATGTTTGACATATTGTTAAGTACCAAATACTCATAACAATAGTAGTCATAGTAGAATAATTATGACTATTTTTATCATTGTTATCTAGCTACTTGGCTTTAAATATAGTCAGGTGTGCCATTAATGCTTATTTTGAAAATGCAAATTTGTTTAATGCAATTTACATACTAGGAAACAACTTCAGTATATTTGATTATTTACAATTTTGTCATAGAGAAACATTAGGTGAGTGCAGAAAGTCATGGAGTTGAATTGAACAGAGTAGGACTATATGAAACGCACACATGCACATATCTCCTGAAGACAAGAAGCCACATCCATCCACATCTGTCATTACAACATTTCTTCCAATGCAATAACCTTCTTCCTGCGACTTTCCAGTCTTAAACCCACAAGATGCATCACTTCCTGTGGTCACCCTCGTCCAGTGACCACTCCTCCCCTTTTAGTTTTCCCATTCTCCCCTCACTCTATTTTTTTTGTTTTTCTTTTCTATTCTCTGTTCTTATCCTCCCTTTGGGCTTTTTTTATTTAATTTCACTTTTATGTCTTCTGTTCTCTTCTTGCATACAGCAAGCAAATTCCACAAGTAATGTTAATAAAATTCATGACTTTTACAAGGTAAAGTGTCATGTTTATTATACTAGTTATGTATTTCTCTTTTTTAAGCTTACGGATTTATTTATTTAAATACAGAGAGAGTGCATGTGGACGTGTGCCCATGAGTGGGGGAGGGGCAGAGGGAGGGAGGGAGAAGATCCCAAGCAGGCTCTACGCTATCAGTGCAGAGTCTGATGAGGGGCTCGATCCTACAACCCTGGTACCATGATGGGAGCTGAAATCAAGAGTTAGAAGCTTAAACAACTGTGCCACCCAGACGCCCCTACTAGTTACAGATTTCTTAACCAAATAACTTGTATAAAAGTGTGCTACTGCTTACATTTGATTCTTATGGGTTTTTAAAGTTGTTACTGTGTTACTCATGATGATTTTGAATTGCGTTTTTGCATTTCCATCAACAGTGGTTTACATTACATAATTCAGGATAACTGTAGTGCAGTGATTAAACACACACACACACACACACACACATGTGGCATCATAGGAACATGGAAATAACTGTACCATTTCTAGGTTGATTGGGTCCAAACATCAATATAGCCGTCAGTTTCACACTTTCATATCCAAATATCTGCTCAACCTATTCACACAAAATCTTTACTTTCCTACTAAATCTGGTTGTCCCACTTTTTCTCATGACTATCAATAGCACCACTCTTACCTCAAGTTGTTGAAGCAAAAAGTCCAAAAGTCTTTGATAGTTTCTCACTTTTCTTCACCTTTACATAAAATTCCAGAGACAGTCCTAGTGACCATACCTTTAAACCTTATCCATAATCTACTAGTTGTTACATTTTTTGCCTCTATAGTAAAATAGTGGTCATAACCACCATCATTTCCTACTTAGACAATGAAAAATGGTCTAATTGGCTTCATTGTTTCTATGATTGTCATCATCACCCTGTGGCCCATCTCATCAATCTCTTTTACACATAGTAATGGGAGTAATCTTTTAGAGTTAGATTGTTTTTTTTTTTTCTCTGCTTAAAATTTTCCAGAGGACTTCAATTCACATCAAAATTCAATCTCCTTTGTCTACATGTCCTAATAATCTGACTACTTTCTCACACCGTCTCCTAACCCTCTTTTGCTCCTTATTTATGGTCCTGGATTATAGGCCTTCTGCCTTTTCTAGAAATAGAACTCTAAATTATTTTGTACTGCAGGAGGAAAGAATAAGGCAGGGCAAGATTTGATCCAGGCAATAAACCAGCAACTACTCAAATGTATTCAATCTTGTACCTGAGGTTTGATCTTGTCTGTGTCCTGTTAGATTATGTATTGTTGTCTGTTGGAAACATTGTTTGTTTCTTAGAAACATAGTGATTGGACTAAAGTACGATCTACTTTCCTTTCTTTAGTTCTTTAGAAAAGCCATACCAGACTAGAATTTCTTACCCCATCCTCAGCCACTCTTGATCCCCTTTACCCTGCTTAATTTCTTTGTAACACTAGGCAAAGTAGTCTTCCTCATTGTGTCATTTTATTTGTTTCTGTCTCTTCCATTGGAATATAAACACCATGACAGCAGCAACATTCCACTTGTTTACTGTTTTATCCGCCATCAAGAATAATGCCTGGAATCTAGGAGGTACTTAATAAATATTTAGTGAAAAAGTGAATATATGATAGCTTCCTTTGTGTAACCAGAAGTAATATTAAATCATAGGGTCCCCTTCCTTTAAAGTGTCATGAGATTTCAAGATTCTCCTTCTCCCAAGATGTGAATATCCAGAAGGTTTGGAATCCAGAAGTGTGTCAGGGGGGTGGGCATGAACTTCTTCCCAGTGTATACACATGTATCTTCCATTCCTTCTTCCCCACTGATAAGGCTTTATTTGGTTCCTCCAGAATTAGAGCTTTAGGAAAGAAGAAAAATAATGATTTTAACTGGTCCTATCATAACTTTTGTTAGCACAATCTGGGCGTGTTAGATTTTATTTTATTTTTTAATATTTTTATTTATTTCTAGGAGAGAGAGAGAGATAGCGTGAACAGGGGAGGATCAGAGAGAAAGGGAGATACAGGCTCTGAAATAAGCTCCAGGCTCTGAGCTGGCAGTCAGCACAGAGCCTGATGCAGGGCTCGAACCCACGAACCACGAGATCAGGACCTAAGCGAAAGTTGGACGCTTAACCGACTAAGCCACCCAGGCGCCCCAGGGTGTGGTAGATTTTAAAGGCCAATTCATTCTCTTGTGGGTTTTTTGGGAACCACAATGGTACTCTGTATGAACAGTTCCAGTGATGTAGATATATCCTGCTGCTGGCCACTCCAGGCCTTCCCTTCAGCTCTGTGACTCTAGTAAGTTATTTCTTCATTGTGGTAATTTCACTCCCTTGGGTCTTCCTGTTGTCCTTGTGGGCAGGAGATCTCTCAAGGTTATTCCATCTGGTTTTGGCAGAATCCCTGTGACTCAGGAGAAATGTATATGTCATTGTCCTGTCAACACTGGTAGTCAGGCATACCCAAGACTTCCTTTCTTTTCATTCTACCAACAGGCGAAGCATGATCCAGCCAAAATCTCTAGGCTTTAGACATATTTAGGTACATGAAAAGGAGAAATCCAGTCCTATGTATGTCCCTCTTTTTCTAGAGAAACCTTGTAAAGCTCTCCAAATGACTTTTATTTAGTTTCCATCTCTTAGATTGAATGAGAGTGAAGTGCTCTCTTCTCCTGCCCTTGGGCAGAAAGGGTTGGAGAAAACACAACACAGAGAATAAGTCTTTCCAAAGAAATTCTCCCTTCTGGCCTTTTCTAGCTGGAAAAAAATCTATCTATCTATCTATCTATCTATCTATCTATCTATCTATCTATCTATCATCTATCTATCATCTATCTTTCTAGATATAGATATAGATATAGATGATATAGATATAGATATAGATATTTTCTTCTATCAGATAACCTCTGGGTAAATTGCAAGTGCAGCCTGAATGAGTTACAGTATCCCTTAGCAAATCTGCAAATTTGTCTGAGAACCTCACCTTAGGTTGTAGGATTTAGAGCATTGTCTTTTACCACCAAGCCCTCTGCAAAAACTTGAGAGAGCAGCAGGGTTGCTTTTAACATTCTGTGACATAAACATTCAATTGTGATATTTTTATTAAGTTTTAGATGGAGTTTACTGATTCTGATAATTGGTAAATACATGGGGAAGTCAGGTCTTTAGTTACATTTGGATCCAGGAATTCAAATTCAAATAATGCCAACAGATTTTTGTTCTCTCTCTCTCTCTCTCTCTTTGAACCTATCTCTATCTCTATCTTCTTTTTCATTCATGCTTGCATTCACTCTCTTTTTCTCTTTCTTTGTCTTACTAGATTCTGTTTCCTGATGAATGTTATCTCTATTATAATAAAAGATTCTTTCTGTATGATCTAGAAAATGGATGCCGATAGTATTGAGTTCATTTTATTCCAGTCTTGCAATCATAGAAACTTTACGAGAACACACACACACACACACACACACACACACACACACAATCTTACTACTGACTTATTTAACTCTCAAAAGATGCTGTTTGTGTGCTGTTATGAAACAATCAATAGTCCAGAAACACTAGGACTGGCCTCCTTTTTTTTTTAATTTATTTCTAGGAGAGAGAGAGAGCGTGAGCAGGGGAGGGTCAGAGAGAGAGGGAGTCACAGGCTCTGAGCTGGCAGTCAGCACAGAGCCCGACGTGGGGCTCGAACCACAAACCGCGAGATCGTGACCTAAGCGAAAGTCGGACGCTTAACCGACTAAGCCACCCAGGCGCCCCGAAGTTATGATATTTTATTGTGTTAAGCCATGAAACACCACTTGATTACCCAGTATTGTCATTAGCTTAGTGTCCTATTAATTAGAAGAATTAGTCCAGTTAATTATTTCTCCCAATTTTTTTATTAAAAAGATAATGTAAAACCTTAGATATTATATTATAGAAAATATTTTATAGTATATTATAGGTGTATGTAACACAAGAATGTATATTAGTCTATTATCAACTTTAAGAGTAAAACAACTAGGAACACCTAGGTGGCTCAGTTGGTCATGCACTTGACTCTTAGTTTCCACTCAGATTTTTATCTCAAGGTTCCTGAATTTGAGCCCCACGTCAAGTCCCAAGCTGACAGCACATGGAGCCTGCTCAGGATCCTCTCTTCTCCACACTGGTATGCTCGGGGGTTTTTTTTGTCTCAAAATAAATAAATAAACTTAAAAAAAAAGTAAAACAACTAGTTATCTTACCAACAAAATCGGTTTATTTGGGAATAACAGAAAAAATGTAATTTGAGACATATAATTTATGGCAAGCCATAGGCAAGCCCAGAGTTCAAAGCAAAGGAATGCGATTTCATAGAGAAAAGGAGGAAGTTGGGAGGGACTGCTTTGAGTGAAAGTCCACTGGAGGAAACTGAGAGGTCAGGGCGGTGCTGGTGTCTCATTGGCTTAGTTGTGGTATTTTCTCAGCGGCTGAGGTTGTTGCTGGGCAAGGAAAAATTGTTCCCCTCTCTCGCTGGAGTAGTAAAGTGGGGTTATTCCTGTTGGGAATGCAAATGACATGAGGTAGGACATGAAGGCTCCCCCTGCTGGACCCCAAACTCCATTTTATTTAATTAATTTATTTATTTTTTACATTTATTTACTTTTGAGAGACAGAGTAAGACAGAGCGTGAGCGGGAGAGGGTCAGAGAGAGCCAAGGAGACACAGAATCTGAAATAGGCTCCAGGCACTGAGCAAGCAATTAGCACAGAGCCTGACGAGGGGTTCGAACCCACTAACCATGAGAGCATGACCTAAGCCGAAGTCGGATCCTCAACCTACTGAGCTACTCAGATGCCCCTCCCAACTCCATTTTAAATGCAACTTCCTTTGTTACATTTCACTTACTTTATTATTAGCAAAACGAAGAGGGGAAAAAAATGTCCTAAGCCTGTCAGGCTGCTATTTATGTAACTATTCTTATTCTTTTACTGTACACATACATTAGTCAACCTTTTAGCCAAAAAAGTTATTTATTTATAAATGCTTATTTATTTATTTTAGAGAACAGAGAGAGAGAGAGGAAACAAGAGCACGGAAGGGGCAGAGAAAGAAACGAGAGAATTCTAGGCAGGCTCGGAGCTGTCGGCACAGAATGGGATGAAGGGCGTGATCCTACGAACTGTGAGATCATGACCTGAGTTGAAAGCAAGAATTGGACGCTTAACCAAATGAGCCACCCAGACATCCCTAACCAAAGAGATATATTATGTGACATACTAAGTGTATTATAACTCAGAAGTGGAATTTCTCCCTAGTAAGGTTTTATTTAAATAATTCTGTTGTCACTACAGGGCGCTTTCTTCTTCTTCTTTATGACATAGCCTGCAGTGTGATGTAGAAGCATTGGTGACCATAGTCCCTAAAGAGAGATAAAATGTGTTGGGGAAGAAGCAAACACCTGCTGGACTTATTTTTGTTTTGACTAAAAAGGTATTTTGATATTCAGCTAGAGGAAAGACTATTCAAGTGAAAGAATGGAGAAGGTGATTAAAACCATGCTTCCTTGCCAGTGGGGGTTTGATACAAGTTTTATCACTGTTTCTGGAGGTAAAGCAAGAAGGTGCCATAACCTTTGTATCCCACCATCATAGCATTAATCTCTCCCAGAATGAAGACAGAAGGTCCCAGTGTGTTGTGCTTATAGAACAGATATATTTTAATAGGCCAGAGCTTGATGCTATCACAAACACTAACATTTGCCAAGTTTAACTCGAAATAAAATCTAATCTTACCAATAACTGAAATAAAACAAAATGTATAAACAATCTGTTTTCAAATTATTTTAATGTTTGTAAACCAAATGAGTCACTTCCTGACTCCATCAACTGGTCCTTGTGAGTTAATAGGCTATGGTACCAGTTTTATTAATACTAAAATCCATTTTAAGATGGTCCTCATAAACTTTAGCCAGATGATACTTCTCTAGAAAGGAGAGTTTATCTCCTGCAAATTTCCATGGTACTGTAGGGGAGAAGAACTTTTTCCTTCTTCCCTTCTAGGTTTTTTTCACTGATCTATTAATTTAATTGACATCAGATAGATTAACCAGAGAAAAACAAGTTTAATTTTATGCATATGGGAGCCCTGCAAGACACAAGAGCCTCCAAAAATAGTTAGAGGATGGAGGCTAATATGGCGTCCCGAGCTGAGGAGGAGAGGGTGGGGGTCTGAGGCTTCAAAAGTAAGGAAGACAAGTCACAGAAAATTGGGAAGAGCAAATGTTTGGTAAACAAATGTGTTATGCCATACATAGACAATGGTACATAAAGAGCAATTTGAGGGGCGCCTGGATGTCCAACTTCAGCTCTGGTTGTGATCTCGGAGTTCCTGAATTTGATTGTCATGTCAGGCTCTGTGATGACAGTTCAGAGCCTGGAGCCTGCTTCAGATTCTGTGTCTCCCTCTCTCTCGGCCCCTTCCTCGCTCATGCTCTGTCTCTCTCTGTCTCAAAAATAAATACACATTAAAAAAAATGAAAACAACAAAAAAGTAAAGAGGAATTTGAGTCAACACTTCCAACCAAGTTCCCCACAGCTTATCTATCACACTTAGCCCATACTCTGCAGTTATCTATAGCGGTAACTCTATTCTTGGACCAGGTACTCTACCTAAATTTTTAGAGACAGCTAAAAGGGAGGTAAAAGCTCTCTCCGAGTTTTCTCTTCAACTCAAAATAATCCACATGCCCACATGGCACGTTTGGGAGAGGTTCATTCCGAACCCCTTCAGTACCTGCTTGCTCAGAAGCACCACCTGCAGTTTGGCAAGCGTATGAACAGCTAGTCTGACACGATTGATGATTTGTTTGAAGGGGTTCATTAGTAAGTTATCATTTAGAACATCGCTAACACTGGGAATTAGGTAGAAGGGAGAAACTTTTCAAAAAGGAGTGCTTGGTTTACAAAATCTGATTTATCCATCCCTGATATTATTTAGATATTATTACTTTCATTCTCCCCTTATTACAGAAAAAGAGTTAAAATTCATGGAATGCTTTGAGGAACTTAAAATAGCCTATTAAATTAAAAAATACTGACTTTCATAAAACCTGAGATCTGATCCAAAAAAATCCATCATATGAAATATCCATCAGTCAAACTAAATACTCCTAAAAATGAGGATATCAAAAGTCCCCCAGGCGGCATCCTGTGACCAGTTAATAGTCCCTTACACCTCATTTAATTGCTATCCTACCTCAGAGTCTGATGATGCTCATTTTGTTACCTATTCTAACAACCCAGGTGGCTGAGGTGGCTGACACAAAGAAAACAAAGTTAATAACTATTCTCAGTATTGTTGAGCGTATCCCAATGGCCCCACCTGCATTACCTGGATAAAGTCCTGCTCACAGCCGCAGGCGGACCTAACTGATTCAGGCACCTGTCTCATCCATTGACTCAGGCTGTGGTGGTCTTTTTTGTACTTCCCGACACTGGTCTGTCATGGTCATGAGCGCAGAGGAATGAAGTTCTGGAGTGTGAATTTTGTTCTCAGTTCATTGTCTAGAACTATTACACGGTGTGAAATAACAACATCTGCATTGCGAACCATGGGAAAGCATATAGAAATTCAACCAGGAGAACGTAATTTAGTGACACTAGCGTGTAGCAGGGAAGTATTTATCTCATTAGCAGTGCAACTACCGGATCACTAGTAATTGTTTTTATTGTTTATTTATTTGAGAGAGAGGGACAAAGCGTCAGTGGGGGAGGGGCAGAGAGACAGAAAGAGGGAGACACAGATTCTGCAGCAGGTTCCAAGCTCTGAGTGGTCAGCACAGAGCCCAACTTGGGGCTCAAACTCACGGACCAGAAGATCATGACCTGAGCTGAAGTCGGACTCTTAACCGACTGAGCCAACTAAGCGCTCCTGGATCAACAGAAATTTAAGTTAATTTTCTATACTTTAAATAACATTTTTATTTAAAACCCTTATATAAAGTGTGATATATTCTGGAAATAAATGAATATTAGAGTAAATAAAATATAATTTTCTCATTTATTTTTAGTTCCTGAAATGGTGGTATTTGAAGCAGAAGTCATGTTCTATAGTAGGCATTAAAGTGTCTGCCTTTACATTTCACGTATCAAAACTGGTAAAAGCATATTTTAACAGTTTAATAGGTAAAAACTGTTAAAAGCATAAAATTTTAACTGATAATATGTATAAAATTATTCATATTTGATTCATTAGAATATCTTACATTTACTTCAGTTAAGTTATACATCTGATCTTTTTGTTCAACAAATATTGACTAATACATTATAAGTTATTTGATTATGCAAAGTAATTTTAACACATACATTATATTAAGGTTTTGGCTTAAATTTCCGTATGTAAGCCTCTCAGGATTGCAGAGTTTGAATAGCATTAGTTTTTTTTTCCCCAAATAATGTTAACAGTCAGAGTGGCAGAACAATGGGTATTAGAAGTCCAGAAATCTCCTTCCAGTATGTTTTCATATGGGGTATGACAATAATCCAATAAGGACATTTTTCTCATGTTTGACTGGCCTAGCAGCAGCTACTAGATTACACAGAGTGGAAAGGACAGGATAAATGAGACAAAGGAGAAAATCAACTTGTGCTTTAAATATTGTCTCAGAGATTATAAAAGTTATATTGTGAAAATAGTCCTAATGTAAAAAAAAGAACCTACATAAATAACTAGAAGCTAAAAAAAATCTTCTTTTTAATCAATCTACTGTAAATATGACAAAGTAATTCGCATACATTTGAAAAATAATGTATTATTTTCATAGAAAGAATAACTTATTCTACCAATTCATGAGATTGTGTGTGCTCCAAATGATTGTGGTCAAATTGATTTTTTATATAGATATATACTAGATTTTCACTGTACATAATAATGATAATAACAGTGCGATACCATTTATTGAAAGCTTACCATATACCAAGTATTTTTTTAAAGACTGATTATGGACTATATTATTTAAACTTTAGTACAATCTTATGGGGCTTATTGTCATCCTCTTTTGCTGTTAAGAAAATGATGGCATAGAGATCAAATAATGGTATGGCGATATTTGAAACTACTGATGTGATTTGCATTTCACTTAGTCACATAACATAGTTTCCTGTAGTTTTCTACTACTAGGGCTAGATGTTGAGCTTATCACTTCAGGGAAGGACAAGGGGATTCCAGTCAGAATAAATTGTCATATCAACCATGAGACTGAGAGCTGACTTTCTGCGTCCATATTAAGACAATATATTAGAAAAGTAGGGTTTTTTTTTGCAGAGAAGTTTGTTTGTTTGTTTGTTTGTTTTTTTACTCCGATTTGTTTTTCTATCTGGAACCTGCCTAAAGACTCAAATCATAGAGATTGACTATAAATAACAGAGAGAATTCAGAGTTTGACCAACGATGAGTTCCTATTCAACATAAAAATAAACAAAAGACCATCCATATAGAAAAAAAGAGGGGATGGAAGAGGGATGTTCTTACGTTCTCACTTCCCAAATCTTGGGACCAATGGAGTGTCCTTTGGAAGAGTCTGGAATAATCTTCAGTCTTGTGTTGTTAACTTCACCTTACACAAAACCTTAGTAAGAAAAGGAAAGAAGAGAGGAATAATGAAAAGGAAGGAAGGAAGGAAGGAAGGAAGCAAGGGAGAGGAAGGAAGAAAAAAGAGATGGTGGGCAGAAGGAAAGTAAGAAAGAATGAATTCAAACATCTTCAAAATCTTTTCTAATTCCTGGGACCAAGCTGAGACTAAGTCATTGGCTTTCAACTCCAAGCACACATTAGAACTACCTGGAGAAGTTTTACAAATACTGTCATAAAGGTTAAAAACAAATAATTTCAGATAGTGACATAGGATATAATATGAATCAAGATACTTGACTAGTGAATGACCATAATATTTCTGAGATTATGGTTATTAGAAACTTGTTGCCATTAAATTATAAATTCTAAGTAATGATTATGAAGGTGACAGTGAGATTTAAATTCCTAATGGTTTTACATTACAATAAACTTGAGTCTTTTTTAGAAGAATATCTTCTTAATTTTATTTTGTATTCTTATAGTGTGTTTGTTGGAAATCTAGCATGGCCACCATGATTTTTTTTCCTCAAGGAAACAATATTACAGGTTTACCTAAGATTAAAAGATTATGATTCAGCCAAACCTTGGAAGATTATCCACTTATCAGTATCCCTAGAGACTATTAATCTACTCAGGCTCCCATAATGAAACACCATAGACTAGGTGGATTATTTATTTCCTCAAAGAAATATATTTTCTCTCAGTTCTGACACTCAAAGATCAAAGTGACAGCAGAGTGGTTTCTGTAAAACTTCTCTCCTTGGCTTGCAGACGATACCTTCTCACAGTGTCCTTATGTGGCTTTCCTCCGGGTAAGTAAGTATGTAGAGAGAATGAGAGAAAGGTCTTTGGTGTCTCTTCTTTCAAGGCCACAAATTCTGTCAGATTAAGATGTCACTCTTGTGTTCTCGTTTAACCTTTATGACCTGCTTGAGTTATCTGCTTAAAGGTCTTTTCTCCAAATACAGTCACCTTGGGGAATAGGGCTTAAATTGGCTTGCAGGTAATCAAATTCCCAGTTATTATAAATTAGACACATCTGGAATGAATGATTAATATGTTGCAACAAATGGAGGTATACAAAGATCCTAATAGCATATATCTTACAGATATTTGTATGAGGAATGATTGAAGAAATTGTCTGGTTTTAATATTTTTATTGTTGTAACTAGGGCACTTACATCCTAGACTAAGTCTACCAATGAAATATGGCCTTTTGTAACTGATATAAGTAAAATTGGTGTGGCCAACTAACCAGAAATTCAGGAGCTTGCTAATTGGGGAGATCAGTGGAAAGCGAAGTGCATCTACAAATGGTAGTCATTTGGTCCTAGGAAGTGCTGATAGAATGTGGTTTGTGAAAAGCCCAGACAAAACTTAGATGGTGTGCAGGGAAAATTTGGCATTAAGTGGTTGAATCGTACTTTACTAAAAAACTGATGAGACTGAGATAAACACCAGGATGCAATTGATGTTACATGGATCAAACTATTTGTGTCACCAAGTGCCAAGAGGGAAGATGCACATTAATCAATAAGAAGTAGTGTTTTTTTTTTATTTTCTATGAAAATTTAAGAACATAGAGATAATAGGAAGTACTAAAAACTGGATAATAATACTCCTTTGAAAGTAAGTTTTCATAGGAATTAAAACTACTTATTGAGTCAAAACTCAAAATAAAGGAATTGGTTATGTTCAGTGTTTAATGGCATCAGGTTAAATTAGCTCTCCATAGACATCTAATAGTAGGGACTGCCTTGTTAATATGTGGGGAATAGTTTACTGACCCCCGTGATATATATTTAGCACTGTCCTTATTATAACCTGTCATTAGGATCAGAAGTATTCAAGTTTCCATGGGGAAGTATTCAAATTTAGCCAATGGCAAAATTAAGTACTGAAATCAGGTGTCTCTGACTCTCTCCATGGTTTCTTCTTTTGATAAAATATTTCCTTCAGTTATATGCTAGTATTTTCAGTGGGGTCCTACTGCCCAAGCAATATCTTTCTCCCCTTGGGTTGATACTAAGATTTAATTTTCAAAGAACTATCTTATCTTCATCATTTCCTAGCTTTAAAAGCACCTTGCCAGACCTCCCTCTCCAATGCTAACCAAACCAATGCTTTGATCCACTCAATAGTGACAGTGTTTCATGTAACTATTCATTTAGTGAGTGGTAGAGATAAGAATCTTCACCCCATTGACAATTTATGTCACTTGTTAAAGGCTGCCTTGGTAGACTTAAATAAATCATATGTGTCTATATTTTATCTTCCTTCTTGGGTCATAAATGTCTTGTCATAACTCATTTTAGCATTTTCCAGAGTACCATGTCATGCCCTGCGTTTGCACTCAGTAAATGGTTGCACACCCAAACTGAAAATCAACTAGACCAATATTAGCCATTGCAAAAAGAGCAAAATGGAAGGGAAAGCATGCATTTTTGTGCATATTTTGGTACTTTATAAAATCAGAGATAAATTATGGTCTGGAGTTCAATATAGGTAGAATAGATCAGAATTCAGACAATATGGATAAAATATATTCTTACTAGTTTACCTTGTGGTTAAGAAGCGGAGATGTTTATTGCTTGGAGTTTCAGGATATGTATAGCTTTCTAATTTTAATCTACAAGATCTCTTAGAAGTATATGTAACAATTTGGGAATATTTGTCTCTATGAAAAGTCTTGTTTGCAGTTCCCCATGTCTATATGAAATTGTTTTGCAGATATATGAAATGGAATACCAAAAGATCGCAATAAACATGCTCCCTTTTATAGCGGTTTTTCTTTGTGATTACTGAGGGTAACTTAGCATTGAAAGATTGAGAACAAAGAAGAGGACAAAGATTCAAGATGAAAACCTTTTGATTATGTTAACCATTAGGAGATTTGCAGAGTGAGAAGTATGATAAATTACTGCTATCCACTTTTATCCACAGTTGACCTTTTTTATGTGCTTGCAAGAAAATTTGGAAGAGGCTGACTCCCAAAAACTACAGCTCACTGCCAGAAAATTTGAATTTCATTTCCTGAAATGTCATTGGAATAAAGCATATTTTCATTGTTAAAGGATTTCTCATTGTAGTTGGACAAATGTGCTAGTGTGACATTCAGAAAAAATACCTCTGATGTTTCAGATCTGGTTTCAGAAACCACCACATCCAACATTGGGAAAAGGGGAATTGTATCATCGCATCTGCTATGAGTTGTACACCCCAGAATCGTGTTCCTTGGAGGAATCATGTCACTGGAGCTAACTTCCATAGCCACAATAATTTTAATGAAAGGCTCAGCAGCAGCAAGCAACTCTCAAGGTGAGGCAGTGCTATGGTTTTACAACCTTAACCAGGCCTGAATAATAAAACCATTATGGAGCCACAGTAAATATTGTAAATCATACACTCTCGCCTATAAAAGTTCATAATGAACTGACTGTAAATATCAGTAAAACACACGAATAACAAAACTACTCAAATACATACTGCATATTAATGAAGAGGGAAGGCAATTCTTGACTCCTCCAGGGTACAGCTTAAAAGGCTCTTGCCAGCAGGAGAAATCCAGGGGGGAAAAAAAGTAACAAATAGAAAACAGGCTGGAAAGCAGTGAGATCTCATTTAGCAACATTTCACCAACTTCAAGAAAAGACTTCAGGTATCTCAGAATATAAGATTCATCCAGTTTCTTTTTTTATTATATGTATTCACTTAAGAGTCACTGAAGCAGGTCGATGTTGCTCTCCTCTATTGCTTCTTGTATATAAAACCCTATAATTTTTTCAAATGTCTCTCCGGCTAGACTGTGACCTTGCCCTTCTCTCAGAGCTAAATCCTGATGAATGATGACCTTCCTTCAGAGCTAAATCCTAATGGATTGTGAGCCTCTCTTTTCAGGGGTGAATCCTGATGAATCTATTCTAATCATGTAATTATATTTCTCTGACCAGTGATTAGTTTAGGACCATTTACAGAATGAGGTTCAGTCAATACCATGTGGATGTAGGGATTCTTCTCTGGATGATTTGTGTAATAAATAAGAGGCCTTGAGTCAAGTAGGTCCATAGTTCATGGTAATCATTTTGTAACCATGAATGGAACATGTTTTTGGATGTAGCCAACGTAGGAAGTTGGCATAAAGACAAATAAAAGGACCGACTCCTTGATAAAGCTAGCATACTGCTGAATTAACTTACCTCTCCATATCTTTTAATGTGAGATAGTAAGTTTTCTCAGTGTTTTAATTAGTGTAGTCATGATTTGTTAGTACTCGCAATTGAAAACAGCCTCGTTGACACAATAATTTCAAGGGGAAATCACAATCTATAGGAAATGTTAATTTCAAAGACAATTATTTAAAAATTGTTGGTGGAATCTGTGATATCCCTACATTATAAAGTAGAAAAGAGTGAAAACTAGATCTACTTGGGTAATATGAACAGACAAACTTAGACTGTCTAGATCTTACATCATTTACTACAAGAAATGTTTTCATAGTAAATATTTTTAAATTTTTTATTAATTCCTAACAGATTTTCAGTTTTTAGAAAGTCAGAAAAATGGCATAGAATCTTGTGAAAATAAATATTAGAACATTTTAAAGTTCATTTTGAGTAAACAGGATTTTTTTCATCTTATGATACATCATTGTTAGCGTTATTCTCTTAATTTTAATTTTAGTGGATTAAACTAAAGGATTAAGTTGAGTTTTATAGAATTTTTCCCCAAATGATAATTTTATAGTGGTGCATCATTTTTACTTGAATATATTTTCAGGGCAACAAAACTGTACAATTCTCTAGGTAAATTATCAACATCTATATCATAGTTATTCTTGTATTCATGTTTAGAGATCTTGTTAACAATAAGCCCAGATAAAAGGAAGACATTGCCTAATAATGAAATTTCTTAGACTACTAATGTGAAGTTTTAGTTGAAGTCACAGCCTTCGTAACCAGGAAATTACAAAGGACATGACCTGAGATAGATTCATTTTCTTTTAGCATATGATTTTCTTATAAAATTTCCAGTTAGAATATAAAAAGTAATTCTTTATAAAAAGAATATAAAAAGTAATTTTGGTCCTGAAAGACCAAAATTCTAGATGAAGTGGTTTATAACATTAGTTCAGAAATTGATTTTTTAAATTGTGATTGGTTGTTTTTCATTGGTGTTATTATACCAAAGTTAATGCCTAGTCTATAGATTTTAAGAATATGTTGTATTTTCTTATAAATAGTATACCTAGTAGTCTTAATGTTTCTACTTTCTGAAACTGTATAAGGGCAAATAATTTATATATACAATTTATTACTTCAGTAATTAATTCTTATCATATCATATATCTATTATGTATCTTTAGCTAGCTAGCCATCTCAGACACTGTGCTAAGTGCTGAGGAATTAAATATCTAATTCTAAAACACGTGAGAGAAACTGGATATATGTAATGAACACACACACACATACACACACACACTACAGAATATGGTAATTACTCTGAGTAAAGCAATGCAATGTCTTCTGTTATACTTTTATTTATTTAAATTTTTTTAAATGTTTTATTTATTTCTAGGCAAGAGAGAAAGACAGCGTGAGCAGTGGAGAGTCAGAGAGAGAGGGAGATACAGACTCTGAAACAGGCTCCAGGCTCTGAGCTGGCAGGCAGCACAGAGCCCGAAGTGGGGCTCGAACCCACGAACAGTGAAATCATGACCTAAGCGAAAGACGGACCCTTAACCGACTAACCCACCCAGACTCCCCTGTTATACTTTTATTTATAAAGTGACAGGGATGGGAGTGCACTTTGATAGCTTTTGCAGAAAAGGTTGAGCTTTAGAAATAATATTTCTGGGAGCCAGAAGATAAAAAGGAGATGATCGTGCAGGAGCAGAGGAATTGATCTAGAATATATGATCGGCACATCCACAGGCCTTAAAGCTGGAAAGGGCTTGGTCCATTTGAACATAAAGGGGTCCTGGGTGGATGGATCATAGTTCTTATATTTCTATTAGAATCAGTATCTCTCTTTCTCTCTGCCTTTCTCTTTTATGCTCTCTCTTTCATTACAGAAATAAATAAATGAAACCTGTACCAGTCTGATTTTTATGATTATATGGTTGAGGTGTCAAGTTGAAATGAGAAGCGTGAATAGAACTGGGCCAAGAGCATTTAGTTCCTTGTACTTCCAATCAAGTTCCAAGTGCATGACCCTTTTCTATCCAAATGCTTTCATTTATGTTTGCCTTACCAATCAATCTTGCATCCATGTTTAAATCTGTGACCTGAATTATGCTTTTCTGCCTGAGGCTTGTCTAGCAATTTTTCCAGTGCATGTCTTGAAAGAGGGAGAGTCTTTTAATTATGATAGAGATCGGAGGCCCAAAGGAGATGCAGACAAGATCTTACTTGTCACAGCCTGACAAATAGTATTTGGCTGTGTGGTCCTTACTACTTCAAAAGGAGTATTGAGTGCACAAGATTAGGAGTTAGATGTGGCTTTGTTTGAATTCTGCTCCAGTCCCTCAGCTGCTGGGTGACCTTGTACAAGTTATTAGATCTCTATCTGCATTTTCTTCATCTTTAAATAATCACAATAGTAGCTCCCCTGTGGAGGGGGTATAACTACAATACCCATTAGTTTAGTACTTGCTATGGAGTCAATGCTTAGCATATGGTTACAATTACTTATCTTGACTATTTACCCATTTATTATTTTCTAGACTAATCTGTAATTTTCTCAGATTTGTTTTTAATGTTTCAAGAGATTCTCCATTTCATAATGGCCAGACATTATAGCTAGAAATCTATGAAATGCTCTAAAAACATATATACTTACATATATACATGCTTACATTTTAATAAAATTATTATAATTCATTGGAATAAACTATTATTTATAAAGAAAAATAGAAACAAGTAAGGCAAGTGGTAAAAATTATTAACAAACAAATCAAAACTTTAATTCTATTACTTATTTAGTAAATATTTATTAAGTACCTGCTATACAAGTAGAAAACTGTTATTTAATGGAATTATTGTAAAAATATAGTTGTTACAGATGGAATCATCACAGAGAAATGATGGAGTTTTTATAACATTTTGTATACATTTGTATACATAAAAGTATTTATTTCTTGATTTAATAAACATAATTGGGCACTGTGTGAACTCAATATTGGATGCCTTCTAGTGGAGAAGAATGTTTCTCTTTCCCTTTCTCCGTCTCTTCCTCTACCCCCTCTCTCCCTTTCTCTCTTTTATCCCCTTGGTCAGAGCAGAAAATTTGGTTGACATATCTTTGTGTGACTCAGCAATTGGTTCTATGGGAGGGGGGAAGAATATATGTAAAATGATTGAAGATAAGCAGAACCAGGCTTCTCACAGAAAGGAAAAGGTGTTACATATGTGTGGAGGAAATATGGAGAGGCAAAAATAAACTTTTTCTGTTGCCTTTGAATTAAAGATATCCATGAAAAGTTATGGTTTTAAATCGATCTCTCAATCGATTTCTAGATGGGCATAGAAATTTAGATTAATGTGTGTGTCCGTGCGTCTGTGCATAGGTATGCACCTAGGAAATGTATTTTCTTACTTTCAACTAAAACAGCTTGGAAGCAATGACACTTCTGTAGGGATGATCATGTTTAACACCTAGATCATGGTTTCTGACTACCATGATCCACTAAAAGAAACCAAGACTCTAGGGAAACAGTTTGTTCCAGAACTAAAGAGGGAAAGTACCAGAATCTAAGAAATTACTTTCACAAAAAAAAATTGCATTAAAAGGATACAAAAAACAGCCTGAAGCAAGTCCTGCTGACCACATTTGGGACAATCTGAACATCACAATACAGTAAGAATCTATAAGGTCATACTAAAATACACTCAGGAAGGAATAAATGTTTTAATAATGGCATGCCTTAACAATGGATGTTAAATCAAGGGAGTAAAAATTTTACGGAAAAACATATTTTCTCCTTATGAAATAGTTACCACTTGTCAGTTAATAAGCCCAAAATAATTACCAACCTTACAGTGGAGAAAGTTTCAGACACCACCATACTCCAGAGATAAAAGTTAACATCAGCAGCCTTAGACACATCAGCATTTGTGTGTCTCTGATACCACGCAATGAAAGGAATTCAGCAGCACTCTGGTGATATTGCTGATAAAAGTACATAATCTGAATGTAACTGTGAGGAGTCATCACGTCAGCCTGAACTGAGGGACATTCTACAAAGTTATTGGACTGTACATTTAAAAAAAAAAGTGAAGATAACAAATGAGAAGAAAAGAGCGGAGAGCTGTTCTACTCTGTATTGAATAAAACTAAATATATAATAACGAGGTGCAACATGTGATATTGGATTATCCTTGACCTTATGGAGCAGGGGAAAAGCTAACGGTGAAATTTGAACAGACTCTGGATTTTATTATAATATTACATCATTGTTAATCCCTGATTTTAAAGATTGTTCCATTGTTATGTAAAATACTGTCATTGTACAGAATACCCATTGAACTATGAAGGGATAATGGGGCATTATGTCGGCAAGTGACTCTCAAGTGGTTCAGGAAAAAAATGTATTATGTATAAATATAGAGAGGGGAATAATATGATAAAATGCAATAAAACTTTAACTTTTGGAGAATCTGATCAAAGGTATATAAAAGTCTTTTATTTTCTAGAAAGTACAGAAAATTTCCATATACTCCTTGACCCCACACAGACACAAACTTCCTCACTGTCAACATCCCCCACTAGAGTGGTAGGTTTGTTACAATGATGACCTCACACTGACACGTTGTTATCACCCAAAGTCAAGCCTACATGGTTCACTCTTAGTGTTGTATGTCATGGGTTTTGATGCATGTGTGACGTGTATCTACAATTACAGTATCACACAGAATAGTTGTATTAACCTAAAATTTTTTCTGTTCTCAGCCTTTTCATCCTACCGTCCTCCTAAGCCCCTGCAACCACTAATCTTTTTACTGTCTGCATAGTTTTGCCTTTTCCAGAATGTCAAATGGTTGCAGTCATACAGAAGGTAGCATTTTCAGATTGGCTTCTTTCACTTAGTAAATATGCATTTAAAGCTCCTCCATGTCTTTTTATGCACTGATACCTTATTTCTTCTCAGAGTGGAATCATACCTCACTTTCAGGATATACCATTGTTTACTTATCCATTCACCCATTGAAAGGTGTCTTTGTTGCTTATACGTTTTGGCAATTTGTGAAAAAAAAAAACTGCTATAAACATCTGTATGCAGGTTTTTGTGTGAATATGTTTTCAAATCTGTTCCATTAAAGGAAGATATATGCACAATGACTTACAAAGGTTGAGGGAGCCCATAAGAAGGAAGAAAAAGGCCTACAAGTTCAGCTTGAGGGGAAATGGTTTACTAAGGGGTCCTAGGTACAGAGGTATGTCTTAGACTGTGGTTGCAACAGAAGTAGATTTCCACAACCCAACTCCTTTAAGATCTGCTTTTATAGCTCTAGAGACTTGGAATACATGCCAGGGGCCACCTGCCCAAGAGAAGAATGTTTAAGAATAGGTATTCAAAAAAAAAAAAAAAGAAGAAGAAGAAGAATAGGTGTGTGTCATAGTTGCATCTCCAAGGCAGATCAAAGATGTTATGACTCTAGAGTGTACATAGGCTATGGTTAAACGAAAGGAAAGAATGTGTGTGTGTGTGGGGGGGGGAGGTTGTGCTCAAGAAGGTCTCTGGTCACAAAAAGGTCCTCATGGCAGATTTGTCCCAGATGGCATTCATCTGGTTCACACAAACTCCTTTGAGTAAATACCAAGGTGAGATTTTTGGATCACATGACAAGAGTATATTTAATTTTTAAGAAACCACTACTAACTCTCTTCCAAAGCCACTGTTCCCTAGAAATTTGTAATAAATTTTATTTTGTTTTTTAATTGCAATAAAACCATAAAGAGAAAAGTGGATAAATGAATCATTACAATAGGAGTCATGGGGTAACACACAAGAGGCTACATGGCACTGGGCATCTACTACAGAGAAGTGTCGGGTAAGCTAAGAAGAAAAAGCACTGATGCAGAGTTTTGAGAAATGAGGACATTAGTCATGCAAAGAGTTGAAGAGTCTCTCAGACAGAGGGCAGAGCATATGCAAAGGCCCTGGGACAGCAGAGAGTTTAGCATATATGAGGAAGTGAAAGAAGATTCAATGTAGCTAGAGCTGGCACAAAACGAAAATTGGAGAGAAAGAGACAGCAATGCATACAGCATAATTAACAGAGTCAAGGTCAGACTGAGCCTGAAATGATACCCTTGTTGGACTTTTCTCCACTCCCCATCTTGCTTTTTCTCCCATGCCCTTACTAATTTTTTCTGGAAACATTTTCCTAATATGCCACTTACACCTGAATCCTTGCCTCAAAGTCAGCTTTGGGAGACTAACGAGTTAAGCTCCAAGTCCACTGCATCGAAAATAGAGATACACAATAATGCAATATTGTTTTCAAGGTATTATTAAAAGATGTCAGAGAACATTATGTGTTTAATGAATCATAGACTTCTTAATGTGAAGTTCATAGTAAGCTGGCTAAAAGACATAGTCATACAGGTTTATAGCTGAGAGAAGCACCTTTGAAATCATCTCATGTAAGCTTCTTATTTTACCAATAAAGTGAGGCTTGAGCAATTTGGGAATCCCTATCAAGGGCTTGTCACAAAGGTCACATTTTATGACCCTGTAATCCCCTTTTTTATGGAATATAGCCTAAGTAAGGAGTCATAAACTCAAAGATTTATGTATAGAGATTTTCATCTATTACATATAATAATAAAAAATTTGGGAGCCATCTAAATGTCCAAAATATGAGAAAGGATAAATACATTACAGAATAGGTGTTGACATATTTATTCATATAATAAAAATGGCACCCTAAAAGAATATTTAAGAGATGTGAAAAGGCTCACAAGTTTAAGTGGAAAAAAATAATATAAACAAACACATTCATTAGAAGAAAAGAATGGAAGAATATATCAAAACTTTAATAGTGGCTATCTCTGGATGGGTGATTTATATTTTCCTTTTATACCATTATTCATTTCAAAACTCTCCAGAGTAAGCATACATTACTTTTATCAGCATTTATTTAAAAAAAAAAAACAAGAATATAAATTGAATCTTACAAAATTAAAATGACATCTTCCAAAGTCAAACAGATATATTGAACAGGCTGGGAATCCAAGAATCTTGATTCTTCATCTCGGTCTCTATTTTCTCATATTATGTTATTATTTTATTATTATTATCTTTTCTTTTAGTGGAGTAGAGAATTTCAAAAGTGAATCACTTGGTTCACCATTACATAGTAACTTCATGGCATAGGTGGAGGTAATGTTAAGAATCAAATTTTTTAACTCCTCCTTTTCTGCCTTTCTTCATCTCCTTTTCTCCTTTTGCTTTTGCTTCCTTCTTCATTCTCCAATCCATTCCACTACTTTCCTAGATCAACCTGCTTTGTACAGGGGAACTTTTTGGTTTTTTAAGGGACACACCATCAGTAATTTTCCATATAAGTAGTTACTTGTGGTCATTTTAGAAGAGGAATAGAACTTCTTTTCTTCTTTAGATCGTATCTTCAGAAGTTCATCTTAAGAGAGAAAGCACTCATTGCTTCGTATACATGTGTTAGAAAGAACACTTGATTGCCCCTGTAAAATTATTTTTCAAAAGCATTCTCTGGGAAGCAGGTAGATCTATTTGTAGAAAGCTCAAGATGCTAATGTAAAGAGTTTAAACTTTTCTGGTGTATTATGATTTTCTCAACCAAGTGGTCACCCAACATTTGTAGGTCTCAACATAAAAGTACAAATGGAAGTCTGATAAGCAGATATCTTGATACTTAAAACTTATAAATCAAGACAATACATCTCAAAGCTTGATGAATATACCTTTGTAGTGACCTAGAAGGACAGGTTTGAATTTAGAATTTTGTGACCATTTGGAGAAGACTAGCACCCTTGTCTTTCTCATTCCACACCCTTGTCTTTCTTATTGCAACTCCAATATTCACTAGAAAGGAATTTATGCCACACAGTGCAAACCCAACTCAAATTTCTAAGTCCACCCACATCCTCAATCAGCTTTTTTGTTGGTTATTCTTATGTCCAAAGGTCTGAGATGTACAGAATGATCTACCTAACCAAGTTAGGTGATGACTTGGTTGAAAAAATAATATACCAGAAGAGTTTAAACTCTTTCCATTAGTTTCCTGAGCTCTGTACAAGTATATATACCTGCTTCCCAGAGAGTGCTTTTGAAAAATAATCTTACAGGGGCAACCACAGTGTTCTTTGTAACACATTTCTACTAAGCAATGGGTACTTACTCTCTTATGATGGACTTCTGAAGCTATGATTTAGAGAAGGAAAGTGTTCTATTCCTTTTCTAAAATGACCGCAAGTAATTACTTACATGGAAAATGGCCTCAGTGAGGAGACTCAAGAAGGTTTTGGAAATTTAGGCTCTTTGGTAATAGATTTCTGTGAGGTCCTAGGTAGCCAACCTTGGGTCATGTATTCTTGGGCCTGTGCATTCATTGATTCAAGAATGAGACAGAATGAGTTCCCTACTGTGTGGTACCCAGGGCCAGTGAATTTTCCCAGGATTAGCATTTAGTATATCAGAAAATTATTATCATCAACACTTGTGTCCAAAGGATTCTCACTCCTTTTTAAATTTTTTAACTGAAACTTATAGGAAGATAAGTGTAGATTTACATGAAGTTAGGAGAAATAATATAGAGAAATCCTGTGTACCCTTTACTCAATTTCCCCCAATGTTAACATTCTCCAAAATAGCATTAAATATCACAGCTGGAGTATTGTATCACAGATACAATACACTCATCTTATGCAGGGCTTCTCTGTTGTACTTCTCATTTACATGTATTTTGTTTAATTTGATCATTTGTATAGGTACCACAACCTATGGCACCACTATAGTCAAGATTTTAAGCAGGTCCATTAAAACAAGAGTCTCTTGTGTTCCCCTTTTATAACTACAGCCACCTCTCTTCTGACATGCCATTCCCCTGTCAGACACTTCTGTCTATTTCATCTCTATCAGTGTGTCATTTCAAAAACGTTATATAAATGGAATCATACAATGTGTAACCTTTTTGGATTGATGCTTTCCCGCCCCATAATTCTCTGGAGAATAACAAAGCTGATATATGTATGTATGTATGGGTGTTTTCCATGGTTTGTAAGTACTATGATTTAACCATTCCTTCACTAAAGGAAAGCTGGGTTATTTCCATTTGGGGGCTATCACAGATAAACCAGCTATGAACATTCACGTACAGGTTTTATGTGAACATAAGCTTTCAGTTCTCTGGGATAATTGCCCAAGAGTGTAATTTCTCATTTTTTTTTTTATAATTGCGTGTTTAGTTTTAGAAGAATTTGCCACAGTGTTTTCCAGAGTGGGCATACAATATTACATTTATACTAGCTAGGTTTGAATTTTTCAATGTCTTCGAATTCTCACTACCATCTGGTATTATCCTTATTTATGTTAGCCATTCTAGTAGTTGGCTCACTGGTAGTACTATCTTATGTGATTTTAAGTTGCATTTCACTAATAACTAACGTTATTGACCATTGTTTCTTGTGCATGTCTGTCATCTGTCTATCCTCTTTGGTGAAAGTTCTGTGTTTCTGTTTTGTGCATGATTTTTTTGTGATTAGATGGTTTGTCTTTACTGTTGAGTTTTGAGAGTTCTCAGGGTAGTCTTGATACTAATCCATTTCAGGTTGTCTGATTTGCAAAAATTTTTGTGTGTATACATTTCAGATGATTATGTCTTTCTGCTGGATTGATCCTTTTATCATTATGCATGTCCCTCTTTTTTTCTAGTAACTTTTTGCTCTGAAATTTACTTCATCAGATATTGACATCAACATAACGACTTCTACTTTTTTCACTAATGTTTTGATGGTATATCTTTTGTACATCTTTTTGCCTTAACCTACCTATGACATTTAATATGAAGTGCATTTCTTATAAACAATACAGTGTTGAGTCTTGTGTGTATTTTTTTAATCTTCACTATGTCAGTATCTGTCTTTAAATTAGTGGATTTGGACATTTCCATTTAAATATAGATTTGCTAGAGTTTAAGTTGCCATTCTAATTATTTGTTTTCTCTTATTCTCATTCCTCTGTTTCTCTTTTTTTGCCTTCTTGTGAGTTACTAAAATTTTAAAAAGATTATTTGATTATTTACAGTGCTTTTGAGTTATATTATTTGTCTAGTTTTTGTAGTGGTGGTTGAGGACATTACAATATGCTCATATGTACAACATATACATATGTTATTTATCACATCCTACTTACATTAACCTTTTATCGCTTTGAGTGAATTTCAGAGACCTTACTTCCGTTTCAATTCCAGTACATTCCCCATTCTTAAATATCATTGTCTTGATTATCAGATGGTGTTATATTTTGTTCCAATCACCAAATTTGATTTATAAAATTCATGAACAAAAGGAGAGATTATTGTCATTCCATTGCTCCTTCTTAGTTGTTAGTGTTCCAACACACCTTCTGGTCTGGACTAGCTTCTGCTGAGCAGAGAGATGCATTGCTTCTCTAATCCAGGGTTCCCAAACTCATTCACCCCCTTTTTTCATAACCTTTCAGAGATCTCCTTAGGTTGATAATTTATTTCTAACATTTATACCCTGACTTGGTGGGGAAGATCAATGCATAAAGGTGTCTTTGGTATCTTTAAGTATATATACTATTATATATTATATTTAAATATATATTATCACATATACTCATGTGTCATGTCATATATATTTAAATCATTTAACAAATAATTACCAAAAGCAAAAAATAGGGATATCTGAAACCAGCTTTATAAAAGCTGATAAATTCTAATAAGAATTTTAAAAGAGAAAACAATTTACTTTTTTTCCCCTACTATTGAAGTTACATATATTCAAAGTGAGTGAGTTTTCTTGAATTAAATAACTCTTTTCTACTGCCACTCATGACTGAAAATTATCCTATAGACACTGATTCCTAGCTTCAAGTGTATCTTTAATGAGTAGTAGCTTATCATTACTTTTGCTTTTTTTTTCTCATGCTTGCATCATCAAAGCAAAATATGTGACAAATATTTTAAGACTTTGGATAGTTTATAATTTTGTTGCATAAAACATACCATCTCCCTTGAGTCATAATTGCAAAACATTTTAATTTATAAATTAAAAACATTATTTGGAATAGCCTACCCAATGAATTATTTCATATATAAATTATTTCTGGCTATATTTTTATACTCACCTACCTGCAGCAGTTGTCTATGTAGAAGTGTATAAAGTAAATTTTGACACGTCATGAAATAATTTTTTAACGATACTTTCATCACAAATTTTTCATTAAAATCTTAATCATAAAAATGAAGGAATGGTATCTCATTTTCTCTTATCAAAGCATGGTCCAGATGATTATCACAAAATACTGCAAGATTAAGTCTTTCTTGTTGAGTAACTACCTAGAGAGAATGATGGGTTTTCTTTTTGTTCTTAGACATACCTAATGCACATGTCAGTTATTAAGTCTGAGAAGATTTATCATCTAAAGACACATAGTCTAATATTTCACTTACATAATTTCACTATCCTTAAAGTCTAGATTCAGGGCTGTTTGCATTCATTTTATGATTCATCTAATTATAGTGAAATATCTTTTGACAATTTTTCTTTTCTTCGCCTTCAAGAAATGAAAACAACAAATTGTGAACTTTAACTATGTTCAATGAAAGCTAAAAAGCTGATGACAAGTATGGTGGAGACTTCGAGTCTTCCATCATAGTTTCTTGAAATTTGATGCAATATTTTAGTCTATGCAGTAAGAACACTGAAAAGTGTTGAATTACAGTTTATTTCACTATTATGTTACTCTACTAAGGCACTATATCATTCCATTTTCATATTATTTTAGTCTATTTCAGCAAAATTGAGAATTTTAGAGTAATGACTAAGTAGTAACAGTGATGACTAATGGTAATGATTAGCAGTTTAAATAGCAAATAATGATGAAATAGAAAAATATTTCAAGATAGAGAAAAACATCACTAAGATCTCATAATTTGTATAAATATAAATTTGTACAAAATTTAGTAAATCCTATGGGTATTTCAAGGTCGCATTAATTTAATTTGATATTTAAAATAAGTCATATTTTGCTTTTAAAGACCTCTAAGAAAGAATAAAAATTTTAAAATATCTATTCTAGCAAATAGAATTGCTCAAAACACAAAAACAAAAACTGGGTTCAATGTGTCTTGATGTCATCTTGAGGGTTAATGGAAATATGATGTCAACTGCTTTGCCATTGCAGAATAGGATTTATAGGACTTTACCAGGAAACTTATCATGAGAGATGGGGGTCTATAACTAGTGACTTAAATTTGAGTCATGAATTATAGAGTAAGAAACATTTTGGAAAAGTTTGAAAAATAATGTAAGTTCCAGGAGCATTTTGAACTTGTCATACATATTTTTAAATAATATATTTAAAGAGTTTCAAATAAGGTAATTTTTGGAATATTATATTTATTGACATTTCAAATAAAACATTATGTCATTCTTAAACTCCTAGCCAATAGAACATAAATGACAGTGATTTGATTCCTACTCTATCTTTTCAAAAATATGAAAGAATTCTCCCTTAAAACTGGGAACTGTTAAATCTCCTCTTTTTCTCCTATAACCAGGATTTTCCACATAAAATTTATCCTTAGCTTAAAGATCTTTTGCTGATCATTTTTTTATACTTCTCTGCAACTATGTGTACATATATAACTGAATTTATTTTAATAATAGTTACCATTGCCTCCAAGTGTGATTTTACTTCTATCTGGGTAGAGTAAATCTAGGGGAATTATTACTAACAATGAATTAGTAATATACTGCACATTTTCGCAAACCAATAAAATTAAATTTTGTCAGGTGATTCTCCAAATGATATGAATGGTTTGGGGATTTAATTATCCTTATTAAAATTATAGTAAAATATTTCTTGGTGGGGAAGGACAGTTTGAATTAATATACTTGTGAAAGTATTCTCTGGGAATAGTAAGTATGCTCCATATATTTGGAGCATAAAATAAAAAGTGATAGTTTGTAACCAGAGCCTTGATGTAACCAGAACTGTTCTTTCTCAGGCTGATTTAATAAATATAATAAAGTATCGATGATACCTACTCAATACCAGTCACTTTCCATAAAGAAACTAATATTTGTTTGTGGTTCAATTTATATTTTTGTCATGGAGAACTACAATAAACCAAAGTTTATGGCTTGAATATTGTATAGTGAAATCTTGAGAAATTACTCAGATCTATCTTAAATTTATAATGGACCAAAAATATTACCTGGAAAAGAAGGGGCGCCTCAGTGGCTCAGTCAGTTAAGCATCTGACTTCAGCTCAAGTCATGATCTCGTGGTTCGTGGGTTTGAGCCTCGCATCAGGCTGTGTGCTGACAGCTAGCTCATGAGCCTGGAGCCTATTTTGGATTCAGTGTCTCCCTCTCTGTCTGACCCTCCCTTGCTCACACTGTCTCTCTTTCTCAGAAATAAATAAAACATTTAAAAAATGGACAACAGGCTACTAACTTCACTAATAGGTTTTGTGTTTTTATTTCCACTTCCACATTTTTATTTTTAATACTTTCATATTCAATGTTACTAATTCCCCATTAAATTTACATAAAGTAAAATCAGTTATTCTTACTAAAATGTAAACTTAAAATACTGATCAATATTATTACCTTCATTATTGCCAGTGAACAAAGAAACAGGAAAGTTAGCTACCCACTGCATCTAAGTGATTTATAACAGCACTATATATTCTTTTTTAATCTACTAAGTATATTGGGGATTCAGCATATTTATTAAAACTTATTTTCTCTAATTTAAAGTATTGCATTTACATTTGAAAGGAAATTTGTTTGTTGAGATATTAAATTTTATGTTTCCAAATGGAACACCAAGGTAAATATCTGCATGCCTAAATCTTTGCATAATTCTTCATGTTGTTGAATATATACATTGATCTGAAATTATACAATTAAACATAATTTTATAATTTTAATATGTTATTTATTAACCAAATTTCATAATCTACTATGGTAAGCTCTGAGGATATGTCACCACACATGGAAAAGGGACTGTGTAAATGTGATTACAGTTAGATATTAACACTAGATTACCCATATAAGCCTATCCTAATTACATGAGTTCTTAAAAGCAGATAACTTCTCCAGTGGGCAGACAGATGTGACAACAGAAAATGAATCAGAGAAAGGTAATGTGAGAACCACTGGGACTGTACCATTGCTGGCTTTGAAGTGGAGAAGATGGCTTTCCACCAAGGAATGCACACAGCTTTTGAAAACTGGAGAAGTCAAGAAAATAGAATGTCTGAGCAAGGATTCCAGGAAGGAACACGTACCTTACCAAGACCTTGATTTTTGTTCTGTGAGACCTGTCAGATACTGACCTCCAGAACTGTAAGATAATAAATTGGTATTGTTTCAAGTCACTAAGTTTGACTATTATCCAAGAAAACCCACAAATTTGGGGCAATCCCATAGGAAAATGTATAGGAAACAATATTCTTTTTTGGACAAGCCTTTGAAAAAAATTTTAATGTTTTTTTTTATTTATTTCTGAGAGAGAGAGAGAGAGAGACTGATCGGCAGAGGGTCAGAGAGAGAGGGAGACACAGAATCCTAAACAGGCTCCAGGCTCTAAGCTAGCTGTCTGCACAGAGCCCGACATGTGGCTCGAATCCACGAACCATGAGATCATGACCCGAGCCGAAGTCAGATGCTTAACTGACTGAGCCACCCAGGCCCTCCTGTACAAGCTTTTCAATGCCCACTGCCACATTTTGTGTGTGTGTGTGTAATAGTTTCTTCATAAACTTGTCCAATCTTATTAAAAACATTATGGATTAAAAAACAAACAAAACTGTATTAATATTATAAAAGTATATACTAGGAGATAATATAATTCTATTAACAACAATAACAAATATTAACAACCACACTTTTTAGTAAACTGAAAGAATATGAAAGAAACTTTTCAGTATTTGAGAAAAATGCAACTTATGTATTAGATAGTATAATATGCATGAAGGTTATTGTAAATGCTTTGTCTTTATGTTAAAGCTTTGCAATTTGTTTCTAAGCCAATCTCACTGGATAGAAATAACTATTATAGCATTATATTATTATATATCCCTGTGTAGCAAATCGCCCCAACATTTATCAGCTGGAATGACAACCATTTATTATCTTCTATAATTTGTGGCACAGAAGTATGGATGCCGTTTAGTGAGGTGCCTCTGGTTCAAAGTCTCTCATGAGATTGTTGTCAGGGTGTTGGCCAGAGTTGCAGTGTTATTTCAGGATTTCATGAGCTGAATTGTCTGCTTTGAGACACATTTTATTAGCAGAATGTAATTTCTTGTAGACTATTGGATTAAGACCTCAGGTCTTTAATGTTTGTCACTCATGGGACTATTTATAGAGTTCCTTACAAAAATGGCAGCTTCCCTCAGTGTGAGCAATCCAAAGAAAGAGAAAGAGAGGACCAAAAATGGATGTCGCAGTCTTTATAATATAGACATCACATCACACCTCCCATATTCTATTCTTTTGAGGCGAGTCACTGAATTCAGCCCACACTTAAAAGGATACGGTTACACAAAAGCTTGAATACTATGAGGTAGTGACTGTTAGGAGCTATCTTAGAGGCAGCTTACCACAAGAACTCTTCAGACTCATTGCTTTTTGTTAACTATTTTCGAACAAACAAGCAAACAAAAGGAAGAGGTTCCTATTTAAATGGTATGTATTCATTACTTCATTTATAGCTTTGTGAGTGAGGATTTTAGAAGTAGATGGGGAAAGTTAATATACATGATAAATGTACAAATGCAGTCTTCTTCAAACCATACTTGCTGAAGGGAAATATATTAAGTATCTCTAAAACCGAATTGTTCCTGGAGTGAAGTTCATGTGTCCTACCGTGAACTAAACATAGCCTGCGCATTTGTTTCCTAGGGCAACTGTAACAAAATACTACAAGCTGGGTGACATATCAACAGAAATGTATTGTCTCAAACTTCTGGAAATTAGAAGTCTGAAATCAAGGTGTCAGTAGGAGTGAGGTAGCTCCTTATGAAAGCCACGAGGGAAAATCTAGGTTACCCTCCTAGGTTTTAGTAGCATCAGATGTTCCCTGGCTTATAGATGGCATGTATTTTCACATCATCTTTCCTTGGTGTGTCTGTCTCTGTGTACAAATTTTTCCTTTTTATAAGGATCCCAGTCATATTGGATTTAGAGCCTACCCTCATTACTTCACTTTAACTTGACTACCTTTAACTTGATTTAAAAACCTTAGCTCAAGTAGAGTCATATTCTGAGGTACTGGGGGTATGACATCAATATACCTTTTTTGCGGGGGGGGGCACAGTTCAAACTATAAAAGCCTAGATTACATATTTTTATTATTATTCTTATACCAGGAGATAAATCTGTCTCAAGCAGGCATGTCATGCCTCACACTGTTCTATGTGTGGACCCCAGATGGTCAAAATCCACATTCTGTGAATGCTGCAGAGAAATGAGAATTGAAAAAAAAAGGCAAAGGATGAACCTTTCTTCGAGAAATACTATAAAGCCAGACTCATTGTGCAAGAATTGGCACACAAACCTGCTAATTACCTCTGATTCAAAGAACAGTTTGTGGTCACAGAAGCTCGGCCAAAGTCCAGTAGGCTGTGCTATAAATGTGGTAATGAATGAGAATGGATGACTTTTAGTTAAGAGAATAAAGAATTGTTGCAGTATCTTTTTTTTGTATAATGGTATGCAAACTGACTTTTCTATTAGAGGTATGCTCAATTTGTTATTTTTAAAATTTTTATGCTGCTTTCATAGGATACTGGCACAATTGTTTTATTAGGGAAATGACCATTTACACTTTCGTTTTTGTGAAATTAAAATATGAAATGCTATGCAGCGATAACCTGATAGTTATAATGCTACTTTATGGCAGGCCAAAGTAGAATCTAGATTTGTATTTTAGAAATATTATGAAGGTTTTAATGTTTTACTTTTGTTCTCATTGCCTTTTAAAACAATTCTAGTACAGTTAACATACAATGTTATTATATTAGTTTCAAGCATACAGTACCATGATTCAACAATTCTATATATTACTCAGTGGTCATCAAGATAAGTGCATTCTTAATCTCTTTCACCATGCACTTACCAATCTCTCCTCCGGTAACCATCTGTTTGTTCTCTATAGCTACTTTTTCAATTAGATAGAGATGATTTATTTTATTTCTACAGTAGGAATAAAGTCTCCAAGTTTAGTGCCAGAAACCTTAAGTACTCAACTCAACTCTAATTTAATTACATTCAAATTCCTTAATCCTTTGAATCATCAATAAAAATAGCTATAATAACACCACTGAGAATAAGAAAGGCTAAGGTGACTATGTAATTGTATGAAATAGTCTGTTTCATCACAAAGTTCATTTCAAACAACAATACCTTAAAAAGTTTACATTTAAATGTATTGATATGTATTTGTTTTTGTATCAAAAGATTATCTTTAAATTTAGGTTCTTTAAAGAAATATGTCAGCTATGTCTATAATTGCAGTCAAATTTGATGAATTGTATGATACATCTATTGGGTATCATAGAAAGAAGATGGTAAGATAGGAGTGTAGTTTCGGGGGTTAGCACTTGTGAAAGTTAAGCCAGAATTGGAGAAGGAAAGCTCTTCAGAATATTATACAAAACTGAAAACTATAAGAAGAAAAAGAGTAAAGAAGTAAGACTGAGCAGGGAGAATCTTTAGCCATTATGCAGATTACACAGCCTTGGCCAACTCAACCAGGAGCTCTAAGGCAAAGATTATTCACTAAATCAGACCCCTGTTCAGCAGCAATGGACAATTCCTTGCATCTACACCATGACTAGGCATTGGCTTGACTCCAAAAGTGATATGGAACCTAAAAACTCTTTGGATAGCCTTTCAGCTAACAGCACTCCTTGCCACTGACTAGCAAGTCCTCTCTTGAAGGAAGACTGCATTGATTCACTTCCATGCCTACCTTAGTTTATGTCTCATGACTCCAAATCCATCTCTCTATATATAATGGCATGCAGTTTCTCCATGATTAATATCTGCCCCCCACAATAAACTTCTTATTCAATTTTATGCTTCAGCCTCTTTGATTAAACACATTCAAAATCCATTCCCACAGGTACAGCCAGTTCCTTTTAAAATAAATAACTGGGATCAACAGTTAATTCTTCTTTGTTCTTTTGTCAGCTTTATTGAAATATATTTCACATACCATAAAATTCACCCACTTAAAGTGGACAGTTCAATGGCTATTTGTATATTCACAGGTTTGTACAACCATCACAAAAATTTATTTTCAGAACATTTTCAACATACCTCAAAGAAACGTTGTACCTATTAGTAGCACTCCTCATTCCTCCAATCCCCAGTCTCAGGGAATTGCCAGTCTACTTTCTGTCTGTATGGATTTTCTAATTCTAGACATTTCACATAAATGTAATGATACAATCTATAATCTTGTATGCTTTTTTTTTTCACTTGACAATCGAGTTACAAGGTTCATCCATATTGTAGTGCATATTTGTACTTCATTCTTTTTTTATTGTCTACTATTCCATTGTATGGATATAACAATGTATATACTAAACCTAACTCTATATTTAGTATTTCGAGGAACTGAACTGTTATTTTCCAAAGCAACCACCAAAGTACAAGGTATCTAAATTTTCCGTTTCCTCACCACACGTAGTGTATGTGTGTGTGTGTGTGTGTGTGTGTGTGTGTGTGTGCACTCACATACATCCATACTTAAGCCATCCTATAAGGTATAACATATCCCAATACAGTTTTCACTTGCATTCTTTTTTAAAATTTTTAAGTTTATTTATATATTTTGAGAGAGAGAGATTGAGAGAGAGAAGGACAGAGAGAGCAGGAGAGAGAGAATCCCAAGCAGGCTCCACACTGTCAGTGCAGCATCCTATACTGGGCTCAGACTCATGAATGGTGAGATCATGGTCAGAGCAGAAACCAATCATTGGATGCTTACCAAACTGAGCCACTCTGGTGCTCCTTTAGTTACAATCTTTAATAGCTAATCTTTAATAGCATATTTTCATGTGTTTATTGGTCATTTGTAAATCTTATATGGGGAAATATTTAAATCATTTGCCCACTTTATAATTGGGTCATTTGTCTTCTTATTGTTTAGAGGTTAAGACTTATATATTCTGGATATGAGACACTTATAAGACATATGACTTACAAATACGTTATTTTTATCAATGACAATGCTGTGTTAATTACTTAAGCTACGTAATAAGTTTTGAACTCAGGAAGTGTGAGTCTTCTGATTTTTCTCTTTCTTTTTTAATTGTTTTGTTTATTCTGGGTTCTTTGTATTTCCATACAAATTTTAATATCAACTTGTCAATTTTTGAAAAAAAGAAGCAGTTGGTATTTTAATAGGGGTTAAGGAGGCCGGGTAAACATCCACAAGAATATTAAGTCCTAACTATTGGAATTAAAAATCTTGTCCTATATGGCAAAGGCTTTTCAGATGTGATTAAGGATCCTAAAATGGAAAGATCATAAGATTGTCTGGATATGCCATAAATGCATTCACAAATATCCATGTAAAAGCAAATCAGCAGGAATTTGCATACACACAAAGGAAAAGACAGTGTGAATATGAACCAAAGAGACTTTTGAAGACATTGGCTTTGAAAACAGGAAGAATACAGCCACAAGCCAATGAATGCTGGCAGCTACCAGAAGGCAGAAAGAAGCAAGGAACAGATTCCCTCCCAGAGCCCAAAGGTTTTGACTTTGTGAAAACCTTGACTTTGGCCCAGTGAAAGTTATTTTGGACTTCTCTTGCCTCCAGAATAGAAAATAATTTCTGTTGTTTTAATCCACTTAGTTTGCTGCAATATGTTACAGCAGCCACAGGAAACTAATATTAATAATTTCTGGGGAAAGACAGACTGAAAAGGGATAGTTGTGTAAAGATCTGATGTTATGAGGATTTGAAAGATAAAGAAGTCAGAAGTTGGAGTTAAGGACAGATTAAGCGAGATTTTTTTCAGAGATTTTTATTTTTGCTCTTTAATTTGGATTTACAGTCACAGGGAAGTGACATTTGAGCTGAATCTTGAAAAAACAGTTTAAAATACTACAGGAAGAGGGAATAATATATGTAAAAGTTTGAAGGCATGAAAAATTTAAGAATACTCTAGGATATTAAAAGATTTAATACTGTTCTGCATGCACCTATCAATTAGAAAGAGTTAAGAGCAAAATATGTCCTTTGGTATATGATAATGTTAAGCCATAAAACATGTATACAGCAGTTCTTTTTCAACTTGGAAGTCTACTACTTGCATGGAAGAAAAATGATCTATAACCTGTACCCAGATGATTAAATGGTGTTCTTAAAAAGGTAAGGGCTCTTCTTGGCAGGAAAACTAGAAGTTATGTCATTTGATTAGGAATCATACTGAGGCTGACATCTTACCACATGTTCAGCTGCATTATGATTCATTTCCATGGAGTACCTGAAAAAAACTTAGCAGTAGTTAAGAATTTTTATCCTTAAAAGCTACACATGCATTTATCTATCACCTATCTATATCTATCTATCTATCTATCTATCTATCTATCTATCTATCTATCTATCTATCTATCTATCTATCATCTATCTATCAATCATCTATCTATCTATCTATCTATCTATCTATCATCTATCTATCTACCTATCTGTCTAATCTCTCACTTACCTATCTATTTATCTACCTAGGGGTTACTGTATCTCAGTCTCAGTGAATAATTGAAGTTGAAGTTCATTGCTGCTGATTTACTCTTTCTGATATGTATACAACTATTCATATTTCAAACTCTTCATGAATGATATAAGTATGATTAATAATAGAAATATTTACAAGGACTTAATATAGGCCAGGCATTCTTTAAAGAAACATCATATTTATTATTTCATTTAAAATGCCTAAATCAGCTTACTTATCAGTCCCTTAATTAC
The DNA here is from genome assembly GCA_017311185.1 of Proteles cristata cristata. Classification (NCBI taxonomy): domain Eukaryota; kingdom Metazoa; phylum Chordata; class Mammalia; order Carnivora; family Hyaenidae; genus Proteles; species Proteles cristata. Next base: position 1,025,712 of record JAESUZ010002627.1, read on the forward strand.
TCTCAACCCATAAAACCCTGACTTTGAGACCTAATCAAGTAGAAGGTACTTTTAGAGATGAGACCCCTTTTCCATTCTCTGGCCACTGAATGAATTACCTGCTTGCCATCAAATAACATTTGATTATTTGGCAAACAGTTTTGAGTAGGAAAAGAACCTGCCACTTCAGTAACACTGTGATGTATTAACTGTCCATTTTTGGTTAACACCAACCTGCAGTTAAATATGGCCTAAGAACCAGGTCTGAGATCTTTCCTCTATCATTTAGCTGAAAGGAACCCTTATCTCCATTAGCTATAAGCTGAAGAAGAGTCATCAGTGTCATAATTGTTGATGAGTTATCTGTGTTATTATTCAAGTCGTGTACTTTTACCTTCTGGACCTGTCCCTATCTAATCCCAAATATATTATTTTATTGTACTATGGATTCTCCACTCCGTTCACTTAACCATATGGTATTATGAGTTTTATAATTCCCAGCTCATGGTGTGCTCCTTCAGTGTCATGGTCACTTGGTGTTCCAAGATCAGCCCCTTTAGCAGCTCTTACACCTTAGAATAAAATCCTGGTCTTACTATCTTTACTGTCAGAAGCTATACACAATAACAGTCTCCTTAAAATTTGGAAAGTCTGCGAATGTGTTCCCTTTACACTTTGCCTAAATTGGCAGTGAGATGCCCTTAACTTATAATTTTCCTCTTACAGGGCTTCCAGTGTATTTAAAATAAGCCCATCTGCCTCAAACTTTTAAAATAACCTCTGCCCCATGCGTGTCATGTGACACAGCTACCACATACCCTAAATGTCTAAGTTTTTGCCTTGATTTCATCACAGTTAACCATAGGTGAAAACCTTAACAATTTTGATTCCCCTGTATTCCAAATGTTATCACTGTCCCAGTAATAAAGTTCTCCTAATAGTCATTAGAACGGGGAGAAATCCATCCCAATATCCTATTTCGAAAGCCTGATTTTGAATATGATTATTTGGACAGTAGAGCCAGAGGCAAGGGGCTTATATTGCTATTTCTTTATAAGAAAGTATAATTTCACTTAGCAAAAGAGAACAAGTGGAATGAAGCTTATAAGGCTTATAACATCTCTATCCCCTCTAATTGCTCTTTTCAAAGAATCTTATAATTAATTGTTTTATGTCTCCCGTTAGATTTAATTGTAAGACCCTTCAAAACAGGAACCCTGTCTTGTTCACATCTACATCCTAAGAACCAAGCACAATGCCTGGGTTGTGATATTTAATAAATTTGTTTTAAGTGAGTAAATGTTTAGGATATGTGCAAGGTTTCAAATGAGTAGTATCATAAAGCAGAATGTAAAAAATAAAAAAAAGAGAAGAAAGAAGAAAGAAAAGAAAAGAAAGAAAACCCCCTTGTGTGGGAAGAGAACTATGGTGGGGATACAGGAGGGTGAAGACAGATTTGGCCACTGAAAGACGAGCTGTGTTGAAGCCGAATTGAGCCCTGGTGCTTATTTCATGCAAAGGAGTAAGTCAAAAATACTCCTCATGTCGTATTTTCTCTTATCTCTCCACCAAAATAGAGAGTGGTGGGTGAGCTGTGGGCAACGACTTGAACGCTTGAGTGTTCCTAGGGAAGGATGAAAAAGCAAAGGAAAGAACTTGTAAATTACTCTGGGAAGATAAACTCCTGGAGCTGCTGGAGCCTTTTGTTACTAATAAAAATGTGCCAATGAAAGCTTATGAGAGCCCTGTGCTGTCCTGCCGAGAACCAAACACTCTATTTAACTTGCCTTGCAAGGGGGAGTGAATGCTGTTTGTAGCAGGCTCATTGGAGAAACAAGCCATTTTATCCATTCTCAGTGCTTCCATGACTAAGGACTATAGCCATTAACCTCTCTACAAAGAGCACAAGTCAACAGGACCTTCCAGCTAGGCTTGTATCCTAGTTATTGCATTAGCTCTTGCTGTTGAAGCACTTCAGTTTAACAGTTCTTTCCAAATAGGTATTTCCTCTCTTCCTTGAACATATCTTGTGGCTCACATGACAGTTCTCTGATGACACAAAGATTGCCAAATGTAAGTTGGCCAGGAGCACCTGGGTGGCTCAGGAAGTTATGCGTCCAACTCTTGGTTTCTGCTCAGGTCATGATCTCAAGGTTCATGAGTTTGAGCCCCACATGTGACTCTGTGCTGGTAGTGCAAAGCTTCCTTGGGATTCTCTTTCTGTCCCTCATTCTCTCTGTCCCTCCCCCACTCACACTGTCTCTGTCTCCCAAATAAATAAATAAGCTTAAACAAAAAAGAAAAATAAATAAAATATAAGTTGCCCAGTATATGTTAAAGAGACGTATTTCCCTGAGGGTCTAAATAGCAAGAGTGATATTTACTGACTAGGCTTTGAAGAGTAATATTGCAGTGGAAAATAGGCCACTTTTTCTGGTTTGCTCTAAACTGACTAGGACAAACAAACTGCTTAGATTTCTCTTTGTGATAAGTTCCAGGACCCACCCCTTTACACTTCGACCCCATAAACCAGTTTCCTGTTCTATTTCTTCCTCTGCAGGAACCTGTCATGATATCACACTGTTTTCTTCCTCTGTAAACTCTAAATTATTTGAGGTTTGAACCTATGCCTTATTCATTATGGCATTCCCCATATTTAATGTGGCACTCACTAGGGACATGCAGGTGCTTGGTAAGTCTTTAGTAAGAAAATAAAGGAAGAAATCTCATAGGTATAGAGCCCTGATCACTTGTGCAAATGCATTCAACATTAATTTCATTTCTCTCACCTGCAGAAGAAATTGTTTTCCACAGGTCTCCTCCAAGTAGTTCTCAGTCAGTTCCCAATACAAAGCTTCATGCCTCAGGCTTTATGGCTTTGATCTTTGGGACCTCTGTTCAAATGTATATTCTATTTTGCAATAAAATAAAGTTAAGCTGCTGCTTTCCAAAAGCGTTAATCCTTTTGCTGTTCTAGCTGAAATGACTGTCACTTGCTCAAAGGACTTAATACAGTCCAGCTCATTCACACTGCTTTTTAATGAACTGCTTGGTCCTCAATATATATACCAATGACCAAGAATTATACTTCAGAATGGGTATCACACAAATGAAGGATTAAAGGACTCCATATTGAGAAAAGGGGCAAAATAGAAGCAAAATTTTAATCTGTGGTTTCTCTTGCTTCTGGTTCTCTTCCTAAGAGTCTCCGCTACTACGCAAAATATTCTCAAAGATGAACAAACTTGAGTTTTGGAGGAATTCAATAAACTTCTTGCTCTATTCCTTTGGAAGGATCAAACACAACACTGGATTTATAACCAAGTGTTCCAAAAGTTTATAGGTAACTTGATTGTTTAAAATTCAGAATGCATTTTGCCTGAAGGAATAGTTTATCTATCTTGGTTATGTTCCCATGTTAGCTCACAGAAATCTATTTATCCTCCTAAATGCTGGATGTACAGCGTGATTCATATAGAACTATAGAACCTGAAGACATGAGCACAAGGAAGACAATGTACATACTTTGAATAATCAAGTCTCCCCTGTTTCTCCTACCTCTCCCCTCACTCACAGGGAGAATAACTAATCTGGGATAGGTTTAGGACAAGGAAAGACTTGAATGAAAATATTGGACAATGAAGGGTAAACTCCAGAAGTTTCAGACTGGTACAGAAGGAGCAATAAGGATCACAATCTCTTTACCCAAATCCTTCCAAGCGTACCAGATCGGGTGATAGTTTTTGTTATTTTATTCTTACTGAAGAATCCAAAAGATGACTAACTTCCCTTTTCTCTCATTTTTTGAAATGTCTCTCATTGATGGACTAGATTTGACTCAAATATGAAATAGAGATACCTTTCTCTTTCTGTCTCTCCCCATCTCATTTTCCTTTCCCTCTCTTTCCTTTTACATTTTAGATTATCTTAAATATATTTGTTTCACAAGATTTAGATTTCTGGAACCAAAAGAGATAGAACTTCATAAAGACTTGTCAAATACTTGGGGTACCTGACTGGTTCAGGTGGTTAAGCTCAAGTCATGATCTCACAGTTCGTGAGATAAAGCCTGCATTGGGCTCTGTGCTGCCAGTGTGGAGTCTGCTTGAAATTCTCTCCTTCCCTCTCTCTCTCTGCCTTTCCCCTGCTTACGTATTCTCTCTCTCTCTCTCTCTCACTCTCTCTCTCTCTCCCTCTGTGTCTCTCTCTGTTTCTCTCTCTCTGTCTCTCTGTCTCTCTCTCTGTCTCTCTCTCTCAATAAACATCAAATAAAGAGATGTGTCAAATACCTATGTAGATAAACATCCTAACATCCAGCATAAATTGGACATGCCAAAGAGCTATTATAGTAGTATTCTTGGGAGGCAAAAGATCTCAGGTAGGACTGAAGGACAGAAGTGGGAAATTAAAGGGAATTCAGTTTATTTCCTTTTCTTTTTCTTTCCTTTTATAGCCAGCCCAGGCTCATGATCATGAGCTCTTCTTATTTAGTCTGGTAAAGACTAGAAGTTTCAGGAGAAAGTGTAGACTGGAAGAAAGAGGATACATCACTCCAGGCACTATCTTGTGGACAGAGTAAGAAGAAATAATGGAAAAGAGTCTGTTGGCAAAGGGAAGCAGTCAGTTAAGCCACCTAAGTCAAGGACTGCCTGAATACATCCTAAAGGCAGCAATGGCCTACTTCATTAAATGCAGTACAATGTTCTTGGACTAGGGTGTCAAAATAGAAAAGTAATTGCTAGTCTTATTATCTTAAGCTGCATATGTCATGACCTGAAAGTCAGTATATAACAAGAAATGTTCCCTTAAGGAGGTGAACATAATTTCCTGGAAAATTAACATAAGTAAAATGAATAAATTAGCAGAATGGAGTAAAAACAAATATTCTTCACTTTTTAAACAATATATTTTCTAAAAAAATAAATGAATTTATATTTATTTTCATGAACTGGATTTATCTGTATTAAGATAAACTTGTTATTTTACACTGAATCTTTCCCCTAAGCAATAACTGTACAGGGACAATGAATGTATAAAAGCTTGACAAGTTAATCTATCTAAAAATAATACAGAACTTTTAGTAGTGCCAAAGGATAGTAGTGCCAAAGGATCCTGAACTCAACTCCTCCATGAATATAACACATCTATAGCTACATATGGAACCATTCTTTCTGAAAAGGACCTGAAGATTAGTTGAGCTGTGCCTCCATATGAAGGGCAACAGCTAGAGAGGTCCATGAATATAACACATCTATAGCTACATATGGAACCATTCTTTCTGAAAAGGACCTGAAGATTAGTTGAGCTGTGCCTCCATATGAAGGGCAACAGCTAGAGAGGTAGGGGAGGCAGAGACAGAGTCTTATAAAAAACCCCACCCCAGGTGCAAAAACCCACAGTTGGGAGGGATCTTATGAGGTAAACATGAAGTTTTTACCTAAGATGGTAGTGTTTCACAGGAGTTGGCCCAATATTTGGGAACTACATTGGGGACATGGGCCCTCAAAGCATCTGGCCTTGAAAAACAACAAAGCTTACTTCTAAGAGAACAATAGGGAAGAGAATTATAGGGAAAGGAAAAGTTTCTGTTAAAGAGCTATGACACATATCCACCATTCCAGGGACCCAGCACAAATGCAACAGTTTTAAAGGCACCCAGACCATATGCAAAGGAGACTCATTTGTCAATCTTAAAGTATCTGACAAAGAGGCAGAAACCTATTGGGACTCTTTCCAAGATGAAGACACTGTAGGTATCATTATTGCACAATACTATAAGACATTAATTTTAAAAAAAATTGAAGAAGATGCAATTAAATAAAAAAAATTGAAGAAGATGCAAATAAATAACAAGATACTCCATGCTCATGGATTCAAATGTAATTTTTCACAGAAGCTGAACAAATAATCCTAAAATTGTATGGAACTACAAAAGACCTTGACTAGCCCAAAAGATTAAAAAAGAAAAAAACAAAAACAAATGTGGAGGTATTATGGTACCTGATTTCAAACTATGCTACAAAGCTAATAGTAAGCAAAACAACATAGAGTATTGGCATAAAAACAGACATATATTTCAATAGAACAGAATAAAGAGTCCAGAAAAAAGCCCAGATACATATGGTCAATTAATTTACAATGAAAGAGCCCAAATGTACAATAGGGAAAGAACAGTCTCTTCCATAAATGGCTTTGGGGAGACTGAACAGCTGCATGCAAAAAAATAAAAAGATCCGCTATCCCATACCATACATAAAAATTAACTCAAATTGGATTACAGACTTGAAAGTAAGACCTGAAACCATAAAATTCCTAGAATAAAACATAGGTGGCAAGCTCCTTGACAGTAGTCTTAGCAATATTTCCTTTTTTTTTTTTTTTTTTTGGATTTGACGTCAAAGGCAAGGAAAACAGAACCAAAAATAAACAAATAGGACCATGTAAAACTAAATATTTTTTGCACAATGAATGAAACCAAAAAAATAACAAAAAAATCAATCTACTGAATGAGAGCAGATATTTGCAAATTATATACCTGATAAGGGATTAATATCCAAAATATGTAAAAAATCCATACAACTCAACAACAACAAAATATCCCAGTTAAGAAATGGGCAGAGGACCTGAATAGACATTTTTTCTAAAGAAGACATATAAATGGCCAAAAGGCACATGAAAGATGCTCAACAACACTAATAATCAGGCAAATGCAAATAAAAATCACAATGAGATATCACCGCACACCAGTCAGAATAGCTTTTATTAAAAAGACAAGAAAGGGTGCCTGCGTGTCTCACCTGGTTCACCATCCAACTCTTGATTTTGGCTCCTGTCATGATCTCACAGTTCATGAAGAAATAAGTGTTGGTATGGGTGTAAAGAAAAGAGAACCCTGATATCCTGTTGGTGACAATGTATGTTCATATAACCACTATGGAAAAACAGTATAGCAAGTCCTCAAAAAATTAAAAATAGAACTGTCTTATGAGATAGCTATTCCACTTTTGGGTATTATCTCAGAAATGCAAAAACACTAATTCAAGATACTCCAATGTTCATTGTAACATTATGTATAATTGCCAAGATATGGGGGCTCCTGCGTGGCTCAGTTAGTGACATGTTCAACTCTTGGTTTCGGTTCAAGTCATCATCTCACAGTGGTGAGGCATAGCTCTGCATCGGGGTCCACACTAGGTTTGGAGCCTGCTTAAGATTCTCTTTCTCTTTCCTCCTCTTCCCCTTTCCCCACTCAAAAAAAAAGTAGCCAAGATATGAAACAATGTATATGTCCATTGATGGATGAATGGATAAAGATATCATTGATAGATGATAGGTAGATGAAAGGTTAGATAGAAGATAGGTAGATGATAGATAGATGATAGATAGATAGATAGATAGATAGATAGATAGATAGATAGATGATAATAGACACACAAATATTGTTTTGGGGGGTCGAAGTGAGTAAAGGGTCTCAACTGTATAAAGACAGGTAGTAACAGATTTATAGTGGTGATCATATTGTAGTGTATACAAACACCAAATTAGAACACTGTGCATGTGAAACTTATATAATATTATATATTAATTTTACCTTAATTTAAAAAATTCAGAATTAGCTATAATCTACTCAGTTAACAGAACATTTATTGCACATGATATTCTTTACTTGTTGAAAGTCATGTACCATACTTTAACCAAAAGAGAGAAATCAGAATAGAGCTATGTTCAGAACCAGTTCAAATGATATATGATCCTAAAAGCTTGATGCTTTCAGTAATAGGCTAAATCATTTTTGTAAAATTTTTTTAGCATTTTTATATAAATGCATCTCTTTCCTATTATGCAGTAATTTATATTAAAAAATCACTTCCACAAATATTTAGTTTCCATTCTCATGACTTTTATGTTTTGAAAACTTTGTCATTTGTTATATTATTAAATAGTTAAAATCAACTGATTAGACTTTAAACATTCTGGTAGAAATTATAGTTCAGCTACTAGACATTGGTTGTTAAGTACAAGGGGTGTTGATAGAACACACATTATGAGAAGAAGCTTGCCAATTTATAAACTTAAAATGTCCCCCTCCCTCAATAAGTTTAAAATAAAAGATGTGGGAGCAAATATATGACATAGTTTACTGTTACAGACTTTAAGCAGTTTCTTGACAATAATTCTAATTAAAGTTGCCACTGCTTTGACCTGATTAGACAGAGAACAATAGCATTGCTACTCTTTGTCTACCTTAGGATGGTAAGCAGCTGATGATATATAATATCTTTTGACAGCCATGTTAATTATAACCTAGTTGAATGTATTTCTTTAGAGTTGATTTTTTTTTTGAACAAAAGAAGAGGAAATTGTAGCGTAAGTTGTCGGAATACTTCTGAATATCGCTAATGACTGTATCTAATAGCTAAAAAATGTTAATTTTCTTGAGCTTTTCCCCTTATTTTTACAATGTGCTCAACATATTTTCCACAGTTCCAGAGGAGCATTTGTATAAGAACTTCTGAATTACCAAAGTAGGTCAAAACCAGTGGTCAATCTTTCCCAAAAGTCACATTTCAAGTTTATTTGCTTCTTTGTTTACTTGATTTGGCAAAGTGAAAACAAATGGTCCTCTATAAGTTAATGAGTTTAGAATTTTTCCATTCTGACTTTGTCACGATAGGCCCATAGGAATTGGTGCATTTTGTAGGCTGAAACATTAGCAGTTTAATGGGTGAAAAGTGCACAATGTGATTTCCATTCTAATACTAAACTGTCTCATGGCTTTATAATGCTCTTTGAAGAAGAATTTTGAGAATAACTCTTTCCTTGACCCCCAGTGCCAACATACATGTATTAAGCATCATAAATCATGTCTTAAAATAGTATTGTTTAGAATACAAGAATTTTAAAGCTATTTGAGCATTTTCCAGACTAATTATGTATATGGCTACTTTGATCACGGTTTTCTCTTTCTTAACTAAAAGCAATTCATATGAAAGTGTTGAAGTATCAACATTTTCAAGTTCTGAATAAATTCTAAGCCTTCCAGCTAAAACAAGAGTGCTAATCATTCTGTTTTTTAATCACAAAAGTTCTAACTATAGTTTTAAGGTGTTTAAAGAAAGCTCCAGTTGTGTTTATTCTCTATTTTCCCCATTAATCATCAGAATAAAAAGTTAGTTGAAGTATAGATTACTTTATGTGATTTTCCATGGGTTTGGCTCAATTAGATATCAGTTGACTGACTCAAGTGGAGATAATTAATATTTATTCACTAGCTATGTCATGCATATTTCATAGTTGGTTGTGTTTTACAGTGGACTGCATTATGTTCCTCCCCACCACACCTCAATTCATATATAAAGCCCTAACTCCCAATGTGACTACATGTGACAAAGTAGTCAAAGTTTTAGGAGGTAATTACCACTAAATGAAGTCACAACAATAGGGTTCTAATATGATTGTATTGGTGGCCTTATACGAGGAGGAAGAAATTCTCTCCCTGCAATGTGAAGACCCAGCCAGAAAGCGGCCATCTGCAAGCTGAAAAGAGAATCTTCACTAGAGCTTAAGCTGGCACTGTGGTCTCAAATGTCCAGCATCCTGGGGCGCCTGGGTGGCTTAGTCGGTTAAGCGTCCGACTTTCGCTTAGGTCATGATGTCGCAGTTCGTGGGTTTGAGCCCCGCGTCAGGCTCTGTGCTGACTGCCAGCTCAGAGCCTGGAGCCTATTTCAGAGTCTGTATCTCCCTCTCTCTCTGACTCTCCCATGCTCACGCTGTCTTTCTCTCTCTCTCTCCTAGAAATAAATAAAAAATAAAAATATTAAAAGAAATGTCCAGCATCCTTAGTTGTAAGAAAATATTTTTTTTTTGTTTATGCCACCATGTCCATGGTATTTGTTATGATGACCCAACATGATGAATACATGGGGAGAGCAAAAATCAGGTCCCTACTCTCCATAATGACATTTAAGGGAGACATTTACATAGTCACTTAGAAAACTCTAATTCCTATATTGATGTCATACTTTGGCATTAGCATTTTATAATCAAGTAGCATGTACTAAAGTAATGATAACAGACATATGAGCCTAAATGTAGTTTATGAAGTGTTGTAAAAAAATTGGACTTTCAAGTCAAAATGTTTTTATCTAAATTCTGATTCTATATCCACTGTAACTGCAAGAATATGGTTATATTTCTTAAATATTTTGAACCTCTTATTACTTACCTATGAAATAGATGATAGTAATTCTTGCTCCACCCTACCTATAATTTAGTGTGGCTAAAGTTCAATGATTTAGTGCTTGCAGAATTGCCTTTTTAATTTTAAGCTTCTTGAAATAAGTAGAATTCTAATATGTTCCCCGAGATTTCCTCTCCATGATATACATGCTCTAAATAATCCTCAGGACTATGAATATAATGGATTTTCCTCTGTGATTAGTTTATACTACTTGGCACAGCTGACTTTAAGAAAGGGATATTATTCAGTTAGACCTAACTTAATCATATAATCCTTTTAAAAGCAAAGTTTGCTCCAGCTGCTGGTAGAAAACGGAGTGTAAGAGTTGAAGTATGTGAAGGATTCAATTTGGTGAAGATGAAGGGGTCTATATTGCAAGAAAATAGGGCCCCCCAGTCTTACAATCACAAGGAACAGAATTCTGGCAAAAACAAGAGGGAGCTTGAAAGAAAAAAGTTTTCCCCCAGAGCCTCAAGATGAGAACTCAGTCTGGCCAATATTTTGATTTCAATCTTGTGATAAACTGAAGACAGAACCCAGTCATGTTATGAATGACTCTGAATCATAAACTGTGATGCAATAAATGGTGGCTTTAGAAAAGTTTATGATAACTTGTTACACAGCAGTGGAAATCTAGTACAGCCCTGTAAAAATAAGAGCAAAGCCTATTAATCCCAGAAATACTGTAGCTGAGTACATTTGTAGTAAATGCAAAAGTTAATTATAAATAGGAAAAATATGGGAAGATCTCATTAAAAAGATGAATGAGTCATTTACTTTTAAGCATATTTTATATTCATTTTTCTAGCTAGCTAGTTATGTTTTATATGTACAAAAAATTCTCAGTTCAGGGGATATTGTGGCCATCTCAAAGAGTCAAAAAGATGATGAGACATTTGAATAATAGAATAATTAATGTTGTGTTATAGCAAAGAAGAATGCGAATAAAGGCAATTTCTACCCAAATTTTAGTTTAGAAACTTAAGTTTAATGAACCTAGATGTTTTTTAAAATTTTGGACTTCATTAAGCAGAAAACTAAAGATATGGGGACAAAGAATGGAAGTACATAATCAGAGAAGGGAAAACTAACTGCTATAAACATGTAGAATCACAAAAACCTCAGTGGTTCATACTGGTTAAGCTTATTTCTGACTCATATAACAAAGCAGTGTTCTAATTTGAGGGGTGACTCTACATGCTCTGGTTCAAATATACAAGTTCTTTTCATCTTGCAGCTACTTCATCCCTACAATCTCAGAAATGTTTGCCAGACTGTCTGCCTCTGGCTCACAAAGACAAGGAGAGAATTGAGGAGTGGTCGGAAGTTTTTAAATGGGCCAACCCTAGAACTGGTATATTTTGCTTTCACCTCTATCCCATTGGACAAAATTCAGTCAAATGGCCACATGTACCTATGAATGATGCTAGAAAGTGCAATCCTGATGTTTCCAGGAAGAAAAGGAAACATATTTTAGAAAGTAAATGAAGATTCAACAAAAAGAATTAATATAAGTTGTTTTATTTTAAAATGTTGATAATGAGTGACCTATTGCCATATAATTAGGAGAAACAAGAAGTTGGAAATATGGTTCTGGAAGTATTTGGTATGTAAATCATAACTAAATAGAACAGCATATTCTTCTTTGTCATTGTTCATTTCGTAAAATTATAATAAGCATTTGAAATTCTGTCTAGTTTTTAAATAGTGTAAAAATATGAAATAATTGGAAGCAAATCTAACAATTTCTGAAAAGGGCAAAAATGTGCTTTTTCCTTCAGATGTTCTTACATTTAATAAAAATCCCAGCTTCACTGAATAATAATTTTAAAGGTATAGAGATTAAAACCAATTTTTACATGGTTGTTCCATGTTTCGGATTGTCACAAGATAAACAATATCAACTAATTGTGTATGCAGTCTATCTTATGTAATAATACTGCATTTGCAGTTGACTTTTCTGTGCTTCTAATTATAGCTGCAGCATGTCAAGATATATAGTCACTAATTCAAGCAATTTAGCTAAGCATTCCTAATCAGCCAACTAAAAACAAAAATAATGAACACCTACAGTATGTTATATTGCCTCATAAAATGAAAATACAAAAATACAAATGCATTAATTTTTACCTGGAATAGTTGGGAAACAGACTCAATTCTGTATATATATGATCTGTATAAGTTAGTGGGTAAGATAGTAGCCTTGAAGCAAAACCTCGCATATCCTGAGCTTTCTTTCTGAATGTTCCTTTTTTATTATTTCTAACTGACAGAAGGATCTCCCTGAGGGTTCTCTAAAGTGTAGCATGTTTGTCTCCTATCATTTCCTATAGCGACTTCCATGTCATTATTCCACCATCCTCTCTACTCATTCCATCAGACAATGCTAATAATTCTACACTCTTGGTGTGGTCACCCACTCATCAGTTTCCACGTATCCCTTGTCCACTTTCCAATTCCTTTAAAATATTGGTGCCTGGTACACTGATGCTTCCTCTGACACTATTATCAAAATATTTGGTGATTCAACTTTTTACGAAGATTAACTTTCCATCATTCTGGCCTCTCAGTTCTTTGGCCACCTCTTCTCTACTGATCCACAGTCTACCTTAGCCACCCACTCCCATGGGACTTACCCTAGACCTTGTCATCAACAGTAACTTCCTCATTTACAATCTCAGTTTCAAGCATGGCATTTTTTGACAACTATTGTTGTAGTTTGGGTAACAGAAGTAAAGACTCTGAGATAGAGATTGGTGTGAGAGGATTTATAAGGAACACTCTTGAGATCAACAACTACAAAAAGGAAGTTAAGAAAACAGGAGTACAGCAGAAATAATTGAGTTGTAGTACAGCTGCAAGAGAACATTCAGATGACTACAGGCAGTTATGAAAATGAGATGACCCTTCAGATTTGTGCCAATTAGAGGTAGAGTCATTGTACATGGTCTTCTCTAGGCAGGGGCATAACTTCTGGTGAAGTTCTCTACAGCTGAGCATATTCCTGAAATGGCTGATAGCTGAAGGGTTCATCTGACAATATTCCTTTTCTCTTGAAAAGTGATATGGGTGGTTATTACAGCATCCACAACAGTGAACATGTGATTTACTTAAATCAACTTTTTTGTATAAATTCTGGGACCAGTTCCTCTAGGATGCTCATGGGCCTTGCTTTTAGGGACCACCGGAGAGAGGAAGGCTAATAAAAATGATAGCATTTTCCGCTGAAGCTTGCCTCAGAGTAAAAGCTAGATTCTCTTCAGCCTCAGCTAACAACTTTGGTGGCCTCTGTGGGTTATTTGGTTACTTGATCATATTTTCGCTTCTAAGAATTCTGAATCTCTGATCACAATGCCATTTTCAGATAATGTTGCTGTCTTTGTCTATTTTCCATCAAAATGTATGAAGGGAGCACAAAGAAATGCCAAATGGATCAAATAGGTGGCAAACATACTCCTTGCTAGCCCCGTGTACAATAGTTTTCTACTAGTACTCTAGACAATCAGGGCTATCTTTCTGCCAAGATTAGACTCCTATCTTTGCTCTCTGATTCTTTCACTCAAGAAGTTCAGTGTCCAGACAGAAGCTACAGCTTGTGGTTCAAAAAAAAAAAGTCTTGATTTATCCACTAATGAAAATTTTCTCCTTATGGGAACTACAACCTCTAAACATGCAAATCCCAGAGTTGTGAGATAGGAAGAATAGATTTTATAAATGAATCACCAGAAAAAAGGGTAAGCAGGGTCATTCTTGTTTCCTCTACTTGGCTTTCAGACTTATGTATTCTACCTAACAGGGTCAAAGCACTATTTAACCTACAGTTGATTCAAACTGTAATCAGTGTCTTGTAGAATGGCACCTTGTCTTGTCCTTCCAAAAATAGTACCTTCAGGGTTTCAGTGGTGCCTTTAACAAGCCACTCAATCTTTTATCAGACCAAAAGCATCTGGGTAGTGGGGAATGCCATTGACTTTGCCCACACCTCTTTTGCTGTAGGGTGGGGTTCCTTGGTCTCACCTGATAGTATATGAAATATATGGTATTAGATCGAACACTCCATAAGTTATAAAATTATGGTACTTGCTCAGGTTTTGCATGTCAGAAAGGCAAATCCACTTACAGTATATGTGCCTATTTATGTCAAAAGAAATTGTCAGCCTTCTAGGGTAGAGACCTAATGTAGCTAACTTGCCATAAAGTGCCTGGTTGTCTCATCAAAGGATAGAAATGCATCAGACTTGCCATTGTCCTCTATTTATTGTAAGTTGTACATTCAGTGGTGGCAGTAGCTAGATCAGACTTGAAATGAGTTCACAGACTCTATGTTAACATAGATACTAACATACATGATGTGGCTATTTTGGGATATCTGGTAAGAGATACTACTTGAGAAAAGCAGCAAAGTCATCTTATATACCATGCTGTTGTTCTTTGATGGGCATTAATATGAGATACATGAGACTTTTTGTCTTCTCTCATAAAGCCATTCATGTATCTCTACTCTGGAGCCTCTTGTCTATAATCTACAACTTTTCATAATTACATATCCCTGATGGCTGGCCAAATCATTTGCCTCTACCCTCAAATCTTCATATGTTTTTAAATTCAGACTGCTTATCTTTTCAAACAAAATAGATGATGATGTTCCCAGTTCCTGAAGATTTGAACCATTGCTAGAATTTTTCTCTCACTAATGCTTTTCAAATTGATGTCTAAATAGTTTGCAAGACTTGGCCACCATTTTTTTTAGCTTGTATCCCCAATATAAACTAATGGATTTGTGAAGCAAGCCAAAGCTTCTCTTCCTCATAATCATTAAGGATCCCCAACAAAAGCGTAGGAGTGAGCTGAGGTAGAGGCACTTTGGCAACTGTTGAAACATTCTGTGTCCTCTGATTGTGCTTCTATTCATTTTCAGTTGTTCTTCCTTCCTTCAATAGGCTACATCTATATCATGTCCTTACACTGATATCTCCCTTACATAAACTCTCCCACATTGTATATTCCAAGGAGCAGAACTATATCACATCCTAGACTTTCTGATGGTCCTTGCTCTGATTGCTACCCCAAACTAGCAGCCTTTATAAATCATCCATTATATGAGACAGAAAAACATTCCAAATTTTCCAAGGAATATATTGCCTGAAGAACAGAACCTGAAGTGGTCTACCAGACCTACCTTTCATGACTCCTCCTCTGGAGAGGTGATATACCAATAATTTGTTCTTTATGTTTGCAAAGGTATCTTGGAATAACACATCACTAGACTCATAAAACTGTTATTGATATGGCAGTCATCTGAATTTTTTAGGGTTTTACCTTTACTCTCTGTAGCACATTAGTCTTGGCAAGCCATATAATGCTTTAGCCACTTGGAAGAACTACTTTGTACACATTTAAATTGATTTGCATGTTATTAATATAAGAAGGCAATATGACATTATAATGAATATTTAGACTGTCTGGATTTCTACAGACTTTATTGTATCAAAGACGGATAAGATAGTGTACAACTAGGACCATCACTGTATATATTTGTCCATTCTATGTGAATATGAACTATTTCTGACACACTTTTCAGATAGAGATAGAAAAGAATGCATTCAGTCTTTCAAAGATGACATACATGTATCATAGACTGCATAAATCTTCTCTAGCAAAAAAGCCACATCTGGTCCCATAGTAGCAACTGGGGCTAAAACTTTTCATTTGCGATGGTCCATTGTTCTCCTCCAAGTTCTCCCTGGTTTGGCAGGAAGATTAATAAATTAAATGGAGATTTTTTTTAATGTTTTTTATTTATTTCTAGGAGAGAGAGAGAGACAGAGTGAGCAGGGGAGGGTCAGAGAGAGGGAGTCACAGACTGAAACAGGCTCCAGGCTCTGAGCTGGCAGTCAGCACAGAGCCCGACGCGGGGCTCGAACCCACGAACCGCAAGATCATGACCTGAGCGAAAGTCAGACGCTTAACCGACTAAACCACCCAGGCGCCCCAAATTAAATGGAAATTTGATGAGAACAAATACTGCCTCTTTAAGGCCTTTAGGAGTAGCATTTCCTTCATCCACCTACCAATTACCAGGTATTTCTATTCCAGTTATACATTCAGGATCTTGGGAACTTACCACTTTGGACAAGATATGTACACTTAAAAGAGTATATGGATTATGGACTCAGCAGCCCACTATTATTCAAACCTAGGTGAGGATTCCTTTTATTATTCATATCTCTTATGCTTCCTCTTCCTTTGATTCTTGGACTTTGCATCCAAATGTCTTTCAA
Organism: Proteles cristata cristata; assembly: GCA_017311185.1. Taxonomy (NCBI): domain Eukaryota; kingdom Metazoa; phylum Chordata; class Mammalia; order Carnivora; family Hyaenidae; genus Proteles; species Proteles cristata. The sequence goes on from JAESUZ010002627.1 coordinate 1,042,212, forward strand.
ATGTTTTCACATTTCCCTTTCTCTGTCACTTGAGTAAATGGCTCTTTGTGGAAAGACTGGGAACATCATTACCATTTACACTTGTGTTATACCTTCCATCTGGGTTAAGCACTGAAAACTGGCTTCAAGTTCACAGGGAAACTATCAACCTTCTTGCAATTAATGAACACAATTCTTTTTTAAGATCTTTATTATTTTTGAGAGAGAGAGAGAGAGAGAGAGAGAAGGAAAGCAAGCAAGGAAGGAACAAACAGAGAGAGAGGGAGACATATTCTGAGGTAGGCTCCAGGCTCTGAGCTGTCATCACAGAACCCGATGTGGGGCTTGAACTCATGAACCTTGAGTTCATGACCTGAGCTGAAGTTGGATGCTTAACCAACTGAACCACCCAGGCACTCCTCAACACAATTCTTAATGACTCCTTTTCCCACCAAAAATGGATTATGGAGAGTAAATGCAGTTAAGCAAGCCCACCTTTCTAAGTCTTCTAATCTTTTCTCCTACTGCTTATCAGGACTACCTATAATGTCTACCTTGCTTCGTATAAGTTTTTGCTTTTCCCCATATTTCCAGCAGAGTATGCCTGAGGTATTTGCCAGGGTTTAAAATCCTATAATCTGGAAGGTGCCCCAAAGCAATAAACTATCCTTTATCCAACCCACTGTACTTGATCAAACATCTTCAGATTCTAGTCTCCTACATTGTTTCTTACCTCCTGCTAATTGATGCTGGCTGAGTCCTCTAGTTCCTTTGGGAGTGTAGTCTCTTTCCTCTCTAATCAGACACAGAATGCCTTTGGACAGATCATGTTGGATAGATTATGAATCCTAATTATTGGCCTATGGTCAGGGGGAGAATATTGGGGCAGTTCCTGAGAAGAAGTAATGTTGTCTTAAGTGAGAAAGAATGTACTTTTTCTTCAAGAAGGGAAGTGTTAGTCCTCATGGAAAGGAGTAAACTGTTTGCACAGGTTCAGGGTGTCTAAGAGATCTGAAAATTAGGATTCTTTTTATTTATTTATTTATTTATTTATTTATTTATTTATTTATATTTTGCAGGGGTGATGGGATCAGTCAAAATGTTTCCTCTCTATATATCATGGGTCTACTCTTTCCCTATCCAGGTATTGCATAAGAGTTTAAACTTCTTGGGAGCTTGAGTATCCTTACAATTAAGTCGTAGGCTTGATCCTCAGCTATATCTGCCTTACTGCCTTATATGCAAAAGATGAGAGAATTTTCCTATGCCACTAAGGAGCCCTTCTAGAATTTTAGTCCTAGATTTTAGTTGTGGTGCAGCCAGTTATTCTTTATCTTTGCTCAGAGCATCAAATAAACTCAACCATAGCTACCTAATATTATCTTTATAGTTACTCTCTCTGCCATTTTTCTCAAATGTCTGATACCTACTAATGTATTCACTTTCAACAATATACCACTTCAGTTCACCACTGGTAAAAGATTTAACTGAACCATCAACTAGAAATAAGATTTCTGTGCTTCACTTACAACTGATGATGGGGCCCTTATTAGTATCTAGGTGGCAGGTGACGCAATTCTTATAGCTTATTCCAACACCTGCTTTCTTGGCCTAATTCCAATATCAGTTGTTGTAGGTTGTGTTTCCCAGGAATCAGACTCTGAGATGGTGGTTAGCATGCAGGAGGTCTATTAGTGAGTGCTTTTGAAAATGACACAACAAAACAGAAACACTTGTAGAAATGAAGAAAAGTAAGTAGGAGTGGACAGGAGGGTAAAGAAAACTATCATGTAATCTCAATGGAGGTCTTAAAGGACCTTCAGGGATGTCTAAAAGTTGGATGACTGGTCAGACCTTTCTCAGACTGGGGTAAGAGACCTGGGCCTTTATATTTCCTCAGTTCTATTAGCTGAGCTAATAAGTCTGTTATTTTCAAAAGGAAATTTGTGTGGTGCATAATAATATCTACCATATTCATTTCTTTTTGTTCTAACTGCATGAGTTAGAATGCCAACTGCTATAATAAAGAATGCAAAATCTCTCTGGCTTAACACAGGAAAATTTTATTTATAGATCCCAGAATAGTCTAATGACAATCAGGGGTGGGGATGAGTTCTTTTATATGTAGTCAACTAGAGAACCAAGCTTCTTCCCTTTTCTGACTTTGTGTTACTCTAGTCCAGAACTAACCATTGAACTCTCTGCATTGTAACAACTATTTTGTATTTAAACTGATCAATATGGTAGTCAACTGTTACATTTGGCTATTAAGCACTTGAAATATGGGGAGTGTGACTGAGGATCTGAATCCTTAATTCTATTTAATTTTAATTTTAATGTAAATAGTACTTTTCTCAGACATTATAAGGAAAAGAGAAGGAACTCATATGAAATGACTTTGTAGATTAAAATTATAAATGAAATATGCCAATTTTACTCACATTCCATTGACTGGAACTCAGTCATATGGGTATTTCTTCCTGTAAGAGAGGCTTGACAATATATTTAGCTCTGTGACCAGTAATAATAACAGAAAACAGATATTAAGAAGCATTGACAGCCTCAGCCACACTGGGCCCTAACAGTTTTCAAATCACTAGGTCCTAACATCCATTCCTACTATTTTTTCACCTATCTGTAATTGGCAGAAAAAGGTCCATGCCCTAATCTCTGGAGCCCATGGATATATTCTTTTACATAGCAAGAGAGACTTTGTAGATACGATTTGTTAAAGACCTCAAGATGGAGACAATATTCTGTATGATCTAGGTGGACCTAATATAAACACCAGTATTCTTAAAAGAGGAAGTGAGGAGAAAATATGTTCCCTATGAGACATGATAAAGACTACTTCTATTAATGGCTTTGAAAATGGAGAAAAGGGGTCAGTAGCTTAAGAATGTAAGCTGCCTCTAAAGCCAAAAATTTGTGCACAAGGAATTGGTTTCTTCCCTAGTACCTTCCAGAACGAAACTCAGTCATTCTGACACTTTGATTTCAGCCAAGTGAGGCTTGAATCATACATTTGACCCTCAGAACTGTAAGATGATAAATTTGTGTTGTGTTAAGTCACTAACTTTGTAACAATTTATTACAGCAACAAAAGAAAACTAACATCATCGTGATTTAACTCTTTCTTACTGAGCTTGAATACCTCGGCGTCTTATTAGAATTAATCACTGTTCATTTCTTAATTCATCATACTCACTTGCAGACCACAAATCTGCTTATGCTAACTCTCCATCTACTTCAGGTATGTACCTATTCGGTACAATATGGTCACCAAAAGTATCCCATCGTATGATCTGGACTCAATAGTTTTTCTTTTAATATTTATACTTTATTTTTGAGACAGAGAGAGACAGAGCATGAGCAAGGGAGGGTCAGAGAGAGAGGGAGATACAGAATCTGAAACAGGCTCCAGGCTCTGACCTCGCTGTCAGCACAGAGCCCGACGCGGGGCTCGAACCCGCAAACTGTGAGATCATGACCCAAGACGAAGTCAGACGCTTAACCGACTGAACCACCCAGGTACCTCTGGCCTCAATATTTTGATCCCTAATTTCTTTGGTGCTTAGTTCTAGTTAGCCATTCTATTACATTTGCTTAGTCTTGGCACTTTCTCACTGTTCCAAAGGAACACTGCACATCTCTGCTTTCTCTTCAAATCTCTAGGAGCTTCTAGCCCATACCCAGGCCCAACCAACCAACTTGTGTCTTTTTTGTTGTTTTGTTTTGTTATGTTTGTTTGTTTTTACTGGGAATAAAAAGGAAGAAAATGTCTACATGCTGTCACAACCACTATTGTACACCTACCACCTGCCAGTCTTATTGACTGTTACTATCGGTAAACTTCATGTGCTCCTAATAGAAGCCAACCCTTCCACCTGAGCACTAAATCCCAGACACTGTTACTACTCAAGGACATTGGTCCAGCATTGTTGTCAATATCCTCTCTTTATTTTATTATCTGATTAGGCAAAAATCTTCTTAAATCGTTCCTTTAAAGTAAAATCCCCTCTTGGCTTCACATTTAGCTCCTACCCAGTTACATAAATATATTTCATAGAGTCGCTATTATTTCATACAGTTGATCATTCTTCTATTTCTAAACAACCTCCTTCCTTTGTCTCCATGAGAACACTTCTCTTTATTCTCTTGCAATTTCACTGGCAGTTTGGTAGCTCTCCTCCTTTTCCTGAGTTACTTTGATCTTCTTGGACTCTAAGTTTTGGAGTGGCTCAGGGATTAATCTTTTGATATCTTTTTTCTCCAATGCACCTTAACTTTTTCAGAAAATTTCATCTGAATATATTGTGGGAAATCCTGGTCTGATAATTCCCAAAGCATATCTCTATTCCTGAATCGCAGGCCTGTATTTCCAAATATTTATCTGATATCTCGATATGAGTGTTTATTATAGATCACAACCTAATGTGTCTAAAAGTTAATTGCTTATCTTCTCCCAAACCCTATATACTTCTCATCACAGCACAGCAAACCCATTCTTCCACTTACTCAGACCAATCTCTTGGATCCATGACCATAGACACGTCTTATTCTCACATCCTATGTCATATCTATTAACAAACTTTGCTTCACAACTTTCAAAATTTTTTTCAGAATATTGAAACTACATCCACCATAACCATTAGTGTTCAAGACACCATTATTTTGCCCCAACTTTTTCCTAACTGGTCTTCTGGTTTGCACTTATATCACTCTGATGTATTTCCAGCACAAAGCAAAACTCATCATTTAAAAATATGTCAGAATATGCCATTCTATTTTTAAAACTTTCTGAGGGCTTCACATTTTATTCAGAGTAAAAGTCAAAGTCCATATAAGTGCATAAAAAAAAAAAGAATAGAAAGAAATGGGATCAACTAAACCTAAGCAAACAGAAGAAAGGAAATAATAAGGCTAGAGACAGAGAATAGACAATGAATAGAATAAGTCAACAGAATCATAAGTTAGCTCTTCAAAAATATTTTTAAAAATGAGAAAATTTTAGCTATACTGGATAAGAAAAAATGAGAAAATACAAATTATGAAAATCAGAAATCAAAGAAGAGACATTACTACCAATGCTACAGAAAAAAAAAATGATTATAGGGATTCCTGGGTGGCTCAGTTGGCTAAGCATCTGACTTTAGCCCAAGTCATGATCTCATGGTTTGTGAGTTTGAGCCCCATATTGGGCTCTATTCTGACAGTTCAGTGCCTGTCCCAGATTCTCTGTTCCTCCCCTGTTCACACTCTGTCTCTCTCTCTCTCAAAAATAAATAAACATAGGGGCACCGGGGTGGCTCAGTTGGTTGAGTGCCATCTTCAACTCAGGTCATGATCTCCCAGTTCTGAGTTTGAGCCCCACATCAGGCTCTGTGCTGACAGCTTGAAGCCTGGAGCCTGTTTCAGATTCTGTATCTCCCTCTCTCTCTGCTCCTCCCACATTCATGCTCTGTCTCTCTCTGTCTCAAAAATAAATAAACATAAGAAAATAAAATAAAATAAATAAAGGACTGTAAGATAAGTGTTATAAACAATTATACACTAAAAGTTGAGTGATATAGATAAAATGGACACATTCTTAGAAACACAAAACCTACAAGGACTGAATCATAAAGAAATAAAAACAGACTTATAACAAGTATAAACATTAATCAGTAATAAAAATCTCTAAGAAAAGTCCTGGACCAGATGTCTTCACTATTTAATAGATAAAGGGCAGTCTTTTCAACAAATGGTATCGAGTAAACTGGATACCCACATGCAAAAGAACAAAGTTAGGTCCATATCTTAAGCCATATCACAAAATTAATTTAATTTATAAAAATGAAGCCAAAATTGGTAATAAACCTAAATGTAAAGCTAAAACCATAAAATCCTTAAAAGGAAACATACGGGAAGAGCTTCATGACAATAGATTCAGTAATGATTTCTTAGATATGTCACGAAAAACACAAGCAAACAAAGAAAAAATAGATACATTAAACTGCATCAAAGTTAAAATATTTTGAGGTGTCTGGGTGAGTCAGTCGTTCAGTGGCCGCCTTCGGCTCAGGTCATGATCTCACAGTTTATGAGTTCGGGCCCTGCATCAGGCTCTGTGCTGACAGCTAGCTTGGAGCCTGGAGCCTGTTTCAGATTCTGTGTCTCCCTCTCTCTCTTACACTCCCCTGCTCACACTCTGTGTGTGTGTGTGTGTGTGTGTGTGTGTGTGTCTCTCTCAAAAAAATAATAAACATTATAAATTTTTAAAAATTTAAAATATTTTGCACATTGAAGTACACTATTAATAAGATATAAAGGCAATCCACAGAAAGGGAGAAAGTGTTTTCACATGATATGCCTGACATGGGATTTACACACAGAATATATAAGGAATCTCCACAACTTAACAATAATGGAAAAAAAACCTGATTCAAAAATAAGCAAAGAAGTTTTTTTTTCTTTACTTTTAAAAAATGTTTTACTTACTTTTTAAGAGGGAGGGAGGGAGAGAGAGAGGCAGCTGGAGCAGGAGAAGGACAGAGAAAGAAGGAGATAAAAAATCCAAAGACAGGCTCCAGTCTCTGAGCTAGCTGTCAGCACAGAGCTCTTTGTGGGTCTTGAGCCCACGAACTGTGAGATCATGACCTGAGCCAAAGTCAGATGCTTAGGGGACTGAGCTGCCCAGGTGCCCCATCAAAGAACTTTAACTAACAGTTATCAAAGGATTTGCAAATGGCCAATAAGCACATGAAAAGATGTTCAACATCACTGATCATTAGTGAGTGCAAATCAAAAGCACATCTTCACACCAAGTAGGAAGGATAGTATCAATAAACCTCCAAACATCAAGAGTTAGAAAAGATGTGGAGAAGTTGGAATCCTTTGCATTGTTGATGGGAAAGTAAACTGGTGATATTGCTATGAAAAACAGTATGAAACTTCCTCAAATGATTGTTTATAGGATTACCATAGGAATCATGAATTCCATTTCTGGGGATATACACAAAAGAGCTGAGGACACGAACTTGAGCAGATATTTGTACACTTTTGTTCACAACAGCATATTCACAATAGCCAAAAATTGTTAACTTAAACTTCCATTGACAGATGACTGAAATGAACAGTATGTAGTATACACATACAATAGAACACCATTCAGTTTCAAAATGAATGAGATTCTAACACATGCTATACTATGGTATGAATTTGGACAACATTATGCCAAGCGAAACAAGGAAGTTACCAAAGAAATTTTATTGTATGATTTCACTTATATGAGCTACGTAAAATAGTCGAATTCATAGAGAAAGAAATTACACTGGTGGTTATCAGGGGCTAGCAAAAGGGAGGAATGGGAAATAGTTATTTCCTAGGTACATAGTTTTAGTTTAAGATGATGAAAACTTTCTGAAGTGGTGCTGATTGTTGCACTACGTTATGGATGTACCTAATGCCACTGAAAGATGTATTTTTAAATGGTAAAAATGATAAATTTTTTCTTATGTATATTTTCTGTAATAAAAAACCCTGAACCTGCACCTCTATGATTTTCTCTAGCATAATTATAAACCTTCATCATTATATCTCATGTTCTTTCTTCAACATGCCACTCTTCCATGTCAGATCATTGGTACTTGGTGTTCTCTTTGCCTAGAATCCCCTTAATGTCCCTCTTTCACTTATCTGTTATTTTTTTTACTCTGTAGTATTTAATATTACCCAATAAATAATGTATTTATTTGTCAATTTATTTCTGTCTTTGTCCACTAGCATTTAAGATCAATAAGACCTTACATGTTTCATTTAATGATACACGTTTTAGTTTCTATAAAAGCACCCAGCACAAAATAGATCCTCAATGATATTAGTTAAATGAACAATTGAAAAATTAAGGACTAAAACTTTTAATGCCACATGTGATTTCCAGTCCTACCATGCATTTCAATATTACCAATTATGAACATTTTGCTGTTTTGCTTTATGAAGATAGGTTAAACCTTCTTTCACAGAGTAAGGAGTGTAATTACTCGTAACAAAGAAAATGGTCAAAATGCTTTGTAACTCCCTCTTCTATGTCTCCTATTCTTTGCATTGTTGTACTAACTTTTTTTGTAATTAAAGAATTACGGTTGATTTGAACATGTTAATGTATTTGAGAAGATTGTGTCATTGTTCCTCTGAAAAAAGAAATGACCAATATTCTGGACCAGTTTACACACACACACACACACACACACACACACAAGCACAGATGGAACACAGACATTGTATAATGGTTTTTCATACAATTTTTTTCTCTTGGGGAAGTAAGAGAATCTTTGCCAAGAAATCTGTATTTGGAATCTGTTTAGATTATTATACTTGAGTGACTACTACCTGCAAATGCACAAAACAATAAGGTCTGCCAAATGCAATCATCGGTAGAAAGGAGATTTTTTTTCTTTTACTGGCATTACTCCACAATAAAATTTAGTAGCATGACAGATCAGTAGATAGAATAAGTGCTCTGTCAAGCCTTAACATACTGTCCAAATAATATACAAACATATCTGTCCCAAGTCAGGCAATTGAAGTTGTAGGAATATTTCTAATATGTGTTTCCTTTGTGTTTTAGATTGTCTATCAATCAGAAGTCACGGTGCTTGGATGTAAGTGATGGAGGAACACCATTTTGTGTCTTTCCATTTTTCACTCCCAGCAAAATGACATAATGGATCTGTGAATGTCTTCATTCATTTTCCATCTTTTAATAAATATGCTGTAAGTGTTAGATAAAATAAAAATGAATGCCAAAATGGAAAATAAATAAGTCTCAGGAAATTGGCAAAAGCACTTACTGCTATCAAGCAACTCACATTTTGAGACAAATATGGGGAAAAACCAATGAACTTGGGTAGTCACATTATCTCATCATCCTGTAGTGTGATCTTCAATGAAGTGTCTTACTAAAGAAATGGAGGGAAAAAAGTATAATGTTAGAGATGGAGCACTGCACCATAAAAACGTTCAACAATTTAGGGGCGGCTGGGTGGCTCAATCAGTTAAGTATCTGACTTCAGCTCAGGTTATGATCTCATAGTTTCTGGGTTCAAGTCGCGTGGCAGGTTGTGTGCTGACAGCTCAGATCCTGGAACCTGCTTCAGATTCTGTGTCTCCCCCTCTCTCTCTGCTCCTCCCCGCTTGCACCCTGTCTCTGTCTCTCCAAAATAAATATACGTTTGAAAAATTTAAAAACTGCTCAAAAATTTGGATTGAAACGTTAAATACATTGAAGACATGGTGTCAGGCTGATAGAACCTATCAGTTTCTAATTATTTCTTTGGTTTGATTTTGATTTAATTACTGAATGCAATGGCTCCTTGTGTGTGTGTGTGTGTGTGTGTGTGTGTGTGTGTGTGTGTGATTCTATAGCCAGAGCTATTCATTTCCACAAAGAATTTACAGAAAGCCTAGAATATATGAAGTCCTGTGCTAGAAACTACATATTTATTGATAAATGGTGTATGTCACCTACCTCTAATCACTTTGATACCATGTAGGAGAGACTGACGTATAAACAGAAAGTTATGTAAAAGCCTCAAGAGTGAACTGAGTCATGATATTCTAATTTATTATCCTTCTATCATGAATAAGGTTAGGAGTATGAAACATCAGAGGGCACTTGATTGATTTTTTATTTATTGTTATTTATTGCAAAATAACTAAATTATTTCTTATGCATCTAAAAGTGAAAACTTTGTGAATGAGAAAACTTTGTTCTTCGCAATTGTATGTCAACTGATCAAGTAGCTGTTAAATTAATTTTCTTCTTGAGAAGTTACAATTGAGTCTTTCTTATTTAAACAGAAAAGTAACTACTATGTATACAATAGAGTGGTTCCTTTGATATAATTTGACAAAAATATAAGGTAGGACACTTTTAAAATATAGTCATTTTGAGAATGAATACTTAGTATATAGAATAATACATTGTATTAAATAAAAAAGCTGTGGTTTTAAGTTTTGTAATTCTGCAAGACACATTTTATAAATTAACTTGGTTGAATTGGATTCCATTTCTTTATTTCAAAATGAGCATACTAACACCTCTATAGGTTTCCTAGATTTTTTCAAATGAGATAATAAATTCAGAACTGTTTGGAAATAGGGGGCGCCTAGGTGGCCCCGTTGGTTAAGCATCTGACTTTGCTCAGGTCACGGTCTCATGGTTTGTGAGTTTCAGCCCCAAATCCAGGTCTGTGCTGACAGCTCAGAGCCTGGACCCTGCTTTGGACTCTGTGTCTCCCTCTCTCCCTGTCTCTCTCCTGCTCGTGCTCTGTCTCTCTGTCTCTCAAAAATGAATACACATTAAAAAAAATTTTTTTTAAACTCTTTGGAAATTGGTAAAGGGAAAATACTATCCTTGAATTAAGGAGAACTCCATTTGTGTTACGCTTGGCCCACCTTGACTTAGTCACTTAATCTCTTGGGAAACTATAAAATGAAGAATTTGGTAGATGATTTCTTTTTTTTTTTTTTTTTATGTTTATTTATTTTTGAGAGAGAGGGATGGAGTGTGAGTGGGGGAGAGACAGAGAGAGAGGGAGACACAATCTGAAGCAGGCTCCAAGCTCTGAGCTGTCAGCACAGAGCCCGATGTGGGGCTCCAAACCAGAACCCACCAACCATGAGAGCATGACCTGAGGCAAAATTGGACACTTAACTGACTGAGCCACCCAGATATCCCTGGTAGATGATTTCTAAGGTCACTTTTAAAAATTATCAGCCTATGAATCTAGGAGAAAATCACTGTAAAAAAGCAAGCAATTATGATAATGCAGGGCTGCATTGTCTGCAACTGTTTTAATTTTAAAGGAAGTATTTTATAGTTTAAAAGTAAGTAGTTTTGGGGCGCCTGGGTGGCTTAGTCGGTTAAGCGTCCGACTTTCACTTAGGTCATGATCTCGCGGTTCTTGGGTTCGAGCCCCGCGTCGGGCTCTGTGCTGACTGCCAGCTCAGAGCCTGGAGCCTATTTCAGTCTGTGACTCCTCTCTCTCTGACCCTCCCCTGCTCACGCTGTCTCTCTCTCTCTCTCTAGAAATAAATAAAATATTTAAAAAATAAATAAAATAAAATAAAAGTAAGTAGTTTATTTTAAATGTAAGTATAGTGTGTTATTCTCAGGCAAAGCATAATTAATTGGTCTGTTGGTGGTTAAGTAGCTGTTTCCAATGTTTCCTTATATGGTGCCTCAGAAACTTCTGTCTTTGCTAACTCAAACAACATGTCTCCAGTTTCTTTTTTTTTTTCTATTTTTCTTTTTAGTTTATGTATTTATTTTGAGGGAAAGAGAGAGAGCGAGAAAGAGAGCAGGGGAGGGGCAGAGAGAGAGAAAATCCCACCCAGGCTCTGCACTGTCAGCCCAGATCGTTAACCCCATGTGGGGCTTAACCCCATGAACCCTAAGACCATAACCTGAGCTGAAAACAAGAGTCGAACCCCTTAACCACTTAACCAGCTGAGCCACCCAGGTGGCCCACTAGTTTCAAAACCATTATTAGTGATTTCTTCAAACAGCCAGAAACTTCCTTTCTCCTCCTACATAATATTAATCTGTGATTCAAAAAAATTTATATATATAAATATACATATATGTGTGTGTGTGTGTGTGTGTGTGTGTGTGTATGTATATACATGTATATATGTAGGATCTGTGAAGAACAGAACAGAATTAAATTTGGCGATTTTTCCTGAAAGTCTCCCCTCCAGAAGGTAGTGCTTCCAGGAATGGCCGCACACTGTCAGCTCATTTGTGGTGCCAGTGCTGCCACCTCGTTCCCAGAAGAGCATCTGTGGATTTTTGGAGAGAATGCTATACTTCTGGGAATGGTGCCCAGAACATGCAAGCTTCCGTGTCATTGGAGAAAGTAGAGAGAGGCAATAAAATCTTCATTTGCTGCAATCTTTTATGTGCAGTCATCAGTCCTCGGGCTAACAGCTGCAATATTCATATATTCTTATTTGTGGATTAAAAAAAAAAAAGACTTTTCCCACAATGTGTGTGTGGGATTTTCTGTCATTCCTTCTCCTTCAAGCTGACCCCATCCCCATTGTCTTTTCACTCTCAGTGGAAAACATAAGCATTAACAAGGATGAAAGGCACTATAGACATTCATAAGAAATATGTGAAAGTCAAGTGAGGTGATTATTTCCCCTCGGATCAAAGGAGCACCTAAAAATATCAGAAGAATTTTACAGACAACCTGTATATTTTATGCAAATTTAAGCCTTACAAATGTTTAATTATTAGTTTAATATTTGGACATTTATTTTTCTAAGTTTATTTATATGTTTTGAGAGAGAGAGAGAGAGAGAGAGGAAGATAGAGAATCCCAATCAGCATGAAGCTCAATGTGGGGCTTGAATCCATGAACCATGAGATCATGACCTGAGTAGAAATCATGAATCAGACACTTAACTGACTGAGCCACCCAGGTACCCCTGGGTATTCATTTTAATGCACATTAGAAAAATATAATTAACACACCAAGCTTAATATTTAATGAATGTTTTACTGCTTTAGGATGGAGCTAAAGTAAATAATGATGTGGTCATCTGCTTTACTATGAGTAGGTGCTCAGAAAGTCCAGATGCAGTGCTTGGAAAGTCCAGAAAAGGTTAGTTAAATTTTTAAAGTGAAATGTTTTACCACTCTGGTTTGGCAGCATGAATAGAAAGATGATATAAGTTGGAGGTATGGGTTTTCACAGTCTATGACATGTAGCATCTCAGGGTTTTTTTTTCTTTTTTTTTCTTTTTTTTTTTAAATGTTTTATTTATTTCTAGGAGAGAGAGAGACAGCGCGAGCAGGGGAGGGTCAAAGAGAGAGGGAGACACAGAATCCGAACAGGCTCCAGGCTCTGAGCTGGCAGTCAGCACAGAGCCCGACGCGGGGCTCGAACCCACAAACCGCAAGATCATGACCTAAGCGAAAGTTGGACGCTTGACCGACTAAGCCACCCAGGCACCCCAGTTTTTTTTTTCTTAATAAGAGTATTGTGACTACATTTCAAGAAGTTAATACTAACCCTGCCAATTATGCATAAATTAAAAAAAATAAGTGTGAATGAGAACTGGCCTTGTGCTGTTTGTGCGTGTGTGTGTGTGTGTGTTTGTGTGTGTATGTTTTCTTCTGTATTGAACCTATTTCATATCAGTGGTTTAAAGAAGAGAAAGTTAAAACACAGAAATAAAAGTTTCTTAACTATGGTATGAAGCACCAAGAAGTTAATATGATTAAAGTTGTCAAAATAATTCCGGGTACATAGTACATATAACGAATTTTAGCTATTACTACTATTACTAATAGCACTATTAGTTTCATTAGGGTTGATTGTGATAAAATCTGGGTATATCTTCAGAAAGAGAAACCAATTAATATCCTTATTTTTCTGTTAGTTTTGTAGAAGAAACAGCTGCAAAGGAAATATTGAAAGTATGATAAAAATATTTACACTGTAGGTTTTTATGAAACTGTAAATAAGAACAAACTGTTTCCTTTAAGTTTAGAAATGCTCTTCAATTCTGATGTGATACTCTCTGACCTCAGACAGCATTGTGAAACTTCCAAAGAATAAAACAATGTGGAGAGATGTCCAAGCATTTTATAAACTTGTTATCACTCTAATTGGATAGAAATGCTAATATTTTAGAATACTCATTTATCATGTTTTATTTACTTGCAAATGCTTATCATTAATGGAGTAATTTGTAAATAAACTTATCATATCCTCTGCCAAATGGTTTACAATAATAAGCAGGGACAAGCAAAGGAGCTGGTAAGTTGCTTCAGTCAAATAATACAGTTCATTGTAAAATTACAGAGATGGCAAAAAACTTAAGGCAATAAATACTATCACAACTAGAATACAATCTATTCACTCTAAATGGATTCATCCTCTGATGTGATTTTAGTTAGTATTCAGTGTATTATAAATGAGTTAAATACTGTGACCGTGGAGATCTTATGTTCTGACAGTTTTGCCCAGTCAGGACAACTGGAGTAGAGATTTTAGAACTTATTTAATAAAGCCATGACATAATCTCAAAGTGATTTATTGGCATGAGCACAAAGAGCGCTAAAGTCACAGCTGGTACAAAAAAGAATGCATTAGATAATGCTGCATATCCTGTACCCACTACTCTCCACTCCATGCCACCCAGGAAATATGGAAGACTTAGAAGACATATATAAAGCCAGGGGAAAAAAAAACAAAGAAACACCACTCTATCATTATAAAGAGAGACCACTGAACTCTTGAAATGTTCTCTAAAATTTGTCTAGAATTGTGAAATTACAACAATTTAGGTTTGTTAGTTTTATGAACATCCGCTTTCTTATGCTGAAAGCTTTCCTTTTCTATTGAGACAGAAGAACAATTTTACTGTTTTTTGTTTGTTTTTAGTGGTCAAAACCTTTTTTTTTTAAATGTTTTATTTATTTCTAGGAAAGAGAGAGAGAGAGAGAGACAGCGTGAGCAGGGGAGGGTCAGAGAGAGAGGGAGTCACAGACTCTGAAACAGGCTCAGGCTCTGAGCTGGCAGTCAGCACAGAGCCCGACGCGGGGCTCGAACCCACAAACCACGAGATCATGACCTAAGTGGAAGTCGGACGCTTAACCGTCTAAGCCACCCAGGCGCCCCTAGTGGTCAAAACCTTTAATATCTGACATTGCATGCATCAGTCAAGACTGTGGTTGTATATTACAATATTTGGCGTATCTGTCAGACCTGTGGAACAGCCTTAATTGATCTCTATAATATCCATTTATATCAATATTCCACATTCAAGATAGACTGAACTTATTGATGGCAAAATTGGAGCAAAAGCCATCAAGCCTTCACTATGGTATGTTATTTTATGTGTTGGGATGACTTAGTTATAGATTCATCTGAAGTACTTCATGCTGTACAGTATTTTGAACGTTACAAAAACATTGTTGATGAATAGCAAAAGTAAAAGGTTTTCACATATAATTTCCTAAATTGGAAACCGCTTTTGTATCACTACGAAATGCTTCTATAGCCACTTGCTACAAACATCACCAGATCCTTTGACACATTCAGAAGAACGCAGTTTGGGGAACAGCTCAGATGGCCTCTTGAAACAAAAGTTTGTATTTCAAAGCTGCTGATCTTATTTTAATTAACAATTAACACCCAAAATCAGAATTTGTCATAAAAAGCAGCTAAATAAATGTTCTAGTTTCCAAATATGTACATATTTCAGCTGAGGTTCTCAGAATTGATTAATATAAAAAATTTTTATAACTTATCTTGTTAACTTAAGCTTCATCTTAATGTTAATTAAGTTTCAAGGATCTAAAACTTGATTACTGAATAGTAACAGACATTTTCATTCTAATTATTGAAAAATTAGTTTTTAAACATGTAACTGTTACATTGATTCATTTAATGACTATTTTTGTTGATTTTTAGCCTTTAACATTTAATAATATTTTGGTATAATGATGTTAATTATTATCATGGTGATAAAAGCATGCATAATTCATTTTAGGCAAAGAATGTATATAAAATGCTAAGTAAATAACAGTATAGCTGGTAAACAAGTAGAGAAAGAAAAAAATGGATGTTGTATGTAAAAGACAGTTTTGTAAACTATTCTAAACCAAAAAATAGAAAGATAAATATTTCTTGATGTTTAGCCCATATGAAAAAAAAAATGACTGAATGTTCATGATGGAAAATCTAGTGCTGTGTCTATCAAGTAGATAAAGAATCTGACTAGCTAAATTCATACAGCCTTACTCCAATGCTTGTTTGACAGACTCTTTTCTGAGAAAGATCAGTTTTCGGGATCAAAGTGGAAATTCCATAAATCTTTGATTCTCATTTGTTAGAGATGTTATTAAAGTTTATTTACAAAAAAGTTATCAGTATTACAGTTAGTATAATAAATATATTGTTATTAATGATAAAAATATGTGCAACATTTTGTTTCAAAATGAATCTGATTTATAATTTTTATGCCATTTGGGTGATATAACTGTAATGTAGAGAGAAAATAAATATATTGATCAGAGACCCTGAAAAACTTTGCTTAGAAATTTAGAAATATTTCAAGGTCTTAGAAACAATTGTTTCAAGAACTTGAAACTGTGACAAGTGACTTGTCACATTTGATTACTGGACAGATTTCATTAGTCAACCTACACACCCAACCTACACACCACACTTGGCACAAATGTTAGGACAGGCTGTGACAATAAAAGTGACATTCAAGAGCATAGCTACTTTTTGGCACTGAAGTCATAATCTCAGTGCTTCAATAAAAAGATTACAGTTGAATAAATCAAACTCCTTCCCTTGGGAAAAGAACACTACCTAGAGAAGTACTTAAGAGCTAAAAATGCATATGAAGAAATGTATTATCAATATTTGAAAGAAGAGAAATATATCTACAGGACCAGGTGGTCATACTTTACTTGCCACAGTTATCTAGCATTATCTGATTATTGGTTATGGGTGGATAGTAACCCTAGTCATTCAAGATATTTCACCTCTTTTCCCCTAAATAAACTCTCAGGCAATATTTCACGTCTCAAACATTTTCCCAAGGACAGATTGTTGGCTCTGCAGACGTTACAGGAGTACTCTGCTTTTCAAGAGGTTCATTTTACAAGGACGAGAAAAGAGACATAATCCTGGGTTTCGAGGTTAGGAAATTCAGACATCCAAGTACTTATGTGCTCCAAAATCTGGTCACACGTTAGTTTTTGTTTTTGTTTTTGTTTTTTCCTTTGATGCTCTGATCCCAAGATAATTGAGTCTCATCACGCTCACTGGTTGGACATCAGTGATTTAGCAGTATAATGCTATAATTCCTTTTGGAATAGATTCGCCTGGATATGACTCACAGGGCATAAATATCCTCAATCCTGCAATATTAGAGCCAAAAGAGACCTTATGAATCATTTATTCAATTTGTTCGTTTTAGGACAGTAAACTTCCAATTCAAACAATTTTAGTATTTTTTTGAAAAAGTATTTTAAGAATCAATTTGTCCTACAGCTAGCTGTAAAACTCAGGTCTCTCAATTTCGAAACAAACAATTACCCATTGTCAAAGGGTTTCTTATATTCCTGCGTTTAGCTTTTATTTATGTCAAAAACCTGGCCTTACATTTTGTTCTGTAACTAGTTAAGGGTGATAGTGTTGAAGTCACTCCACTGAATATTTTGAACATTAGCAAAAGAGGCACTTAAGTGATTGGTTGATTGAAAAGACACAGATTGGTGTGTGCCTGTGTAAAGCTCACTATCAATATTGAGGCCTTTACTATATACCAGATATGGTGATAAGTGCTTGACATATAATAGCCTAAATAGTAGGCAATGGAAGTGATACAAAGGTAAAGAAGGGACATGTACTCAGTAATCATTATGCCAGACTATGTATCTGCAAGACCATACTGTATAAGGTCAACTAAAAAATAACCAAAACAATAATGAATTAAAATATCAGAAGATACCATATTTTGAAGTGAATATTATATGCTAATCACTTTAAAAATAAGTTCCTTCAATTTCCATAAAAACATCTCTGTTTTTTGACCCAGAAAGAAATTACATATGGGAAATATAAGGCTCAGACATTTTGACTGTTAATCAACCAACCAACCTTAGTTCCTCAGCAATATACTCATATGTGCCATATTCTCTCAACATTCATTTATCTTCAGGACTGTCAAATTCATTAGCTCATTTTCTTCAAGATGTTTCAGCACATGACATTCTCTCTGCTTAGAATATTGTTCTGGACATCCTTTTCATTTTTCCACTATCTATTTCAGCCACTAGACTAATAACATCATATATTTGGAAATATCTTTCACATTTGTATCAGAATTTAGCATAGTATTGAATGTAGATGAAGTACCCTCAACGACTTTTTTTTTTTTAACACAAATAACATTTTTTCACCTCTAGAGTTGATGAATGCTCTAGTGAACAATTAATAATGTCTATTTGGATGTTTCTAATTATATTCAGTTGTGTTCAGTCATTTAGGAAGAATTGTTTCACAAAAAAATTAACACTGATGTTGCTAAATGGGCCCATATGTTTTCTGGACCTTGTATATTAGTTACTTTTGACCTTGGTTATAAAATAGAATTCCACTTTATGATAGCTCTGTACCAATTAGCGTTCTCCAGAGAAACAGAACCAGTGGGATACACACATATCCATAATAACAGATTTGCTTTCAGGAATTGGCTCATATGATTGTGAGGGTTGGCATTTGAGCCAGCTGGAAACTCAGGCAAGAGTTAATGTTGCAGTCTTGAGTCAAAAATCCACAGGGCAATCCAGTAGAGTGGAAACTCAGGATTTCTATGTTGCCTTTTATGAGGCAAGATTCTTTCTCTTCTGGAAAACTCAACTTTGCTCTTAAGGCTTTCAACTTATTGGATGAAACACACATTATGGAGTGTAATCTCCTTTATTTGAAGTCTACTGATTATAGATGTTAATCACATCTACATCACCACTTCACAGAAATATCTAGACTAATATTTGATCACTAACAAGACAACATAGGCTAGCCAACTTGACACATACAACTTAGCCATCCCAAGCACCATAGATACTATGAAAAATTAGTACTTTAACAACAGTGCAGACATGAAGCTTCCAGAATATCTTTCTATGCACTGTGTAAATCTTCACTAAGTCTAAGTTGAGATGCTTGAAGATGGTTTGAGGTTTCATTAAAACCTGTGCCCATTAGCAACCCACCAGCACTGATGACTGTGTGTAAATATGCCAAACTCAGAGGTATAAGAAACCTGGTAAATCTCGGCCACCAGTCCCTGTCTATAATCAGTACCAGAGGGTACTTGAAATCAACATTATTTTCAGATAATAAGTATTTGCTTAAGGGTATGACCCGTGATGGAGAGATATTGGATACTTTTTTCTATATCAAAATAACTGATGAAGACATGTGATTGCTAAAATTGATGGTAAAACTGAAAAAGGGGGAAACTCTGAAATCTTTTGAGAAATCTAACTACGTTCAGAAAGTTTTTGCCTGGAATAGCCCTGTAAAATTAATACAGTTTCCAAACTAATCTTGATTTTTAGAAAAGTAGTTGTCATTGTTGAGTTATGCCCAAGACCTAAGGCTCTGGTATATTTCTAATTCTGTTTTCAATTTCAAACACAAAGCTTAGGGCATAAGCATAGCACTTAAGCAGTGATTTCTTGTGAACAAATCCTGAATTTGCCACTTAGTGGACAGTCATGAGGATGCATTATCTGCTTTTATGAAATGCAATATGATTTATGAAAAAAGTCACTCTTTATATGCAGAAAACTCAGGTTGGATGTACTCTATGACTGGCCACCCATACCTACCTTAAAAACAAGCCTAAGTAATATGTCATAGAGTAATCACTCAATGTGCTAAGCCCGTTTCATACAATTCTTTTAATATTAAAACCTAAGTGGATATGCTATAATGGCTGAAATCTGTGCCAGCATGAGTTATAGACTTTTATGGAAGCATTAGTTAAATAAACATTTCCAGAAAGAACACTACATATATGTTGATATAAATAAGACTTAAGGATTAGCATATAATCACAACAAAAGTTTATAAAGGAATTGGCACAAGTAAAGTATAGTTATAAAGGTAATTGCAGAACTTCTTACATTTCTTAACTGAGTTACTCTGACTTGAACTGAATTTAATTCTTATTTAGAAAACATTTGATATCTCAATTCAAACTAGTATTTTTTTTTTTTACTAAGAAAACCAATATTTTAAGGCAAATGCAAGAGTAACATACAACAGCAGTTTCTCTTCACTGCCATGGAGAAATGATGACTCAAAAGTCAATAGCTGTTTGACATTCTCAGTAGCATCTCTATGCTGGCAGATTTGAACTTAACTGAATGTCTGTTTTTAGAATGCTTGTAGGAGGAAACCTCTTTTTTTAGAGTGATCTGTTTTGTTTATTTTCAGTATGGAATGAAAACAACATATGGGTTTTAGCAAAACAGTCGATGGACTTTTTTTTTTCCCCAAAAAATGTTTTGAATGGACTATTTTTACTTACAGGGTCAGTTCAAATTTCAGAAAAGAGATCATTATCAGATCCCCATACACACGTTTTTAACTTGATGACATACTTCTGCCCCTCTCATGATTTTTCAAGGAGGGGGTGAAGAGCCTATTGTAGTTCCATTAGAAGATCCAAATTGAAGACCCCACCACTTGTTTCTTCTTGCAGTGATTAGGATATCAAGTTTAGCCCCAGATTTTACATGAATAAAAAACAAACAAAACATCTTCTTGTGTGGTTATTATTTGGACTTCAATTTTATCACTACCCTTAGAAGCTGTGAGTGGTGCCTTCAGTTACTCAGTGTTTATTTTTTTTTATTCAAGAGTAAATTAGCAGGAAGAGTGGCCCTTTTTTCCCATTTAGCATAGATTTTTTTTCTGGCTTTTTCTTGGAAGACAGGATAGTTGAAACTTAGTGTGCATGTTTCCTCAGAATTCCCTTTATGCTCATTTCTGATCTGATAGTGAAAATGAACTATACATGTATAACACTGAGCCTGGCTTATTTATTTATTACTTATTTGTTTGTTTCTGTAATTTCAGATTACCAATTTGAAAGACACATGTTGAGCTTGCTAACATTGGCCAGTTGCCTCAGGGAGTTGTTGTTGAAAGACAACTTAAAACATTTGACTCTGAAGAGCATGGTCTCTTAAGATAGAAAACATTTCATTTTATTTTTTTTTTTTAATTTTTTTTTTTTAATGTTTTATTTATTTCTAGGAGAGAGGAAGACAGCGTGAACAGGGGAGGGTCAGAGAGAGAGGGAGTCACAGACTGAAACAGGCTCCAGGCTCTGAGCTGGCAGTCAGCACAGAGCCCGACGCGGGGCTCGAACCCACAACCGCGAGATCATGACCTAAGCGAAAGTCGGACGCTTAACCGACTAAGCCACCCAGGCGCCCCAAGATAGAAAACATTTTATACATCAACATCTTTTTGAATTTTAGAGTACTATAGCAACACTTCCAAGACCAAGATTTCTTAAAACCATGCTGATGTTCGACTCATGAAATGCTATTTGTTGTGTATGATCTGTATGGAGAAAACAGATTGTTTCTTTCTCCATTTTTATTGTGTACTTGTTAATCTATTTCTAAAGGTATTATGCTAATTATAACACTACTCTTCACATTCGGAATCCGAATTGCTCATTTTCAAGTTTTCCTTTTTTTCAAATTGTAATCTGTTAATTACTTGTTTAATGGAGTGTGTAATTACCTACTTTAAGTTAGGAAACTGTTTCCATTTCAAAGAGAGAAACCTATTTTAGAAATGAAAGAATATAAATGCAATCCTTTTTGATATAGAATATAACTCTTTACTTCCCTTAATGGTTCTAAGTGAGAAAATGAGATTGAAAAACAACTCATTATATTTTCTCTTTATGTCTTTGTGCATACTACATCAAACATAGGTGAAATTTTTGACAAAGGTAACAGGTTGTCATTTAGCTACACTTTGCAGAGTAATTTTAC
The DNA here is from genome assembly GCA_017311185.1 of Proteles cristata cristata. NCBI lineage: Eukaryota > Metazoa > Chordata > Mammalia > Carnivora > Hyaenidae > Proteles > Proteles cristata. The sequence continues at coordinate 1,063,792 of JAESUZ010002627.1, forward strand.
TCTCCATTCATGCCATGTAAATGACTAATCGCCAGAGTAGAAGGAAAACCAAGTTATTAATGTGATACATTTTTGAAAATGTTTTCTTTTTTTCCCCAAATACTAAGCCAGAGGAGCAAACTGAATCATAAAATAGATTAAGTGAGGAAACAAGATATGAGAGAAATAGAACAATGTAAGAAATACAACAATAATAAATAGTGTTAATTATGTTATGGGCTTACCCATGGCATATATGGATGGCTTGGATGATTTAACTTTTTCTTCTGAGCAACAGCAAGTATAGGAAATAGTCAGGATGTTCTCATTCACCGCTGAGAAAAACTGGGTCTTATAGATATTAGCTAAAATTGGCTATTGTCACGGAAGCAACAATAGTCTTCCTACTCTAAGCCATTGCTTCCAAACAAATTGTGAGCTACTGTAATGGAAATAACTGGATTTATATACTCTTAGGGAATGAAATAGAATAGGCTTTCATAATATGTTGATAATGAACATTTATTTCCTTGATGGTCCATAATCTTGGGAGTTGGAAATTTATCAGAAGAGCTCATGATAACAAAATCTCCATATCATATGAGAAAAGAAGCAATAAACCACACCCCACCTTGCTGAAAATGTTTTTAATAAAAAATATGCAATACTGGGACCTACATGAATGTCTTGAGAAATAAGGCTAGATAAAGTTATATCAGCAGAACAGAAAAAAAAAGACAAGAAACTTTAAAATTTCTGTTTCCATAATAGAAAGAAAAAAGCTTCTTAAAGCAAGAAAAAATGGCAAAAATCAACTTCTTCTGTGTGTTAGAAATTAGAAAAAGGCTTCCAGGAAGTTTGAGGAGGGATTTATACAAGGAAGAAGGTGCTGCGTGGCTCAGTCAGCTGAGTGTCCAACTTTTAATTTCAGCTCAGGTCATGATCTCATGGATTTCTGGGAGCTACACTGACAGTCCAGTGTCTGCTTGGGATTCTCTCTCTCCCTCACTCTCTGCCTCCCTACCCCACCCCCAACTCATGTTCCTTCTTCTTCTCTCAAAATAAATAAATAAGCATTAAAAAAAGAAAAAGTTTAAATCTCAGTGTCAATGAGAAATGGCTCCTACCATTTCTCTCTCCAGTAGCCCAAAACCAATATCCCACAAACATGGTGAAATTCAGCATTTTAGCAAACAGCAAAGAGAGACAGAAAGAGTTGATGCTCTTTCAAAGTGTCATGAATCAATCAATGAGCAATTTTTGTCCGATGATTTCTTAGAGGATTCTACTTGTAAGCATATCTTTATTTGATGTGAGCTGAAGCTCTCCCAGTGAGTAAAGCCTTCCCTTTGGAGGTGTGTGCTGCAAATATTTGGAGATCATTGCTTCTTTTCAGAGCTATCTGAAAGAGTGGGGCCAATAATGAGTTAATCAAAATGCTTAAAATGAATAGCCAAGGAATGAGATGTTCATAGGACCTTTTAAAAACTCCAATAGTATTCTGGGAAAATAACAAGACAGGCACATATATAGGGCTCTACACATGTTCAGAAAAAAGTTGAGAAGGCCCTGTGCTCTCAACATTGGCTGACCTCGACAATCTGAGAAATTAGGAAGTGAAAGCTGAGATAGAGGTGTCAACCACTTGTTGAAGACATGTCCCAATATGCATAGTCTTTCTGATAAGACTAGGAGACTTATTAAGGATATATTTATCAACTTGTCCAATAATTATCTTTCCACTAAGTTAATCAGAGATTTCAGTAGCCACACACACAAAGAATACAAACTTTAAAGATTTAATTAAAAAATGTCAAAACAAACATACAAGTAAGCCAAAAACTAAAAAAAACAAAAACAAAAATGCAGCACCAACAACTAACCCTGAGAGGAGAGAAACATTATTTCTCACATTATATTATAGAGTTGTCACATTACATTATTAGAAATGTCCAATTTGACACACACACAAAAATATTAGGCATGCAAAGAAACAAGAAAATTTGGCTCGTACACAGACATAAAGCTATCAGTAGAAATTATCCCTGAGGAAGCCAACATGTTGGACTTAATAGACAAAGATGTTAAATCAGTTTTTAAAAATATGTTCTGAGAGCTGAAGAAAACTGTGTCTAAAAATATAAAGAAAAGTATGAGGATGTCATCTCACCAAATAGAAAATATCAATAATAAGCTAGACAATATACAAAAAAAACAAAAAAACAAAATATAAATTCTGGAGTTGAAAACACAACTAAAACAATCAAAGTAGGGTGTCAACAGCAGATTTAAGCAACTGGAAAAAATTTGACAAACTTGAAATTCTAGTCTGAGGATACATAATGTACATTCAAAAAAAGATAGAATTTTTTTTCAGGAATCAATGTCTGGAACTTTTAAAATTTGATTAAATAAAAACAAAAACAAATATTAGTCAACATACCCAAGAATCTTGTCTAATATCAAGTAGGTGACAGACAAGTGATCTACATATAAGTAATTTATAACCAAACCATTGAAACAAACATAATGTGATAATCTTTAAAGCATCAAAAAAGTAGTGACTCATCATATATATAGGATAGTTAATAAGAGTAATAGCTAATTTCTCATCAGAAACCATGAAACCCAGGAGGCAGTGAGAAGCCATATTCAAAATGCTGAAAGATAGTCAACTAAGAATTCTATATCCAGCAAAATGATCCTTCAGAAATGAAGTAGAAAGGAAGCATCCTATAATGAAAGACTTAGTCACTAGCAAACTAGCCATGAAGAAATACTAAAGGGAAACTTTCAAGCACAAAGGAAAGGATACTAGATAGTAACTCAAAGTCATATGAAGAAAAAAAGAACTCTAGCAAAGGTAACTACATAGGTCAATGTAAAAGACGGTGTAAAATTATGTAAAAGGCATATTTTTTCTCTAACTTTTTCTTCTTCTGTGACAACTACTTAAAAGACAACTGCATAATGCAATAATTATGTAATATGTTGATGGCAGAGAAAGAGCAAAGATGTAAGTTGTACAAAAATAGAACAAAGGAAAGGAAAGATAACGGAGCTGTAGAGAAGAAAAAAATTTATGCACTACTGAATCCAGGTTGATATTAGTCTGAACTCGATTTTTATAAATTCAATTAACTATGAATTTTATTAAGAAATAGCTAAAAAGTGGGGGGGAGGAGGGGTGGGCATGGAGGAGGGCACTTGTGGGGATGAGCACTGGGTGTTATGTGGAAACTAATTTGACAATAAACTATTTGTAAAAAAAAAAAAAAAAGAAATAGCTAAAAAGTATAGTAGAAGACATGACAGGGAAAAAAATGGTATGCTAAACAGTACCTATTTAACACAAAAAGCAAAATGCAGGAATATAGGAAGGAAAAAAAAAGAGATGATACAGGCATACACACATACTCACACATACACACACACACACACACCCAGGACCAAATGTCAAAAATAAGTCCTATTTTATCAATAATTATGTTAAATATAGATGGATTTAAAATTTTTATTAAAAGTCAAGTTTTGACAGTAAGGTTAGAAAGAAAAGATAACAAAACATGATAGAACTATATGTTGTCTATAAGTGATGCACTTTAGAGTTCAAAGACACAAATAGATTGAACATAAATAGATGAAAAAAAGTTATTCCATGAAAATAACCTGAAGAGAGTTAAACCGGCCATACTAATATAAGACAAACAGACCATGAGACAAAATTTGTTACTAGAGGTAAAAGCATATTTTATATTAATAAAAGAGTTGATGCAAACGCATATACATACCAGTATAAATGCATATGAACGATTATAGAGCTCAGAAAATGTGAAATAGAAACTGTCAGAACTGAAGGGACAATTCACTAAAAATGAATTTACTTCAATACTCAACTTTCAATAATGGATAGATAGAAGACATAGAAGGAAAGAGAAGATTCAGACAGTACTATAAACAAATTAGATATCATGTATATCTGTAGATCAAAAAGAATAGAACATGCATGGAACGTTTTCCAGGATAGACTATACACTAGTCCATAGAACAAGTCTCAATTAATATAAAAGGATTGAAATTATAGCAGTATTTTCTCAAACTTCAGTGGATTAAAAAATCAATAAAAGACATTTGGGAAATTTATAAATAAATAGAGATTAGGCAAAACGCTCTTAAAAAACCAATGGGTCAAAAAAAGAAATCACAAGGAATATTAGAAAATATTTTTTGATGTATAAATGTGAAGGCACAGCATACAGAAACTTATGAACTATAGCAAAACCAATGCTCATTGGAAAATTTCCAGCTGTAAATGCCTACATTACAAAAAACACATATACAGTTAAATCAATAACCTAACTTTGCACCTTAAGAAACTAAAACCAGCAGACCAAAGGATCTTAAAGCAAGCAAGGAAGGAAGTCATAAACTGTAGGGTCGGAAATAAATGAAAAAGCACAAGAAAACAAATAGGGAAAAATCAACATAAATTTGGTTCTCTGGAAAGATCAACACAATTGAATAATCTTCAGCTAAACTATTTATTAAAAAAAGAAAAATGGCTCAAATGAAAGAAGGCACATTACTACTGCCCTTACAGAAATAAACAGACTTCTAGGGGAAGATTATGACAACAGTTTAGATAATCTAAAGGAAATGGACCAGTCTCTACAAAGATGGAAACTACCATATTTAATTCTATAGGAAATGGATGAATTGGAATGACCTAAAACAAATAAGGAAATTGACTCAGTAATTAGAAAAGTTTCCACAAAGAAAGGCAGAGGACCAGACGGCTTCACTGTTAAATTCTACCAAACGTTCTGAGAAGAGTTAACAACAATCTTTCACAAACTCTTCCAAAAAATAGAAGAGTAGGCAACACCTTACAATTCATTCTATGAGGCTAATTTTAACTTAATACAAAAATCAGATAAAGATTTCACAAAAAATATAGACACCAATATCTCTTATGAATACATATGCAAAACTCTTAACATTCTCTGCAAAATACCAGCAAAACGAAAATCAGCATAATACGTTATATTAATACGATAAGGGATATGGACTTGATCATGTCAACAGATGCATAACAAGCATTTGACAACATCTTATGTCATTTAATGATAAACACACTTAAATTCAGAAGAAAAAGGAATTTTTGGACTCTAATAAAATGCATATGCAAAAAGAGTTAATTTTGAATAATTGACTGTTTCCTCTATGAGATCCAGAGCTAAAAATCATCCTGATTAGAAAAAAAAAAAAAACACAAAAATGATTTCTCTTTGAAAAAGCCATAATCTTGGGGCGCCTGGGTGGCTTAGTCGGTTAAGCGTCCGACTTTCGCTTAGGTCATGATCTCGCGGTTCGTGGGTTCGAGCCCCGCGTCGGGCTCTGTGCTGACTGCCAGCTCAGAGCCTGGAGCCTGTTTCAGTCTGTGACTCCCTCTCTCTCTGACCCTCCCCCTGCTCACGCTGTCTCTCTCTCTCTCCTAGAAATAAATAAAAATATTAAAAAAAAAAAAAGAAAAAGCCATAATCTTGTATATAGAAAATTGTAGGGGATACATTAAAAATAGAGCTAATAAGTTACATCAGCAAGGCTCAGGATACAAGGTCAATATAGGAACAGCAATTGTGTTTCCACACTAGCAATGAACAATTTAAAAACTAACTTAGGAAAACTTTTCAGCTTATAATATTGTCAAAAAGAATAAAATTATTCATGAATACATTTTTAAAAAGGAGTGCAACACGTGTGCACTGAAACTACTAAACATTTTTTTAAATATTTTTATTTATTTATTTATTTATTTATTTATTTATTTATTTATTTATTTATTTATTTATTTATAGGAGAGAGAGAGACAGCGTGAGCAGGGGAGGGTCAGAGAGAGAGGGAGACACAGACTCGGAAACAGGCTCCAGGCTCTGAGCTGGCAGTCGGCTGACGCGGGGCTCGAATCCACGAACTGTGAGATCATGACCTAAGCGAAAGTCCGACGCTCAACCGACTAAGTCACCCAGGCGCCTCAACATTTTAAGATACTAAAGAAGACCCTAATAAATGGAAATATTTTCCTTTTTATGGGTTAGAAGATTTAATATTGTTAAGATAGCAATATTCCCCTAAATCATCTACAGATTCAGTGCAATCTCTACCAAATATATTTCTCTAGAAGAAATTGAGAAGATGATTCTAAAATTCCTATGGGAATTAAAGGAACTCAAAACAGTAAAAACAATCTTGAGAAAGAAGAACAAACTTGTGGTACTTACATTGTCCAATCTCAAAAAGTTACCACAAAGCTATAGTTATCAAGACAATGTGGTACTGGTATAGAATAAATTTACAGATCAATGGAATTTATAAGCAATTAATCTTATAGGCAATTAATTTTTGAAACAAATGCTAAGCGTATTCAAAGACAGAAAGTATAATCTCTTTAAACAATGGAGCCAGTACAAGGAGGTACCCATAACAAAATAATAAATTTGCATCTGTACCTTATATTATATATAAAAAATATCTGAAAGTGGGTCAAATATCTAAATATAAGAGCTACAAGTATATAATTCTAGGGTGCCTGGGTGGCTCAGTAGGTAATGTGTTTGACTATTGATTTCGCCTCAGCTCATGATCCAGCTCAATGTCAGGCTCCCTGCTGGGCTTGGAGCCTGCTTAGGATTTTCTCCCTCTCTCCCTCTGCCCCTCTCCTGCACTCATGCTCTCTCTCTAAAATAAAAACAAAAAAAATAAGTGTACAATTCTTAGAAGAAACAGGGAGTCAATCTTCATGACTTTAGATTTGTCAATGGATTCTAAGATATTGTACCAAAAGCATGATAAAAAAAATAAATAAATTCAAGGGGGCACCTGAGCGGCTCAGTAGGTTAACCAGCCAACACTTGATTACAACTCAGGTCATGATCTCATGGTTTGTGAGACTGAGCCCCAGATTGGTCTCTGTGCTGAGAGCTCGGAGCCTGCTTGGGATGATCTCTCTCCCTCTCTCTCTGACCCTTCCCCACTCATGATTTTTTCTCCCTCTCTTTCAAAAATAAGTAAACTTAAAAAGTTATTTTAAATTATTTTTAATTTTTTAAAATGTTTTATTATTTTTGAGAGAGAGAGAGAGAATGAGCAAGCAGGGGAGGAGTAGGGAGAGAGGGAGACACAGAATCTGAAGCAGGCTCCAGGCCCCGAGTTGTTAGACAGACCCTGATGTAGGGCTCGAACCCCTACACTGAGAGATCATGACCTGAGCTGAAGTAGGCTGCTCAACTGACTGAGCCACCCAGGCACCCCCATTTTAAAAAAAAGATAAATTCAATTTCATAAAAATTAAAAACTTTTGTACATCAAAGGATACTCTCTAGAAAGTGACAGATAATTTATATAAGGGTAAAGTATATTTGTAAATTACATATCAGATAAACATGTAGAATTAAAAATTTATAAAGAGCTCCTAAAACTCAACAAGAAAAACCAAACCTCTCAGTTAAAAAATGGGCAATGAATATGAATAGATATTTCTCCATAGAAAATACACAAATGACCACTTAACATATGAAAAGATGCTCTATATCTTTGTCATTAGGGAAATGCAAGTCAAAACCATAATGATATGTCACTTCAGACTCACTAAGTTGGCTAAAATCAAAAGAGTGGACAAACGCCAATGTTGGCAAGGATTTAGAAATATTGGAACCTTCGTGCGTTGTTGAAGAAAATAAAAATGGCACAGCCCTTTCATAAAATATTTTGACAGTTTTTTGTAAATGTGAAACATAAAGTTACTGTGTTCCCAGCAATTCTACTCCTAGATATATATATATTGGAGAGAATTTGAAACAAATATTCACACATAACTTTGTACATGAATATCCATAATGTATTTATAATAGCTAAAAGGGAAAAACAAACCAAATATATATCAACTGGTGAATCCATAAACAAAACATGATACATCCATGCAATGGAATATTATTTGGCTATAAGAAGGGATGAGAGATTGTTACATACTATAACTTGGATAAACTTTGAAAACATTATGCTAAGTGAAAGAAATCAGACACCTAAGGCCACAATTTTTAAAATTTCATACATATGAAATATTCAAAATAGGGAGATTCATAGAAATAGAAAGTAGAGCACAGGGTTAGGTGATGGAGAGTTAGGAGTGACCGCAAATGGATGTGGGGTTTCTTTGTAGTGATTTAAAGCTCTGTAATCAGATAGAGATTATGGTATATGAATTATGTCAATTAAGAAGCCCCCTCCCCAAATTAGTGGTTGGTGCCGATTTCAAGGGGAGTATCTTATTCTTTACCCCATCCCTGTGAAATGAGGCAATAAACACACAGGAATTTATGCTGTTTATCTATTGCTTCATGAGAAAATTAGAAGTTTTTTCCACTTGAATCCCTCATGATGAGATATATATTTTTTCCTCCAACATATTGATTTGCTTTGCTGATTTGTTTGATCAGAATTTATTATTAGAATGATTCATATCTTGTTTATGCAGATATAGGTTTAATAAAATGAAAGAGATGGAAATGTCCCTGAACAAAGTTTGTATAAGACAGTCTATCTCTTCTGATTTTAATGTACTGAATTAAAATATATTAGAAGTTGAAAATTATTTTGATTAGTACTTGGCAGTCACAAAGTCTCTTATAGGAAGAAATGCTTTGTTTTTGCTTGTTTTAATGAATTTCTTTTGTTGTCGCTAATCATATCTCCTGCTTTACACACTCCATTTTTGTTGAATATTTATAATGAATGTTGTGTTCATTGAGAATTTCAATAACTTTTCACAGTGTGGTTTGATTTATGTCAGATTATGAGGTACAGACACATGCTGTATTAAATAAATTATGTTTTACCTTGATAATTTGTTCAGATATAATTCTATCTTCTATTTATATATCCATCATTATGTATTTTCATAATTTGATCTCATCTTTTCAATTCCTTTACTTTTTATGCTATTGATTTTTAATTTTTTCACCCTTATTGCTGTATTTTCATGTAGAAATACTTGACAATCATTCCCTAAAACTCCATAAATGTACTCTTTTAAAAATTGTTATCTTTTTAAGGAATCAAGCCACTGTAATTATATTTCTCTAACAGAAGTTTAAATATCTGCCTCTGCTGCTTGGGTGGCTCAGTGGGTTAAGCGTCCGACTTCCGCTCAGGTCATGATCTTAAGGTTTGTGGGTTCAAGCCCTGCTCCAGGCTCTGTGCTGACAGCTGGCTCAGAGCCTGGAGTCTGTTTCAGATTCTGTGTCTCCCTCTCTCTGACCCTCCCCTGCTCACACTGTCTCTCTCTCTCAGAAATCAATAAAACATTAAAATAATTTTTAAATATCTTCCATGGCTAGAAAATAAAAGCATTTTTCAATGTTTATTTATGTATTTTGAGAGAGAGAGAGTGCAATCAGGGAAGGGGCAGAGAGAGAGAGAGAGAGAGAAAGAGCATCCCATGCAGGCTCTGCACTGTCAGCACTGAGCCCTCACATGGAGCTCCATCTCACCTATCATAAGATGATGACCTGAGCCAAAACCAAGAGTCGATTGCTCAACCGAGCCATCCAGGTGACCTGAAAATAAAAACATTGATCATGAATTTATGTTTGACAAATATCAACGCCAAAATATCACTGGATATTGTCTGATGGTTGATTTGGTAGATAGCAAAGATGTTTAATATGCTGCAGTGATATAGGAGCTATTCAGAGAGTACTAAAAAGGTTTTTTTTTTGTAAGGAGTAAACTCACTAGAAGGAACCAAGTGTGGGAAGAGGATGAAAGAATGAGGTGATCAGATACTAGATTAGTAAACATTTAACCCTGAGGTCCATCTATTGTCAGGAGGGCCTTTAAGGAGGGGTTGTATGCTGGTTGAAGTTTAGGAGTCTGATGGAAACAAATAAATTTAATTACAATTTGGCCAAGAAGCATTTTGTTCTGACTGATCAGTGGGAACAAGCAGTTCAGCTTATTACTTATGAGGCAAATAATGGAAATTTGGAAATCTCTCTGACCTTGTTACAGATAAATCAGGGAGACGTTAGTGACTCTTGTCCAAGTCATATGCAGAAGGGTGTTTCTTTGCAGTAAGGATGGGGGAATTTCTTAATAGTTGCTCTTTTCCAGGGACGTAGAGCTCAAGTAAAATTCAACATGTCAGTCTACCACAGAATAAAAATATAAACACATAGAAACACCAATGTAATAGTTTTCTCCACCAACCCCTTAAGGTTGTGAGTGTACTGATTCCCAAGGACTTTGGCGACTGAAACTGCATTCCTCTTGCATTTGCCAGATCTAATGACTGTCACCAAATTATGTCTTGGACTGAACTTTCCCAGGAGTTTCATGATCTAAATACATATATAGCTTAACAGTGTTCTCTACCAGGAGGGCATTTTATCAAGGTCTTTTTAATTATAGTTTTCCTTTATTTGAACTTTCTTGTTCAATTTGTGTAAGTCAAGTTTATTCCAAAAGCAGAAGCTAGTTGGTAAAAGCAACTGAAGTGATATGGTTGACAATATATTTCCCCCTAAAATTATATAAACACAACACTACATTTATATGCACATGTTTAGTTGTTGTAGGAAAAGGCCCAACGCTTTCAAAGATACTCAAAATATTTGATAATTTTCAACACATGTCATGAATATGTCTCTGGCTTTATATGCATTATGCCAATATGAGTATTTCAGTTTGTGAGATAATTATACCTTTCATTGAAAATTAATCAATTGACACTTCAGTATCATATACATCAGTCTCATAAATCCAATTAACCTGAGCCTGTCCCTGAAAATCTGACTATACTTTCAGTTTATCTACTAAAACTGAATCTTGAAAGACTAAATACAAAGACTTCTTGCTAAAGTCCCCAAAGCAATCAATTCCTTGGGGATTAAAATTACCAGTATATATAGACTGCCTAAAACATCACACTTATTGGGACTCCTGAATAGCTCAGTCAGTTAAGCATCTGACTTTAGATCAGGTCATGATCTTGTGGTTGGTGAGTTTGAGCCCCAGATGGTGCTTTTTGCTGACAGCTCTGAGCTCGAAACCACTTTGGATTTTGTCTCTGCCCCTCCATCCTTCATGATCTCTCTCTCTCTCACAAAAATAAATAAACATTAAAAAAAATTAAAAGCATCACACTTATTGAACACAAGTATTTTGTTGTCACATTTCTATAGTCTACATAATTAAAAAAGATGGATTTGATGCACTTACTGTGACAACAATGATTTGCACAAGAAGAACATCTGAGGGAAAAGAGCTGCAATTCTGTATCATAAACGGAAATTATTAATTGTCAAATCATCACAATTAAATTCATATGAAGCTTAACTTTCACAATTCATTGCAACGAGATGGTTGGGAATAGATCAACATTTATATGTACATGTACATTTCCATGTATAAATACAGCATTTGCAATGGTTTCACTATATGGGATATTTACATAATTTTTTAAGTAAATATTTTTGGTGTAAGATGCTTATAGTTATATGATTTCTTTATAAATTGAAACATCTGTGCCTGAGTCGTCGCCATACTGCTTTCAGAGAGTAATCAAAACTAGTTCCAGTGCACTGAAGAAAGGATTTCTGAGTCAATGGAAATTAAGAATGCCTGCTCTAGTACAGAAACTGCGATTTGGGTTAAATATTTTTCATTTATGTGGATAGAGAACAGTGTTCTGTGTTTAAAACTAAATCACAATTTTTAGCTTGAATTTTAATTAGTTAAGTGAAGAAGCAGACTAGATAACATCCATATATATCTTTTATACATATTTCATGTATGAGCTATATTTGAATATATTGATTTTATGTGGCTTACACATTTCATATTTACATAATACTATGGGTGTGTAAATATTTGGATTAAAAATAAATTAAGTACAAAGATAAATTTGCTCCATAATTTCAGAAGCTAAAAGTATGCTAACACATAATTTCAGAATAAAGGAAGAGGTAGTCATTAGGGTTTTAAAATTTTTTTATTTAATAAATTTGACAAACCACACTTTGTAAATTTAAGGCATACCTTGTATTATCCTGATAAATTTCTATATTGGAATATGATTGCCATTGAGCAGTATTTACATTAATTTGCAAGTGTATAGAATTATTGACTACTTTCATTTTACTATGCTTTGGATCTCTATGGCTTATTTACTACTTGTTACAGGTTTAAACCTATAACAGTCTTGCCTCTTGGGTCCCCATGCCCTAGTAACTACCATTTTACTCATTGGTTTTATTTTTTACAGGTTGGATTTTTTTTGTTTGTTTTTTGTTTGTTGATTGGTTGGTTTGTAAATGTTTAATGTTTATTTATTTTTCAAAGAGAGAGCATGAATGGGGGAGCGGCTTTGAGAGGAGACACAGAATCAGAAGAAGGCTCCAGGCTCTGAGCTGTCAGCACAAAGCCCTTCATTGGCAGGGCTCGGGCCATGAACTGTGAGATCATGACCTGAGATGAAGTCGGACACTTAACTGACTGAGCCACCCAGGCGCCTCTGTCTGTTTGTTGATTCCACATACAAGTAATATCATACAGTACTTGCCTTTCTCTGACTTTTCTCATTTAAGACGTGATCAAGGTCCATCCATGTTGTTGCAAATGGCATGACTTCTTCCCTTCTCATGGATGAATAATATTTCTTTGTGTATATATATACCACGTATTGTTAATCCATTCATCTGTTGATAAGCATCTGGGTTGCTTTCCTATCTTGGCTGTTGTGAATAATGCTGTGACACACATGAGTTGAATATATTTCGTTAAAATTCTCTTTTCTTTTCCTTAGCATATATACCCGGAAGTGGAACTACTGGATTGTATGGTAGATCTTTTTTTTTTTTTTTTAATTATTTGAGGAACCTCCATATTGTTTTCCATAGTGGTCAGACTAATTTATATTCCCATCACAGTACATAAGAGTTTCCTTTCACCACATCCTCATCATTACCTGCTGTCTCTTGTATTCTTGATAATAGTTATTCTAACAAGTGTGTAGTGACATCTCACTGTGATTTTGATTTGCATGTCCCTGATGACTAGTGATGTTTAGCATTTTTCCATCCTCCTGTTGATCATTTTGATATCATCTTTAGAAAAATGTCTATTTGGTTCTTCCACCTGTTTGGTAGTTGGAGTGTTGTTGCTGTTATTACTAAGTAGTGCTGGTTCTTTACATATCGTGGATATTAATCCCTTATCAGATATATGGTTTGCAAAATTTTCCTTCCTTTCTGTAGGCTGTCTTTTCATTTTGTTAATTGTTTGCTTTGCTGTGCTTTTGCATAAGATGGAGTCCCATCTGTTGAGTTTTGCTTTTGTTATTTGTGGTTTCAATATATCCAAAAAACTCACTACCAAGATTAATATCAATGAATTTCTTCCCTACCTTTCTTCTGGTAATTTTATGTTGTCAGGTTTTATGTTTAAGTCTTTGATTTATTTTGAGTCAACTTTTGTGAGTGGCATGAAATAGGGGTTCAAATTCCTTGTTCTGCATGTGTTGTCCTAGTTTTCCCAGCACCTTTTTGGAAGAAACTGCCTTTCCTCCATTAGGTTATTGAATTCCTATTGAATATTAGTTCATCATAAATGTCCAGATTTAGTTCTGGACTTGCTATTCCATTTCATTTGCCTAGTATCTCTTTTTGTATCATTATTATTCTGTTTTTGTTACTATGGCTTTATAGTATAATTTGAGATCAGGAAATGTGACAAGTCTCACTTTGTTCTTATTTCTCAGGATTCCTTCCGCACTTCACGGTCTTTTGTGGTTCACACATTTTAGGATTGTTTCTTGTATTTCTTTTTTTTTTTTTTTTTTTTTTTTTTTTTAATTATTATTTCTGGGAGAGAGACAGTGTGAGCAGGGGAGGGTCAGAGAGAGAGGGAGTCACAGGCTGAAACAGGCTCCAGGCTCTGAGCTGGCAGTCAGCACAGAGCCTGACGAGGGGCCCGAACCCACGATCGCGAGATCATGACCTAAGCGAAAGTCGGACGCTTAACCGACTAAGCCACCCAGGCGCCCCTGTTTCTTGTATTTCTGTGCATGCTGTCTTTGGCATTTTGATACAGGAGTTGCATTGAATCTATGGATGACTTTTAGTAGTATGGCCATTTTAATAATATTTATTCTTCCGATTCATGATCATGGGATGTCTTCATCCACAATGGTCTTTTTAAAATTAAAGGTTTATGATATATACAGCTGACCAACCATACAGTAAATTAGGAAAGTCCATGTCAATCCTGCTGCTTTTGGGGAGGAGGAGGATGTTACTATTAATGAAATTGCTGATAAAAAGTGGAAAATAAATACAATACAGAATAGGAGAAAAAGCTAAGCATAACACAAGTTTAATAGAAGAGAAAAGTGAAATTGTTCCTATTCTTTATAGAAAGAACATATGAAATAGAATTAGAGAATTACTGCTTAAATTGACGACCTGGCCTTTGAGTCTAAGAACAATAAAAATTGTATTGTATGGTAAGATTATAAAATACTGGAGAGGTCAGGGTGCCTGTGTGACTCAATTGGTTAAGCATCCAATTTAGTCTCAGGTCATGATCTCACTGTTCATGAGTTTAAGCCACACACTGGATTCTGTGCTGTTAGCAAAGAGCTCACTTTAGATCCTCTGTCTCTCTCTCTCTCTGCCCCTTACCTGCTCCTGTTCCCTCCTTTCTCTCTTTCTCAAAAATAAAATAAATATTAAGAAAATACTGAAGTCCATCTTTTAACAAACTTCATTTTCAAAATGAAATAATAATTAAATGAGGAATTATTAATTTTGTATGCAGAAAATTAAACCTATATTGATGAGCAAATATACATAGTTAAGCTCACATACTGGCATATAAACAAATAATAAACTGAGGTTTCCATGTATAAACCAACCTCTTAGTTTATGTGGCCAATTTGTGAATAGTTTGTTGAAAAATGATTTAAAGCTTGCTTGATATTTACATATGCATGCATTTATTTATTTAAATTTTGCAAATCAGTGGGTTGAAATATTCTGTATTTGTTAAACATTTTTTGTTAGGGAAATAAAACTAGAGTAACAGTTACTTGAGAGTTTATTCCTCAAATATCATCTGAAGAGATTAGACTGTTAGAGAATGATCAGGAGATAAAATTCCTGAGTTAGCTGACACAGAAACTGATTTTAAAGAAGTATTTATAAAAATTATATTTGGGGAATTTTAACTTTTTGATAGCTCCACACATATGCAGTAAATGTTAATTAACATGGATAAATGTAAAATTTATGCAAATGACATAAGAATCTGCACCTTTAGGAGCGCCTGGGTGGCTCAGTCAGTCCGACTTTGGCTCAGGTCATGATCTCTCCGATTGTTGGTTTGAGCCCCGCGTCGGACTCCGTGCAGACTGCTCAGAGCCTGGAGCCTGCTTTGGATTCTTTATCTTCCTCTCTCTCTGACCCTCCCCTGCTCACGCTGCCTCTCTCTCTTTCTCTCAGAAATAAATAAAACATTAAAAGAAAATTTAAAAAAAAGAATCTGCACCTTTATTCTCTTGATCCAACAAACTAGACTAAGATGAAAAGGTCATTCATAAAGTTTACCTGATGACTAAAGAAGCAGGCTTTGTAGGCTTTTTATAACCTCCCTCAACTCCCCTCCCTACTTTATGGAAAGCAGTTTTCTGGGGTCACTAGTTCAGAGTGAAAATTTGAATGCCTCTGTGGGTTTAACAACTTACCAGACCTTAAGAATATTACTAATGACATAGGAGATGATATTTATAAATAATATTTCTTTAATTATAAAATGAAATGTGTAATCACTTACAGCATTTTAATCACTCAGTGATCCAGTGCCTTTTAACTGACAGTGCATGATGTCACAAAATCGTGCAATGGGGAGCTCCTGGGTGACTATCTGAGTGTCCAACTTCAGCTCAGGTCATGATCTCATGGTTGGCAAGTTTGAGCCCCACGTCAGGCTCACTGTTGTCATCATGGAGTTTGCTTCAGATCCTCTATCCCCCACTTTCTCTGCCCCTCCCTCTTAAAAATAAACAAGAAATTTAAAAAATCATGCAAGGTAAAACACTTTCACAGTGCATAGTAGATCAGTGGGGTTTTAATGTAGCAAAGCATGATGTTTATTTGCATTGTTTCAAATTCCATATTGCAAATAAACTTTAAAGTAGCCACCATATCACAAGTTTTAGTACAGTATAAAAGATGAATATCAACAATGTTCTGAAAGGCAATTAAAACACCCCTATCTTTTCCAACTATTTGTATAAGCTTGTATTTTCTCCACATATTTCAATTAAAACAACATACTGTAATGAATCACTAGCAGGCACAGATAAGAAAGTTCAGTAGCTTTCTGTTGAATATGATATCAAATAAATTTTCAAAGTTGTAAGGCAGTATTATTTCCACTCTTTTTTTTCCTTTGAAACATAGTTATTTTTCATTAAAATATGCTATTTATGTTTAATGTGATAAGTTTATTTATTTTAAGATAAACTAATGCATAGCGGTAATTTCTAATATAACATTATAACACACATAAAGTCACTGACTTTCTTAAATACTTTGTATTAGTATAAATGGGTCGTAAGACCAAACTGTTTGAGAATTGCTTAAGGTAATAGTCTATAGAAAGATACTTAGCCTATATAGGTGAATATCTTAATATTTCTACTAGACCTAAGTATATTTCCATTTAGAATTTAGTAATATTGTAAGCAATTCATTTCTCCATTTAGTCAACAACTAGTGGCACTATTCTGGATGATTGTGACACAGCAGAGGTAACCTAAACAAACAAATAAGAAACACCCTCTTTTCATTGAGCCTATGCACTAATAGGATAGACCTAAGTATATAAATGAACAAATATATAAAAATAAAATATTTCTATATTATAGATATACTCCTAAACCAGTCATAAAGATCTTGATTTTTAAAAGAAATCATATTGTACCCCATATGAATTTTAAGCCGCGGAGTATGAGAGTAGAGATCATCAACTGTTTGTGATGGGTTAGCTTCTAATTTGAATAAGTCATTTTGGCCCATCTTTACATGAATATTTGGATACAAAACTAGAACTTTCATTGGCCAAAATGATGCAAAAAAAATGCATTTAAACTCTGAAACATACTCCATATGGCCCCCTTGGCTATTGAGTCAGATGATTTTATTTCATAAGCACTCTGGACTTGGCCATGTTATTATACATTCTATCTCTTCTAGGTCAATGCAATCTCTTTGGCCCACAACCTAACTGTGATATCTTTCAGGCTGAAGGAAGGAAATTAACTTTGTTTTATGTTATGAGCTAAGTAGGGTGAGCTTTCCTCCATTTTATCTTCTTTGTGTTTTTCCCACTGATTTATTTCTTGAGCTGTAATTATCTTCCTTTTTTGTTGTTGTTTTTTGTTTTTTGGGTTTTTTTTTTGGGGGGGGGAGGTAGTCACCACTAGTCTAATGCTTATTTCCATCTCCAAGATCCAAAGATTTAAATCTTGTCTCTCTCCATTTAGTCTTTGAAGATTGAGAGTATTGTAAAACCCTTTCACAAAAATGGCAGTACACAGAATTCTCAATTATATTTCGCAAATTTGGTCAGTGAATCAGTAAGAATGTTTTAAAATTCATTTGTAAGGGATCACTTTTCACCAATTACTAAGTTTAGTTATGTCAGGAAAATACAGAACTCTATAGGTGTTCTAAAGAGAACGTTTACAAAGGGAATGAGAAACTTTAAAACACATGCACAAACACAGACATACACATTGAAAGGCTTGGGGGCATAAAATCAGACTTACTGTCCCTAACCAAGAAGTACATGAAATGTCAGAAACCCTCATGGATGATTTGGGTTGCCTGCAGCACCACCTGAGTGATTATTTGTACAAGGCTCAGGAGCTGCTGCAAATCCTGTGTCCAGTGTCTGCTGAAGACCATGAGCTGCTTGGGGCTGTTATAAGAACATTATTAGGATTTGCTACTCTTTTACCTTGTAATTCACATGTAAGTTCTTCTCATTATGAAATTTAGTCTATGGCTCTACCTGGTAGAGATTGTGGGAAATGTAGTTCTCCAGTGGGCACACCTATGAACACAGAAGAGTTCGGGGATGAGGCTGGTCACTGGAAAATAGAAATAATATCCGGAATGTCACAAGTATAAATATGCCAAGAGAAATGCTATGTGGCTAACACCTAAAAATAGGGGGAAAAAACAACAAAACAAAACAAAAACAAAAACAAAAAAAGCAAAAAAAAAAAAACCCACCTCTATTACTTATGAGACTTTTAGAAATCAAAATACATAGACATTATAAAAATCTTTGTGTAGTGATTTCATATAAGTATTTTGGAGAAAGTATAAGATTTAGTAAAAAAGAATATTACTTCACAGAGGATAGCAACAGATTTATTAGTTAGGTCAAGGAATACTTACTGTGCTGGCCCTGCTGCAGGTTTGGGGAGTGTGACAATCATAATCAACACAGACTCCCTGCTTGGAAGGAGCTTACAACTTCCTCAGGGGAGATAGATAGCAAACCAAGTAACTAAGACACCTTTGCTTACAGTAAATCATCTTAGTTAGATGACAGAGATTGACAGGGAAGACCATTTAGGTAGAGTGGTAAAGAAAAAGCTCTCTGGGTGTGTGATATTTGCCTTTTGTTGTTGTTGTTTTTAGCACACACAGCAGGGGAGAGGAACAGAGGGAAAGAGAGAAATAGAATCTTAAGCAATTAAAGGAGCTCAATCTCACGACCCTGGCATCATGACCTGAGCTGAAATCAGGAGTGAGATGCCCAACTGACTGAGCCATCCAGGCGCCCCTGGGTATGTGATATTTGAGCTGAGTCTTGGAGTTTAAGAAACAGGTCCTGCACTAAGGGGGAAAATGGTTTCAGGAACCAGGAGAATAATAAGCCTCAGGCGCTGAGAGGCGAGAAATGTCTTCATGTGGTGATGAACCAGAATGGAAGTCTCTGTGGCTGGAAAATAACGTGTATGGTAGAGAACAGGATGAAATCATGTTAGAGGGGTATGTAAAATCAGATCATGTAAGATCTTGGCATATGAAGAGGAGCAGAAGAAAGGGCATTATGGTTGTGAACTTGATGAACTGAATAGGATAGATTATGAAGATGAAAATAGGCAAAGAGAGCTCACTAAGCACCTGAAGTTCTCATAAGGAATTGAATTTATCTTTAAAGGAATCTGAGAGGCCAGTGAAGGACTTTAAGCATCAGTGCAGAGACTGATATTGCCTGATTGATGATTCACTTAAGGTTGGGGGTGGATAACTTCTAATATGGAAACAAGAACTTGGTAAATTTCATGGACAAAAGAGATAGCAAAAACATTGAATCATTATCAGAAGACAAATACAAGAAAGACACAGAAAGTTTACTATTTTTTGAAAAGTTAACTAAACTTTTAATAAAATAATTGAAAGAAAATGAAGTTTAACTAAATTCTCACTTGCCCTTTACTTAATTTAAGGTGTCACTTTTGATGAATTACTTACCATTGTTTCTGTATTTCTTTTTTGTGGTTTTATGCATTATATTATGCTTGCATGTTTCTTATAATTGGTTGTATTCTTTTATGTAATCAGTTCTTAAATTCAATTTTCAGTATACTACATAATTTTATTGCTCTTTTTATTGTCAACTTTGTATAAATATTAAAGCCTTTGTTCATTGCTTAGGTGATTTCTCCCCCATGTAACTAAAGAAAGAAAATAATAAGTTTGAAATGTTGGAAATAATAACTGTAAACTATAAAGTAGTCTGCACAAATCCTCTGAGAAAGGTACAAGGAGATCATACTGCATATGGAAGAAAGATTTAGGTCAAAATTCCAAAGAGAAACCCCTAGCATAAACTAAAAAACATAAGGTATGCCAGAAACATGAAGTAATTATTTTTATAAGACTTTTTATTCCACAGTTAACTTACTACATTATTCAGTCTTGTTATTATTAGTGGTCATGATCATTTTTTTAAAAGTCTTTTAACGTTTACTTATTTATTTTGAGAAATACAGAAAGCATGAGTGGGGGAGAGGCAGAGAGAGAGAGACACAGACTCTTAAGCAGGCTCCATGCTGCCAGAGCAGAGCCCAATGTGGGGCTCGAACCCACGAACCATGAGAGCCTGACCTGAGCCAAAATCAAGTCAGACGCTTAACTCACTGACGCCCCCATGTGCTTCTAGTTGTCATCACATTACATTAATTTATGACCTATTTTGTGTAGGTCAGTGTGCCAGGTACTGGAAAGATAAGTGGTATTTCTTTTGAAATGAGGCTCAGAAGAAAACTTTTCTCTGGTGGTGTAAACAACATTTACTGTGCAGAATTTTACTGTCAAGGTTTTCAATCCAAAATATGAAAAGACCAATCTAAATTAAATCTGGATTGAGGACACATATAAACAGATGCTAGAGAGGATCAGAATGGAGATAAATTTTGAAAATATATTAAATATTAAAAATTTTGTATTTGTTTATACCACAGATGGGGAGGTTGAAAGATTCCTGTTTAAAATGTAATCCCTTATGTGTACAGAGCACTTTATAGTTTCAAAGCTTTTATGCTTATAATGTTTCATATGAATCTCAGAATAATCCTTGAGGTAAACAAGATAGCTACTTTCCGAACTGTATGAATGTAGTAGGGGCCAAGTAGATAAGAGACTTACACTTACGCTGTCCCTCTGTTGACTCTGCTGCTGCAATGGGAACCATCATAAGCTAGCATCCCCCAAGATGAGAGACTGCACAAGGCAGATGGTGCCATCACAGCTGAGGCCCAGCACAAGTGAGAGGCCAGGAAGGGAGCCCAGGCAACCTCCAGTTGATAGCAGACACCTGTATGTGCAATGTTGAGCATTCAACCTGCATTCTACCAGGAGGAACGCCTAGCCAACTTACCAACCATGAGCCGATGGATGTTTGACATTACAAACTACTAAAACTTGAGGTGGCCTGTGTGCAGCAAAAGCTACCTGAAGAACATACAAAAAAGTTATTTCTATAGCTGCTCCTGTACATAACGGGCCTCACATGCTTGAAATTCTTTTGAAAGGTAGGTGTGGGTAAGGTGATCTTCTTAGATTTCGAACACATGAATTGTGTGGCTCTTCAAGTTCACCTGTGGTATGCTACACACCAGACCTTGTGGCTCCATTGTGCATTAGACTGTTTTAAGGAACAGAAAAGAAGGGATTTCCTTCCTATTGTTTCAAATTACTCTAAGGCCAACATCACTTTCATCATAACTTTTTCATGTAATTTGCTATGCTTATTTCCTCATTCTCTTAACAGCACGTGCGGTGCATTGCACTGTTCTTTGCTTAGCTGAATAGCCTTTTAATAGCTGTCTCTTGTCATGTTTGCAACATAGCCACCTCCCTCTGACAGCAGGGGTAGTAAAGTTTAATGAAATATTTGTAAAGCCCAATAAACTACATGAAGGAATGTATTTTTACATCCTAAAGTATGTTCTTACTACACCATGAAGAATATTTTTCCCCCACATCTGCATAATTTGAGGTTTCATCCAACCAACCACACATCTTGTGTCACATAAAAGGAAGTATTAGGTCTGTGAATGACACTCACAGAGAAGAGTTGACAAGGTATGACACGCCGGTTTGGGAATTAGCTGATAAAATAATACAAATTGCTAAGAACTTTCCCAGTAATGTTCCTTTACTTTATGATGATCATGGTAACTCCATTTCATTTTTTTTTTGAGATTTCATTTAATTTTTTTAAGCAATCACTATACCCAGTGTGAGACTTGAGCACACAACCCAGAGATCAAGAGTTACCTGTTCTACTGATTGAGACACTCATGTGTCCCAATCGTGGTAATTTTAAAACCTCTATTTGCCTAGAATTACTGAAAGACTATAGTTTAATTGCATCACATTATTAATGACATTCAGGAAACTTAATGTATCTCTAAGTTCTCCTCAGTAAGGCTATGTCATATCTGAGGTCATGCTGAGATCAATGAACCACACATTTTTCAAATAGTTTATTGTCAACTTAGTTTCCATATAACACCCAGTGCTCATCCCCAAGAGTGCCCTCCCCCATGCCGATCACCCCCTGTCCCCTCCCCCCCATCCTCTTCAGCCCTTAGTTTGTTGTCAGCATTCAAGAGTCTCTCATGGTTTGTCTCCCTCCCTCTCCCCCACTATTTTCCCCCTTCTTCTTCTCCATGGTCCTCCATTAAGTTCCTCCTAATCCACCTATACGTGCAAACACATGGTATCTGTCCTTCTCTGCCTGACTTATTTCGCTCAGCATAACACCCTCGAGTTCCATGCATGTTGCTACACATGGCCAGATTCCATTCTTTCTCATTGCCATGTAGTATTCCATCATATAGATAAACCACTTCTTGATCCATTCGTCAGTTGATGGGTCCTCGGGCTCCTTCCATGTTTTGGCTATTGTTGAGAGTATTGTTATGAACATTGGGGTACCTGTGCCTCTATGCATCAGCACACCTGTATCCCTTGGGTAAATTCCTATGAGTGAACCACACGTTTTTAAAGGTGAAATGAACTTTTAGCTTAATATATGTTAAGTGCTTAAAATGATGCCTTGAAATTAATAATTAGTCAATACATTAGCTGTTATTATTATCACTACTATTAGTATTAAATCCTCATATTTCAAAAATGAGAAAACAGGCATTTCTACATAAATATTGCCGGTAATATATTATAAAACTTCACAAATTTCCTGTCTTTTATTATTTAAAAAATATTTTCAGTTCCCTTCTATCATCCGATAAAGGAAATATAGATGAGACAGATAAGAGTTCCTGCATTCTGTCTACTGAGAGTTTTTTGGGATTTGTGCCTACACACATGTAAGCATGTGTTTTGAACTCCAACCTGACCTCTAAGGTAAGTTAGTTCTTGGCTGGTTTTTATTATTATCCATGTCCTGATAAGGAGAGCTGTGCACATACTAGAAAAGACAAATCGGGACAGAACTGCTCTGCTCTGTTTAGTAATGAAGTAAGGATTTTAAAGTCTCCAGTGGAATATCTGGGAATAAGAAAG
Source organism: Proteles cristata cristata (assembly GCA_017311185.1). NCBI lineage: Eukaryota > Metazoa > Chordata > Mammalia > Carnivora > Hyaenidae > Proteles > Proteles cristata. Next base: position 1,086,942 of record JAESUZ010002627.1, read on the forward strand.
GCAGAAGAAGAGGAAGGAAAGGGAAGGTAATGGAAAGAAGAGAGAGAAAGGTGGAGGGAAGAAGGAAGTTAGGAAAACTTGGAAATACATTGCTAGAAAAATACAGGATGTCCAATTAAATTAGAATTTCAGATAATTATTAAATATTTTATGTACAAGTATGTCCCGAATGGCACGTGAGTATACATACATACATACATACATACATACATATAATCCATATTTTGGTGAAATCCAAATTTAACTGGGCATTTTGTATTTATATTTACCAAATTTCACAACTCCATGTTAGAGAAACAGGAAGGAGAAAAATTGTATACAAATTAAACTTACATACTACAGGGTGTGAAAAGCTAATTCCCTGATCTTCCCTACAGAGGCAGTACAGCTCTTCTTACATGACTGTTTTTCTGTCTCCTTTACTGGATCATTCTCCTCTTTCCTTGAATATCTGAAAGATCTCTTAAGGAGAACATTATCTAAAACCAAAACTCATGATGTTACTATTCTGGTCTCTGCTGAAGTGTCATTCTCATAAAAATCTGTGAATCTCCTGTTTAAAATAGCTTCATTGCCTCCCCCATTAACTCCTTATATCATCATGTTGTTTTATTTCCTCTACAGAACATAGAATTTAAACTATGTTATTTATCTGCTTGCATGTTTCTTTGAGACCTAGCTCTTCTCAATAAAGTGGGAACTCTATGAAAGCCAGAAATTTGCAGCTCTGGTTTTCATTAGTATCTTGGTATCTAGAACAATCATGACTTACAAATCAATACTTAATAAATGTTTAATAAATGTTTGAATAAATAAATTACCCCTTAAACCTAGTTCTAAAAAATACAGTTTTCTGTCTCAGAGAATAGCATTACTAAGCACATAATTTTCCAGGTGATAAGTTTAACAGTTCTTCTTGAAATCCCTTTGCCCTTAATGTCCATGTTCAGTTAGTTTATCAACTTTCTCTATTACCTTTTACATATTTTAAAGATCAGCTTAATTCTCCCCATTTTCCACAATTATTACACTACCTCAGATACTATCAAATCTACTTTGGGTTCAACTATAGCTTACTAAATAATGGGAATATATTCTCTGTTGGTTCAGTCCAGAGTTTTCCATACTACAGTGGGAGTGATTTTATAGAAAAACAAACTTTTCATGTCACTCTTCCCCCACCATCCCCAAAAGAGATTTCAAAGCAAATCTAAAAAGAGAATTCAAAGAAAACCTTAATTTATAAATCTATCTATCTATCCATCTATCCACCCATCATATAAATACATACATAAAGACCCACATAACTCACTCATGATTCATGATATGGCCTTTAAAAATTTGCCAGCTTCAACCAGCACAATATTAGTGTTCCGTGTTTTAGTCTGCGTGCTCTCTCTCTCACTTTCCCTTTCTCTCTCATCTTTGTTGTATACTTGACTTACAAGGCATCACAACTGAATTTGCATGGCCTGTGTATTTAAAATTTTAAATATATTACCATTATTGGTCTGTGAATGGCCTTCTCTTTTTGTATTTTTTAATCTTTAATATAATAAACCTTAATTCATTATTCAACTCAAGAACTAAAGCACTAACACATTTTACATCTGTCTATGCTCTTTTTCCCCATCCCACCATTCTTTCAACCAGAGGCAACTACTATCATGAAGCCTATTGTGTGTGTGTTTGTAGATGTGTGTAGCTTTTGGCTGTTGGGCAAATCTCACCTGAGGCCTGTTTTTGTACAGCCAGTGAGCTAATCGTTTTTAAAGAATTGTAAAAAGTTGAGGCGCCTGGTGGCTCAGTTGGTTGGGTGGCTGAGTTCGGCTCAGGTCGTGATCTCACGGCTTGTAGGTTTGAGCCCAGCATCGGGCTCTGTGCTGACAGCTAGCTCAGAGCCTGGAGCCTATTTCAGATTCTGTGTCTCCCTCTCTATCTGACCGCCCTGCTCACACTGTCTCTCTCTCTCAGAAATAAATAAAACGTTAAAAAAAAGAATTGTAAAAAGACAAAAAGAGGAATGCTATATTGAAATAATTTTCCACTGAATAATATATTGCTAAAACCCATTAATATTTCTGTTGTACCTATAGCCCATTTGTTTTGACTGACACATAGTTCATTGAGAGTATGCCATACTTAATTTTCCATTCCTAAGTGGTGTGTATATATTGTCTGTTCAATCTTTCCAGTTTTCCATACTGTAGTGGGTGTGATATTACAGAAACACTGTAAGAAAAACTTACTGTTTGTAAGTCTTCTTTCACTTCTTCAAACTGTACATTTTGACTCTATGTATACCCACATGTACATCGGCTCTTAAAATTAACTCAGGGGCACCTGGGTGGCTCAGTCAGTTAAATGTCTGCCTTTTGGTTTTGGCTCAGACCATGGCCTCACAGTTCGTGGGTTTGAGCCTTGCAATGGGCTCTGTGCTGTCAGTGCAGAGCCTGCTTGGGAATCTCTCTCTCCATCTTCCTCTGCCCCTCCCCCACTCATGCTCTCTCTCAAAATAAGTAAACATTAAAAAATAATGTTTATTTGTTTGTGAGAGGTAGAAAGAGACAAAGAATGAGCAAGGGAGGGAGAGAGAGGAAGACACAGAATCTGAAGCAGGCTCCAGGCTCTGAGCTGTCAGCACAGAACCCGATGCATGGCTCCAACCCATGAACTGTGAGCTGAAGTAGGCACTTTAACAACTGAGCCACCCGAGCACCCCTCAAAATAAATAAGCTTTAAAAATAAAATAAATGAAATAAAATTAACTCAGACCGTTTCCTTCAATCTCAGCTAAATCTTAATTTCTTAGGAAAACATCCTTTGCTTTCCTCCACCACATTAATTATCTTCATTAAATATATGTGTATTTTTCCACTGAAGTAACGTTTTATATGGTTTGGTTTCTTGCTCATTTCATTAGTCTTTCTCCTCCATTGTATTATAATCTCTATCTAGGCAAAGCCCATGGATCTTTTTGCTGAGTATTTATCCCCAACACCTAATATAGTGCTTGGCATTTAGAGGATGGCAAGTAAATATTTGTTAACCGAATGGACTCAGTGAATATTTCTCACTAATAATTCTGTTTGTGTAAATTATCCTAAGACAAGTCACACTACGTTGAACTTGATCTAGATAGAATTGGACACACAAACAGATGAAAAAGCTGAAGGGTAATGAGAATATAAGCACAGTGACATCTGTGTTGTTCCCAAAACTATTACAAAAAACTGGGTAGGACCAGATAGAGACAACTGGGGACATAGATGAAACAGTACTTCTTTCATATTAGGTCTGCAAAGTTTCATACATTTGATCTAGTCAAATGTTGAGAATTGAAAACACTTGAGGAGAATTACCTCCCTCATTTTTTTTTATTTGAAAAATGAGAGACCTGCATTAAATGATTTCTAAAGTATTTTCCAGAGCTTCCATTTTAGGTGTTTATGTTTTGTACACATTAATTAATTCATTTACAATAATGTTGTTTTTATGTTAATCGGTATTTTCTCATAGGCAACATAATTCTGTCAACGAACTCATACTTGGTATCAGTGTGTACAAGGTACCCCAATAGCTATTTTCCTGACTCTGTTTTGTCAGCGAAGAGACTAACATAAGATCATCTTGCTCTTATAGTATTCCCTGAAGCATTTTAGCATCACTACTTCAGATGAATATTAAAGCTTTTCCTCTCAAAAAAATCCTATCCCGCTTTTATTACTGTAATCACTCTTAATTTTTATTTTTAATGTTTACTTTTGAAATTAATAGTATCCATAGTCATGTACATTATAGAGCATTGCATGACACCTTACCTGATTATTTTAGCTGAGGATTCCTCTCAGAAACCACAGAAAAACGTTGGCTCAATTCCTGTTAGCAAACGTCACTCATTTTGATTAACTTTTGCAATCCAGTTCTGAACCCTAGCTTTGCCATTGGTTAGTTCTGGTTATTTACAATCCTTCTATGTTCTGTCTCCTCACAATTAGAGAGAGATTACTCTCTCCACCTACTTTCAGAGAAAGAAACATCTTGTAGTTAAGACCAAGCAAACATAAAACAATTGTAAAGGTACTCCTTTTTTCAAAAGATTTGTTTGAGAATATAAATAGTTTTAAAATTAAAATAGCTCCTAAAATTTTTGTTTTAAACCTCTCACTTGTGGGGCGCCCGGGTGGCTTAGTCGGTTAAGCGTCCGACTTTCGCTTAGGTCATGATCTCGCGGTTCGTGGGTTCGAGCCCCGCGTGGGGCTCTGTGCTGACGGCCAGCTCAGAGCCTGGAGCCTGTTTCAGTCTGTGACTCCCTCTCTCTCTGACCCTCCCCTGCTCACGCTGTCTCTCTCTCTCTCTCCTGAAAATAAGTAAAAATATTTAAAAAAAAAAACAAAAAACAAAAAAACACCTCTCACTTATAAAGTTTATCACCATGTCTGCTTTAACAATGTACTAAGAGCCAGAAACGAGTATTATCAGCTATAAGGTCATCAAGTGGAAATGGAATTCATCTATCTCTTCAATCTACACTTGTATTATTCTATTCAGAGTGTGCTTCCAATCACTTGGTCTTACCACCAGATGGTGGTAAAACTAGTAAGGCGTTCAGTGTGCAGGGGGTAGGAAACCATAGAATGAGCACAAAGATCGGATGCTTAGGGGTTTATTGAACATAACATAATGCATTAGTAAAATATGAGAACAGGAAATTCCTGAACTCGAAATGAAGTATTTTCTCATTCTCATTCCTGTTCCTTAACTTTCAACTGAAACATAAACTTTCTAAATATTCACATATTAAAACTCAATTGCCAATTAAGCTTTCAAAAAATATACTATAATGTTATTTAAGTTTATTTTATCTTTGATTTGTACAGGGGTACTATTATGTTTAAAAAAACAATTTTAGAAGATGAGATTCGTGGGTTATGTTATGTAACTGCTTAACACTCATACATATATCTATATCTATCTAAATAGTGTACATCCCCAAATTAAAGATTTCTGAAATTGAATTGTTTCCTCTCTCTTCTATCCCCCACAGCAACTATTACTGGCATATAAACATACAACAAGTTGTATTAGTCAAGATTCTCTAAAGAAATTGAATCAACAAGATAGATGATAGATCGATAGATCAATAAATAGATAGATGAATATATAGAAGATAGATAGATAGATAGATAGATAGATATTCATTATGAAGGATTCACTCACACAATGTTGGAGGCTGAGAATTCCCATGTTAAGCTATCTGTAAACTAGAAAACTAGGAGAGCCAGTGATGTAGTTCCAGTCTAAATCTAAAGGTCCAAGAATCAGGGGCGCTGATATCCGAGAGTGAGCACAGATAGATGTCTCAGATCAAGCAAAAAAAACAAGTTTTCTCTTTTTTATTCCATTTGGATAACATCCAGTAACGAAATAGATGATGCTTATAACACTGGTGAGGGCGGGGCAGCTGGGTGACCCCAATTGTTTAAGTCTGACTTTGGTTCAGGTCATGACCTCATGGTTTGTGAGTTTGAGCCCCGAGTTGAACTCTGTGTTGACAGCTCGGAGCCTGGAGCCTGCTTCAGATTCTGTGTCTCCCCCTCTCTCTGTCCCTCTCCTACTTATGCTCTGTGTCTCTCTGTCTCTCAGTAGTTAAAAAAAAAAGTTAAAAAAACACACTGGTGCAATCATTTTTATTTAATCTTTCTATTGAAATGCTATTCCTTTCCAGAAACACCCGCACAGACATACCCGGAAATGACGTTTTACCAGCTATACACACAATTAACCATCATACAGATGCTCCATAAATGCTTGTTGAGAAACATGGAGTTCTGACTCCTGTTCAAAGCTTTATCAGTTCTGTAATCTATTTTAACAGGTCATCCAACCCTAGGGCCTTTGGACTACTGTCCCCAAGAAATCTTTTCTTTTTTCATTGTTAATAAAAGCATTTATTTTGTATTTTATAGAGGACAACCTGAAGTCTGGATCATGACTTGATGGTTACCCAGGATTTACAGCGTGTGTCTGGGGATTAGGGTTCCACACAAACACAGGCAGGAGTTGAAAGGGAGAAAGGAGGCACAGTTGGAGTGTATGTCAATTTTTCATTTTTAAAGGCATTTACTTATTTATTATTTATTTATTTTGAGAGAGAGAGAGAATACATGCATGTGATCAGGAGAGGGGAAGAGAGAGAGAGAGAGGAAAGAGAGGAACCCAAGAAGGCTTTGCACTGTCATCACAGAGCATGATGCAGGGCTCATTCCCATGAACCATGAGATCATGACCTGAGCTGAAACCCAGAGTGAGTCACTTAACCTACTGAGCCACTCAGGAGCCCCTATTTCAATTCTATCTTAAAGAAAAGGCAGTAGAGCATCCTGAGTCACTGAAAACCTGTGCCAATGGGGCTTCTAAAAGAATACTGTGAACTCTTGGGCAAGGGGCCAGATAAGGACCTTGATAAATAAAGGGGTATTTTCTTGTAGCAGGGCAAGAGGAGGGAAGTCTACTCTTTTTAATGTTCTTAGACCCAAGACCTGATAGTCAAAGGAAACCACTTCCAATCTTAAATAATTTCCCTGCTTAGAAAGAAGTGCCCATATCCCTGGAACCAGACTATGAAGTTATCATGCTGGCCATCCCCAAGTCCTTATTCAATGGCCCACAGCATCTTAAAATAATGGGAAAGCAACAGGGTAAAGTGTAGTTGTGTGTGTTTCACATAAGTGAAAAGCTTAGTTCACGTTAAGCACTGATAAAGCCAAATGTCTGGGAAGGGCCACAGCTTAGAGGCATGTGCAACCTGCGGAAAGAGGTCTCTAGAAAGAACCAAAAAGGAAAGGTCCAGAGCACCCTCAGCTTGAGGTACAGCAGGTATAGCAAATCTGCAAGGGGAGTATTAAAACAATAGGGAATAGGGGTGCCTGGGTGGCTCAGTTGGTTAAGCGACAGACTTGGGCTCAGGTAATGATCTCGTGGTTCGTGGGTTGGAGACCCACATCCAGCTCTGTGCTGACAGCTAGCTCAGAGCCTGGAGCCTGTTTCAGATTCTGTATCTCCATCTCTCTCTGACCCTCCCCTGCTCACGCTGTCTCTCTCTTTTTCAGAAATAAATATAGATATTTATTTCTCTTTCATAAATAAAACATTTAAAAAATAAAAAATAAAGTAATAGGGAATAGAACACTCCCAGATCTTAATTTTCATGAGATTATTTTATTTTTTTAATGTTTTATTTAATTTTGACAGAGAGATAGAGACAGATGAGCAAGGGAGGGTCAAAGAGAGAGGGAGACACAGAATCTGAAGACAGGCTCCAGGCTCTCAGCTGGCTGTCAGCATAGAGCCCGACATGGGGACAGACCCATGAACAGTGAGATCTTGATCTGAGCCAAAGTTGGACGCTTAACCGACTGAGCCACCCAGGCACCCTGGGATAATTTTAAAAGATAATCAAATATTGGATGCCAGTCGCAACAAATGACATGGCCTTTACGGTCACCTGGTACCATAAAACAATCTCAAAGATGTCCGACTAACCAAAAGGTCTTGCTAGGAAGCATATGTGTGCATGGGAGAGAGAAATGGGGCTTGATAGAACTGATAATCCAACACGATTTGAATGGAAACAGAAGGGGCAGAGTCGTGATTTGCTGGCCTATGGAAGGCTGGGCTGAGTAGAATTAAAAGCTCTGAAGTGACTACAGATTCCCTGCTTTGACCCAGGGAAAGAAGAGCCAGATTTGCACTCTAGAGATGGTGGGAGGCCCAAACCTAACCCATACCACCTACATTAGTTCTGGTCACCCTACAGTTGATGGGCAACTCACCAGGCAGGGAAGAAGGACGTAGACTTTTATCTTTTAAAGTCTTAATCTCTATTTTAACCTCAAATGTATTACCAGTGCCTCAGATATAATTAAATCTTAGGTCTTAAAAAACCTTATAAAACAAAGCAAAGATATATATATATATCTTTTAATAATATATATGTATATGTATATATATATGTATGTATATACATATATGTATATGTATATATATATGTATATATATTATACATATATATATGTATATATATTAAAGCTCCTTCATTTTCTGGTAGTCAGCTTCGCCAAGTCTCCAGGTTTACCCTGAGTTTAGGAAAACTAGCAAGGCCAAATCTTGGAAGTGATGACCTCGCAACCAAGACCAGTTGGGGATGAGTCTCTCCAGTGGAGATCCTTGATGCAAGACATGCTATAATCTCCTTAATCTTCCCATAGAGGCTATCAGGTGCTCTTTCCTCTTACTTTTCCTCTTACTTTATTCTACCTCTATGCCTCATTGTTGGCTGTTCTGTTTTGCAGCCTTACTTTTCAATAGCAGGTTTTGGCTTTTGTGGTGGGTGTCCTTGGCTGATTATAATTACTGACTCTCCCACACACCCTTCCATCATATCTTCTGATATATCCCTACCATAAGTTGTTAAAGAAAGTAGGAGGTGAGTGGGTGAGTTCTTAATGAACATCATCTGTAGTCCCATACGTTCCAGAATAATATGTAAAGAAGAGGACAAATCTTTTGAGCAATCAAATAATTAACAAAATAGCAACCTGCATTACAATAAGCCACTCTTCACCCAGGAAGCATGAGGAAAAATGTCCTACTTGTGCATTTTCTTTCTTTGGTCAAACTTTCCTCTTTGACAAGTCCATAAAATGATAAGGAAATACAAACATATATTTCCTTCATGAGATTCTAACTCCTAAAGACAATAACTTCAAACAAGTTATTGCTATCATCTAGCCAGAAGTAGCAAATATTTGGCTCGCTCCCTGTTTTATAAATAAAGTTTTATTGGCACAAGCTTTCTTCATTCATTTGTGAGTTTTCTGTAACTACATCTTGCACTACAGTTGCAGAAGTGAGCTGTGACAGAGACCATGGTAGCATCCAAATCTTAAGTTATTTACTCTTTTCCCCTAACAGAAAAGGTTTGTCAACATCGATTTGGAGCTCAAAAAAATGTTAAATAAGTGAATTAATGAGAGTATCACCTATATTGCTGCAAATCTTGACTTCAAATGAAATTATTTTTAAAACTGGGTTTTTGCTTAAAATATGAGTCAAGATAATTGCTGATTTGTTTCGTGAAAACACAAGATGAAATCTGATGCACTTGATTTAGTCAACTTGCCAAAATAACTGGCTACAGTAGCTTTTGTTTTCTTGTAGATTGTTTTGGAAGCTGTTATTTCTGAGTGTTTTAATTACTTTAGTGAATTGTCGATTCATTTATGTATCATATGGGCTAAGGGTTTCTGAAATGCATCAAGATTATTCTTTCCATAAAGAAATAGTAACAATTTCTTGACACACAAGCCACATAATCAAATATGATAAAGAAATTTTTTAATAGATTTTACTTTTAACAGCACCTTTAGGTTCATGGAAAAATGGAGAAGAGACAAGGATTTCCCTACACATGCACAGCCTCCTCTGCTATCATGATACCCCACCAGGTGGCACATTTATTAGAGCTGATGAACATATGCTGATGCATCACCCAGAGTCCTAAGTTAACTTTAGGGTTCAGTCTTGATGTTATTTATTCAGTAGGTTTTGACAAATGCATAGCGACGTGTGTTTACCATTATAGTATAATACAAAATCGTTTTGCTGCCTTAAAAAAAATCCTCTAAGCACTCCCTATCTATCCTTCCTTCCTCACTAACCCCTAGCAATCACTAATTGTTTTACTGTCTCCATAGTTTTGCCTTTTCTATAGTGTCATTGCCTTTCCCAGAATGTTATGTGACTTGAATTATACAAATATGTAGCTTTTTCAGATTTGCTTCTTTTACTTATTTATGTATTTCAGATCCCATGTCTTTTTATGTCTTTGTAGCTCATCTCTTTTTAGTACTGAATAATATTTCCTTGTCTGGATACACCACAGTTTATCCATTCACCTGCCGAAGGATGTCATGATTGCTTCCAAGTTTGGGCAATCATGAATCAAGCTGCTATAAACATGCATGTGAAGGTTTTTGTGTAGACAAACGTTTTCAACTCATTTGTTTAAAAATTTTTTTTTAATGTTTTATTTATTTTTTAGGAGAGAGAGAGAGACAGCGTGAGCAGGGGAGGGTCAGAGAGAGAGGGAGTCACAGACTGAAACAGGCTCCAGGCTCTGAGCTGGCAGTCAGCACAGAGCCGGACACGGGGCTCGAACCCACGAACTGCGAGATCATGACCTAAGCGAAAGTCGGACGCTTAACCGACTAAGCCACCCAGGCGCTTCATGTACACGATTTTTTAAAAATTATTCTTTAAGGTAATTAATACCTGATGAGTATTTCCTCTATCAGTGTTCAAAGGTTCTGATATGATTTAGCCCCCCCACTTTTTTCTTATTCTAAAAGTGTTGTTAAAGTAGTTATTTCTATCTGAAAATTTTTATAAATATACCAAGCATAGTGAAAAGTTGATCCAAGTTTTGAAATTTTACAATTGCTGCTGGAATGTAAATTTCCATAGGTGCAGTTGGAATTTCTTACTCTTCCCATCACAGTAATATATAATATTAGGCCATGTCCAAAATGTTTTTTGAACAGGGAAAGAATTCTCACTATATATGTGGAGGCCCTAAAATGTCTTAGAGTTCTTAGGCATGTAATAGGTAGTAGATACAAATTAAAGTTTAAAAAATAGTCCTGCAAATAAAACTTAGTAAAAGTGACTTGTAAGTCACTTTTTAAAGAACACTTGACCTATTTTCTCAAGGGGGCAATGCTATGAATAATTGGATTGAATTAGTCCCACAGGCTTATACAAGCTATAGTAAATAAAAATTGCCAGTGGGAGCCTGTCTGGGAGATAAGGCCAGAAAGGTAGAGATAAGACAATTGGAGGGCTTTATGTGATGTGATCAAATTTGAAAAATATGTACTGTAAAAATTGGGAAGCACTAAAGTTGTCAGGAACACTGAGCCAGTTTGAGTTGGGTTTTAAAAATATGCCCATTTAATAGAGGAGGGCACTTGTGGGGATGAGCACTGGGTGTTATATGGAAACCAACTTGACAATAAACTATTAAAAAATAAAAAATAAATATAAATAAAAATATGCCCATTTAGAAAGTGTTGCATGTAGGAAGGGCTGAAGTAGGGCAGGCAAATTAAGAGTCTATTACAAAGTTCCAGAAATTGCATAAAAGCCTGAACTCTATGGTAATTCAAGGCACGCACAATGCTGAGCAAGTCTCCAAATGTTTAGTGAGGAAAAAAGCTACCAAGGAGGAAGAGCAATTTTGGAGGAAGAAGGTAGTAGAAGAATACAAGAAGAGTGAATAATCAAAGAAGTTGGAATTAGGGAGCCTAGTCTGGAGAATAAATACAGGAAAAGGAAACAGAGGCATCACTTCCCCAATGAAGAAGATTCAACAAGGAAATTCTAGGGAAGAGACACTGAACCAGGATGTTCTTCCATCAGGAAATCATACCAAATCAATTTTTACATTCATGGCAAGCTATCTGTAAATTTTAATATGCACACAGTTGCCTTGTCTATGTTTAGAAGACATTTGAGTTTCAAGGAGTGGCTGTACAAATGCTGTATCACTAAGGAACATTCCAAGTGATTCAGATATTTGTTGATTTCATATGCAGTATCTAACATAAATTTAATTATGGAGTAAATATCTAGTTCTATATACAGGTCTTCGAGTTCTTGCTATATAACCTTACTTAATTGTATATTTTTCATAAAGAAAAACCTTATCAATGAAGTTAGTGAATCTAGCAAGATGACTTTTTGAGTATCTCAGAAATATAGTTTCATGATTAATTTAGGACCCACTGCTGAACTATTAAGACAACCACATGGTGGTTTATACATACACACATACATACATGTGTGTGTGTGTGTGTGTGTGTGTGTGTGTGTGTGTGTTTGTGTATAATTTGATAGTGCTCATTTCTGGATTTTGTCCAGTTAACTTCTATTTGTCAGGGCTGATGTGTAGAAGAAATGTGGGAAAATACTCAAAGATGACTGAGTATATTTTATCTGATGCAGCCATGAATCCATTCAAAACTATGTGTATAATATACTTTCTGACACATGAACTTAACTGAACATTAAAAGACACATGGCCCTTGGTAATACACTCATAGATGAATTGACTGTGTACTTTCACTGACAACTGTTCACACACAAGCTCAGCAAAAGTTAGTTTACGTTCTCAAATGTCAAGCTAACTGGGACTCCTGCCCTACTGGATCCACAGCATGTCCAAGTATGGTTTGTATAGAACATAATCTGGTTCTGGTGTCCAGTAACAACATAAAACCCAACAGCAAGAATTAAAACAGCAACATAGATGTTTGTCACTTGTGGGATATGATTAAATCATTTTATACTATTTCTTTTTTTTTCTTCTAGGCGTTCCTAAATTAGGTTCATATTAGAGCTTTTTCTCCCCATGTTGTTTAGCAGTTGAATTAATGATCTTTATAGCACAGAATTATTTTTATATTATTTTGAGGCAAAATTGGTATATAACACTATATTAGTTTCCGCTGTGCAACATAATAATGTAATATTTGTATACATGACAAAGAAATTAACATAATAAGTATAGTTACTATCCATCATCATATAATTGACTCCCTTCAGAACCTATTTCATCTACCCTCAACTACCTTCCCCTGATAACCACCCATTTGTTCTCCATATCTGAGTTTTGTTTTGTTTCTTACACTCCACATATGAGTGAAGTCATATGGTATTTGTATTTCTTTGTCTTATTTCACCAAGCATAATACTCTCATGGTCCATCTGGTCATTGCAGATGGTACAATTTTATTTTTTTATGGCTGCGTAATATACAGTTGTATATATTACACATCCTCTTTATCCATTCATCCATTGATAGATGCTTAGGTTGTTTCCACATCTTGGCTATTGTAAATAAAGCTGCAATGAACATAGGGATGCATATATCTTTTCAGATTAGTGTTTTCATTTGTTTCAGATAAATACTTAGAAGTAGAATTACTGGTCATATGGTCTTTTATTGTTAAGTTTTACAGGAACTCCATACTGTTTTCCACACTGGCTGCATCAATGTTATTTTCAAACAACAATGTACAAGTATAGCCTTTTCATCACATTTTGTCCAACATTTGTTATTTCTTGTATTTTTGATACGAACCATTCCAATAGTTGTGAGGTAATATCTCAGTGTGCCTTTAATGAGCATCTCTTTGATAATTAATAATGTTGAGCATCATTTGATGTGCCTGTTCATCATCTGTATGTCTTCTTTGGAAAAATATCTATTTAGATCCTCTGCCCATTTTATGAATCAGATGTGTGTAGCTATTGAGTTGTTTGATCTCTTTATTGAACTTGGGTATTAGCTCCTTATTGGTTATGAAATTTACAGATAATTTCTCCCATTTAACAGGTTGTCTTCTGACTTTGCTGATGGGTTTCCTTGGTGTACAGAAGCTTTTTAGTTTGCTTCAGTCCCATTTGTTTATTTTGCTTCTATGGCCTTGCTTCTGAACTAGGATCCAAAAATTGAAGGCCAAAACTGATGTCAAAGGGCTTACTGCCTATGTTTTCTTCTAGTTTTATGGTTTCAGGTTTTAAATTAAAATCTATTACCTATTTTGAGTTAATTTCTGTGTATAGTATAATACAGTGGACCATTTTACATGCTTTTGCATGTGGCTATCCAGTTTTCCCAAAACCATTTATTAAAGAGACTGTCCACTCTCCATGGTATTTTCTTGGTTCCTTTATCATTGATTAATTAACTATATGTATATGTATGTATATATATAGTCAATTAATATGTATATAGGGTTATATATATACATATATAGGATATATATGTATATAGGGTTACATATATATATATGAGGGGTTATTTCTGGGTTCTCTATTCTATTTCATTGATCTATATACCTGGTTTTATGTCTATATCATATTAGTTTGAAATCAGGAAATGTGATACTCTAGGTTTTATCTTTATTATTTTTAGTTTTTGTGGTTCCATACAAATTTTAGTATTATTTCTTCTGGTTCTGTGAAAAATAGCATTGGAATTTTGATAGAGATTGCATTGAATCTGTGGATTACTTTGAGTTGTAGGGACATTTGAACAATGTTAATTCTTCAATCCATAATTATGAAATAGGTTTCCATTTATTTGTGATTTCTTAAATTTGTTTCACCAATACCTTATAATTTTCAGTGTACAGGTCTTACATCTTCTGGGTTAAATTTATTCCCAGGTTATTTTTTATGTTATTGTAAATGGGATTTTTAGAAAAATTTATCTGTTAGTTTATTTTTAATGTATATAAATGAAACACATATCTACATATCAATATTGTATTCTGATAACTTTGCTGAATTCACTTACTAGCTCTAACAAGGTCTGTGTGTGTGTGTGTGTGTGTGTGTGTGTGTGTGTGTGTGTGTGTGTGATCCTCAGAATTTTCTGTATACAGTATCATCCCGTCTCCAAATAGTGATGGTTTTATTTCTCCCTTTCCAATTTGGATATAGTTTTCTTCGTTCTCTTGCCCAATTGTTCTGGTTAGGACTTCCAGTATGTTTACTAAAAAAGTTGGGATAGCAGACATCCTTGTCTTCTTTCTGATCTTAGGGGAAAAGCTTTCAGCTGTTGAGTATGATATTAGCAGTGGGTTTGTCATATGCAGCCTTTATTATGATGAGACATGTTTCCTCAATACACACTGTTGAGAGTTTGAAAGTTTTTATCATAAATGGATGCTGAATTTTGCAAAAAGCTTTTTATGCATCTACTGAGATGATTATATGACCTTTGTCTTTTGATTTGTTAATGTAGTATACTGTGTTGGTTCATTTGTGGATATTAAATCATCCTTGCTTGCCTAAAGTAAATTCCACTTGATCATAGTATATTATCTTTTTAAAATATTGTTCAATTAGGTTTGCAAATATTTTGTTGACAATTTTTGGATCTATTCTTCAGGAATTTTGGGCTGTAATTGTGTGTGTGTGTGTGTGTGTGTGTGTGTGTGATGTCCTTTTGGGTTTAGTGTCAGGACAATGCTGGTATTGTAAAATGAATTTGGAAACATTTCCTTCTCTTCAATTTTATTTTTTATTTACTTATTTATTTATCTTGAAAGAGAGCAAGAGAGAGAGAGCACAGAGAGGGAAGTAAGGCAGAGAGAATCCCAAGTGGACTCTGTGCTGTCTGCCCAAAGCCTGATGCAAGGCTGAAACTCACAAACCATGAGATCATGATCCGAGCCACCATTGGATGCTGAGCCACCCTGGAATTCCTGGAAACATTTCCTTGTCTTCAATTGTTTGGAAGAGTTTGAGAAAGATAGATATTAAATCTTTAAGTTTTTGGTAAAATTCACTAGTGAAGTTGTCTGGTCCTGTACTTTGGTTTGTCAGGAGGGTTTATATTACTGATTCAATCTCCTTACTAGTAATCAGTCTATTCAAATATTCTATCTCTTTATGATTTATCTTGGAAGATTCTATGTTTCTATGAATTATCCATTTCTTCTTTCTTGTTCAGTTGGTTGGTGCATAATTGTTCACAGTAGTCCCATATGATCCTCTGTTATTCTGTGGTATCGTAAATTTTCCTCTTTCCTTTTTGATTTTATGTAAGTCTTTTCTCTCTTTTTCTCTTGGGGGAGGCGTCTTACTAAATTTGATCAATTTTACTTGTTGTTGTTGTTGTTGTTTTTAAGAATCAGCTCTTAGTTTTTGGGTTTTTTTTTAACGTTTATTTATTTTTGAGACAGAGAGGGACAGAGCACAAGTGGGGGAAGGGCAGAGAAAGAGAGAGAGAGAGAGAAAGAGAAAGAGAGAGAGAGAGAGGGAGAGAGGGAGAGAGAGAGAGAGAGAGAGAGAGAGAGAGAGAGAGAGATATGAAACAGGATCCAGGCTCTGAATTGTCAGCACAGGACCTGATGCGGGGCTTGAACCCACAAACCGTGAGACCATGACCTGAGCTGAAGTCAGATGTTTAACTGACTGAACCACCCAGGAGCCCCAGCAGCTCTTAGCTATATTGATCTTTACTGTTTTTTTCTTTTTTAGTCTCTATTGCATTTATTTCCATTCTGATCTTTATTATTATCTTCCTTTGGGCTTTATTCTTCTTTTTCTAGTTCCTTTAGGTTTTAAGTTATTTTGTTTATATGAGATATTTCTTGTTTGTCTGTTTTTTGTTTTTTGTGTTTTTTTGAGGTAGCCATGTATCACAATGAACTTCCCTGTTAGAACTGCTTTTGCTTCATCTCATAGACTGTGGATTGTTGTACTTCCATTTCCATTTATCTCAAGGTATTTTTATATTTCCCTCTCGATTTCTTCATTGACCCACTAGTTGTTTAGTAGCATGTTCTTTAGGCTCCAGATATTTGTGTTTTTTCTAGTATTTTTTTTTCTTGTGATTGATTTCTTATTACAAACAGTTGTGGTCAGAGATGATACATGATATGATTTTAATCTTCTTCAATTTATTGAGACACATTTTGTGGCCTAACATGTTTTATCCTGAAGAATGTGTATTCTGATGTTTTTTAGATGGGCACTCTCTCCTGCTCTCTCTCTTTATATCTATATCTATATCTATATTTATATCTATATCTATATTTATATCATCTATATCTATATCTACATATCTATAGACCATTTGATCTAATTTGTTGTTTAAAGCCAGTGTTTCCTTATTGATTTTTCATCTAGATGATGTATCCATTGATGGAAGTGTGATATTACAGTCCCCTACTATTATTGTATAGGTATCAATTTCTCCCTTTAGGGATATTAATATTTGCTTTATATATTTAGGCATTCCTATTTTGGGTACATAAAATATTTTCAAATGTTATATCCTTTTGTTGGTTTGAGATTTTATCATTACATACTGTTCTTCTTTGTCTTTTACTACAGTCTTTGTTTAAACTCTATTGTGTCAGATACAAACATAGCTACTCCACCTTTCTTTTCATTTCTATTTGCATGGATTATCATTTTCTGTTCTTTTACCATTCATCTGTGTGGATCCTTAGATTTGAAGTAAGTCTCTTGAAGGTAACATATAGATGAGTCCTGGGAATTTTTTGTTAGTTTTTTTTAATTTTTAATTTGTAATGTTTAACTCACTTTGTGTCTTCTGGTTGAATAGATATTGTTATACATACAGATTGAGTTAAATGAGTTTTTTCTTCAGAAAAGGAAATTAGTCTGTATTCTCCTAAGAGCGTCAAAAAGTCCCACCCACATCATGGAAGGCATTCTGCTGTATTCAAAATTTAGCTAGCTAAATGTTTATTTTATCCAAAGACTATCTTCAAAGAAATATCCAAAATAATATCTGACCAAATATCTAGGTGCAGTGTCCCAGCCAAATTGACACATCAAATTATCCATAACAGGCACATTTCCTCTATAAGCAAAATATTCTATTGTGTATTTATTTCCCTCTCCCAAAACCATTGTTTCTGATCATGGTGGTGAACTTGTCAAATCATTGTTGTATGTAACAAACTCTTAGCTCAATGACAGAGGCTGAATCTTACTTATTTTGGATCCTGGGATTCAAATAAAAAAATAAAGCCTGAGAAAATTATATGCATAAATAATAGAATATTGATTAAGTAATTGAAATAGGTGGCATTAATAAATAGTAACATTGCTCAGCATTATGCCCCAGTTTTTATTTTAAGGTCTTATCTAAATAACATGAAGACAAATGTCATGTAAAAGTGGGCTGATTGAATTATTCACTTCTCAGTCAGTTGAGTTGGAGAAACATAGAAAACCACTTCAGGTTCCTGATCCTCATTGGTTCTGAAAGGACTGTAGGGTGCTGCTATTTGGAGTGTCTTGTATACTCTGTTGGAACATACTCTGATACTCAGTGTACATTAACTGTGACATCTGACTTCAGGAGCAAGATTCAGATATGGAGTCCTATTCATTAACAGCCTGAAAATACCTAAAGTTCCTCTGACAGTCAGATCCAGAGATTTCATGAGTGACAGGATTTTTGTACACACACATTTTACAACTGTGACCAAAAATGGCAGTCTTTTCTTTAGAAAGAAAAAAAAAAAAGCATTTAAAACTCTCTGTGTCAGAGTTAAACATGCATGATGTTTCCAAAACACTAATTATAACTGAATAGTTAGCTGAGATTTGCTGAAGGCACTGGTATGGCTCATTTATCTACCATCTACTTTATGCTGCTGGAGTGAATGTCAACCTCTCAATTGGCTCAACTTTGCATTTTCTGAAAGGCTTATAAGGGATTTCAGCTCATGTATGTGAGAGCACACTAATGATTTTAAAAATAATGTCGGTAATAAAATAATGCTGTTGCTTAGGTTGAGCACCTTGGCGGACTATTTTACAGAACAAAAGTGGATTCTTGCTGTATTTGGGCCATCATACTGTGAACTGTACAATCCACATTGCTTCAGGGAGTGTTTTGCCAACAATTCTCTTGATTCCATTGGATGACCCAATGACACGTCTTGACTTTCTACTGTCAGGTAGATATCGTTTTGGATTTTTAAATTATCACTTGCCTGAAGAAGGTTTCCTCCATGCCCCCAAAAAGTTCTTTTGTAAATTCCTTAACCTGCCTACAAATCTATGTTCTTAACACTTGGATTTAAGTACTCCAAAAGTAAGTCTTAATAGTTTAAATTTTCTCAATAACTTAGAATCATTTTGTTTTGGTTGGGTTTTGGTTTCATGTATTATGATTGATCTAGTGCTTTTAAATTTCAACACGGTCCATTCTGTATCAATGCAGTTTTTGGATGTCATTGCTGTCATTCACTAAAGATTAATATTTGTAGGCTACCACTTCCTTTTAGCTTCATTTTTCTTTAGTGTTTATTTGTTTTTGAGAGTGGGGAAGGGCAGAGAGAGAGACAGAGAGATCTTCTCTCTGAAGCAGGATCTGAAGCAGGCTCTGCACTGACAGCAGAGAGCCTGAGGCAGAGCTCACACTCAGGAATGGTGAGATCATGACCTGAGCCAAAATCAAGAGTTTGATGCTTAATCAGGCGAGCCACCTGGGCACCTTTAGCTTTTTCTTCTAAGGCAATTCCTTTAAACTGTTATTTTTCAAAATATGTTAAGTATACCCAAGGTGTTCAAGAAGATTATCTGCTCAGCTTCAACCAACACTTTAAACTTTTGCATATATTTAGAGCTACACCATAATCGTCTTGTTTCATTCAAACAAAGAATTTACTGGTGAAAAAATAAATGAACAAAGGAAGGTTTGCTCAATATATTGTCTCAGTTCTGATGCGGCTTAGTCATTTTTTCACCTATTTATCCAGTGTAGGTTAGAATATAATAAAAGAAAAGTTCAGAGAAGAGTTCGAAGCTACAGGGTATTTTGTAGATAGCATGCGTTACACCTTGTGGACATGGGGAGGACATTTGTGAATAAGAGACTGTATGAGATGGGGTAAGATGAAGAAAATTATTTAGGTGTGAGTGCCCCGGTCATGAAAGATAACCACAGATTTGGGAAGTTTAATGGTAACTAAAATATACTGAGATAAATGGCATGTATAGATTAATCCTTGTGGACTCAAAGGCAGATTATAGTGAGAGGTTGTGAGTCTCAGGGAGTAGGTTTGTAAATCTTGACAGAAATATCAAAATTCTATGACCTCTTTCTTCTCTCTTGGTATGATGCTTCTAATTTATAGTACACAAAACTTTGCCACTTCCTAATTTTTGACTTAGCATTGAGGGCTTGGAGGCATTTCTGTAGGTTCTGTTTCTCTTCAGAACATCAAGTAGAACATATAGTTCCTGAGTATTTGAAAACTATGCGTCTGTTCATGGACCTTGTATACAATGTCACATGACTACAGACTTAAGCTAACAATAAAATTGGTTTTATAGACAATGGTTCTAGAGTTTGAATTGACTGATTGGAGAAGAAACAAAAATTGAAAGAAGTATAAAATAGAAGGTTACATGGAAAACAGAAAAACAGATGCTGATGGGGCACCTGGGTGGCTCAGTTGGGTAAGTGTCCAAGCCTTGAATTTGGCTCAAGTCAATTTCACAGTTGGTGAGTGTGAGCCCCACGTCAGGCTCTGCACTGACAGTGTAAAGCCTACCTGGGATTCTTTCTCCCACTCTCTACCCCTTCCCTGCTAGTGCATGTGCTCGCTCGCTCTCATTCTCTTTCTCGCTCAAAATAAATTAAAACAAACAAACAAACAAAAAAGAATGGATGAAGATAAAGTGATCTGAGTGTTTAATGGAAAAGAGAAAAACAAAGAGCAAGAGGAATGGGGAAGGAAAGAAGAGATGATTTGATGTTAGGCATTGAGAACTAGTTTGGAACTATGTCTCAACTGTGGAAGTTTATTTAAACCACCATATTATTTGAATCAGGGAAAGCCTCCTGAGACTCAAAAAATCTGGTATCTTGAGCTAAATGTAGAAGCAGTTTTAATAAGATAGAATAATATGATCCTCATAAAGTTCACCAAGGAATACGCCTGTCTGGAAAGAGGACACATTAGAGAAATCCAATGGTGATCATATTCCATGTTTTAATGTGGTTTTTATATAAATGTTCTGTATTGATAAATGACTACTTGATATAGATGAGAGTTTGAATAAACAACTACATAATATAACGTTTCTTCTCTTTCTTAAGGATATCAGCCCTAAAAAAAATCAATCCTTGAAGAAAATTTTTAAACGAGCATTAAAAATTTCTGAAGTCAGCAAGGGCTGATTGACCAATTGATTTTGCATTGCCACTTTCAAAAATAGCAACAATTGTTCAAATCTGTAAATAATAATATTATTGGGGCGCCTGGGTGGCTTAGTCGGTTAAGCGTCCGACTTTCGCTTAGGTCATGATCTCGCGGTTCGTGGGTTCGAGCCCCGCGTCGGGCTCTGTGCTGACTGCCAGCTCAGAGCCTGGAGCCTGTTCCGGTCTGTGACTCCCTCTCTCTCTGACCCTCCCCTGCTCACGCTGTCTCTCTCTCTCCTAGAAATAAAAATAAAAAAACCAAAAAACAAAAAAAAATAATAATATTATTTTGTACTTAAAAAAATCAGCTTTATTGAGGTATAATTGACATAAAATGATAAGATATTTAGAGTATACATTGCAGTAACTGATAGAAGCTATGCTCTGTGAAAGGATTCCTTTGGTTTTGTTAATTGAGCCAGCCATCATGCCACCGTTTTTGTGTGTGAGAACATTTAATTCTTTTCTCTTAGCATATTTAAGGTATGTAATATAGTGACATTATGTATGTCACCATGTTTTACATTAGACCCCCAGAACTTATTCATCTTCTAACTCTACCTTTGACCAACAGTTCCTTAATTCCTCAACCCAGCCCCTGATAACTATCATTTTGCTCTCTATTTCTATGAATTTGGCTTTTTAAGATTTCACATATAAGTGATGCCATACTTCATTTGTCTTTCTAAGTCTGTTTATCTTAGTTAGCATAATGTCCTCAAGGCCCATATATGTTGTCATAAATTATAGAATTTCCTTCTCATGGTTGAATATATTTTATATTTTATTTCAACACACACACACATATATATACACATCCATACATATGTATGTATATACATATATATATCACATCTTTTTTAGTATTAAGTTTTTTAACATTAGCTTAGAGGAAAACTGGACATATATAGATATAGAGATAAGTATGTGTATATATATCTATATCTATATATGTATCACATTGTTTTACTATTAGGTTTTTTAACATTAGCTTAGAGGAAAATTGGACAAGGATTCTAAAATAAAATTGTTGTAAAACTTTATGAAAGAAAAATATCACTTATACAGGGCCTTATACTCAAAATATGTCTGTTCAATTGAATTAAATTAGGTTGAATTGAAAAAAAAGAAACGCTTCTATTTTGCTACCTTAAAGTTGGATTCTACTGAAAAAAAAACTCCTGCTATCAGACCTTCTTTTAAGGATTTGACATTTACCAATTATTTTTCTTCTTTTATGTTTTAGTTTAAAAAAACCTTTTGAGATGCTAATTGTTAGCTGAATTTCATCTACTTATTCTTTTTTTCATTACATTTTCAACAAAATACAATGGTTCCTTGAAGAGCTTTTTGTTTCTGAAACTGTCTCAGATGTTACTATCATGTGTTTTTGAAAGTCTTTAGCTTAAAACAATTTTTAGCTTTTTGTTGTTATTGTTGCTATTGTTGTTTTTACTATTTTGATTTGTTTATGTAATAGTTAATTGTACATGCTGGATAATTACTCTTGCCATGGCTGGATGATCAGGTTTAAACACGTAATTTTATTAGATGGTTCCGGTTCCTCAGCAAAAAGATTCAGAATCAGTTATTTTGGACTAAGCAATTCTTGTTAGTTGATGTATAGCACATGCACATAAAATTAGACAAAATAAAAGTGCACAACTCTATGAATTAGCATTTTAAAAACCCACATTTCATTTGTTAACATAGATATTCAATACACTGAGTACCAGTTATTAAAGAGATGGGTTTTGCTCTGCAGTGCCACCTCCGTTATCAATTAAACCTATTCATACATGCACTACTTCTTATCTCTTTTCTGTTTAGTTTGGTCTATTTGTTAATCATTGTGTCAGTGCCACTGTCAGACTTTTTAAAGAGTTCTTTCACCCCACTATTTTCTCAAAGGTGTCTGGACATTCTTGGCCATTTATAATTCCATGTAAAACCTTTTATCAGCTGATTATAGTTGTGCATTGACTTTGATTGAACCTAGATACATTTGAGAGAGAGCTGACATATTTCTATTATCTACTTTTGCAATCCACAAGCAACTGTGTTTTCTCCTTTTATGTGGGTATCTCAGCTCTCTGACTAAAATTTTATTATAACTTTTCACAGTTTTATATATCTTTGTTACAGATATTTCTAAATGTTAGATAATTTTATGCCATTATAAGCATTATCTATTTTTTAAACAATTGTGGCTGGTGCATATAAATACATTTTAATCTAGCAAACTTGCTAAACTCATTTTTAAATTCAAAATATTAGTAGTTCCATTTTAAGTTTCTGCCTACACAAATATTTCACCTGCTAATAATAAGGTTATTTTTTCCTTTCACATTTTTGTAGCTTTTTCTTTTCCTTATCTTTTTTCACTGGCTACAATCTCTGGTAGAGGGTTTGATATAAATCTCAGAGATAATTTTCAGTGTTTTACAATTAAGTAAGATGTTGGCAATAGTATTTACTTTTTTGTTTATAGTCACTCTTTATCAGAATAAGGATGTGCCCCTTTCTCCTATATTGTTACTATTAATACTTGTTATTTCTGTTAAATGAGAAATTATTATTATGAATGCATATTGAATGTTATCAAAATAATTGGTGTCCAGCAAAGCTACATGAAAAGTAGCTGTGGCTCAGCGCCAAATGAGACCAATCTGGACTGTTCGTAAGGTGAAGATCACTGATCATAGTGGAGCGCTTCCCAGTCATGAATGCTATTTTGAAGAATCCTGATACTACCTCATCATCAATGGTTGCAACTCAGGTTTTGACTTTTCACCCCCAGAGGAGTGTTTTGTTACTCCCATTAACCATGCACACTCTGTTGAGAGGAGAGAGAAGATGCTAGATACTTCTATGTCTTATGTCCGTTGTTTTCTGGCCTATCAGGTGAGCCATCAGAGGTACTGTGGCTCCTCTCGCCATGAACTTCCCTTCAGGAATGTTGCTCAGGTGACCTGGGGTGTGCGGCTTGCTTCACTTACTCCTGTTTAAGAGATATCCGCTTTAAAGATTTCTGAAATTAGTAGGCCACTAAATTTCTTCAGTATGTTTTTCTATATTCCTGGATGAAATGTGCATAATTTATATTTCTAATATTTGCCTGGTTTTTTTTGCCTGTTTTTTTTAATATCAAGATTATTTTAGCCTAAAATAAAACAAAGACTTCTTAGGAGATAGAAGGAGTTTTTACTTTATTACATAGAATAGATGCTCTCTGACATGGGGACTTTGTTTCCTTATGGACTCTGGTTTAGAAGGGCTGCCTTAAATTTTTATTTGGTATTAGTATATCTGCACCAGATTTTGTATTGGTTGCTTTTGATATATCCTTTTACTTTC
This sequence comes from Proteles cristata cristata, assembly GCA_017311185.1. NCBI lineage: Eukaryota > Metazoa > Chordata > Mammalia > Carnivora > Hyaenidae > Proteles > Proteles cristata. The sequence goes on from JAESUZ010002627.1 coordinate 1,111,129, forward strand.
AATCTTTCTTTGCATGTTTATAATTGTGCCTCTAATGACATTTTTTAAAAATTTTATTAGTTTTAAAATGCATTTATTTCACATTCATTTTTGAAGCATACTTTCTCTATAAAATTCTATGTTTACAACTAGAAGTTTTCTTATAGAAGGTGAAAATCTCTTATTTTTCATTGTTTCTATTGAGAATCCAGTTGTTGAAATGTCTATATTTATTTAGCTGTTTTAAAAATATTTTTTCCTTTTTAAAAATCAGTTTTATAGTATATGTTCAGTTGTGCCTTTTTATTATTATTTCTTATATATTTGTTTTATTCTGATTAATATTGTTTCCTTAACATGTGGTTTCATACCTTTGTCAATGTTGGAATATTTACTATCTCTTGCCCCATCTTTCCTTTCCTCTTATTCTAAGATTTCAGTTGCAAGTATGCTAGATCTTCTCACTTTATTTTTTAGATTTTTAAATTTTCTCTTTTGTTTTTTTAATTTTTTGTTTTCATTCCATGCTACATTATAGATATTTTCTTATGAAATATGTTTACATTCAGTAATTTTCTCTTCAGGTGTGTATAATCTATTTTGAAATCCAATCATTAAGTACCTAGTTCCAAAATTCCCACTCTTTTAATATCTCATTTTTCTGCTGAAATTTTCAAAGGTGAATTTTACTTCCTTGAAGGTACTAAGCATGTTTAGTTAAAAATCAGTTTCCAGTAACTCCAACTTCTGACATCCATGTGGATCTGTTTCAATTGTCTTTTGTGTCTGAGTCTTTATATTTATTTATTTACAGTTAATTACCTTACTGGGAATTTGTTCTGTTTCTTTTTTTTTCTTTTTAATGAGTATAATTTATTGTCAAATTGTTGTTACATACAACACCCAGTGCTCATCTCAAGTGCCTTCCTCAATACCCATCACCCATTTTTCCCTCTACCCCCCCACCTCCCTGTCCACCCTCAGTTTGTTCTCTGCATCCAAGAGTCTCTTGTGGTTTGTCTCCCTCCGTCTCTAAGAACAGTGTCTCTGGGTTTTGAATAACACAATTTTGCCTTATCGTGCCCAGTTCTGTTTTTAATTGAAGTCTGGAAATTATCTATCTATCTATCTATCTATCTATCTATCTATCTATCTATCTATATTTATCTATCATCTATCTATCATCTATCATCTATCTAGATAATTTATTTGAGTAACCTTAATTAATTCAAGTTCTCAGACCTTTAAGTACAGAGAACAACTGATGGTTGCCAGAGGGAAGGGGACTGGAGAAATGGGCAAAATGGGTGAAGGGGAGTGAGAGATACAGGTTTCCCGTTATGGAAGCAATAAAGGGTACAGCATGGGGACTATAGGTTAGTGATAGTGTAATAGTGCTGTATGGTTACAGATGGTAGTTATACTTGCAGGCTTAGTATAACATATGAAAATTATATGTGAAGAAAAATGTAAGGATAATGTGCTGGCTAGGATAATGTTGTGTTCTTCAAAGAGGATTTACAAATTGATCTTCCAGATGGGCTAGAAGTCCCTGGAAAATCAAGTTCAATTTTAGTCACTGAGATGACTTGAAGACGGGCTTCCTTTCCCGGAGAGAGCGGGCCTATTGCTTGTTTATCCTTACTACTACAGTAACCCCTTTAGAATTGTATTCCAAACTGTGAAGTTATCAGCCCCATCCTGTCCTGGGCATTTGTTAGGGTTTTATTCTCCCAACCCTGTAAGAATAATAACAACTCTGTATATCTTCCCTCATTCTTCTTCTAGACTGGCAGAGACACACCCCCCCACCCCGGGAGAATAATTAAGTTGCCTCAAATGTGAAGTTCATGATTTTGGTATTTTTTGTCAGTTGTTGGCCCCACAATTTGTCACTAAGTTAGTTCTCTTGTACCTTTTGTCAGGCCGCCTCCTCAATTTTTATGATTTTATGCTGTCGTCAGTTAAAGGATTGGTTTGAATTTCTTTTCCTGCAATTACTGAAACTGACAATCCTATATGTAGTTAAAAATTATGCTCACCTTGGGGCTCCTGGGTGGCTTAGTTGGTGGAGAGACCAACTTCGGCTCAGGTCATGATCTCATGGTTCATGAGTTCGAGTCCCACAATGGGTTCCATGCTGACAGCTTGGAGCCTGCTGACAGCTCGGAGCCTGGAGCCTGCTTTGGATTCTGTGTCTCTCTCTATGCCCCTCCCCTGCTTGCACTCTGTCTCTCTCTCTCAAAAAAAGAAAATTAAAATTTTTCAAAAAATTATGCTCGCCTTTTACACATGGATTTATATAACATCTGGGTATTTTCAGGCTTACATTTTTAAACATATTAACTTGACATGCAATTAAATAAACAGTTAAATTGTTAACAATTTAATAAAATTCTTAGATAATTAAATAGATTAACAGTAATAATGATAACAATCATAGTAGTTCTTGTGGACTTACTTGTATTAAGCAGTTTTAAGTTCTTTATTAGAAATGAAGGCTTTAATATTCTTACCTAACTTGTTAGGTATATTGTTATTATTCTCACTTTACTGATACAAACTTTAACCCGGAGAAGTTGAACTAGAATTTCTATCCAGCATTTTAGTTCTCAAGCTATTACACATTGAGGCACACTCCACATTTCTGAAAACTACTGATATAAACATGGACACACAGACACATGTGTTGGACAAACAGAACACAAACTGTTATAGCTAAATTCTAGTAGAGACGCAGACTACCTAGTAATTGTACAGGACTCCTCTGAGAAGACCTGAAGGGGTACAGGATGAGACACCCCAAAATGTGCCACATTGGCATAAAGATTATTTTGAGTTAAAAGTAATTAAAACCCAGCAGAGGCAGAAAAAGCTCCCTGCTCCTCCCACGACTGCCTACATTTGCATTGGAGAGGAGAGGAGAGCCTGTAACAAGAATAGAGCTTTAGAGACTCCCCACTTTATCTAAGGAACTCATCTACATAATAGGGCAACATTAGTTTTCCAAATGTCTTTCATCTTCTTGCCAATGACCTTCCTCCCTTCCTCTGTATCCTTAGATCCTGCCCCTCTCCTTAGCTCATAGAAGCTGCATGATGGCTGTCTTTAGAATCTCATGTCTATATGGACTTCCCTTACATACGCCTATTAAATTTCATTTTCTTCTGTTAATCTGTCTGATGTCAATTTGATTCTAAGTCCAGCCAGAAGGACCATAGGATGGAGGAAGCCCTTCCTCCCTGACAGACCGAAATCAGTTCCTCTAATTTTTTCACTGGTGGGGAGGGTTGGCTGAACAGAGAGTCACCAACATAACTCTGTCCCCTTAGGTGACACCTTCTTGAAGTTCATTCATGTGGAACACTTCTGTCATCATTCTCTCTTGGCCCCTTGGTTGTACAAATCTCCTTTAAAAATATCACAATATCAGTCTATTTGCCTAAAAAATGTTATTTTTCTTTTCTCCCCATAGTGGATCGGAGGCAAACTCGCTTTTTCAAAAGGATTTTTTCTAAATATACAAGGGGAACAAAGAGGAACAATTTTATAATGAAGCATTAAAAACTACATGGGCTTACATAAAAACACGTTTCCATTCCTGTAGCATGTAAGAAGTTTATCAGGCCAAAAACCGCTATTCTATTCCCCCCAGAATGTTACACTCCAGCCTCAAATGGCTGGAGCCACTTTGCAAGCAAGCTACCTGGCTCATTCAGATCATTTTCCCTTCCTGGTTTTACCCGTACAGTGGGATCTGTCTTTTCTGTGGGGAGCTGGTCAATTGCACTGCTGGTCCTCTCCATAATAACTACAAAAAGAAAACATTTCTAACCTGCTGCTGACCTAGGATGCTCCCACTCAGGACCAGTTTCATGGTGATTGGCACCCCTAAGCCTTCATGAAAGGAGTGGCAAGTATATAGCAGGAAGTGGGTATTCTCTCACCATTTTCTAAATGGAGGGTGGGAGTGGATTACAATGAGGCAGTTGATTCTGATCTGTATCTCGTCTTCCCAGATACAGGAGAGCCAAATTTTCTAACTCACTAGGAATAAGTGGGTCCTGGGGAACTGATATAACCAAATTAATTTCACAAGAAAGTAATTTAGAAGACTTAACAGCAATTAGGGATGTCTGGGTGGCTCAGTCCGTTAAGCGTCCGACTTCGGCTCAGGTCATGATCTCTTGGTTGGTGGGTTCCACCCCCGCGTCTGGCTCTGTGTTGACAGCTGGGAGCCTGGAGCCTGCTTCTAATTCTGTGCCTCCCTCTCTCTCTGACCCTCCCCTGCTCACTCTGCCTCTCTCTCTCTCTCTCTCAGAAATAAATAAAACATAAAAAAAAACTTAACAGTAATTGTATAATTGTAGCCGAAAAAAGAAATGGTGTGATCACATTGACCGTGCTGCCACACTGTCCTCACCACCAGCACATTCAAAAAGTGACACTTCTTTCCACCCTGTCTTCAGATTTCCAAGATATACACAGTTTGAAGCTTCTAACCTTCATATATGGTCAAAATCAATATGTGCTTACTATTCCAAGACATTTACTATACAGAACTAACAATTACAATGCATGATCAGATTTTACCATTTCTATTTCCTCTCTAGGAAATAAAAAATGTCACGCAGTCTCTAATTTTTTTTAGGAAAACATATATACCTGATTTTATTTTTTAATTAGCAATATCAGAGAAAGAAAGTCTACCGATTCCACTATTACAAATCTATTCCAGGCTGCTGCCTGGTATAAAAGAATAGAGAAATTTGTCAACTGTCCAGCTAATTATCTCAGTGTATGACAGCCAAACCAAATAATCCCCGTCCCTGGTGAACATTCTGAACTCAATTGTCTAGATAACTACTATGCAGATTCAATTAAAAAAATTGAGGATATAAACATTTCTGTATTTGTTTCATTAATTCATTAATGCATATACCTCCAAATTGTTCATCCTGGGTTTTCAGAATAATGATCACAATAAAAAAGTCATAAGAGCTAGCATTTATTAACTGCATAATACGAGCCAGGCAGTGTGATAAGTGCTTTCTATGCATTCTCAGTTAATTTTACCACAAGCCTATCAGGTAGGCACTAACATACCTGGCATTAAATGGAACCCACCATCCCCAGATATCTCGTTAACTTTATCTGCGTAAACAGCTTTGCACATATATTACGCAAATAAAATTTCCCATGTACGATGCGTGGGTTCTTTCTGACTTGGTGTTTTTCCTTTCTCTCAAAAGCAAATGTATTTCCTTTTACTCATCTTTTTGGCATTTTTCTGATTCTCATATCCTTTCCTTTACTCTGATTGCTATCTTGAGTACAATGCCTGTCCCCGATGTTGAATGATGCTGAGAATCATGAATTTATATGTGATATTCAGAATGTTACATAAAATGTTATTCCTTTATATTTCATGGAAATTGCTATTTCTGTTAACATTTACAAAATGAGTTAAGTTATGTATAATAATGTCTAGTTGTGATGGACACTGCATACCTGGATAGATGAAGGCATAGACTACGTAGAAAGTATGGCATGCAAATGGTTACCTGCCTAAGCGGTATCAAGCATTGGCTAGGAATGACCCACTGAGGAATACAGTTTCCCCACGAGTTAAAAGACACCTAGGCACAGAGCATCCTAATTTATTAAAATTAATGAGTAACAGATGGCTGTTAAATGCCCAAACAAGTTGTTAATAGAACACTTTAAAAATGATTCAGTGGAGGCTGCATGCCTTCTGCAGCCTGTTGGAAAATTATCTTTAAGGTGTTCCTTATTTTAGTGGAAAGTCCTATGATACTGCAAAGTAAACAGAGTTTCAAGTAAGACAGGCCTGGATTGAAATCCTGATTTTAATGATTATTGGCTTTGTGACCTTGGGAAAAGTACTTAATCTTTCTAATCGCCAAAGTAGAGTAATAATGCATCTCTCTTCTGTTTACCATCCTTAACCTGTTTCAGGCAAACAGGATTTGCTGCTAGTACCTTCATGGAAAATATCGGTTCTTCTTTCTTTGGTATTACATTGCTTGATCACTCTAGCAAGATTCATCCTAAAGGTATATTGTTTCCACAGAAACAAATAAAACAGTAAATTGTATTGCAGGAATGAGATGTCTTAGTTTTTACCTTGGGAGGAGAAGCAGAGGAAATGTCACCAGCTAGACCCCAATACCTAACCTTTACCTCCCACCGGCTTATACTCAGTAAACTTTGTCTTAAATTTTTTTCCTTAAGCTCTTCTTTCTGGCTTACCTCTTAACTTAGGCAGAAACTTGAAACCACCCTTCAGGTGATGCCCACTGGCAAGACCTAGCCAGGGCCCAGACCCACCCACCCAGATGGGTTGAGCTAAACCCATGACTTGAGCCTCACTTTGCAGATGGATCATGGAGTGATACCCACCTACCCCCAATGACCCACAATTGCCCTTACCTCATTATAATACTAAAATCTCAAGGAGGATCTTCAGCTTCAATTACATAGCATACAACATATGTACAGGCATGTTTCCTTAAGGTATATGATGTTCACCTCTATATACAAGACAAGGTTTCCCTATCTAAATATTCATCCTAACTCTAAACAAAAGGAACCCATCCACCCTTTGGAGATTCATGCCTTTGAAACCATGATCTCCTTATTTGCCACAAATAAGTTTTCTTTGGGGGCGCATGGGTGGCTCAGTTGGTTAAGCATCTGACTTCAGCTAATGTCATGATCTGAGGGTTTGTGGGTTGGAGCCCTGTGTCAGGCTGTGTGCTGACAGCTCAGAGCCTGGAACCTGCTTCGGATTCTGTGTCTCCCTCTCTCTCTGCCCTTCCGCTACTTGTGCTCTGTCTCTCTGTCTCTCAAAAAGAAATAATTATTAAAAAAAAAAAAACTTAAAAAAAGTTTTCTTTGTGCAACAACTCAACCTGGTGCAGTTTCTGATTCACCAAGGAATGAACTCACTTTGGTTCAGTTATTGGAAGACTGAGGCCGGAGAAAGCTCAATAGTAGGACTATTTATTCAGGGTCTCACTCTAGGGATCCTTAAATTGTGCTTCTGTTTAACATCTCCATGTTTCAGATGAACAAGTAGAAGCCTTGATATAAAAACTGAAATCTTTCCATTCTCAGCTCTGCCTGTGAATAGGAGAAAAAAAAATCAAGAGATAAAATACAAATTGGGCAACTTCAAAATTCCTCAACTGTCAAAGAAAAAAAATTGCTTAAGATTAGGGAATTGTAAATCAAATGATAACATAACTAAGGCCTTGAAAACATATTCAAGTGCACAAACTTTCTTTTCAGTAGAAGCTCAATCAATGTAAATCTATTATGTATTCACTAGACTCTTTTTATGCCATTGGCACTCATTTGACTAATGGAGACTATTGATGTTAGTAAACCATATACCAACATGTACATCATATGATTATGTTAAACTGTGACTAGATAGCATCTTTAAGGTTTTGGGTTTAAGGTGAAAAGGGTCAGAGGAAATAAGCTGTTTTTCAATTTGGGAATGTATTCAGAACTCTGAGGGGTCAAAAGTTTATTGTGGACTGAAAGAGTTGAAGTTTGAAGACAGGGAAAAATGCAGGTATTAAGGGGGAACAGATGCAATACAACATGGAGGTAAGAAGTATCTAATACAAAGATAGGTCACATTGTGGGTTTTTAGCATTTATGAACAGAGGTAACTCATCGATAAATCAGCAGATAAAAATGCTAAGATTTCTAGTTACTAATTTATATCTTTATATTGTGGTAAAGGGAGAGGGGTGCCAGGGTGGCCTAGTTGGTTAAACGTCCCTCTCTTCATTTGGGCTCAGGTCATGATCTCACAGTTGGTGAGATCCAGCCCTGCATCAGGCTCTGTTGACAGTGCAGAGCCTGCTTGGGATTCTCTCTCTCTCTCTCTCTCTCTCTCTCTCTCTCCTTCTCCCTCTCCCTCTCCTTCTCTCTGCCCCTCCTGTGCTCATGCTTTCTTTTTTCTCTCTCTGTCTCAAAACAAATAAACATTTAAAACATAAAAATAAAAATTTTGATAGAAATTCCCTTACAAAATATATCTCCATATTTCTGTGTTTATGAAACTTATTTCTCTCACATCAATATTCCTGGGGATCTACCATAAAAGCATTTCATTCTCTGTAAGAATATTATAGCATCATGGGTAATGCCATGGAACCAAAAGTGTGCTAAATTACCAATGGGAAAAGGCTATTTAACAGGTATCAAATCAAGTCTTTCATGAAACCAAGTGAAATCACTAAATTTTTTAAGATGATATTTTGGAGTATCTTAGTGTTTTTTTTGTTTCCTTATGTTCTTTCTTTTAAACATCTTAATTTAATTTTTCTCATTTAGATTAAAACCTATGCAAAAGTTGAGCCTAAGAATTTATTTTCAGAGGTGCCTGGCTGGTTCAGTTGGGAGAGCACATGACTCTTGATCTCAGGGTTGTAGGTTTGAGCCCCATTTTGGGTGTTGAGGTTACTTAAAAATAAAATTAAAAAATTTAATTTTCATAATAAATCAAAGTCTGATAAATAATTGGAAGAATAGATTCATATCTGCTTTAGTTTCTTTCTAGAACATATTCAATTATTGCTAAGCTACTCTTGGATCATAAACCTGAAAGTTTATGATATACTATGTTTCTATATCCCCAATATTTTTGGAAATAAAAAGATAAAAAAGGAAAATAATAAGAACCATATTTTTGCTTTTTCTTAGTCATTATAAAATATTTGCTAAAGAATTAAAATATGACAAATTCTATGTTTGGAGAACAGTAAAGATTAAGTGACAAAGAAAGCAGTTACTATCCTGCTTTGCCTGATTAAAGCATCAAGATCAAGGTATTGTGAGAATAAATCATAAACTATTAAAGAAGTAGGGAAGCACACATGCATAATTTCTCCTAAATGAAATAAAAAAGCCAACCAAAAGTCCAGTTAAAACAGAAGAAAAAGAAATTGCATGGTCTGAATATGAAGCGGATTATAATATGGCATGATTTCAAAATATTAGGGAATGGAGAGAGCATTTGTCACATAGCAGGTGCTGAATACCTCTTTGATAAATGGGAGAACTAATTCACATAATACAGAAAAAAGTACTTGAACCGCATTTTAGACACATTCTTTATGGGTAGCACAAACACTGTAAAGTTAGTGTCATTGGAAACAGTCTGCAGCAAAATATATAATTGGTTTTTCACTATTTATATAGTACAAACAATACAGGTAGTGTTCAATGTAAAAACTTTTGAATGAAGTTTAAAGGCAGTGTGGAAGATAAATTTCAGTCACAAGAACATGCACATGTGATCTGTCTTGAAAATGTTAAACGTTCTGGGTTAAGATTCAATTAACTCCTGTCCTAGCTACTTGTATATATGTAACTATATAAGTGACAGATGTTTAGAATTGGAAGAAGGGAAAGTTATGGAAAGGAAATTCTTCCCAAAGTAATCCTTCCCAAAGTAATGGGAATAACATGGCTTAAATTCTTACCAAAATTTTCTTTATCTATCCGTGAGTCTCCTTTTCCTTTAAATATGTACCATCAAACACACACACACACACACACACACACATTTAAGATACCACCTGGCCATAAAGATTTTGGCCCAAAGCAATTTGCTAGATGATTATACATGTAAATGTTAGATACTGCAGTCACAAGGGAATGTTATACCTGGCACAACAGTTAATACACTTCCTGTAGGAGAAAGGTATATTTTCACATCAAACCATCAGTGTTCTTTTGGAAAATTGCTATACATAAATTCCACTCATGTTTAGATTATACTATTAACAGCTCATGTTTAGATTATACTATTAACAGTTTATAATCAGATTTTGGTTTGTTTCTGGTACATGAGTTGTAGCTCTTACACACAATGTTATGGTTTATACAACTTACACATCTCATGAATCCCCCGGAAATGTCTATCTTAGTCTGGGATACAAAGGGAGTGATGAATTCAAAAGCACTGGTGGCTTCCACTTGAGGGTTTTACAATGAACAAGGATCTGTAGTTTTACAGCTAAGGCAATGAAAGCTTCCCTCTTTTACTCATTCCATTATTTTTAAAAGTATTTAAATGGCTTAAGTGTTTAGTTTAAGAAATTGTAAAAACAGAGTAAAACTCTGTAGATATTAGAAGTATCCTATTTTACAGTTAATCAAAAGGTCAGGAGGCCTTTTGTACTAAACAAGTCTCATCAGGGTAATTCATTAACACAATTAGACAAAATGCATTCTCAATTTCAGCTATCTGTTCATTTTAAGGCACTTTCTGCCTTGCTTAATCAAATTAAACATGGAGACTTTTCCTGGCTACATAATCAACATGTAAATTAAAATGCACAGGGATCTCCAAAGAAAGAGAAAAAAGTTAATTATTTAATCGTTTTTCCCCTTCTATGTATTGGGTTGAGAATGTTAAAAGAGAAAAAGAAAAGTAAGTAAATATATCTTTAACATATGTTTATTTCTCTTGTATGAAAATGTGTCTATAATTAATATTAAAATGACAACATAGAATATTGAAATTGCTGTTTTAATAGTAGGGATTTAGGCTAATCAAAAATTGTCCATTTAATTGGAAAACTTAATTGGTGGAGACATAATATCTTTTCATAAAATGTGGAAGAGAGTTTTAAACAATATTTTTCTTTTATAAACAAGTGGCCATACATTTATCAAGCGGTTTACCTTTGTGAAAACTGAAAATATGCTGAGGATCAAAGAGAGAAACTGAGAATCCATTTGACATTTTATTAAGAAAGTTCAGGAATAGTTCATTTGGACTTTAATTTGCCATCCGCCGAAGTTTATGATGGAGTGAGTACAAAGTATGACGATTGATTCTCCATCTCAGCAATTTCTATCTGAAGAAGATTATTGTGAATAAATCCATTTTCTAGTTGATTTTTCTGACTTCTCAGTATTTTCTACCTATTGTCAAAATGTTACAATGTTGAGTTCATACTAATGCTAGTAATCTCTGGCTTCCCTTTTAGTTTGCATAATCTTGCCTAATATAAACTTTGTTTTTAAATGAGAAGCTCTTAGGCCACATATTTCTTGAGAATGACTGCTGTGATTTAAATCAATGAAAATTCACTAAATATCATATTGAGTTATTTACTTAGTGATGCAGTTATCTCTCATGAGAGAATATGTTGTTAACTTCAGAGATGTCAACCAGATATAAAACCACTGACAGGTTTTATCCAGTTTTTAAAGTTTTATTTATTTGTAGAGAGACAGAGACAGCACGAGTGGGGAAGGGGTAGAGAGAGAGAGAGAGAGAGAATTCCAAGCAGGTTCTGCACCACCAGCGCAGAGCCTGATGTGGGGCTCAAACTCAAGAAACTATGACATCATGACCTGAGCCAAAACCAGGAGTTGGCTGCTTAACTGACTGAGCCACCCAGGTGCTTCTATTCTTTTTTTTTTTTTTTTTTTATATTTAAAGCTTATATACTTTGAGAGAGAATGCACTCATGCATGAGTTGGGGTGGGGCAGTCAGAAAAGGAGAGAGAGAATTCCAAGAGGGTTCTGCCGCTGTCAGTGCAGAACCTGACACAAGGCTAGATGTCACAACCCTGAGAGCATGACCTGAGCCAAAATCAAGGATCAGACACTTAAACAACTGAGCTACCCCAGCACTCCCAAATATCAAGCTCTGTGCCAGTGATTCAGAAAATGCTGTATTCATTTCGACAATGGAACCTTTTGAATGCTCTTCAGTACTAGAAAATCAGGGCCCCAAGTAACATTTATTCAATTACCATTTGAGAAATTTGTGTGACTTGCTGTTCTGGGTAGATGATATATAAACATAAATAAGACCTAATCTTACCCCTGAATGACTTATAATTAAGAGACAAAATCACTCTACAACAAGGGGATGCCTTTGGGATGGGGAAGACTCCGAAAGCCTCAGACCTTTTTAAACCTGAGTAATATTGGCTACCAAGGTAAAAGACAAACATAATGGCACGCAAATTTTAGATGATCAGGATTCTAAAAGATAAGATAACTGTATAGTTAAAAAGCATATATCATGTGTTTGTATTTCTATACATACATATTTAGGCTTATGTTTGTTTATAGTTAATTCATATAATGAGAATCCTAGCTGTGGAAACATAACACAGTACAATCATGTAACTAAATATATGTATATATTTAATTTAACAAACACTTATATACATATATGTTATTTATTTCCAAGCACAGCCTATGATCTAGATATGATGTTTATTTCCACTATACAGGTAATAAAGCAGAAGTCCAAAGAAATTAAGTAAATTACTTGCACGAGGTCACATAGCACATGGAAGAACTGGAATTTGAATCTCAGTAGTCTGGGAACAAAACAGGAAAGTCTTATGTAATAGGAAAAAATAATCCTATCTTGCAGGTGAGGGGAGTCAATAACTGCTTCCAACCAGAAATGTGGTAGGCACTAGGAAGTAGTTCAGAATTTCAGGGCAACTGTGCAATGAAAAGATGGATTTGTTCAGTCCTGTATATAGATAATACAGTCACAATGACCTCATTTAAGCATTGTTTAATTTTTTTCCCCTTGGGAAGTGATCGTTGGTGTAGAAAATGAATTTTTATTTAAAAATTATCTTTAAAAAAGACTGAACGGTAAAGAGCCTTGAAATGACATTTGATTTCAGCAGAGTAAGGAGAACGTATGTGACTATTTCTGAAAGGATGTAAAGAGAGAAGAAAATACCCTAGACAGTGTTGTGAAAATTCACATTAACATTGAAGTATTGTGGCTTTTTGGTTGTGTATCATTTGTACCTATAAATATTCATGAATTTCTCTAATTACACACAAAACTAGCAGGCAACATGGAAAATACTTTGTACTTTTGGTGGTTGAATAAATTGGGAAGTTCTAGATTAGAAGGAGCAGGCACTTTTCAATAGGTTATTTATGCAATCCATGCCAACAATTATATTTATATAATATTTTCACTGACAGGACCTTTCCTTTTGTTCTTTCCATTTTTATAATTAACTAAGGAGAAATCTGAAGAAGGGAAAGTGTGTCTGGTGGTAATCGGGCCTCTAAATTTTTAGATCCATTGGCTAAGACTTAATTACTGAAAGTTTCCAATTGTAAGGGAATCATATCAAAGCCATGGCTGTGTACTATTTACTCAAATAAACAACATTCTTTAGTTAAACAGGCAGTTTAACTAATGAAAAATGGAAATTCCAGCTTTGTGTGTTATTCATGAATGCTCTGATACCACAATTGTTATTTTAAAGTGTTTAACTACTGTGAAATGCATCTTCTGCAATACCGTTGGATGTTGACTGCTGAATGTCAGAAATAATGATCTAGCTGCACTGTAATCTTTGCTGAATGAGTTCTATTATGTGTCACATTTAGAAGAATATTTGTGTTGTTGAATGATTTTCAACTAATTATCTAGTACGGATTGCGTTTTATAGAATATAATAATCGCACAAAAAGTTTACTCTTAATACCGTGAGGTCCAATTTTATACATCACATTTGAAAAGTAAACTAAAATTGACATATTTACCAGAATCTATATATCTATATACATGTAGTTATTGGAATATAGCACAACATAATGTTTTCCTTGCAGTCAAAAGAAAGCAATTCAGATTCACTACTAACAGCATTTTATTTTACTGTTACAGTGATTGTGTTATTTTCGTATGAAAAAAGTAAGTATAAACAATATGGAGTAGAAAAGGTTTCTTTAGATCTTGGCTGTTCCTTTGCCCGTCTCTTCCAGTCAAACTGGTTTATTTAGATTGTGGTCCATTCACAGATCAGCTTGCTCTAAGCCTTCATAAAAACTTCTAATTATATTTGTTTAGCATTGCTTAACATATTGGGGTATATGTACAGAAATAAATTTAATTTTCTTTTAACCTTCTGTTAAAAACAAACCAATTAACTTGTTCTCACACTTTTTTGAGCTCTCAAATCTTTATTGTCTTCTTGGCTGGGTGGCATTTAAAAATGGTAAAACAATGAAGGAAAGAAATTGGAGATTGATGCAACTTATCTGAGAAAAGGCAACACAGTTGTGTGTGATAATTTTTTTCTTTCATGTGCCTACAAACCTAACATATGTATTAACTGAGAAAAAATTAGTAGCAGTTAGTGGGGGTGGGAGATGATGTTACAGTTGTGATTATGAGACTTGGAGAGGTAGAATGAGAAAGATGTAAGTGTTTAGGTTTGGACTTATTCACCACAAAAGTGTAAACTGATGATAAAAATAAGAATCGTCATCGCAAAAGTATTTCCTGCATTCTAGGAAATATATGTTGCAATGGAAAGTCACCCAGTGGGCTTCTTTCACTAGAAGTCTGCTCCCTTCTGGGAAAATGCCTTTCAATTACTTCTGGGAATCCAAAGGTTATATATAATAAGCAATCACTAGTCAGTCCATTACATTGTTACCCAGTCCTTTCTTTCCATTTAGAGCACCCACTGCCAAAGGCCATTCTTCATGACAACACTTGAAGAAGCCTCAATGTTGACATGGACAAACGAGAAAAAGCAAGGGCTCCGTCTCTGGACATGTGCAAATATCCCAGTGATCCCGGAACGGCATACCTGTAATCATTCTTTGAATGATTATCATTCATTTGACCTTAAGATATCATCTTTCTAGTGATACAATAACAAATATATTGCAGCAAACAGTAAAATTATTTATTTACCACTTGGTAGACCCTGAGATTACAGACAGTTGATTGAATTCTTTATTTTCAACAAGATACTTGGTATCCTGGAAATAGAGTAAATCAAACTATTGTTTATGCAACAGTGTACCCAAAACTAGCTTTTAGACATTTAACTGTAATTAGTTATATGAAACAACTAAGTTACATATGATGACAGTTATAAAATACTTCCTACTAAGATTTAGTATTGAGTGAAATCTAACTTTTAGAAAAGGGGTAGAACCAAATTTTCAACTATTTTACAGCTTTGTGTACTTTGGAAATAGCAGAAATTGACTGATTAAAGCTGAACAGTAGAGAACTTAAGTTTTACTCCATTTTGCCTATTTCACTCTCTTAGTATATTTCTCAGAGGTGTAATAGACTTATTTATATATTTAAAGAAAAACTGCCACGTTTACAATATCTCTTGTGGTGATTAAATTATAATAAATAATAATCTTAGTTTGGGAATATTTCAAGTGTATTGTTGATAATGGAATATGTGCAAATCAAGGAATAAGACACACTTTTGCCTCAACAAATGGATAAGCGCTAACCTGGGAGCCTGCAACCTGCTTTAGATTCTGTGTCTCCCTCTCTCCCTCTCCCTCCGCCCCTTTCCTGTGTGCACTCTGTTAAAACAAATATTACAAATCAATTAATTAATTAATTTCAAACATTTTTAAAACTCTAAATTCATCACAACCATGTGTAGCAGAATCACAAGCATCTATTCAAACTGGCACACTGAGATGAGTGGCTAGAAACAAATGTCAAAGGCCTGGAGTCATCCTCATGCAGACTGATTGTTATTTGTCAGTCCGTCAGAATGTTTGGTTATGCAAAAACATCTATTAATAATGACATAAAAATAATTGCATATACTTTCTTTTTTTTTTAATGTTTTATTTATTTCTGAGAGAGAGAGACAGCGTGAGCAGGGGAGGGGCAGAGAGAGAGGGAGACACAGAATCTGAAACACACTCCAGGCTCTGAGCTGTCAGCAAAGAGCCTGACGTGGGGGTCGAACCCATGAACCGTGAGATCATGACCTGAGCCAAAGTCGGACGCTTAACCGACTGAGCCACCCAGGCACCCCAATTGCATATACTTTCAAAAACTTCTATTCTTTTATTATTATTCTTTTTATCTTTCCCAAAGCTAGAGTAGATATTACTATGCTAACCTTACTGTGTTGGTTGAGTGAAGTCATTTTATATAATTTGCTAGTTAATAGAAATTCTGTGAGGGTAAAAGAAGAAAGTGAACCCTTATTTTTTAAATTTATTAAATTTTTAAGTTTATTTATTTATTTTGAGAGAGAGAGAGAGAGAGAGAGAGAATCCCAAGCAGGCTCTGTGCTGTCAGCTCAGAGCCTGACACAAGGCTCGATCTCATGAACTGTGAGATCATGACCTGAGCCAAAATCAGGAGTCGGATACTTAAGCAACTGAACCACCTCGGCGCCCCAAGAACCTTTACTTATTTATTTTTTTTTAATTCTAGAAATCACACTGCTCACCACTAATTACAGTCAATATCTAAGTCTTACCAAGTGTCCTAGCCTTAATGTGCAAAGAAAAAAGGAAAAGCATTCTCTTAACTTTGCCTTTGGAAGAAGAAACATTTTCTTTATGTCATTGTTTATGGGGATAAAAACCTGTTATTTAACGCTAAGCGCTTGTAGTGCAGTTTTTGCTTGGTTTGTTCTAAATTAGGTAGCAAAGCAGCTTTGCTCCTGGTAGTAGAGTATACATATAATTTATTATGTGTATTGTCACTTGAGAAAATAAAATGTGCTTTAGACAAATATAATTATATGTGTCCCAGGTCAAATGTTCTTTCAAGCAAAGCCATAATTCTTCAACATTTAATATGTAACCAGGATAAATAGAGTTGAACCACAGCAGGGTGAGTGTGTGGTGTGCACACATTAGAATGACCAGTCAATGGTAGCCTATCAAGGGCTTTATGCAAGCAATGGGAAGACCATATAATTCAGCCCAAACCAAAGTTCCAAGTGAGTTATAAAGGTTTGTGCTCTCAAGTAAAACCAATGACAGTGTGGCTAGAAATCCTTGTTATTTATTTAATTTGTTCCAGAGAGAAGGCAAAAAGATATTATTTCCCTTCCTAATGGTCAGTGGAAAATTACTTATTTGTTCTGGTTTTATTGCTTATCAGTTATTTGTAATATTTTGATTAATCTGAATATTGTAATGAAAAGTTCTTTCTGCACAGTTCCTTCTATCTTTTGAGTAAATAGTACATTGGAAAACAACAGAGAAATTCTACACATTGCTGTTTTGCTCATCTGAGGGCATAAAGAGTTCAATGTTTGGTGGTTTTATAAAGTGGGCGAAATATGCCAGTCCTGTTTCCACATAGTTTCCAGGATACTTAATTTAAAATGTGAAAAACAAAACAAACAACATAAAAGAATGTCTGAAAAATAATTGTCCACAATGACATGTTTACTTGTTTTAAAGACTTTCTAGAATGTCATGAAAGGAAACCATGAAGACAAGGATTTTTGTATATTTTCTCCAGAACTGTATCGTGGGGACCTAGAACAGTACCCATTATGTCATAGACAATAATGAAGATTTTTTAAAAAGACTGTGTAAGTGACCAAATCATGTGAATAAACGACTTCTGAAACTAAACTAGACTATGAATTATTTCTATTTTCTGCAAAATACATTTTATGCTAATAGTTAGCCCACTATCACTCCTCAAAATGGTAAATCAGAGCAGAGGAAACAAACACCAATACTACATGTAATTGTTTGGCATTCTCTTGGTTTTGAGAACAGGGAAGGAGATTAGACTTCCCACGTTCTGGTGATTGTATAGTTCTCAAGGACTCATCAGAGTTTAAGAAAATCCTTCAGACTTTTACATTCACATGAATGCAAAATATTGGGATCATTTTTCAAGTTCTTAACTAATTCAGGTATTTAATACACGAAATAAAATCCAAGTTTTAAATATGACTGTTGGAAAGCAATCATCAAAGAATGGTGAGAAACTCTGAACTGTATTCATAGAAATCTCAGAATTGGAACCAGACAGAAAGTTAGAGGTCATTAATCTTATATCTGAGGAAATGACTCTTCAATTACAATACAGAGAATCACAATACATTCTCACTTATCTAGATTCCAAGTTGCTTGAAAGCTCAACTCACTAATTTATTTTCCCACTTGACTTTTATGTGAAAGAAATTACAAATAATAGGAAAGATAATTAATGCATTTAAGGATGACTCAGGGGTACTTCAAGATCCTGAAGTAGCTTTTCAGTCATCAGGAAAGATACAATTATCTTCAGTATCAGTTTAGTGTTAACTCTTGACTTTGTTTCCAGGCTTGGAAACCCTACCTTATATGGATGCTTTAAGCTGTGAGGCTCTCGGGGAATGTGTGGGTATTAGATAAATAGGGAAAAATGAAGACTAAAATGATTCTGAAGGAAGAGAAGAGAGGCACTACAGAAAAGACAGCAACAGGGAGTGCTTAGGTGGCTCAGTTGATTAAGTGTGGGACTCTTGATTTAGGCTCAAGTCATGATCCCACATTCTTTGTGCTTGAGCCCCACATGGGACTCTATCTCTACCTCTCTCTGCTCTTCCCTCCTTCCATTCTCTCTCTCTCTCTCTCTCTCTCTCTCTCTCCCCTCAAAACTAAATAAATAAACTTAAAAAAAAAAAGTAAGTAAAACAGTGCTTGTGAGAACTAAAGAGGGAAAGGAAAATTAAAATTTGAAGAAGCAGATATGGCAAGGGGTTAAACAGGGGACTGGAAGATTCTGGACTCTGGAGGTTACAATATAACACATTACTCTCAGATTCTCTTTCCATTCTCTGAGAGAATGTGTTGTACAACTCCTAACTCACTTTCTTAGGCTTCCTTACAGTACACCCCAATTACCAATGTAACCTTAAAAGGCTTTCTGTTCCACAAAATCTAACTTACCTCATAAATATGCTGACTAACAGCTGGCTAGGACAGAATTCTGAGGGAGCATCTCTTGGTCTGGTAATCACATTCCTGACAGGGTAAGTGACAGCTTTTTGCTTTAACCACTTCTAGTATTAAGAATGCTTCCATGACCCAAAAGATCTTTTTAAGAAATTCTCTTAAAGGCTTTGTTTTTGTTCAGGTATTGACAAGTTTCAAACCTTACCTATTTCTTTCTTTCCCACCCTTTCCTCTTCTTTTCACCCATGCTTGTCCCAGCCACCCCCCGCCAGCCCCTCCTGATTATCCTCACGTTCTTCCTGTTCATCTTTTCCCCCTTACCCTTCTTGCCAACTCTGCCCTTCTCCTCTCCTGCTGTCTCAATTTATAAATTGTTTAAATACAATGCAGAAGTCTATACTAAACTGTGCCAATGCGTTAAATGTTATTTTAATGTCCATGTGTGTCACAATAATTATTCAGTATATGTAGTTAATGCATTCTTAAACAGTAATCATTACCACTTACTAAAACAGGTAAAGCTATCAAGAGGGTCTCAAAACAGAATAACCTTTAACACATCAAAACAATAAAAGAGTTTGTAGTTCAATTTATGAGGTTTCAAATCCCAAATCTTCATTTTGAGAAAAGAGCCTTTTGGGTAGTATTTTCTACCCTCCAAGGAATGACTATTGCTACTTTCATATTTCACTATTACTTGAATTGCTGCTATAAAATAGTTACTTCAAATAAATCGGGGTAGCATAGACAAAATGTTCTCTAATTTTTCTTGACTTAAATCATGCTTATGGAGCTTATTTCCTGTAAGTCATTTCTAAATGTAATGCAGTAGAAAACTCTGAGAGCTTTGACTGTAGTTCAAACTCTGATTTGATACCCAGTATTGCCACTCACTACCTTGTGATCTTGACCTCATTTCCTTGACTAAAAGTTCTTCATCTGTGAAATTGGAACAACAAAACAGACTTTGTAGGATTCTGAAGGGAGAAACTGAGACTTTATGAAATATCTCCTACATAATTTAACCTATTATATAGTGATTATGCATATAAATACAGACAGCCAGTTGTTACCATTGACTTCTAATTATCTTCTTATTGCCTGAAACTTGATTTACTTGTAGTCTCAATTTCATTTTAAAATTTCTCAACTTAAAAGACATATTAAGGGATTCCCCCAAAATGCTGAAATTATTTCATAGATAATCTAAACCATACAAAATACATGTTAATTTATAATTCATCCATTATTCATCTCTCTAAGCCTCTCCTTCCCCAGATCCCACCAATTCCATTCAGATAATAGGAAGAATTTTCCTGACATCATGGATGCCCCCTTTTTTTATTTTCAAAATACTGGTCCAGGTTAAAATGAATGCAATTATATTTGCATTTGCAGGTCATATTTTTGTAAGACAGATATTCTAAGACCAAAAAACCATGCAAATAAACACATAGAAAAATATTGGGTAGTAGGGCACCTGCATGGCTGATTCTTGGTTTCAGCTCAGGTCATGATCTCATGGTTTGTGAGTTTCAGGTCCACATCAGGCTCTGCACTGACAGTGTGGAACTTACTTGGGATTTTCTCTCCCTCTCTCTTTGTCCCTCCCCAGCTTGCTCTCTCTCTCTCAAAATAAATAAATAAATAAATAAATAAATAAATAAATAAATAAATATTGTATAGCAAGATTTCTTCATTAAGTATTTTCAGTCTTTCGTTTAAACACTATTTATTGACTGCTTACAGTAAAAACATATTGAGCCATCCAGAGAAGGGAGAGTTTCCACTTCCAAAGAATTCAAAGTTACTACTTGGGTCTGTTCACAATGGACAGGCTGAATTTAACATGTGTTTATTGAAGGACCAACGTATACAAGGAAATATATTAAGTGTTACAGAAGATACAAACATCGAGATCACAGAACGCTTCTTTCTGAGAGTTTTGTATAATTGACAAGTTCATGATATGTGAATAACCAGTATATTCAAGACTGGTACATTTAATAGCTCCACCAGTGATGTCTAACGTTAGAACACATGTGCTACGCATGCCTCCAGGTAGCTGTGGATATCCTCTCAATTTTATCATCTTAAAAATCCTTTTGTTAAGTGCTATTGTTTTAACTTTACCAATGCGGAAACTAAAGTGCAGAGGTCAGACAACTTGTTCAACATCATATGACAGCTAAGATTAGCAGCCCAGAGTTGAGTGCATGTAAGTAGACTCCAGACTCTCTGCTCAATCACTATGATACGTTGCCCCTTTTAATGGATACAGGTGAAAAAAGAAATCTAACATACATTCCACAGCTAATATAATTAGAATTAGTTGTAGTTGGAGGTTCCTAGTCCACAGAGAGCATATGGATTAAACTTGGAATAGCAAGCATAGTTTCAATGGGCTGAGATGAATTGTGGAGCTGGTTTGAGGGTGGGATGGGTCTAACCCGAGGAGATTATATGACCAGTGGTGTCCCTGATCACCAGTAAAATGTGGCAGGAGATGATCTGTAAAAAGTGATGGGATGTTTGGATGGAGAAAAGGCCATACGTAAGGGAAAAAGTGGAAATCAAAGCCAGAGGATGTGACTACAGAAATTCTACAGCAACGAGAGCACTTTATTTAAGTCTTTTCCAAGGATAAAGCTCTGAAAACACAGATCACCTGACAAGGTATGACAGCCTAATCTCTGTGAGGCTTTGAAGAGGTCACCATAGCTGTCTGAACCCAAAGAACTATGACTCTCAAGTCTCTGAAATCCTGCTGAGTTTCAGGCAGCCAGGGAAGGTTATGCCTAAATGACTGCATGAAATCATTCTTAACATATGGGGCTCTAAAGCGATGCTGCATGTTGTCAAATACACCAGTTACAACTGTCTCCAAGAGCAAAGGTAAGAACATTAACTACTCCACATATTGCGGCTTCCTCCTAATCCTGTCACCGTCAAGATCCATCCAGGACTCCTGAACAAAACGGTTGACTTGAGTACCTTCATACTTGAGAAGGTGAAGCAGAGGATGAAAATCCTGTCTTAACGTGTAGCAGAGAACGGGAAAGGAAAGTTTTGAGTTTCCATTTACACAAGTCAGTCTCATCATGCCCTTCTTGAGAGAGCAGCAAACAGTTGCATTGGAGCTGACTTTCTGAATATATATTCAGAAAGTAAAACGTCGTCAAAAAGTAAAATGACACTTTGTTAGGAAGAAAAACAACCTCGAAAGTTTGGAAGAACGATATCCTTGGCCTTCAGAAAAACATAATAATAAAATAAATAAATAAATAAATAAATAAATAAATAAATAAATAAAATGAAGCCCTGACAGAAGTGCTACGTGTTCCTCTGTTCTTTCTTTTCCTGTGTTCCGCGTTATTACTTGCTAAATCAATTGCAGCTGCTTATCTCGGTCCAGTGCATTTAAGCCCTTTCTTGGGGCCTCTATAGCACCCTTTGAGAATTTCACCCATAACTCCTTACCAATTCCCTAAGCTGTCTTGACTTCTCTACCAGAAAATTATTATTATATTTATAACAGCACTCTGAGAATATTTCACCAAGCTGCTAACGAAACTCACTTTTATACAACCAATGAATTATGCCTTAAATGTCTTTTTCTCTCTGCATGATGTCCTAGATTAATGCACTACATAATGTTTGTAAATACGACCATGTTTCTTCTTTAAAAGTCATTAAGAGGGTTTTAATAAACATTGAAATGATCAATGTGTTAATTGGTTCCAGATAATGTTTATCAAATATTAAGGAAGAGGAAATAAAGTAATGTATGGCAAATAATGCAATTTAAGGAAATAGTTTTATTGGAAGAGATTGCTTAAATAGGGATAGAATTTCAACACTAAGAGCTTTTTTAAATACAAATGAGAAAATGAGGTAAGAATTAGCTTAAGTAAAAGTTAATGCAACATTAGGTTTGCAAATTTAGTTGAATAAACTTAGAAAATTCGAAGTTATATTACAAGGGTAAATGCAAATGGTACACTGGTTTTGTGGGGTAGACCATGTAAATTTTACCTTTATTAGTATTATTTGTTAATAATGTTCTGTATTATAAAACTGATGTCCTAAAAATTAATTTCTCCTGATTTTAATTTCGAAGATTATGCAGTCATAGGGAGGACACTTAGACAACAAAGGTCAAATTCAAAACTTGCCCTAAGTTACTTCTGTTTTCACTTCACTAAATGAAGGATGCAGATATAGATATGGATGGAGGATATTACCTCTCTGTATGCATGTATGTATGTTTCTGCCCTTCTTGTGCCACCTAGCAGAAGTATTTCAAACTGTTATTAGAAATTCAAATTTTAAGGGAGCCTGGGTAAGCTTAGTCAGTTAAACGTCCAACTTTGGCTCGGGTCATGATCTCAAGGTTCATGAGTTCGAACCCCTCATTGGGCTGTCTGCTGTCAGCACTGAGCGCAGGCTCAGATCCTCTGTCCCCTTCTCTCTCTGCCCCTTCCTCTCTCTACCTCTATCTCAAGAATAAAGAAACACATAAAAATATCTTAAAAAACTAAATTTCAGGCAATAGTAAAAATTAATGGGTAAAATAAAGACACATTTCATTTTCCCCTTAACTCACCCTACAAACAGAACAAAGGACAGAACACATTTTGTGGATGAATAACAGGGGTACAGCTGTTCTTGCTAAAACTGCACCAGAGAAGCAAAGAGGCATTTGGGGGCCTGGAAACAAAAACAAGATTATTATGTGCAAGATCACCTTTTACTATCTAAAAGGACTCTAACATTTCCAATGTTCATAAAAACACCTGTGCTCCCCAGAGAACAGGAAACGCTTTCAGAGTCTACATTCTTTGTAGCAACACCTATTCAAGTTTATTAGAAAAACTGGATTTAACCTCTACTCAGTTCCCATTTTCAGCCTTGTATTTTTTCTTTTCTTACAGTCAAATGGAGGCAAAGTAAACTAGAATTTTCTGACCTGGGACCTCAAGTTTGTTGCACTCACATTTTATTTTCACACATTTTTATAAGGCAGTTAAACTGACATCCCAACATTAATTTTATACATAATTATACATAGTTTAGAATTCTTTTGTCCCAGCAGTTCTGTTATTGTCATTGAAGAATAGGATTAGAGGGGACATGAGGAGCAGGATTTACAAAGGAAACATGTTTGGTTAATATGAAGGAAAACATGTTTTTTTTTTAAATTTGAAATTAGCAGAAGAATAACATAAAATGGAACTCTACATCTTAAGCCTCGAAAATCTATAGGATTTTAGTGA
This sequence comes from Proteles cristata cristata, assembly GCA_017311185.1. NCBI lineage: Eukaryota > Metazoa > Chordata > Mammalia > Carnivora > Hyaenidae > Proteles > Proteles cristata. Next base: position 1,135,132 of record JAESUZ010002627.1, read on the forward strand.
AATAAAGGTTCTGAGTGAAGCTGGGAGAGAAAAATGAAAAAAAAAACTATATCAATCAGATGTAGATATATAGAAGTCCTACATTTTATTATAGAAGTTCTTTAAAAAATAGTCTTACTGGGTTTTCTGTGTTATAAACAGCTTGTCAACAAACGTGTTATGGGAAATGACATACTTGAAAATATACATAATGTTTAGGTCACATAAATTTGTGATTATTCTTTCAGGTGAAAAACTTTTACTCAAGATTATACTTATTTTCAACACCATTATATATTTTAAGAATAATTTGATTTTATGATACAAATTAAAGCTGTTGGCATAATTTATTCCTTGAGTCTGGACAGTCTAATGACCACATTCATTTGAGTTATTATTTGTGTTTACTGTTTATATTGTACTAAAAACACCACTAAGCAGTACTCTGCTTCTCTAATCTATTATAATGATTAGTGCTGCACAATACTGAGAAGTTTCCACAAGACGAGTAAAGAACTGAAGAAAACCTCGCTTTTGCTAGAGAGCTACACATTTGCAATTATGTTAGGTTTAATACAATGCTGAAAACACGATGCACATGATATGATGTGCAGTAGGATTTATTATTTCTTCGCTCAGTGAGGAAAACTCACTTCCCTCAGTGAGCAAGCCTTGTGTGCTTCCTATGTCTCAATCAGCAGAGTGCAGACAGGAAGTGACATATGAACAGTTCTTTCAACTCTATCATCATATCTACCTCTCAAAAGCAAAGGTCATGGTAAACAATTAAAAAGTCCACAAAGTACAGTTGAACCTTGGTTTGCGAGCATTTGTTCCAGAAACATGCTTATAATCCAAAGCCCTCTCTTATATCAATGCGAATTTCAGGAACCATTGGCTCAGTTGTGATAATGTGACATTTGGCATCATGTACTACTCATATTGCAAGACATTGCTCGTTTATCAAGTTAAAATGTGTTCCAAATGCTTGCTGGTCTTGTGGAACACTGCAGAACAAGCTACTCGCAATCCAAGGTTTTGCCGTACTTAGATGAAGGTCCTAGCTGAAAAGTGTGAAGTTTTTCAAAAATCAAAACAGTAGCCTTAGTTCAAGAGGAGTATGTGCAAGTTATTTAAACATTCTGAGCCTCGTTTCCTCATTTTAAAAGTAGGGTTAGCGATATTTATTTGTACAGGTTACAAGGAACTATCCATTGTAGGAGGTTATTCCAGTGTCTGCCATATGCCAAATATTCGATAAATAGTATATGCGAGTTAAGATTTCATTGTTTCATTTAAAAGGAAATAATATGCTCTTCCCAACTGAGTGTGTGTGTGTGGGGGGTGTGTATACATCTATTTATAGTATGTATACTTAAGATTATACACACACACACACACACACACACACACACACAATATCTTATTTAAGGGAGCACAAAGTGACTGCAAGGTTTAGCTTTATTATTTGTTCTTATGTAAGTCAATAGGAGAACACAACTCACCTAACAGGTTCTTGGCTGTAAAAGAATTTGTTAAAATTTAATTCAATTGAAATCAACAAGTTTTTTATTCTCTCTATATAGCTTGCTAAACACCCTTGATGACACAAATGACAAGTCCATAAGTTCAATTTTTATATTTACTCTAGAAAGTAACGTTTTAAAAATTGCTACTCACACACACCCTTTTATCTTCACAATAGCAATGAATAATTGGTCAAGGCCAAGTCGAATTGGTAGAGTGAGGACTGGAACCCAAGTCCAAGTGTCTACTTTATTTCTAATACCTCATCATTGGTCCAGATTGCTGGTTCCCACTAACATAATGCCTTGTATAAAGACAGTGACAGTGATATGATAGTCTCTGTGAGACTCCTTTCCTACAGGCAGAAACAACTGATTTACCCATTATATGAGCAAACATCTCTGCTAACAGTTGGTTTTTAAGCTAAGGCTGGCTGGCAGGTGAGGTAGGTCAAAGTCCTTTATGGAATAGAATCCCTAAGGGAATTTTGATTGTATTTGTGATTTTCCACTTTCACACAGCAGGATGGAGAAATGCAGTGTGTTTGGTTGATTTCTGCATCAGTCTTTTGGTTATTTTGAAATAAAGAGCTTGTGTTAGATTTTTTTTTTTGAAACAACTCAAATATTTTATGAACATTAAGTGCACTTACTTTGGAAATGATTGACTATTTATGCAAAGGCATTTTTTTTTGTTTCCTACTTTCAATCTTAAGGATTTTATTTTTCCTCTGACATTCCACCATGACCTTCCTATACACTTCTTTTTCCAGTTCATAATTATAGTCTCTGTTACCAGGCAACATGGAATATGGTAGGAAAAATATCTTAATTTGTTGAACTGAATCAACCTGGAGTTTTCAGAACTGATTCAATCATATTTTCTTTTCAAATGCACTATTTTTTTAAGAGTAGTTTTAGATTCACAGTAAAATCAAGCAGAAAGTCCAGAGTTTCCTTATAGCTCCTGCTCCCCCACATGCATAGTCTCCCCAGATATTGTATGCACATCGGAATGGTACACTTGTTACAATTTGTGAACCTACATTACTAGATCATTATCATCCCAAATCCATAATTAATACTAGGATTCTCTCACTCATTTAAGGTTCACTACTGATTAAATTTCTTTAATAGATATAGGACTTTTCTGATGGTCTTTAATTTCCTTAACAGATTATGTCTTTCAAGTTATTAATTCATTTCATTTCAGTTATCAAATTGGTGAGCATAGAGTTATTCATACTGTTCACTTCTTATCCTTTTGATATCCATAAAATCTTGTACTGTTCTTTTCTCATTCATTTTAGGTGTTAGTTATTTGTGTTGTTTTTTGGTTTGCTTATTCTTGTTAGCCTGGCTAGATAATTATTAATTTTCAAGATCTTTTCAAAGAAATGGCTTTGGGTTTTGTTGATTTTTTTTCTATTAATTTCCTATTTTTCAATTCATTAATGTTGATTCTAATATTTTATTATTTTTTTTCTTTTGCTTACTTTGGATTTAATTTGCTCCCAGTATTCCTAAAATGGAAGATTCTTAAGATGGAAACTTATTGATTTCAGATCTTTCTTCTCTTCTAATGTGTGCCCTCAATGCAATGGATTTCTCTCCCAGCACCACTTTCATTGCGAACTTTGACAAGTTTTCAGCTTTCCATTGGTATTTACTTAAATATTTTTAAATTTCTTGAGATTTCTTCTTTGACTCATGCATTGTTTCTAAGTACGTTGTACAATTTCTAAGTATTTGGGTTTTTTTTACTAAATTTTAAAAGAATATTTTAAGATATTTTTTCCTTCTGAAATCCATGAATAAAATGAATTACTATTAAGCATATTTCGTTTCTCTCTATATTTAATTTTATTGTTCAAAATATACACCTTTATTTTCCTTTGCTGATAATGACAGAGATAGCATTTGATTATATGTTACATCACCTTAGCTAACAGAGGGTTTATGAAGTATATATCTATTCAGGCAGGAAATGCGACTGCCCAGTAAAATCTTTATAAATCTCATAGAAAAGTGTAACATTTAGAACTCAACATTCTTCTTTTAAATGTTATATATTTTTTTTATTTTTTAAACATTTTATTTATTATTGGGATACTGAGAGAGACAGAGCATGGGCATGGGAGGGGGAGAAACAGAATCTAAAGCAGGCTCAGGCTCCAAGCTGTCAGCACAGAGCCTGCCGGGGTGTGGGGGGGTGGGGGCGGGGGGGGGGGGCTTGAGTTCACGAACAGTGAGATCATGGCCTAAGCCGAAGTCGAACGCTTAACTGACTAAGCCACCCAGACACACCTGTGTTTATTTTTTATATTTGAGAGAGAGTGAGAAACAGAGTATGAACTGGGTAGGCCCAGAGAGAGAGGGAGACACAGAATCTGAAACAGACTCCAGTCTCCTTGCTGTTAACACAGAGATCCACATGAAGTTCCAACTCAAGAACGGTGATTTCTTGACCCGAGCTAAAGTCAGATGCTTAATGGGCTAAGCTACCCAGGCTCTTCGAGAACTATATATTCTTAATTTTCCCCCCGGGTAGTTGTGGAAGTACCTTATATGGTAGCTATTCATTCCATAATGGTACTTAGAGAAGTATCATTTTCAGCACAGAACAGTTTTAAGTGAAAAAGCCAAGATTAGGGGCGCCTGGGTGGCTTAGTCGGTTAAGCGTCCGACTTTCTCTTAGGTCATGATCTCGCGGTTCGTGGGTTCGAGCCCCGCGTCGGGCTCTGTGCTGACTGCCAGCTCGGAGCCTGGAGCCTGTTTCAGTCTGTGACTCCCTCTCTCTCTGACCCTCCCCTGCTCACGCTGTCTCTCTCTCTCTCCTAGAAATAAATAAAAATATTTAAAAAAAAAATTAAAAAAAAAAAAAGAAAAAAGAAAAAGCCAAGATTATTCGGATTTTAAAATTCTTGTTCTGTTCGCTGCCTGTTAAACAAAACAAATAAATATACACACCCATGAACAAATACCTTCAATGCTCTACAAGCAGAAATCAATAAATAGTGAGAAAAAAACAGTTGAGTGTTTTTGTTCCTCTTACTGATCTTTGAACAATGCTGTGACAAAGACAGGAACCTATGTTTTACATTGATTTTCTTATATGCTCTAGATTAGGGTTATCCGATAGAAATAAAATGCAAGCAATCTGTGTTCAAGTTAATCCTTTCATATAAAAGTAAAAATAAACAAATGAAATTAATTTTATTAATGTTTTATAACCCAATATATTAAAAACGTTAACATTTTATTGTGAATCAATATAAAAATGAGACATCTTACAATCTTTTTTTGTGCTTCTTTGAAATCCAGTGTACACTTTATACTTACAGCCTATCTCAATGTAGATGCTAAATTTTCATGAGAAATACATTACCTCTATTTAATTTCACAGAATTTACAGATGAAATATATAAAATTAGGCATCTAAGTTCTTCCAAATATATGTTTTCCAATAAAGAATTGATTATCAAAAATAATTTTCCTTTAATATTTACATTTATTTTAAAAAGTTGGTAGGTTTTTAAAAAGTAATTGATTTGGCTTAAAGCAAAAGCATTACCTTTAAAATTATATTTATTTAATTAATTACATAAATTCATTCTTGTGTCAATTTATTGTATTAACATTCAATTCAGAATGCCATATAAATTGAAAACCAGCTCTGAATTTGTGAATATCAATGGCATATCCTTAAAATTTTACTTGAAATTTTATAATTTATATAATGCTGTTGGTTACAATGAAAATTCTTTGCTATTGATCCGTGTCAGGAAATTATGTAAAATTATTATTACTGTAAGAAGAGTTGAGTTTTAATCATAAATTATCCTACCTGCCTAGCTAAGTAAAACAGTTTTTCTTTACATGGACTTCAAATTTAGAATATTCACTTTTGTTTGATGTCGGTGAAAAAATGTAAAACACACTGCTATTTTTTTTAAATTGCCTTTCATTGTGGAATATTTACCAACATTCTTTTTGTTTCAAGAAAAATCTGGAATTGGAATTAACAATATGGTGAATTTTTATAAAACTCTTCCGATATTCAGACAGTGCGTTTTGCCAAGGACAAATCACCATTATCTTCTATTTCTTTCAAGAGTTTCATAAACTGGTGATGATTCACAACACTTGTACGTATATATGCAAGACTATTAACCATTAAGCCCATGATGATTTTTAGAGTCTGCTTCCATTCAATGAGCACAAATATTTTCCACATGCCTTAAAGAATAAAATGAAACTGTAAGAAAAACACGAGTCTCTTGTTTTAAAATTCCACTATACCTGGTGTTTGATCAATATGATGAAGTTTCTTGTATTATAATAGAAACAATTATTTCTTATGTCAGTGAAAAATTTTTTGACATATATAAATTTTTTAAATACCTATTCCATGGGTTGCATTCATAGTTCTCATTGATATTTAGAATTCCTTTAAATTTTTTTTTTAATGTTTTATTTATTTCTAGGAGAGAGAGAGAGAGAGTCAGCATGAGCAGGGGAGGGTCAGAGAGAGAGGGAGTCACAGACTGAAACAGGCTCCAGGCTCTGAGTTGGCAGTCAGCACAGAGCCCGACGCGGGGCTCGAACCTACGAACCGCAAGATCATGACCTAAGCGAAAGTCGGACGCTTAACGACTAAGCCACCCAGGCGTCCCTAGAATTCCTTTTAGACAAAATGCAACTCATCTAAAGCTAGAGAAAAGTAATTACAATTTTGAATCAATTGATTTTTTATATTAAAAATAAAAATGTCTTGTACTGGCAATTACTTGGTATCTTAACTCGATTAAAAAAATATTTTAAGGAGTACTTGAGTGGCTCAATCCAACTTTCATTTGGGCTCAGGTCCTAGATCTAGCCCTGGGTAGTAAGGCTCAAATCTCTGCTCTCCTCTCATGTGTTTTTGTTTTTGTTTTTGTTTTTGTTTTTGTTTTTGTTTCTCTCTCTCTCTCAAAATAAATAAACTTTAAAAAACACAATTTTTTGTAGGTTTTGGTAACCTTTCAAAACGTTCTTACAAATCAGCCATAACTGACATAACTTCTTTAAATATTTTTTAAATGTTTATTTATTTTTGAGAGAGACAGAGTGTGAGTGCTACAGGGGCAGAGAGAGAGAAAGAGAAGGAAGGAGACACAAATTCTGAAGCATGCTCCAGGCTTTGAGCTGTTAGCACAGAGCCTGATGCGGGGCTCAAACTCACGAACCTGAGCTGAAGTTGGATGTTTAACTGACTGAGCCACCCAGGTACCCCTAAAATAACAACTTTTTATGTTATCATTGAAAATTGTTTTATTAACCTAAGTACTATCTAATTTATAGCTGGCCAACATATAAGCTCATACTCTATTAAAATAATTAAAAACCTTTTTTTGGGTGTTTAATTTTGAATTCAAGTTATCAATTTTACCAATATTTTTTAATGTAGAGAAGAAGTATTTCAAAGAATTTACCTTTTTTGCTGAAAGTGTTTATTACTACTGCACTCCTTGCTGTTTTTAATATTATTTTACCCAACAGTGTTTTCAGTTTACTCTATCACAGTAAGTTGCAATGGCCACTAACGGTGAAATTTTCAGCAAGCCTTCTTCTAACCTTTTATTTTTCATTACTGTTATGGTAGTCATAATACAAATTCCAGTGTATTCTGCATAGGTACTTTGCATTTGTTTTACATTTTGAAATTTATTCATACATTTTTTAAATTTGGAAAATATTTTTAATAATTACAACAATCTTTCCATTTCAAGTTTATTTATTGTTAGTAATTTCTACACCCTGAGGAGCCTAAGAAACGTCATTTTGAGATTAAGGCCTCTATTAAGAGCAACCTCAGGCTGCACGTACCCCCAGTCCCAGGAAAAGCCTCAGATTGCTCAAGGCTGAAGCCACCCTCGTACCACCCTCAGATCAGCCAATCAAAAGAAGTTAAAAATATTCTGTGGTCTGAGTCAGGGACTGGATTATAGATAGTTACTTTGTACAAACTAGCTAATCACTCACCACTTGCCTAAAACCCTATGTGGGCCCTTTGAACTCACCTTATAATTGGTCATTTTCAAAGGATTCTCAAAGGTCATGATTGGGTCCCACCAAAAGTAATGAAAACCTCACAGATACTGAATGGTCAAACTGTTACCATGGGTGCTGTGCAATTATGATTGGTGCTTATGTGATGACGCTATACGTACAACGTGTGCACTGTAACACCCCTGTCCCTGACCCCATAAAAACCCTGCTTGCTATTGTCCGGGGCTTCACCCTTCTGCCACTGCACCGGTTGACAGGTGAGTCCCTACTCGAGTTTGTAATAAAGGCCCTTTTGTACTTGCATCGGTGTCGGCTCCTTGGAGGTCTCAGAGGACTCGGGATTTGGGCATAACAACCCAACATAGGCTCCAGTACTCACAACCCTGAGATCAAGAATTGCAAGCTCTTCCAACTAAGCCACACAGGTGTCCTAATATTTCCATTCAATTATCAATTACAACTTATGTAGGTATCACTGTAACTCATGCTCTCATAAAATATTTAAAAATCACTTTATAATATTACACACCTGGATCAAAAAAAAAAAAGCCACACCAATTCAACTGAATTTGTTGATACCAACTAGATTGTTGTGATGTTTATTTATAATACTAGAAACCATGCCTGAGTTCAACATGGGCACTACAATACAATGCCATCTTATGTAACACAACGGTTAGAATGAAATGTAATCTTGTCAAATGAGCAATATTGTAACACAAAAATATTATCAGTGCTTACATTTTTAACTTGGAATTAAAATGAATTTAATTAAATTAAAGTTCAGTTCCTTAGTTGCAGGAGACACATTTAAGGTGCTTAAAAGTCCCATGTGGCTCATGGCTACTGTAGTAGGTCATTTCAAATGGTCCTATCATATTCCATAAAATCAGTGATATCAATGGAATATAAATTTGCTAATATGTCAAAAATATCCAAGGGTATTTGTTGCACATACAGACTCAATTCAACTATTGTCTCCACTCTCAAATAGAAAAAGAAACTATAAAATACACGTTTTCCTCAAAGTCGTCAAGCACACTGAAAATTGTAAATTGCCTTTTTACCCATGTCTTGTTTTTTGTGCCTTTGCTTGTCATTTATATGACTTTGGTACTGTTCATGTTTGGTTAATATGCTCTAAAATCCATCTTTCTCTCCACTTCTTTCTTTTTGCTTCCTCTTTTCTTCTGTAAGTTATAATTTAATTCTCTTTTTTCACTTCTTGTATGCCATCTCCTTCCTTTTCTTTCTTTCTTATTTTGTTTGGAAACTGCAATCATTTAAGGATTAGAATCACATTCTATTTAAGTGGAGCATCTTGCATAAAATGTCTCATCCAGAGTGATCAAAAAGTATTGTGATGTGCATCCACAGGAACCTCTTACCATCCATCAACAGACTTCTTTTCTCATTGAAATGTGAATCCTGCATAAGGACATCATAGAAGGATATAAGGTCAAAAGTGAGATATATTATTCTCTAGATGAAACACTATAATATGTGTGCTGATTATAATTAGCATTCCAAATAAGGCTATTTCAGAATACCATGAAAATATGTTCTTTTATGCTCTTTTAAAATCTTTCACTTGATTCGTGGGTTGGAAACACTAAAAGCAATTAAGGCCTTTGCTTTCTTTTCTATAAATGTAATGTAGATAATTCTATGTTTGTTAAAATATCTCAAAGTAAAGCAGTCTTTTAATTTCATGTTAAGTGTAGACATTTTTGCTATATTCAATTTAAGCCATGTCAAATAAATTCTCTATGGAAAAATAACAAAAATCACATCATAACTACAAATTCTTTACCAACTTTTCCTTCACTTATTATGTTAAATAAGATAGGGGGAAATATATGCAGGCATTCCTTTTAAAAATCATAAATCGTTTTGTATCTATAAAAGAGAAATGGGCAAGGAGGCGAAGGAAAGAACAAAAACCTAGAATCAAGTGTATCAACTAGAATGTGAAAGTGGATGTACAGTATTGATTGCATTTCCATATGATAGTCCAATCAGGTAAGTTTCTCATTTATAGATATTCCAGTCCTCTCTAAGAGATGTGTGATATCCAGAACCTGGTGATAGAGTTTTCTGTTATATTTAACTCATTATCTTATCAGGGGAGTTCATTATCTTGTCTCCTCAGCTGCACCCCCTCTTTAACGGGTGTGAATGCCTTATTTCGAGAATATTAATCAAGGGTAGGTAAATGATAGCCTTAAGAGCATATCTGGCTTTTGGTCATTGTAAGTTCCACCTCTATTGAAGAAAAGTTCAAAAATGTTGAAGGTTATTTTAAAAAGAAAAGGAAAATGAAAGAAAGTAGTGTGGATCAAAGACCACAAGCAGTCTGCAAAGGCTAAATTATTTAATATGTGGCCATTTACAGAAAAATCTTCTAATGTCTGGTTTATGAGAAAAAGAATCCTTCTAAATTGGCAATATTATTCTTAGGTAAAATGTCTCATTCCTAGCCTCCAACTGCATGATTTGATCATGAGTTTCTAGATTTCTTTTTTTAGTTTCTTTGTTCATTTAGAAAGAGAGAGCAAGAGAAAGAGCATATGTGTGCTTGCATGCATGCGTGGGGGGCAGAAGGGCAGAGAGAGGGAGAGAGAGAGAGAGAGAGAGAGAGAGATTTCAAGCAGGCTCTGCAGGGTGAATGCAGAGCCCTATGGGGTTCTCAAATGCACAAACCCTGAGAATGTGACCTGAGCAGAAATCAAGAGCCAGGCACTTAACCAACTGAGCCATCCAGGAGCACAGAGTTTCTAAAGCATTTTAATCAAAAAATTAAAAAAAACACGACTTTACTTTTTGCCTGTTTATTCTCTTGAACTCACCAACTTGCTGTGTGTTCATATACAGTGTGGTTATGTTATTACTAGTCAATTTTTCAGAAAGCTTATGCTCTTTACTCCATTGAAACTGATTTCTGCCAATATTACAGGAGATTTCTTATTTATTAAATCTATTAAAATAATATGAATGTGTTTACTCAGCATCACTGTATATAATCCCTTAGAATATAATTACAGATATATCCATTAAAGAATTTCTGTCCGTCTGCTTTCTTTTCCGTGTTGTTTTCGTTTGTGGAATATCACCTTAGATAGCACTAGTAATCTTATTTTCCTTAGAAAGAAGCTAGATGTGAGCAGTGGAAGGAATCCCCCGACTCGTTTCGGAGAGAATGACAGAGAATGGAGCTGGAGCCCAAGGCGATGATAAATAGGTAACACATTGGAAGCCCTTGGGTTCTATATCCTGACCTTGTGGCTTCTAAGACCTTGGGGCTGACAGACCAAGAGTCACAGGTGCAGAACATGTGCTCTCCTCTTGCACCTCTGCCCCAGGGTAACCTTGAAGACTCATTATAATATATTTGCATTGTGGTTATAGGCACCTTCCTACCCCCACATGGAGAAAGGCTCTCATGATGGTTCTGGTACAAACTTTGGGGGATCGAATACTCCCCTGCTCTACCTGTTGGAAGAGTCCCCCCAAATGAGTGGAAGCAGCTTCTATTAGAGACCACCCCATTATGACTCTTAACTCTTCCCAGCCCCGAGAGATCCAACAAACATCCAATCCCAAAGCAACCTAAGGGCCAGTACCACCTTGCCCAACCTGCCTACTCTCCCACTTTGAGGGCATACTTGGGCTTTAATAAACTGCTTTGCACTTGCTACTTTCCTTCTGGCAGTCTTTATCGGAGCATGGATCCTCACGTAAATCTTTTCACGGGGAATGCAAGAACCTTGACTTCCATCCACACATCAGACTTTCCCACTGGTAACATTTTTAACTGCTTAATCAAAGTGTGGCTAAGCTCCGATCCTTTAAAAGAAGCCAAATCCATTCTTGCAGTGTTAACTTCTTATCTCAATCTACATGGTCCATTATTTTCTTATCACTGACCTGCATTACCATCTATCTTTAAGGAAGTCACATTATAGGAAATGACAGACTTGACCTCAAAACCTATCTTCTTGTCATGCATATCATATTCTTAAGCTAGAAGGATATTTTATGTTTGATATATCTCATTTTTCACATATGTGACTAAGAATTTGCAATAATCAAATATTAAAGTTCTATATATATTCAAATTCTGTTTGAATAATAAAAACAAAATGCAACTTGCTATTTTTTTCACGTGGCAGACTTTTGCAGATCAAAATTCTATCTCAAACACCTGTAGTTTCTTTCAAAGCTGTTTTCATTCTATGTAAATTTTACAAATATTCTTAACTGCCATACGTCTATTTTCCTTTTGTATCAGTCAGATTACATAAGGGTTAAATAGTGTGAGGACACAGCACTGGTTACCACAAATGATCATGCCCAGGGTGGGGGCCGTTTTAACATGAGGCCATTTCTAAATCTTTCAAGTGCAAGCAAAAAGCACTGTTAAAGTTAAGATTTCAAAAGTTCAGTTTCCACAGGTCTGTGGGGGTCCTAACGATAAATTTTACTTGGGATTGTGATGCTTTTCTGTTAAAAAGTAAAAACGACTGAAATCCCTGAGAGCAAGTCAGTACTTCAACCACCTGAGGTTTTCAGGAAAACTTTCACTCTGCAGAGGGAGTTCCAGGCTGTCTTGCCAACCATGCTAATCTCTCTTCTCCTTATTCACGTTGACATTTCCTCCGTCCCAGAGAGGAATATAAAACTTGCATTTTGATGCCTATGGCTTCAAGTGTTCAAAATGAATTTCCTGAAGATTCCTGATTCTTCATTCATTACTTCTAAAGTTACCACTTAATAGATATGTACTCTATGTAGGAATTCTCCTCTACACAATAACCCTCTATGTGATATGTATTGGTATTTTTATTTTAGAAAATAGAAAGCTTAAGCCTTGATATTATAGTCTAAAATTATACAACTAGTACTCTACAGAACTGATATTTCATTCCAAATACTTCCAATTTAACCAGCCATGAAATTGTTTACTACTTTACATTAAAACTCATTAATGGACATGATCCTTTGAATGGAGACCACATATTCTACATCCTATGTCAGTCTGGGTTTTCCAAAAAGCAAACACCAGCCTGAAACAGAAATTGAAAATTGATTGGATAAAACACCCATGAAGAATAAGGGGGGAAAGTCAAGTGAGTCTTTGGGTCTGATGTAAATATAACATTTCTGAAGGAGAGAGGGAAAAAAGGGGGAATATTTATTAAAAGTCCTAAACTATAGCTTCAAGAAAAGTTCCCAGAGGCAGAAGGGTGAGTGTGTGTTTATGCCAAGGTTGCCACATGTTGCCAGAATGGGTCAACTGTGCTCAATCCCTAGCTGAAAGCATATTGAAAGAACAACACCTCAGTGTGAACATGGTGGAGATGTCATTTACACTTCTTGCAGCAGAAGTTCTAAGTGGTGCGTTTTTATGGCTGTCCAAATCCTCGAGGAATGAAAGATCATATTTTTTTAATAGAAATCCAGGACAAGATGACATGTATAAACATGCCTGATATGATAATTCCCTTGGTGCACATGAATGTGTGGGGGACAAGGTAGGAAGCCAAGGCAATGCTGATGTGTCTAAGAACAGAGGCTATGGAACAAAAATGTCTCTTGGTCAGCTGTGTAAGTACTAGTTCTGGTCAGAGAAGTTAATAAAAAACAGATTTCAAAGAAGGAGGAGTAATTGGAAGGGGGAATCTTAATTCAGGATGTTACAGTAGAATCTAAATTTCTTAAACCACAAGAGACCTGAGACAAAAACTACACAGAGATTAAAGCAAGGGCATTCTCGGACCCAAAAGAAAAGATTCCACTAAGCAAGTGGGATAAAACTGGTGAAATAATTGTGCATAAAGAGCAGAAAGGTCAAGCAGGCCAATTGAGATAAAAGGGGCAAGGGAATAATGAAATGGTAAACTGCATGAGATCACTTAAATTCAGATTTGCTCTGGAAAAATCTCCTATGAAAGGTGTATATAACAACTTCCGGGTTTGTGACTCCAACTAACCTTTGATGACAGATGTTGAAACTTTGTGGTTACCTTCAACATGTTTAATAATGTCTAAATATGAGCTAATGATGTGGTAAATATGTAGTAAGTATATATGTATATATGTATAATATATATATATTTATTATATGTTATATAATATATATGTTATATTATTTATTTGTGCCTTCCTATAGTCACTGATTTTTGCAAGACTTCTTATCTTCCAATCTAACCTTTTTTCCAAGGGTTCTTTGACAAGGATTTATTATTAACTAAGGTTAGGGAAGATGAACAGTGCTTTTTGTTGATATTCCTCTCAGGGGACTGAATTATATCAGGCTATTTTTAAGATCCAAAGGAAAGACTCCCAAATGAGCAAATGAGCTGTGATTATCATCCCATGTGAATACTGTTAGATTAAGCTATGACTCGAGGAACTGCTGCTTATTTGTGCTATTCTCTTGCCTCAGGTATTTCCAGGATATAAAGTTAACTTACAAATGAAATTTTGAGCCACCTATAGTTAAACAAAAGTAAATACACTAAACTTCAATATTCAAACTTAAACAATTCAACTAACAAAATGCTGCTAATACAGATATGTACCTCATCTAGTATTTGACCTAGTTTTACAGTTTGAAAGTCACTTAGTCTGCTTGTTTGTCACCACAGTATTTTTGATGTGCACTGCTTTACAATCACATACTCCTATTTACATTCCTTCCTGTCCAGAGTACAGTTCAGTTAATCATTTGCCATCATGATTATATTCTTCTCTTAAATAATTGTTTAAATGTCAGGCATTATTGAAATGTTTTCTAAAAAAGCTAAAATCACAAGTTCTACATTCTAGGGCAAAAATATTAAAAAGTTTCAGGATATTATTTATCTTAATTATCTTCAAGGTTCCTTTCCATTTCTAATTGCTGGCTACAGTTTCAAGGAGGAAGGAGACACTTAAGTCTTTCTCTTTTTTTTATAGGTTTCCCCCAATTCAGCTACATCTCTTCTTTAATGTTAGCAGACCAGGACTTTCTACAAAACAAAACAAAACAAAACAAACAACAACAACAACAACAAAACCTTCCCATTCTAAATTTCAATTTGGAAAAGAAGGAAAAAATTCTGGATCGAAAATACCTATTTCTTAAATGTGACTTTTATATAGCAAGTAGGGGAAGGGCCATTTCTTTCTCACCCTAAATCAAACTTAAGTCTAAGCAGGGATATGAAATGACATTGAAAATTAGTTTTTGTAGCATTTGGGTAATCTACAAAATTTTCCTGTCAGTGGATATAAAGTCAGGCATATATCACTGACTGATTGATCTAAGTCCCATTTCGGCATCATAGTCCCTATAAAAAGTATAAAAGATAAATTGCTTGTATAAACATAACCATAACTTGACAAATTTTGTCTTAAATTAATTTAGCCAATCTTCATGTTCCATTTTGTGACTGTATCCTCTTTCTTCTAACTGCTCTTTTTTTTTTTACTAGCTATGCAATGTTTATTTTTTATTTTTTAAAAAATTTTAATGTTTTATTTATTTCTGAGAAAGAAAGCATGAGCAGGGGAGGGCCAGACAGAGAGGGAGATACAGAATCGAAAACAGGCTCCAGGCTTTGAGCTGGCTCTCAGCACAAAGTCTGACGCGGGGCTCGAACCCACGAATAGTGAGATCATGACCTGAGCCAAGGTCGGACGTTTAACCAACTGAGCCACCCCAGGCTCCCCTAGTTATGCAATGTTTAAAACACACTGGTCTTTAGTAATCAAAGTAGTCCATTATACATTCCATCTTGATTTTTCTTCTCTAATGAAATAGCAAGTATATGCTACATTTTAGTATCTTAGTATAATATGAAGTCATATTATATCAAAAGACGAATCATGCTGTTTTAAAGAAATGTCCTCTTCAAAATTTTAATACAGAATTATACAGGACAGACAGGACACAGCTGCATTAACCAGTCAGTTGAGAATAAATATGTCACCCTGTTTTCCAACTAGTGTCCATTTTTCAGTCACACACTCATTTGCCAAAACTTACGACTCTGAATTATGTTAACAATTCTGGTTTAGGTCAGTGCACACAATTTAAACACCTACACAATAGCCTGTATTTTCATTCCCTATTGAAAGTCTCTATTCAGCAGGGTAGATACATTTAGAGAGCTAAGAAGAGAAGTATGTCTGTGGGCAGTCTTCCTTAGTGATTTCCATTTGAGCTCACATACTGTCTGACCTATTTTACTTATGTTGCAGAAACACTATTAGAAACCCTTTTAAATCTTGGAAGAGTAGTTGTAAAAAAAAATGCAGTGTACTCATACGTCCAAATATACAGTGGACAAATGGGTGTAGTTCCAGGTGTCATATTATATCATACTTTTCTTTCTTTCTTTCTTTCTTTCTTTCTTTCTTTCTTTCTTTCTTTCTTTCTTTATGCTAATTTCTACAGTAGGGGAACTCACACCTAAAAACTATAGGCAATCCTAAAAATATCAAGGACTCCTTAGCTATAAAAAATAATATATGGGATATGGAATGCACTGAGTCGTTTCATTGCTTTTCCGGGGAACATTCCTATTTTGACCCCTGAATAAATCAGCTAATGTCCTAAAAGCTAAAATTGAATTGTCCTTTCCTTAACTCAAGTATAAATGTAATTACAGGAGAAATTATAAGACTCAATATTCCCTAGGTGTGGAGACATCTATAGATAGGCTAATACTATGTGAATAAATGTACTTACACACTTTTGAAATAATATTAATTATTAAAAAAATGCATTCTCTTTTTTCAAACATGTATTCAAAAATGTGTTGTCTTGGGGCACCTGGGTGGCTCAGTGAGTTAAGTGACCAACTTCTGCTCAGGTCATGATCTCATGGTCTATGGGTTTGAGCCCCACTTCGGGCTCTGTGCTGACAGTTCAGGGTCCAGAGCCTGCTTCAGATTCTGTGTCTCCCTCTTTCTCTTCCCCTCCACTGCTCATGCTCTGTCTCTCACTCTCTCAAAAATAAACATTGAAAACAATTTTTTTCTTTTGTAAAAATGTGTTGTCTTTCCAGAGAACTCTTCACCTTATCTTTATAGGAGATATTTTTTTAAATTTATAGTCTTATGGGATATCTTTTACCCAATTCAGGAAATAACCTTTTATTATATTTTTGTTCCCACAAATATTGGGGAGTGAGTGACTCACAATACATTTAATAAGATTTTACATTTAAAAAGTAATTATTTTGCCATTTTAAACTCCAACACATAAGAGCTTGGAAGTTGTTGTTTCCATCCTTAAAACAACAACAAAAAGCTGGGCAGATAATCAATAATTATTTTCCTTGTACGCACGACAGGCCTGTGGTTGCAGGGCATGTTGCCATGCTGAAACCCAGAGGAAAGACCAGCCGTTGAGAGAAAACCTAAATCTGCTAACGTGAAATCGAAACCACGGGAGACCTAAACTAATATAGAAATACTTAAGTAGTAATGTTGCCTAAATCCTGGAGACT
The DNA here is from genome assembly GCA_017311185.1 of Proteles cristata cristata. Classification (NCBI taxonomy): domain Eukaryota; kingdom Metazoa; phylum Chordata; class Mammalia; order Carnivora; family Hyaenidae; genus Proteles; species Proteles cristata. The sequence continues at coordinate 1,152,188 of JAESUZ010002627.1, forward strand.
GAGCATCGACTGGCTGGACAGGCAGAAGATGCTTGTATGTGTTTTACTCCCAGAAACTACATTAAGTTTTGTTTTGTTCTGTTTTGTTTTAATGTTTATTTATTTATTTTGAGAGAGAGAGAGAGAGAGAGAGAATGGGGGAGGGGCAGAGAGAGAGAGGGAAAAGGAGAATTCCAAGCAGGTCTCACGCTGTCAGCATGGAGCCGGATGTGGGGTTTGATCCCATGAACCATGAGATCATGACCTGAGCAAGAAAGAAAGAAAGAAAGAAAGAAAGAAAGAAAGAAAGAAAGAAAGAAAGAAAGAAAGAAAGAAAGAGTGAAAGAAAGAGTGAAAGAGAGAAAGAGAGAGAGTGACAGAGACAGAGAAAGAAAAAGGAAGGAAGGAAGGAAGGAAGGAAGGAAGGAAGGAAGGAAGAAAAAACCCAACCATGAAATTGTACAGCCAGTGAAATTCTGTTTCAAAGGTAGAGAAATAAAACCTTTCCAAAAATAACAAAAACGAAATAAAGGCTTGTGGCATTCATTGTTAGCAGACCTATCTCCAAGAATATTAAAAGACAATCTTCAAGTAGCATGATCCAAAATGGCAAGAAATTTGGATCTGGATAATAGAAAGGAAGAGCATCAAAGAAGTAAATAGTTTATTTTTCTCATTCTTTTCTTTCTTTCTTTTTATTCTTTTTCTTTCTTTTTTTTTTTTTGAGAAAGAGAAAGAGGGCACATGGTGTGTGTGTGTGTGTGTGTGTGTGTGTGTGTGTGTGTGTGCACGCGCGTGCACACGTACACAGGGGAGGTACAGAAGGAAAAGGAGAGAGAGAGAGAATCCTAAGCAGCCTCCAGTCCCAGAGCCCCTTGGTGGGCTGGTTCTCACAACTGCAAGATCATGACCTGAGGCAAAATCAAGAATTAGATGTGTAGGGGCGCCTGGGTGGCTTAGTCAGTTAAGCGTCCGACTTTCGCTTAGGTCATGATCTCGTGGTTCGTGGGTTCGAGGCCCGTGTCGGGCTCTGTGCTGACTGCCAGCTCAGAGCTTGGAACCTATTTCAGAGTCTGTATCTCCCTCTCTCTCTGACCTTCCCCTGCTCACGCTGTCTCTCTCTCTCTATCTCTTCTAGAAATAAAAATAAATAAATAAATAAATTAGATGTGTACCCAACTGAGCCACCTAGGTGCCCCTGTTTTTCTTATTCTTAATTGATATAAAAGATAACTGTTTAAATAATAATAATAGTAATAACAGCAATGTAGTAGTTGATTATAACATGAATAAGTGAAATGAAAGACATCGATGTCACAATGGACCAGAATTGGGAATACTCTGTCATAAGTTACCTGCACAGCATAAGAAGTGGCACAGTGTATTTGAACGTAGATTTAGGTTAATTAAAAATGTATGTTATAAATAGAAAACCCGACAGACTCCACCAGAAGCCTACTAGAACTGATCCAAGAATTCAGCCAAGTTGCAGGGTCCAAAATCAATGTACAGAAATCGGTTGCATTTTTATACACCAACAATGAAGCAACAGAAAGAGAAATCAAGAAACTGATCCCATTCACAATTGCACAAAAAACCATAAAATACCTCGGAATAAACCTAACCAAGGATACAAGAGATCTGTATGATGAAAACTATAGAAAACTTATGAAGGAAATTGAAGAAGACACAAAGAAGTGGAAAAACATTCCATGCTCATGGATAGGAAGAATAAATATAGTTAAGATGTCATTACTACCTAAGGCACTCTACACATTCAATGCAATTCCAATCAAAATTGCACCAGCATACTTCTCAAAACTAGAACAAACTATCCAAAAATTTGTATGGAACCACAAAAGACCCCGAATAGCCAAAGTAATCCTGAAAAATAAAACCAAAACGGGAGGGATCACCATCCCAGACTTTAGCCTCTACTACAAAGCTGTCATCATCAAGACAGTATGGTATTGGCACAAAAACAGACACATAGACCGATGGAACAGAATTGAGAACTCAGAAGTGGACCCAAAAGTATACAGCCAACTAATCTTTGACAAAGCAGGAAAGAATATCCGATGGAAAAAGACAGCCTTTTTAACAGATGGTGTTGGGAGAACTGGACAGCAACATGCAGAAGAATGAAACTAGATCATTTTCTCACACCATGCACAAAAATAAACTCAAAATGGATAAAGGACCTGAACGTGAGACAGGAAACCATCAAAACCCTAGAGGAGAAAGCAGGAAACAACCTCCTTGACCTCCACCGCAGCAACTTCTTACTTGACACATCCCCAAAAGCAAGGGAATTAAGAGCAAAATAAACTGTTGGGACCTCCTCAAGATTAAAAGCTTCTGCACAGCCAAGGAAACAACCCAGAAAATTAATAGGCAACCAACGGAATGGGAAAAGATAGTTGCAAATGACATATCAGATAAAGGGTTGATATCCAGAATCTACAAGGAACTCACCAAACTACACGCCCAAAAAACAGACAACCCAGTGAAGAAATGGGCAGAAGATATGAACAGACACTTCTCCAAAGAGGACATCCAGATGGCCAACAGACACATGAAACGATGCTCAGCATCGCTTCTCATCAGGGAAATACAAATCAAAACCACACTGAGATACCACCTCACGCCAGTCAGGGTGGCTAAAATGAGCCAATCAGAGAACTCTAGATGCTGGCGAGGATGTGGAGAAACGGGCACCCTCCTACACTGTTGGTGGGAATGTAAACTGGTGCAGCCCCTCTGGAAAACATTGTGGAGATTTCTCAAAAAATTAACAATAGAACTCCCTATGACCCAGCAATAGCACTGCTAGGAATTTACCCAAGGGATACAGAAATGCTGATGCATAGGAGCACATGTACCCCAATGTTCATAGCAGCACTCTCCACAATAGCTAAAACATGGAAAGAGCCTAAGTGTCCATCAACAGATGAATGGATCAAGAAGATGTGGTTTATCTATACCATGGAATACTACATGGCAATGAGAAACAATGAAATCTGGCCATGTGTAGCAACATGGATGGACCTTGAGGGTGTTATGCTGAGCGAAATAAGTCAGGCAGAGAAGGACAAATATCATATGTGTGCACGTATAGGAGGATTAGGAGGAACTTAACAGAGGACCAAGGGGGAGAAGAAGGGCGGAAATGGTGGGGGAAAGGGAGAGAGGCAAACCATGAGAGACTCTTGAATGCTGACAAAAACTGAGGACTGATGGATGTGGGGGGGAGGAGGGTGGGCATGGAGGAGGACACTTGTGGGGATGAGCACTGGGTGTTATGTGGAAACTAATTTGACAATAAACTATTTGGAAGGGCACTTGGGATGAGCACGGACTATAAAATGTAAGTGATGAATCACTAAATTTTACACCAGAAAGTAGTATTACACTGTATGTTAACTACTGGAATTTAAATAAAAACTTGAAAAAAGAAAAAAAAATGTATGTTATAAATTATAGGAAGGCCACTAAAGGTTTGTAAAAGTATGATTATGCTAATAGAGGAGACATAATGAGAGGTCCTAGAAACTAGCATCTGACTCTTGGTTCCTAAAAACATTCTCCCATTAAAGGAACTGACACTACTTGAAGAAATGACTGATTCAAGGGCTTGGGCAAGGAAAACACAAGATGAACCTGGAATGTCTTTTATGACTAGAAAATAAGTAAAGGGCCAAATACAAATACACACACACACACACACACACACAACAATGAGAATAATTCGATAGGTGTAGGGTGGCGAGGGAAGGTATCTATGTGATATAGGAGCCAACTGAAAGAAGGCTTCCAAAAGTCAAAGCTGGAAAACTACATCACAAAATAAAATAATTGTGGATTGTGGCTCAAAGTATAAAATGAACATCCATGGGGCGCCTGGTTGGCTCAGCTGGTTGAGCGTCCGACTTTGCTCAGGTCTTGATCTCACGGTTTGTGGGTTCGAGCCCCATGTCACGCTCTGTGTTGACAGCGAGCTCAGAGCCTGGAGCCTGTTTCAGATTCTGTGACCCTCCCCTGCTCATGCTGTCTCCCTCTTTCTCAGAAATAAATAAAAAACATTTAAAAATTATAAAAAGATAAAATAAAATGAACATCCATGATATAAATTTACGATTGAGTAAACAAGTAAATCAGAAAGAATAGACAAATCTCTTTTGCAGAAGAATTAGACATAATTTATGCAGGGGAGCCTGCGTGGCTCAATTGGTTAAGCGTCCAACTTTGGCTCAGGTCATGATCTCATGGTTCCTGGGTTGGAGCCCCCCATCAGGCTCTGTGCTGACAGCCAGCTCAGAGCCTGGAGTCTGTTTCAGATTCTGTGTCTCCCTCTCTCTGACCCTCCCCTGCTCATGCTGTCTCTCTCTCTCTTTCAGAAATAAATAAAACACTAAAAAATATATTTTTAAAAAAAGAAATAATTTATGCAGTGACTGCACTCCCCTGAAGTTGGAAGTAACTCCCTCTCCTAAAGTGTAGATAGCTCCTAGTGACTTCCTTCCATGAAGTCTGCTAAATAAAGAAGGATAAAAGAGTAACTTTACTTTTTAAAAAATTTTTATTTATTTATTTTGAGAAAGAGAGATACAAACAGAGAGAGAGAGAGCAAGTGGGGGAGAGAGAGACAGAGAGAGAGAGAGAGAATTCCTCACAAGCAGGCTCTATACCTTCAGTGAGGAACCCCACATGGGACTCAATCTCACAACCCTGAGATCATGACTTGACCTGAAATCAAGAGTCGGATACTCAATACACTGAGCCACCCACGTTCCCCAAAAGAATAACTTTAGAGTGCAGAAACAGGACACACACAACCTCAGCCCGATGATCAATGATTCCATCAGTTGTGCTGAGATATGTTAATAGCATGTACCCTTGAAATGGTGTGATAAAAATGGCACTTTTCTCTTGTGGTTTTCCTTCTCCAAACCAATATCCCCAGTCTAATTATAAGAAAAACGTTCAGGGAAGTCCCAAATGAGAGACAGTCTAAGAAATACCTGATTGGTACACCTCAACACTGTCAATGTCATAAAAAAATGAAAAAAGAAAGAAAAGTTTCAGAAATTATCATAGCAAGAGGAGCTTACATAAGTTAGACATGATGATTGATGAGATCTTGGAACAAAAAAGGATATTGCATGAAAACTAAGAATTTAATAAAATATAGTCTTTCATTAATATTAATATATCAATATTTTTTATTAACCATCACAAATACACCACAATAGTGTAAGATGTTACTAACAGGGGGAACTAGTTGTGAGGTTTATGAGAACTCTCAATATTCTTTGCCACTTTCTTGTAAATATTAAATTGTTTTAAAATGCAAAGTTATTAAAAGTACTTGGCATTTAACCTGATGAAAAAGTAGACATTTAAAGTGATTTACTTAAAATGTATTGCTAGATTGCTGTTATAGATAATATTCAAAAAACCAATGACTCACCGACAAATCTCTGCGTCATTTTGTTGTAAAATTAGACTAAATAAAAGAAGGTAATGTATATAATTGTATTTTTTTTTATGTTTTTTATTTATTTCTAGGAGAGAGAGAGAGAGACAGCGTGAGCAGGGGAGGGTCAGAGAGAGAGGGAGTCACAGACCGAAAGAGGCTCCAGGCTCTGAGCTGGCAGTCAGCACAGAGCCCGACGCTGGGCTCGAACCCACAACCGCGAGATCATGACCTAAGCGAAAGTCAGAAGCTTAACCGACTAAGCCACCCAGGCGCCCCGAATTTTAAAAAATTTTTATAGTTTATTTACTTTTGAGACAGAGAGAAATAGAACATGAGTAGGAAAGGAGCATAGAGAGAGGGAGACACAGAATTTGAAACAGGCTCCGGGCTCTGAGCTGCCAGCACAGAACTCGATGCAGGGCTTGAACCCACAAACAGCAAGATCATGACCTGAGCCAAAGTCAGATGCTTAACCAACTGAGCCACCCAGGCACCCCAGTAATGTATATAATTAACAAGCTTATCTTAATAGTCAAAAAAGCACACCCCAGAAGACATGACATTTTTTTTCTTTCATAGTTTATTGTCAAGTTGGTTTCCATATAACACCCAGTACTCATCCCAACAAACGCCTTCCCCCATGCTCATCATCTTCCTTCCCCTCTTCCCCACCCTTATCAGCCCTCATTTTGTTCTCAGAATCCAAGAGTCTCTCATGGTTTGCCTCCCTCCCGCTCTCCAACTATTTTTCTCCTTCTCCTCCCTCATGGTCGTCCATTAAGTTCCTCCTAATCGACCCATACATGCAAACATATAGTATCTGTCTTTCTCTGCCTGACTTATTTCGCTCAGCATAACACCCTCAAGGTCCATCCATGTTGCTACACATGGCCAGATTTCATTCTTTCTCATTGCCATGTAGTATTCCATTGTATAGATGAACCACATCTTCTTGATCCAGTCATCAATTGATGGACATTTAGGCTTTTTCCATGTTTTGGCTATTGTTGAAAGTGCTGCTCTGAACATTGGAGTACACGTTCCTCGATGAATCAAACTCCTGTATCCTTTCGGTAAATTTCTAACAGTGCTATTGCTGGGTCATAGGGGATCTCTTTTGTTATTTTTTTGAGGAAACTCCACCTTGTTTACCGTAGGGATCACTGCAGTTTATATTCTGACCAACAGTGTAGGAGGGTGCCCATTTCTCCACATCCTCACCAGCATGTAGAGTCTCTTGATTTGTTCATTTTAGCCACTCTGACCACGTGAGTGGTATCTCAGTGTGTTTTTTATTTATATTTCCCTGATGAAGAGTGACGCTGAGCATCATTTCATGTGTTTCTTGGCCATCTGGATGTCTTTGGAGAAGTGTCTGTTCATGTTTTCTGCTCATTTCTTCACTGGATTTTGTTTTTTGGGTGTGGAATTTAGTGAGTTCCTTATAGATTTTGGATACTAGACATTTATCTGATATGCCATTTGCAACTATCTTTTCTCATTCCATCAGTTTCGGTTGCCTATTAGTTTTATGGATTGTTTCCTTTCCAATGCAGAAGCTTTTTATTTTGATAATGTCCCAGTAGTTCATTTTTGCTCTTGATTTCCTTGTCTTTGGGGATGTGTCAAGTAAGAAATTGCTGCGATTGAGGTCAGGGAGGTCGTTGCCTGCTTTCTCCTCTAGGGTTTTGATAGTTTCCTGTCTCACATTCAGATCTTTTATCCATTTTGAGTTTATTTTTGTGCATGGTGTGAGAAAGTGATCTAGTTTCATTCTTCTGCATATTGCTGTCCAGTTCTCCCAGCACCATCTGGTAAAGAGGCTGTCTTTTTTTCCATTGGATACTCTTTCCCGCTTTATCAAAGATTACTTGGCCATACATTTGTGGGTCCAATTCTGAGTTCTCTATTCTATTCCATTGATCTATGTGTCTGTTTTTGTGCCAATACCATACTGTCTTGATGATGACAGCTTTATAGTAGAGGCTAAAGTCTGGGATTGTGATGCCTCACATTTTGGCTTTCTTCTTCAATATTACTTTGGCTATTCGGGGTCTTTTGTGGTTCCATACAAATTTTAGGATAGTTCTAGCTTTGAGAAGTATGCTTGTGTAATTTTGGATGGGATTGCATTGAAGGTGTAGATTACTTTGGGTAGTAATGCCATTTTAACACTATTCTTCCGATCCATGAACATGGAATATTTTTCCATTTATTTGTGTCTTCTTCAAATTCCTTCAAAAGTTTTGTGTAGTTTTCATCATACAGGTCTCATATCTTTGGTGAGGTTTATTCCTAGGTACTTTATGATTTTTTTGTGTGTGTGCAATTGTGAATTGGATCAGTTTCTTGATTTCTCTTTCTGTTGCTTCATTATTGGTGTATAAAAATGTAACTGATTTCTGTAAATTGATTTTGTACCCTGCAACTTTGATCGATTCAAGGATCAGTTCTAGTAGGTTTCTGGTGGAGTCTCTCAGGTTTTCTGTGTCGAGTATCATGTCCTCTGTGAAAAGTAAAAGTATGCCAATTCTGATGTCTTTTATTTCCTTTTGTTGTCTGATGGCTGATGCTAGGACTTCCAGCACTATGTTAAACAACAGTGGTGAGAGTGGACATCTCTGTCGTGTTCCTGATCTCAGGGAGAAAGCTCTCAGTTTTTCCCCCCTGAGGATGATGTTAGCTGAGGGCTTCTCATAGATGGCTTTGATGATGTTTAAGTAAGTTCCTTCTATATCAACTTTCTCAAGGGTCTTTATTAAGAAGGGATGCTGTATTTTGCCTCTTGGATTTCAATGTCTGTTTCCTTCCCCAGACTGAGGAAGTTCTCAGCTCTAATTTGTTTAAATACTCCTTCAGAGCCTTTCCCTCTTCTTCTTCTGGAATTCCTATGATATGGATATTATTTTGGTTTGATTGTATCACTCACCTCTCAAACTCTCCTTTCATGCTCCTGGATCAATTTATCTCTCTTTTTCTCGGCTTCTTCTTTTTCTATAATTTGTTTCTTCTAATTCATCTATTCTCCTCTCTGCCTCTATAATTCATGCATTGGATACCTCCCTTTTATTATACACTTCATTTATAGCATTTTTTAACTAATCACAACAACTTTCAAGCTCCATAGTCTTCATAGCAATAACTTCCCTGGTGTCTTCCATGCCTTTTTCAAGCCCAGTGATTAATTTTATGACTATTGTTCTACATTTTTTGTTCAGTTATATTGCTTATATCTGTTTTGAGCAGTTCTTTAGCTGTCATTTCTTCCTGGAATTTCTTTAGAGGAGAATTCTTTCATTTCGTGATTTTGGCTAGCTTTCTGTCTCTTGTTAGTTTTAAAACCTTGTTATTTATGAACTCTGCACCTGCGAGTACTGCTATATTAAAGAAGGATCACTGACTGTCCAGGGCTTGTCCATTCAGGAAGTGTTCTTTGAATGGTGTCTCTTGGTCTATTTACATTCTGAATGTAAATGAATTCAGAGACACGGGAAAATATATCTGAACAGAAAAAATTGATCTAGAATTAGTCACAGCAGGAATCCATTTTGGTCTTGACCTGGACTCCGGTAAAAAAAAAAAAAAAAAAAAGCAGCTCTCTAGTGGGGATAGGCGTGATTTGGTGTAGGAAGGTCTTAGCCTCCACTATATCCCATGGGCCACTCCGTGAGGTCCCACCTTGGTGGTTGTGGGGACGAATATGGCGTCCCCAGTCCATTCTCAAACCAAGCATTGCAAATCACTTTTTTGGGTCTGATATTCCTGTGCCCGGGTGTAGCCAATGTGGGTTGTGTTCTATGTCCCAAGCCCCACCTTGTTTCCAGGTCTTAGTCTGTGCACTTAATTGATACCACCCAAAATATAATCCCACAGGCTGGGCCACTTCCCAGACAGGGTCAAGCCAGGAGAGCAGCAGAGCAGTTTCAGGCAGGGCCTCTTCCCAGTTCCCAGCTGGGGATCGAACCTGGAGAGCAGCGGAGCAGTTTCTCCTGGTACCGCCTGGGGCCAGGGCACTCACCCCAAAGTCAGCACCACAGCTGGAATCAGGATCACTGTCTGTCCCGAGCCAAGGTTTTCTCTTCTCCAGGGACAGCTCTATGAGCGGTTTCAGCAACTCTTTCTTTTCCCCTCGACTTACCATGGCCCCAGCAAATGGAGTTACCTCCTCTCCTTCCATGTCTCAGGTCCCAGTTGGTCCCTACCTTCCCAGTCTGCACCCAAGCACCTAGGAGGTTGTCCTATCAGTGGACTCTGTCTCTTTTCTCCCAGACTTCTGAGATTCGGTGTTCTGTGGCTTCAGGCCTTTTCAGTTTTAGAGAGGGGGCAAGCGAAATGTATGGAGCTCCCTACTTCTCTGCCTTCTTGTCTCCCTCTGGTATTTTATTATTATAGTGATGAGGGTATATCCAAAAAGTTAAAAAAAATTTGTATGCCAAACTATACATTTATAGTTTTTAAAGAATTACTTCCCATGTAAAGTTTAGATGTAATTTAAAGTATTTGGATCAATCTCCAAAAGCAGGGCCCAAATACAGAAAACATAGAAAATAATTTAATTGACCATTGCTATATACTGTCCTGTCTTAAAGTATTTGTGGCAACCCTGGAAATTCCCTAAATTTAAATAACCAGGAGATTACATATCCTGTCTTTTAAGGTTTTTAAAGTCTGACTAATGGCAAAAATATGATGAGTAGACTCTTTGGAGAAATATATTTTTATATATTCAAATTAATGAGATAAGATTAGAGAATCCAAACTATTATATTTCTTGGACTGAACACAGATTGGGGAGAAGTAGAAAGACCTGAATTTTCAGTCCTCACATAACAAGTTTCCTGTTTTATATGCTGCTAACTTGGTCAAAATGGTAATTCAGATGAAGTGTGTCCAAAAGTTATCTCATTTTAACTGATTTAAAAATACATTTAAATGGGTCATTTTGCCCTTCAGATTAATTTTCAATGTTTCTTGCATTGCTGGGAGGGTTTTTTAAAAATGTCCACTAAAATGGTCAGATTAAGGTTGATTCCTTGATAGCTAAAAAGCATTTTTAGAGTCAGTATATCTTTGATGAATCTTTAAAATCCCTTGTTTTGAAAATGCCAAATTGGCAGGTCACTTCAAATGCTTTAAGATAAGGATATACAATGATATGCAATTAAAAATATATTTGTTGATGATTAGGAACACATATGAGAGATTCTATGTTCTTATTTTCTTTGTTTCGTTTTAGTCTGAATATTCTTCACAAGGGAGTTGGGAGTGTTTAACGCATAATCAGATCTTTAACCCTTTGCTTGTTATAGGTCTACTAGTAATTTGTCCTTCAGTCTTATTTCTCTTTAAGTAGATAAGTAAGTAAGACCTGTTGTTCAAAGCCAATGATCGAGGGTACCTGGAGTTGGAAATTATTCCCTCAGAAAAGCAGCAGTCCTATAAATACTTAGGGCCACAGATATGAAAAGAGTAAATTATTTAGTTTTAAATAGTTATTTTGTTCACTCACTAGTTTAAAAATGTTTGTATCATTTTCTTTTAGAAAAATGTACAATTCTCTATACAGGAATTTAAAGAAAATTCAGAAACCTGTGGACTTCATTATACATTAGGCTCATATATCTGCTTTGGATCCCTATAGGTGTTTGTTTTGTTTTGCTTATGTTTTGTTTTGTTTTTGTTTTTAGTTCAAATATTAAAAATCAGAATGCTTCACGTAAAATTAGAAATTTCCAGCTTTCTTGGGGAAACGAACAAGGTGGACAACAGCACTTTCTCTGGACCAGTGTTGGAGCTTTCTGAATTTTGTCCCATTTTGTAAGGCCATGGAGGCCACTCGAAGCCATCTTGTAGAAAGAATTCTGCAAAATTTCTAACCGATATTGATTTTCTATACATATTTAAAGAAAAGAAACCCAAAGCTTTTATGTCCATAGTTTTATAGCATCAGTCTAAATAATTGCTTATGTTAAAAATCAAGTGTATTGAGGTGCCTGGGCTGCTCAGTCGGTTGAGCATCTGAGTTTGGCTCAGGACATGATCTCATGGTTTGTGGGTTCAACCCCCACATCAGGCACTGTGCTGACAGCTCAGAGCCTGTTTCACATTTTGTGTCTCCCTCTCTCTGCCCCTCCCTTTCTCAAGCTCTATCTCTCTCTGTCTCAAAAATAAATAAACATTTAAAAATTTTTTTAAATCAAGTATATTTAAGTAGATGCATTCATTTCATCTCTTCCCAACATTCTTTCATCCACATAGCTCTTAATTTTTTTTTTTTAATGTTGTATTTATTTCTAGGAGAGAGAGAGACAGTGCGAGCAGGGGAGGGTCAGAGAGAGAGGGAGTCACAGACTGAAACAGGCTCCAGGCTCTGAGCTGGCAGTCAGCACAGAGCCCGATGCAGGGCTCGAACCCACGAACCGTGAGATCATGACCTAAGCCAAAGTCGGACGCTTAACTGACTAAGCCACCCGGGCGCCCCAACATAACTCTTAATTTAAAAAATGCTCTTTCAGCAAATAGATAAATATTTGTAAGGCCTGACTCACAGAACTGTTGATCTGCCGTTAATTTTTACCCTAGCTCACAGAAAAAAATAATTTAACCTGGTATTTAGTGAGTTGTCTTATATTGATTTGGTCCTCTTCTGTTTGAACTATTGTTATATCCTTACTTTTATACCATAAGCACAACATGGTTCTAAGATTCTATGTTAGGGTAAAAGGCTTCCTATTCATTGTCATGTAAACTATAAGAAGGATTAGTGAAACATGAAAAATAGACATAAATGTAAATGATTTTTAAGGCCTATATATATATATTTAACTGCATTTAAATATATAGATATATATATATATTAAAATGCAGTTATCAACAAAAACACTATTATGAGATAAAGTCACATCTGTTCATTCATACTTAACTCTTTTACTTCTCTATTCCTAGTTTTCTCCTGCTTTTCATTTATATAACTGAAGTTTGAGTATCAGTATTAACATTTCTGTTTTCCTCATCACAGAGATGCTTTCCTATGTCATGAAATGTGTCTTAATTTAACAAACTGTCAGTGAGAATTTAATAAAAAGAGTTCTTATTCTTCACTGAGATTTTGGATTCATATTGAATAAGTCCATTGACTTATGTTCCAATCGGCACTGGAATTATTATTTTTAATTTGATCAGAAATCCAATGTAGGGGCGCCTGGGTGTCTTAGTCGATTAAGCGTCAGACTTTCGCTTAGGTCATGATCTCGCGGTTCGTGGGTTCGAGCCCCGCATCGGGCTCTGTGCTGACTGCCAGTTCAGAGCCTGGAGCCTGTTTCAGAGTCTGTGACTCCCTCTCTCTCTGACCCTCTCATGCTCACGCTGTCTCTCTCTCTCTCTCTCTCCTAGAAATAAATAAAATAAAAAAATTAAAAAAAAGAAATCCAATGTAGACATTTCTAAGGTAGATGTACCCAAATTTAGTGTAAAGTTGCTCCAAATTAACTCCTAAAATATTCTATTTAGCTGCAATCATTTAACCTATATAATAAAACAATATTATAAAAGATATGTATGTTGCAAATATCTCAATCTGTTAAAAATTTAATTGGACTGCAGAAAATACTATTTGAAGGAAAACATACATGAAAGACTATTTTAAGAAGCAGACAAAACTTAGCTGGAAGATTGGAAATTTTATAATTTATTCACTCTTTTTTCCTGCATAGTGCCTTTCTCATTCAATGCCAGAAGCAAGTTTTATGTGGCCATAGAATTTCAGTTTAATGTCCAAAAAAAAAAAGAGCTAAATAATACTGTTTCCTTTAGAAAAAGGATTTTATTAATGAATGTATAATAAATAGGCTATTAGTTTCAATATTACTTTTTAATTTATTTTCACAAATATTTTAAGAAAATTTTGACACCGTAGGGACATTGCAGAGTAGATAAAATGCCTTATCATAATAAAATCGATAACAGATTCTGGATTTTTAGGTAGATTTTTTTATTTACAGCTCATTTGTGTAACTATTATCTTGTTTAATCTCCATAACAGGGTCAGAGAGATATATTTCTCTACATATTGCAGAACTAGGAATATATTTAAGTGATTATATAATGTACCTAATGTCTCCTCAGGAATGAGTTAGAAAGCAATTTAGTTTATTTTTATGCTGATTTTTTTTCATTTCAATTGTTATTTATTGATCATCTGTCACTTGCAAACAGTTTTCCCGAGTTCTGGGAAGTAAAAATGTAATAATGATTAAGATGCTGACTCTGCTGTTGGTGAGCTCATTCCATCATAGAAGAGTCTTATTATTTTTTAAAATTTTTAACATGTATTTATTTTTGAGAGACAGAGAGAGACAGATCATGTATAGGGGTGGGTCAGAGAGAGAGGGAGACACAGAATCCAAAACAGGCTCCAGGCTTGAGCTAGCTGTCAGCACAGAGCCCGGCGTGGGGCTCGAACCCAGAAACAGTGAGATCATGACCTGAGCTGAAGTCGGATGCTCAACCAACTGAGCCACCCAGATGTCCCAGAAGAGTCATTTTTTAACTATAAACTGAAAGGGAAATAAAATATATGTCATAATAAAGTTATGTACAAGCAACGGTGTACTGGAAAACCAGCTCCCCATGGGGGGCTGAGAGGAAGAGCCCTGGTTTGCCCATTACTATAGTGTAAGTATTTTTACTATGGCCAATTTAAAACTCATAGCAATGTCAAAAGCAACTTGAAAATTCCTGAATATTTAATAATCAACCGTCACAAGTGATAACAGCTGGCTTCAATTCACCACTGGAAGTGTGATGGAAACATAAAGGATGTATTGATTAATTTTGCCTGGAATAAGATGGGAAAAGATTCAGGGCACAGAGAATTTGACCTCAGCCTTGAAGAGGAGCAAGACTGCAGTTCAGAAAACAAGGAAGATGAATGGTTCCTGCAAAGGAAATGTTATATGCAAATTTAAGAATGCTGAGATAGAAAACTGAAGGGATGGGGGGAAGGGGGCAAGGCAGCTGCATAGGATAATCCTGAACTCATGTCCCCAAATGGACACGCCAATCTATAACCACATATGGATCACTCCTCCTGAAAAAGTGGAAAAAATAGATTAATTGTTTACTACAACAAAGGATAAAAGGACATCAAGATGGGTAAAAAGAGAGACAAACATGGTGTCACAAACACCTCCAACCGTGGTGTGATGACCAGACAGATATTTTTTTCAGAGGAGTGAGGGGTTATTGTCCCACATAGGTACCCCAGCCCTGGAAATACGTACTGGAAAGATGAGACCCCAGTAAGTCTAGCTGGAAAACCAACAAGACTGATGTTCAGGGATCACAGAGTGCTTTATGAAATTGAGATTATATGTGAAGAAGATTCATTTGCTAATCCAGAAACATTGGCTGGAACGGCACAGTATGGTTGAGACCCTCCCCTGGGATAGACTCACTGACAGATGTAATTGTTACATTCCTAGCAGGCTAGAACAGATGGGCAAATTCAAATATGCCAGCCTCCTATCACATTTCTGGGATAGATAGGGACTACTGATTGGAGCACTTGCTGAGACGGGAGAGCACAGGGAGTTCCAGCCTCCCCCGCTCCTTGGGATGAGCAAGCAGGAACAATGTTAAGCTTAGTTAAGCTGGGGAACATGGGTGTTGCAACACTCCCTCACTCTCTGGCCAGGGCTAGTGAACAAACAATTGCAGCAGCCTCCCACTCCCAACCTAAAGCCATGTACAGATAGGCAATATTGATCCATTGTTGGAGCACGACGAGATATGGGCATGTGCAGACGAGATATTTTCCCACTGCATTTCTGAAGTCAGCATGTGTGTCAGCCCAACTATAGTCTCCAGATGCCTTGCTAAAGCCAACAGGGTTGGAATTTCAGAGCTCCATGGGACTATAACAATCAGAAAGAGAGCTCTTGGCAGGCCACAACCGCCGGGGCACTGCACAGACATCACACTGAAACATAACACCAGTCTTCCTGTGAAAATGGCCTATTAGCTTGCGACGTCAGCCTGAAGGACAGGCTACAGGTTTCCCTTTTCTCTTGAGTCAAAAAAGGCATACCGAACGATGATAAACAAGGAGACACAATCCTTGTGCTTCCACTTGGTCTTGTTATAACTTTGTAAAACTTCTCAGAAAGAATTGTCCCCCAGGACACACCTCCAGATCTCCTGGTCTGAAAGTGAATAGGGATACAACTGCGGTCCAACAGAATTGTATATATTTGCATATTTTAAAAGCTGCTCCCTGGGGGTATGGCTTCCAATCAGCCTGAAACTAAGTACCAAATGAAATTCCTTCCCTTGGATCACTGCCAGTTTTTGGCATACCTTCAACAACTGGTATAAGTTAAGTATAAATCAGGAAGCTTAGATAATCACAAAAGTTTGAGAAACAAAGAAGAACTAGGATAAGGTTGAACATGAAAGATCATAACCTATTCAAGCCCACTTCAGGGCTGAGAGAGTTAGCTGTTTCACCTAACACATAAAAACAAACAAAATCTCATCAATAGATGAGAAAACAAAAAAATAGTTCCCAACTGAAAGAACAAGACAAAAATTCAGAAAAGGGCCTTAACGATATAGAGACAAGTAATCTACCTGATAAAGAATTCAAAGTAATAGTCACAAAGACACTGAACTCAGGAGAAGAATAGATGAGCACAGTGAGAACTCAACTAAGAGAGAGAAAACATAAGCAAGTACCAAACAGAAATCACAGAACGGAAGAATACAAAATTTGAACTGAAAAATACACTAGAGTGGTTCAATAACAGACTGAATGAAGTAGAAGTACAGATCAACAAACTGGAAGATAAAGCAATGCAAATCAGAGCAGCAAAAAGAAAAACTATTTTTTTTAAAAAAGAAGACAACTTAAAAGACCTATGTGACAGCATCAAACAGAATAGCATTCACATTTCTCTTTCACAGAAGAGAAAAGAGGCAGAATATGTATTTGAAGAAATAACGGCTGATAATCTAAAGAAGAAAACAGAGATACAGATCTACGAAGCCTAAAGAGTTTGAAATGAAAAGAACACAAAGAGGGCTACACCAAGACACACACGATTAAAATGACAAAAGTAAAATATCAAGGAAATCCCATAAGATTATCAGAAGATTACTTGGCAGAAATGTGCATGCCACAAAGGAAGGCCATGACGTATTCAAAGAGCTGAAAGGAAAAAAACTTAAAACCAAGAATACTCTACCTGACAAGGTTATCATTCCGACCTGAAGGAGAGACAAAAAATTTCCAGACAAACAAAAGCTAAAAAATGTTCATTACTAATAAATAGCTTCATAAGAAATATTAAAAAGGACTTCTTTAAGATGAATAGAAATACTAACTAAAAAAGACATAAAATTAAAAATCTCACTGGAAAAAGCGAATATATATAAAGGTAATGGATTAATCACATAATGCTACTAGGAAGGTTATATGATGGAAGTAGTAAAGTTAAATAAAAATATAATAATTGGTTAACGTATACATGAAAGATGCAAAAATGGCACCAAAAATATAAAACATGGGGAAAAGTAAAAATATAGACCATTGGAATGTGTTCAGGTTTAAGTCACTATCAACTTAGACTGTTATATACATAGGATGATATATATGAACCTCATGGTAACATAAAGCAGAACATTCTATTAAATACAAAAGAAAATGAGAAAGGACCCTAGACATAACGCTGAAAAAGACATCAACTCAATAAGGGAGGAAAGAAAGAGAAGAAAGTAATAGAGAAAAATTATAAAGTCAGACAGAAAACCATGAAAAACAATGACCATAGGTAGATACCTATCAATGATTACGTTAAGTGCAAATGGACTAAATTCTCTAATCAAAAGAGATAGAATAGCTAAATGTATTAAACAAAAAAAATAGATAAATAGATAATAGATAGATGATAGATACATAGATATAGATAGATGATAGATATCTAAATCCTACATATATGTTATATCTTACAAAACTCACTTTAGAAGTAAATATACACACAGAATGAAAGTGAAAAAATGGAAACAGGTATTCTATGCAAATGAAAATACAAAGAGAATTGGTGTTGCTATATTTATATCAGAAAATATAACCTTAAAACAAAGATTGTAATAAAAGGCAAAGAGTGGCAATAAAGAATGATAAATGTGTCAATCCACCAAAAACATATAATATTTAAAAATAAGTATGCACCCAACATAATAGGACCTAAATATGTAGAACAAATATTAATAGACCTAATGGAAAAAGTTGACAATACAATAATAGTAGGGACCTTTAGTGCTCCACCTACATCCACCAACAGCTCATCCAGACAGATCAATAAGGAAATGTGCCTTAAATGACACATTAGACCAGATGAATTTCATAGCTATATAGAGAACATTTCACCTAAGAGCAGTAAAATACACATTTTTCTCTCAAGTGTATATGGAACAGTCGCATATGAAGGATAAATCACATTGAAGCCACAGAAAAATTTTAACATGTAGGATAGCTATATCAAGCAAATTTTTTTGGCCACAATATAAGGAGATTATATTGAAATTAGAATTATAATGAAATTAGATATCAATTTAAAGAAGAAAACAGGAAAACAGTAAATACATGAAGATCAAATAACATGTTACTGAACAACTATTGGGTCATAGAAGAAATAAAAGGAGAAATAAAATATGTGCAGATGAATGAAAACAGATGCAATTTGGCAAAATCCATGGATGCAGCAAAGAAGGGAGGTTCATAGTGATGTAGGTCTACTTTCAAGAAACAAGAAAAATCTCAAATAAACAGTCTACTTTTATACCTAAAGAACAAGAAGAAGAAGAAGAAGAAGAAGAAGAAGAAGAAGAAGAAGAAGGAGAAGGAGAAGGAGAAGGAGAAGAAGAAGAATAGAGCCCAAAGTTAGTAGAAGGAAGAAAATAATATAGATCAGAGTGGAAATAAAAATAGATTAAAATGACAATGGAAAAGATCAGTGAAACTAAAAGCAGTTTCTATAACAGATAAACAAAATTGACAAACCTTTGGGGCGCCTGGGTGGCTTAGTCGGTTAAGCATCCGACTTTCTCTTAGGTCATGATCTCGCGGTTCGTGGGTTCGAGCCCCGCGTCGGGCTCTGTGCTGACTGCCAGCTCAGAGCCTGGAGCCTATTTCAGAGTCTGTGTCTCCCTCTCTCTCTGACCCTCCCCTGCTCACGCTGTCTCTCTCTCTCTCTCAGAAATAAAATAAAAATATTTTTTAAAAAAATTGACAAACCTTTAGTCAGATCACAAGAAAAAAAGAGAGGGCTTAAATAAATAAAATCATAAATGAAAGAGAAGACTTTACAACTGATACCACAGATGTACCTAAAAATCAAAAATAAACTACTGGGAACAATTATATTCCAAAACTTTGGACAACCTAGAAGATATGGATAAATTCTGAGAAACATACAACCTGCCAAGGCTGAATCATGAAGAAATAGAAAATCTAAATAGAATAATTACTAGTAAGGAGATTGATCAATAATCAAAAACCTCCTAACAAAAGTCTAGGTCCAGACAGTTTCACTGGGTAACTCTGCCAAACATTCAAAGATTTAATACCTATCCTCCTCAAATGCTTCCAAAAAAAGGAAAGCTCCCAAAATCATTGTACAAGGCAAGCATTATAAGGCCTGATACCAAAGCCAGAGAAAGATATTACCAAAAAATAAAACTATAGGCCAATAACATTATGAAAGTAGATGCAAAATCCTCAACAAAATATCAGCAAATTAAATTCAACAGTACAATAAAGGGATCATACACCACAATCAGATGGAATTTACTTCAAATTTTTTATGTCTTTATTTATTTCTGATTGAGAGAGAGAGAGAGAGAGAGATCAGGGGAGGGTCAGAGAGAGAGGGAGACACAGAATCTGACACAGGCTCCAGGCTCCGAGCTGGCTGTCAGCACAGAGACTGACATGGGGCTCGAACCCATGAACCATGAGATCATGACCTAAGCTGAAGTCAGACACTTAACCGACTGAGCCACGCAGGTGCCCCATATGGTATTTACTTCAGGAATGCAGAATAATACAATTCTAAATCAGTCAACATGGTATACCACATTAACAAAATAAATAATAAAAATTGTATGATCATCGCAATAAATGCAGAAAAAAGTGTTTGACAAAATTCAACATCCATTTATGATAAAAACTCTCAACAAAGTGGGTATAGAGGGAATGTACGTTAGCACTAATAAAGGCCATATACAACAAACCCACTGCTAACATAATACCGCACATTTTCCCTCCCTGATATCAGGGAGAAGACAAGGATGCCCACTAATCCTACTTTTATTCAATTCTATGCTATTGGCATAAAAACACACTCATGAATCAATAAAACAGAATAAAGAGCCCAGATATAAACCTATATATTGATGATCAATTAATTTACAACAAGGAAGGTAATAATATACAATGGAGAAAGGATAGTCTCTTGAATAAATGGTGTTGAGAAAATGAGACAGCTGTATGCAAAAGAATTAAATTAGACCACTATTTTGTACCATATGCAAAAATCTAATCAATAAGGATAAAGACTTGAACATGACTTGAAATTATAAAACTCCTAAAAGAAAACATTGGTTGTAAGGTCCTTGACATTGATCTTAGTGATTTGTCTTTTTGGCGGGGGGTGGGAGGGAGGGATCTGACTCCGAAGGCAAAGGAAACAAGAGTAAACACACACACACACACACAGAAAACAGATGGAATATATGAAACAAAAAATTATTTACACATCAAAGGAAACCATCAGCAAGGCAAGATGGCAATCTACTGAATTGGGGAAAATATTTGCAAATTATATATTCAACAAGGGGTTAATATTCAAAGTATATAAAGAACTCATACAACTCAACACCAAACCCCCAACTAATCCAATTTAAAAATGCGAAGATCTGAATAGATATTTCTTCAAAGAAGACAAATGAATGGCCAACAGACACATAAGAAAATGCTCAATATCACTAATCATCAAGGAAATGTAAACTACATTGAGATATCATCTTACACTACTCAGAAGAGCTAGTATCAAAAAGACTAGAAATGGCAATGTCGGCCAAGATATGGAGAAGAGTATTCTCATACACTGTTAGTGGGAATGTAAAATGATCTAGCCACTGTGGAAAACAGTATGGAGGTTCCTCAAAAAATTAAAAATAGAGATACCATATGATCCAGTAATTCCAGTTTTGGATATTTCCCTGAAGAAAATGAAAATAGTAATTTGAAATGTTATAGGCACTCCTATGTTTATTGTAGCATTATTCACAATAGCTAAGTTATGTAAGCAACCCAAGTATCCACTGATAGATGAATGGATAAAGAATATATACACAATGTAATGCTACTCAGCCATAAAACAATGAGGTTTTCCCATTTGCAACAACATGGATAAAACTTGATGGTAATATGCTAAGAGGAAAAATAAAAGTCAGAGAAAGGAAAATATTGAATGATTCTACTTATAGGTGGAAATTAAAAACAAACAAAACAAAACTGTACCTAAACACATAGATATAGAAAACAGATTGGTGGTTGACAGAGGGCAGGGAGTGCGATGTAGTGAAAGGGTGAAGGGGATTAAGAAATACAAACCCCTAACTAAAAATTAAAGAAATCATGGGGCTATAATGTACATCATAGGTACTATAGTCAATAGTACTGTGTTAACTTTGTAAAGTGACAGATGATAACTAGACTTACTGTGGTGACAATTTCACCACATTTGGAAATGTATACAAAGTCAAATCACTATGTTGTGTACCTGAAACTAATATAATATTGCAGTCAATTACACCACAATTAAAATAAAAAGAATGCAGAGAATTCATGGTCTGCTTTGGCATGTGGGAGCAGACCTGAGGTTGGAGCTCTAGAAGCTGATTTCAACTGAGGCAGATTTTTAAGAACCTTGAATGCTGCAAAAGTTTTGATTCTTCTACATAGAAAAGTGAAGACTAGAGGGATTCACAAAACCTATATGAAGAACAACCAACAGACAGCCCAAGTACACATGGATTCTGCTAAATGGCCAGACCTTCTACAAACATGGGAACCTGCTTATTTTTCACAGAAGTTTAACATTCTGACCTCCATTTACCTCATGCTTTTTCTTACCTCCTCCACTATAACTCTTTGATGGAGAAAAATAATGGATCAAATACATGGTGTGAGATATAGAAGTATGTAATCATAGTCCTAAAAAAGCGCATCAAAGTGGAAAGTTAAGCAATGAATTCAGCGTTCCAATTTAGAAGTTGTAACGTTTCTTGTAACAAATATTTTCTTTAGACTGAATCACCTAAGAAATATCTCAGTGTCCTACTATTGGAGAAGTAAGTTATCTAGGTAGATGACATTTGCTGTTTCAAATGGCAGCATATTTATCAATAATACAGATATGTTAAATTAATATAAGTAATCTCAATCTGCTTTGCTCAATATTATCTCTTTATGCTACATTTAAAAAAAAAAAAAAAAAGAAAGCAGGCATGTGGGGCAAAGATTGCCCACATCTGAATCTGGTGTATCAGCCTTTCTTCAGTTGAAACTGTAGAGTGGATCACCTGGGTGGCTCAGTCAGATGAACGTCTGACTTTGGCTCAGGTCATGATCTCACAGTTTGTGAGATCGAGCCCTGCATCAGGCTCTGTGCTGATGGCTCAGAGCCTGGAGCCTGCTTCGAACTCTGTGTCTCCCCCTCTCTCTGTCCCTCCCATGATCATGCTCTGTCTCACTCTGCCTCTCAATGATAAACAAATGTTTAAAAAAAAAACTGTAAAGAGGAAGAAGAAATATTCACATCTTGAGTCAAAGTGAATTTTTTACCTGTTTTCATGGTTAGACATTTACTAGGTTTCAAATTTGGTAATTTTATGTAATATATTTCTTCCATCTGGAAAAGGAACAACCTTATAATCCACCAGAACAAAACCACTTGCATGCATTCCAATAACAATTTCATTGGTTAATTATTTTTTTTCCAAATTAATCTGTTGATGGAATATAAAAACATATTGACCTGAGGCTTATAAATGAAACTTCAATGAGGGAAACAATTTTATCCTTGACAAAGTTTAAAAATTTGTATTAAGGAGTTTATAATGCGGAGTTAAGCACTCAGAAATTTTACTCCTATGCAAACAATCTTCCCAGGGAGTGTTTGGTGGATAATCACTAGCAATATTATGCTTGGTTTCATTTAAGCAAGATTCTATGAAGTCAGTGTTTTATAATGGAAATAAGGTCCACAAGAAGAGGTAAACAGATTCCCCTTGCTATCAGAAAATAAAGCACTCCCTTTCATAAGCTTCAATGAGAAAAAAGCTCAGAAGCAATTACCATTCCATAAAAGTGAAAATCTTATTGGATTTCTTTTGGTTAGTGTAAAACAATTACTATCACAGATTTTTTGTAAAAGCAAAGTGGCGTAAAACAAATTTTGGATAGAAAGGGAAACCTGTAATTAGGATGTAATAAAGCCATTTGACTGTCAAGGATTATTTTTCTTTCAATACGGTGCTTTCTTCAGATACTAACTTTTCCTAATGACCCTATATTCCTCCACTAATGTTGCTAGTTGGCTAGCCTAAAGATTTATAATCTACTTCTAAAATCTACTTCCTGTACGTCTGGAGAATTTTCATTATCTTTTTACTTATGCTTTTATCTTGTCCTTTTAGAACTAATTTGGAGTGTAATCACCATAATTACAAGGGTAGCAGTGTTGCTAAAAATGTTTTAGGGTAAATATAATTATGAACCTATGTACATATATTTGCCTTTTAAGTGACAGTAACAATTCACTTATTAAGCCATTCTTGAGTTCCTTTTAGTTTCAATAAACACAAATACATCAAAGCTTACTGAAACTTACAAAATGAATGATTGGGAAATTTTACAAGTTAGTGAGATAGTTTCTCAAAACAGTGTATCTTAGGGGTACCTTGGGTGGCTCAATCAGTTAAATTTTTGATCTTGATTTCCACTCAGATCATAATCTCATGGTTTTTCAGATTGAGCTCCGTAGCAGGTTTAGGGCTGATAGTGCGGAGTCTGCTTGGGATTCTTTCTCTTCCTCTGCCCCTTCCCCACTCACTACTACTCTTTCAACAAAACAAAACAAAACAGTGTGTCTTAGGAAAAAATTTCAGTCATAATATTTCCTAAGAAAATTACTGATGAAATGTTTTCAATAATCTGAAACAAATTTTAAGACATAATTTTAAGATGATATATACAAATAGCTTCGACTATGGGAATCAGTTCAAGACCTTTGTACTACTTCATTTATAAGTTAAATAAGCATGTTTGCTTCCATTTTCCCTGCTTTGATGTATTGTTACACTGTGAGATATCTCCTAAATGATTCTTACTTTTCTTTTCCTCCATAAGTAATCAGAAAATTAAAATTTTATCTGTTTATTATTTATTATGTTTTACGGCCTAATATATGGCCTATTCTTGAGAATGTTTCATGTGTCTTTGAGAAGAATGTGTGTTCTGCTATCGGTGGGTGTTCCATAGATATGTTAGATCTACTTGGCTTACAATGTTACTCACATTTTCTATTTTCATATTAATATTCTTCCTAGTGATTCTACTTATTAATAAAAGTGGGAAATTTAAATCATGAACTATTTTTGTTGAATTGTCTACTTCTTTCAATATTGACAGGTTTTTTCTTCACGTATTTTAGGACTCCTTTCTTAGGTACGTATAAGTGTTTTACGTCTCCTTAATGGAATATTACTTCATATTACTTTCATCATTATACAGTGGTTTTGTTTTTTCCTAATAACAAATTGGTCTATCATGTCTGGTTCTGAGGCTAAAATATCAATTCCAATTGTCTTTTGGTCATTGCTTGCATGGTCTATCTTTTTTTATTATTTTCAATCTCTTTGTTTCTTTGATTCAAATGTGTGTTTCTTTATACCAACAAATAGCTGATTATCTTTTTTGTTTTGTTTTAATATCCATTCTGCCAATCTTCGCTCTTTGATTGGAGTGTTTAATTCACTTACATTACTATAATTACTGTTAAATTAGGATTTATGCCTGTCACTTGCTATTTATTTACTATAATTCTTTTATTCTATTATTCTTCTATTTCTTCATTATTGACACTTTTATGTTAAAATGATCGTGCGTGCTGTACCATTTTAGTAGCCTTGCCATTTCTGTTCTAATATTCTTGTTATTTTGTAATAGTAGTCCTGGAGATTATAACTAACATCTTAAATTAAGACAGGTCAATTCAGATTAATATCAATAGTGTAACAAATCTTTGTTTGAATAATGTTTTATTTCCTTACACACCTTTTTGCTATTACACTAATAGCTATTACACAAATAATTTGTGATATGTCCAGCAAAACAATCTTATAGTTATTATTTTATGTAGTGTTCTTTTAATCACAAGAAGAAATGCATTACAAATATGTATTTATGCTACTCTTTATATTGTCCTATGTATTTACCTTTACTGGTGTTAATTCTTCATGTAGATTTTTGTTAATATTTATTTCAATCTGATAGATAGTCATTAGTATTTCTTGTAGGCCAGGACACTAGTAATGAATGCTGTCAGATTGTGTTTCTCTGGGAATATCTCAATGTATCTTTGTTATCCTCAATGATAGCTTTGAGTTATGTAGAATTCTTAGTTGACAATCTTTTCCTTTCAGCATTTTGATTATGGTATTCCACTACTTTTTGGCTTCCATGATTTCTGATGAGAAGAAACTGTTAAGCATATGAAAGATTTTTTGTGAGCTTCTTTTCTTTTTCTGGTTTCAGTTTCTCTCTTTGTTTTATCTTTTATCACTTTGACTACAAAATGTTTAGATGGAGATCTCTTTGAGTTTATCTTATTTTTTTTACAAATAGTTTATTGTCAAATTAGTTTCCACATAACACCCAGTGCTCATCTCCACAAGTGTCCTCCTCCATGCCCATCTCCCCTTCCCCCCACATCCATCAGTCCTCAGTTTTTGTCAGCATTCAAGAGTCTCTGATGGTTTGCCTCTCTCCCTTTCCCCCACCATTTCCCCCCTTCTTCTCCCCCTCAGTTAAGTTCCTCCTATACGTGCAAACATATGATATTTGTCCTTCTCTGTCTGACTTATTTCGCTCAGCATAATACCCTCAAGGTCCATCCATGTTGCTACACATGGCCGGATTTCATTCTCTCTCATTGCCATGCAGTATTCCATGGTATAGATAAACCACATCTTCTTGATCCCTTCGTCCATGGATGGACACTTAGGCTCTTCCCATGTTTTAGCTATTGTGGAGAGTGCTGCTATGAACATTGGGGTACATGTGCTCCTATGCATCAGCATTTCTGTATCCCTTGGGTAAATTCCTAGCAGTGCTATTGCTGGGTCATAGGGGAGTTTTATTGTTAGTTTCCTGAGCAACCTCCACACTGTTTTCCAGAGGAGCTGTACCAGTTGACATTCCCACCAACAGTGTAGGAGGGTGCCCGTTTCTCCACATCCTCGCCAGCATCTAGAGTTCTCTGATTGGTTCATTTTAGCCACTCTGACTGGCGTGAGGTGGTATCTCAGTGTGGTTTTGATTTGTATTTCCCTGATGAGGAGCGATGCTGAGCAACGTTTCATGTGTCTGTTGGCCATCTGGATGTCCTCTTTGGAGAAGTGTCTGTTCATATCTTCTGCCCATTTCTTCACTGGGTTTTTTGTTTTTCTGATGTGGAGTTTGGTGAGTTCCTTATAGATTCTGGATATTAACCCTTTATCTGATATGTCATTTGCAACTATCTTTTCCCATTCCGTTGGTTGCCTATTAGTTTTCTTAAAGTTTGCTGAGTTTTTGGATATGAATGTGAATATTTTGCATCCCATTTGGGGAATTTTTGGCTATTTTGTTTTAAATATTCATTCTGTCCTTTTCTTTCTCTCCTTTTCTTCAAGGTCTCCCATTATATGTATATTGCTACACTTGTTTGTAACCCACAGATTTCTAAGGTACTATTTATTATAAAGTTTATCTATCTATCATCTATCTATGTATCCATCATCTATCTATCATCTATCTATCTATTTAAAGTAATCTCTACATCCGATGTGGAGCTTAAACTCATGACCCCAAGACCAAGAGTTGCATGCATTTCTGACTGAATTAGCCAGGTGCCCCACGGTTCTATTAACTTTAATTTTTTATTGTTATTGTTCTTCAGGCTGCATAATATTTTTTCTAATTTTTTACTGTTTATTTATTTTTGAGAGAGACAGACAGAGTGAGAGGAGGGAAGGGACAGAGAGAGGAAGGAGACACAAAATTTGAAGCAGGGTCCAGATTCTGAGCTGTCAGCACGGAGCCTGATGCAGGGCTCAAACTCACCAACTGTGAGATCATGATCTGAGCCAGCGTTGGATGCTTAACCTACTGAGCCATCCAGGAGCCCCGAGGCTGGATAATCTTAATGGATTTATCTTCTGTTTGACGATTCTTTCTTTTGTCGGTTCAAATATGCTTTTGAGTTCCACTAGTGAAATTTCATTTCTGTTGTTGGATTTTTCAACTCCAGAATTTGTATTTGGTATATTGTTAGTCTTAATTTAATGAGTCATTGTTTTCAAATTCTCTTTTCATTCTTTAGACATAATTAGCTTAAGTTCTTTGAACATATTTATAATGCCTAAAGTCTTTCTCTGGTAAATACAATGTCTGGATTTCTTTAGAGACAGTTTTTATGGACTGCTTTTTTGTGTATGACTCATACTTTCTTGTTTTTTGTGTGTATCACCTATTTATTGTTGTTATTGAAAATTAGATACCTTTAATATTATATGGTTACAATGGAAATAAGATTTCTTCTTCCTATTGTTTGGTTGTCATTTCTGTTTCTTCTTGTTGGTGTTTTGTTTTGTTTACTGTATTCCTTAATGAATTCTCAGTGTCTTTCTTTGCTCCATGCAGCCACTGAATCCTCTCATAAGTTGTCCCAATAGTCATTTAATGATTGACAGATATTTCCTTAAATTCCTTGAACCAATAAGTCTCTCAGCTCTTGCCAAGGTGCTGTGCATGTTACGATAGGTTTTCAATATTCCAGCAGGAAGTTTACAGCTTTGTCTAAGCCTTCCCTTCCTACTTGTGCAGAGCCTCAAAGTCACTGTAAGGTGAGACAACAGGGCCTTTGCACATCTTTCATTGGCAGGCCCAAGACCTTGTACATGTGTGTGGTCTTCCAAATACTCAGTGATGTGATGGAAATTTTCAAGCTTCATGGGGTCATATCATCTACCAGGTTTTAATTTTAAATATTTTGGTCAACCTCTTGTTGGCCTCAATGGTGTGCCATCTCAGGAAGATGTGATATTAAACAATCGCCATTGATATTTTTAAACAAACACTTTAGAGATTTAAAAGTTGACACAGAATGAGTTCTGAGAAGAAATAAAGACAAACTCTTGGAATGAAGCTTTATAATGAGCTTTTATTCAATGTAAATAGTTGAAGTTTGGAGGACTGGAGATTTTGGGGCTCCAAACTCATTATGTCCCCTCCAGTACATTTTAGGTAGCTGTTTTTCATAACTACCATAGATGTAAGACTGTGGAGCTAGATGTTACCTTTCTGAGGAAAGAAACAATTGTTTAAATGCTATTACTGTTCAGGAATCTAATAAAGGAAGGAAGGAAGGAAGGAAGGAAGGAAGGAAGGAAGGAAGGAAGGAAGGAGAAAGAGAAAGAAAGAAAGAAAGAAAGAAAGAAAGAAAGAAAGAAAGAAAGAAAGAAAGAAAGAAGGAAAGAAAGAAAGAAAGAAAGAAAGAAAGAAAGAAAGAAAGAAAGAAAGAAAGAAAGAAAGAAAGAAGGAAAGAAAGAAAGAAAACAAAAGAAATAAAGAGAAAACACACATACACTAACAAAATAAAACAAAGCAAAACAAAATAATGTATCTTTTCCTTATGTCACCTCAGCTTCATTTAGTTGTGTTTTTATTTTTATTTCATTGTTGTTAAATTTTAGACATAGATTGAAAAAGATTTATAGAAAAATGATATAAATTGAATGTTTCTCTTCCCAACTTTTCAGGCCTGTAAAATGAGAAAACATGAGAAGAGACTAGGGCCAGACAGTCTATAAAATTATATGCATCTCTATTATACTTTGCTAAGCTTATGAGTTGAGAATAGTAACAACTCTTTTAAACTTAAAATATTGTCAGACATAATTCTCTGTGCTTTCCATGATATACTAATCCAGAAAACAACCCTATATTTTTTCTAGTCTTTCTAGTGAGATAGGTGAAGTTATTATATTCATTTTACAAATGAAGAAGCAGAACACATACTGGGGTTAAGTTTTCTGCCTAAAGCTACACAGTAAACTCTGGAGTAGATGCTCAGACCTTCTGTGAAAGCACAAAAATTGTAACAATTGAAGAAATAAGGCAAAGGCAGCAAAACAGAGGTCATGTTTTCTTGGCTTGCATTCTCATGTTTCCTCCTTGCTGCTTTAGGTTCTTAGGAAAATTATACATTTTACTCAAATATAAAATTAGGCTGATCTACATGCTTGGCTGGCGGGCCTGGCTCTTGTTTCCCTTGCCCTCTGTCTTACCTGATGTCTTAAAGTGAGTATGTTAGGTGGGAAAATCGAGCTGACTGTGTTTGCCCATCGATTTTAAACATTTCAGTCCATTCTACATTATTTTAGGTATTACTTGAAGCACATGTAAACTTATAGTATCATAATGTATGCATGGGTTTGATAAGACTTTGAGTTCCTATGTTTTTAATTTGGAGGGGGAAGCTCTTCTCTCCTGTTTTTTTTTTTGTTTGTTTGTTTGTTTTTTAATACTAGTTCCACACAGTGCCCCATTTCTTCCTCTAGATGTGGTACTTACTGCCTATTTTAGGCAAATATCTATATATGGCTTCCATTGGCTGAGAAAAGGAAAAGTGTGAAACGCCTCAGGCTAATACTAGAATTAATTTGATAGGACAGGATGAGCCAATTATCAGGGCATGATGGCATTTCTTTTTTTCCAGTGGGGAAAACTAAGGTAGCAAGTTGCAAGGTGACTGGTCCTCAGGAAATCAATGCCTATCAAAGGAAATCACAGAGGAAAAAGCCATTTGATGTCTTTATTGTTTAGTTATTACATAAAATGAAATCTGTAAACTACTTTAACATTTATTTTGCTAGTTTACAGATGTACTTTTTGAAGTAGGTTAGTTTCCTAGCTACATTTAAAGATAATAAATCAGAGACACCTGGGTGGCTCAGTCCGTTAAGCAGCCAACTTCAGTTCAGGTTATGATCTCACAGTTCGTGGGTTCGAGCCCCGCATCTGGATCTGTGCTGACAGCTCAGAGCCTGACCCTGCTTCTGATTCTGTGCCTCCTTCTCTCTCTGCTCCTCCCCTACTCCTGCTCTGTGACTCTCTCTCAAAATTAAATAAGCATTAAAATTGTATTTAAAAAAGATATTAAATCAGACACAATTAAGCCATGATATTATTTTTGATTAGAAGACCTAGAAACACACACACACACACACACACACACACACCACCTACATGTGTGCTTTTGTTGTTGTTGTTGCTGTTAGGACTCCTACGTCATTCTAAAACCTTTTATTCTTCCTGATTTGCATTTTAAATTGAGCCATGAGATAGTGGTTTTGTGACTGTACTGTTAATGCTGTAACTCTCTACTGTTACTTGAACATACTTAGCCATTAATTTATTATAAATATGCATTGAATATATATTTTATTCCAGGCACTGTACCGAGATTCTGTGATTATAAAAATTAGTTAAGGTCACATCTTCATGGTCCTTACAGGAGGAAAAATAAGGCAAATCTTAATCAGAAAATTGCAAAGTAATGTAAAATTACTACTGTGATTAAGTGTGCAAAGACAGAAATGTAGAGTTCTTAGAGTCTACGTACAATATATAAAATTTAATCTAAACCAGGTGTTTGTGCATTCTGAGGGAAGATAGAAGGTAAGAGCATGGGAGAAAATAGTGTGAACAATCATGAACCTCACTTGGAAAAATGAAAAATCAACAGAGATTTGACCAAGAGTGGAGAAAAGCTGTGTGGTTAGCTCTGAGTAAAGTATTCCAAAAGGAAGAAAGAGGAAACACTACGTTTGAAGCATCTTATGTGCTTGCCATGTTTAGAGAAAAGGAGGAGTCCAGTGAGCATGAAAGAAGATAGTGCTGTGACAAAGATCCTCCTCTTGAGCAAACTCCAGCCAGGGCCCCATGAGCCATCTTCCCTACTGAGCCTAAACCTTGGCCTGTAAAGATTTCAACAAACACTGACATAGACTCTAACAGTTCAAAGACACATCTTTGGGAGAACTCCAACCTACCTTAAAATGCCTCCTGGAGAAAACTCAAGGCTGACAAAATGTACTCTTTGTCCTAGCCAAGGCCTGATGATAGGTGGTAGGATAGGAGCCTACCTTGATGAGTGCCAGAGAGCAACACAGATGGGCATCACATGTATCCTCTTTCCCACTTTTTGTAACTTTTTATGTCCCAACTTTATTCAATTCCTCCATCCTCCTCCTTCATTCTTCCATTAAAATGCCCAGTCACCTCTGCACAGATTAGAAAGGGGACTAGATCTTTGCCTATTGTTAGTAATTAACTAAATAAAATGTGTTTTTACTACTTTAACTAAAGCCTGGCTGTGTTTATCTTTGAAAGTATAGTAGCACACAAAAGTAAGGCATAGTAGACAGGAACCTGGAAACATCAAAATGTGTATTTCATGAAAAAACTCTGGATTTTACTCAGACAAAGGTAAGAATTCTTTAGAGGTATTGAGCTAAGAAGAGGAGATGATAAGGCATGTTTTCCAAGAATCATCTAACTGCTATGTGGAGAAACATCTGTAGATGGACAAGGGGAAAAGTGGGAAGACCAGTGGAAGGTGGTTCCGTGGTGCCAGTAAGAGATGATGGTGGATTGGTCTAAGTTAGTAGTGATGATGAAAATGTGAAATGATAAATGTCAGATGTATTCAAAAATATCACTAGTTGGATTTGCTAATGCATTGTGGAGTTCGATTTTAATATCTGTGGTTATTTATATGCATAAGGAAAAGTAAAGTATGATTTTACACTCTGCTCAGATATCTGTGTCAAATTTATAAATGATGATAATGTCTTTCTAAAATAATTATTCCATGGAAGAAAAAACATTATTAGGCAATTAGCAAAATCAGATATATGGTATACATTTGCCACTTGAGTTTTTCCACATCATTCAAAAGTGCTAGGTGATGAAGATAGTCAAATTCAGTAGACTAATTAGCAGATGATAATGACAGGGCAATATTATTGAGAGGATGTCCTATTTTGTTCCAAAAGAAACACTAGTTTTTTTTTTCCTTCCCCAGACATTAAGAAAAATAATATGAGTTGAAGAGACATTTATGTTTTTGCAAAATATCTTTATATGAAAAACAAAATAAGCCAGTTGTATTATCAACTAGAAATTAGGTTTCTAGTTTAGTAGTAACAGCTGTGGAAAGTAGAACAAAAATGTAGAGTGTCTGGGATCTTTTAAAGAGATAATTCATGGCAAAATTTACTTCAGTTGTTTGTAATGTATTACAAACATCATCCTAATTTTTATTAATTAGCATGCACTTATGATGATTTTCCAGGCACTATGAATAAATATGTGTTTTCATTTATCCACCCACCCATCCAATACTATCTAATGACCATGGAGATTTGCTCTATATATTTCTCAACTTTGTGGTGGAAAAGTCATATATTTGAAATGTAGGTAGGAAATAGTTTGAAATAGCATGTTCTATTTATATTTAAATAATTGAAAAACTATTATATTTATGATGCAAATAGAAAAAATAATTCTCAAAAATTGTATTTCAAATGTTTAATTGAAACTCTATGAATTCACACTAACTAAGAACTTTGTTTAGGAAAGTTAAACGGTGGGAGTGTGTGAATCCTAAGCTTATCGAAAAAGCAGTGACTTCTAAGGATTCCACTTACTGGACAACAAATGGGCCCAAGTTGAAATTAGTTCTATGATTTATATGTTCTGTCACTTGAAGCATGATATACATCTTTACTGAACCTCAGTTTTCTCAACTCTGAAATGGGGTTAATAATATTAACTGCATGGGATTCTTACATGAATGTAATGTGATAATCTATGGCTTTCTAAATTTCACTGAAAACTTATAACTTGGTAAATATAAATATGTAGAGGTTCATTATCTGGGCCTTATGGGAGCTCACTGTCTAGTACTTTTCACAAGACAATAAATAATATATTAGTTTTTTAATAGATGCATTACTATAGCAGTAAAGTCGTTTACTTTAAAAACAGTCTTCCTTTCACACTTCATGGTAGACAAGAACTTCAGTAAAATGACGTCAAGCCAAAGCTAAAAATTTTTAAAGATGATGCAGTCATTTACCAACAATTTATTCTTCTATTGGGTTCCAGGTACTGGACTTGTTACTAGAGGGTCAATCATGTATGGACATAAAACATATTTTCTCCATGACTGTCAAGGACATTGGAGGGACACTTTTGACAACACAGTATGATTTATTTTTATGACTTGTTATCTTCTATATGTTTCTTCAAAGTGCTATTCGGTGGCAGGAGACAAATAGCATTTGGAAGAACTTACTAATATTCCTAAGCCACATTTATTGGTCTTCAAAGGATTGATTTCTTCACCCCAAACTTATTCATGGACTAACGGGATTAAGGTTTCATAGATAAATTCTGCTCTTCTCAAATCTATAGAGAGGCTTTGTGACATGACTGACTCTAATTGCAGCTGTAGAGGAGCATAGGCTTTGTATGAATAAATCCGACTGACTGAAGGTACAGATAATAAAGAGTTTTATTCTCCTCTTCCACTACCCTCTGATGTTCCAAGTTAAATCTTCTTCCCCTGAAGTTTTTAAACTTCTTGGTTACATGCTATCATTAAATGTTCAGGCAGTTAAAATTCCCATATTCTGTCTGATTTTCCAGTCTATCAGCCTTGAGGCTCAGCAACTGAGAACTTCCTCTTCCCTTACTCTGTAGCTGGTCTGGTGATTTTCTCCCACTTGAGCCTTAACCTTTCAGAGCAATGGGGTGGACAGTGGGAGGAAAGACATGACAAAGCTCCCTAAAATAATCCTTTCATTGTTGCTTCTCTTGGCTGAATCTGAACTGTGACGTCTACATTGTGTATAATAGCCAGATATACTCTAACTCTCCCATTGGGCACATGTGACATTCCAGAGTGGGTTCTGTAGGGATCCTTTCCACTAGATTTTTCTTGCCTCCCTACTGTAAGCAGTTACCTTCAGATCACACTCCCAATCTCCTACTGCTTGGGGAAAGTTGCCACCTTTTTTGGAGTAGAAACATATGAAATAGGGCGTCTTTCACATGCCCATTTGCCATCTATAGTTCTTTTTGATGAGGTGTCTGTTAAGAATTTTGCCCCAGTTTTTAATAAGTTTTTTTTGTATTATTGAGTTTCAAAAGTACCTTGTATATTTTGGATAATGATCTTTCCTTAAATGTGTCTTTTGCAAGTATTTTTCCCCTTGTCTTCTCATTTCTGGACATTGTCTTTCAAATAGAATATCCTAATTTTAATAAATCCAACTTATCTGATGTTTCTTTCATAGATCTTGCCTTTGCTGTTGTATTTAAAAAGTCGTACCCAAGGTCATCCAGGTTTTCTCCTATGTGCTTTATATCTTTGAGTTTTATATTAGGTCTATGACCAATTCTGAGTTAATTTATTAAAGGATACAATGTCTGTGTCCAGATAATGATGATTATGATGGACATCCATGTGGGCATCCAGCTGTTCCAGCACCATTTGTTGAAGATATGATCTTTGCCCCATTATATTGCCTTTGCCCTTTTGTCAAAGATCAGTTGGCTATATTTATGGGGATCTAGTTCTTGGCTTTCCCATCCAAGTCTTGATTACTATAGAATTTATACTGTCTTGATATCAGATTGTGTCAGTCTTCTAATTTTGTTCTTCTTCAATATTGTGTTGGCAATTCTGGGTCTTTCACTTCTTCATGTAAGCTTTGAATCAGTTGGTCAATATTCACAAAATAACTGCTAGTATTTTTGTTTTAATTGGTATTGTATTGAATCTAGAGATTAAGTTGGGAAGACATAGCCTGTCAACATTATTGCCGTTTTCTGTGCTTACATATGGAATCTCTCTCCATTTATTTAGTTCTTCTTTGATTT
Source organism: Proteles cristata cristata (assembly GCA_017311185.1). Lineage (NCBI taxonomy): Eukaryota > Metazoa > Chordata > Mammalia > Carnivora > Hyaenidae > Proteles > Proteles cristata. Next base: position 1,186,987 of record JAESUZ010002627.1, read on the forward strand.
TGTTCATCAGGTTTGTAGTTTTTCTCACAAAGAGCTTATACTTATATTTTTAGACTTCTACCTAAGTATTTCATTCTGTGGATACTAAAGTAAGTGGCACTGTGCTTTTATTTCAAATCCATTTGTTTGTTGCTGCTACATAGGAAAATGATTGGCTTTTGTACAATTCCATGGACACAGGAAGGTTGTTATAATGTGTAATCATTCCAGGAGTTTTGGGTTGATTCTTTTGGATTTTTTCTACATGATTTAACAATCATCTGTGAAAAAAGACCATGTTCTGTCTTGTTTCCTTTTTTTAATGTTTATTTTTATTTTTGAGTGAGAGAGTGGGGAAGAGTCAGAGAGAGAGGAAGACACAGAATATGAAACAGCCTTTATGCTCAGAGCCATTGGCACAGAGCCTGATTTGGGGCTTGAACTCATGAGCTATGAGATCATGACACTTTACTGACTGAGTCACTCAGGCTCTATTGTCTTCTTTCCTAATGCATATACTGTATATATTTTCTTGTCTTATTTCATTAGTTTGAATTTCCAGTACTATATTGAAAAGAAATGGTGAGAGAAGATGACCATAGCTTTCTCATTAAGACATTCAATGTGGTGAGTGACACCTGTATTCACTTTAAGTCTCTGCAGTCATTTATGAAGCAAATTTAGTGGACATTGGTATAGTCAGAAAACACAAAATTTGCAGTTGGATAGTGCTATGGCCTGGATAGTTTTCTCTGCCCCCAATTCATATGAGTTTTAACACCCAAGGTAATGATATTAGGAAGTGGGGGTCTTTGGGAGGTGATGAGATTGGTGGCTTTTTAAAGAGAGGCCCCAGAAAGCTCCTTTGTCTCTTCCACTAACTGAGGACACAGTGAAGGTCTTTCCCAGACACTGAATCAACTGGGATTGGTAACTCCTTGATCTTAGACTTCCCAGCCTCCAGAAGTGTAAGGAATACATTTCTGTAGTTTGTAAACTACCCACTCTGTGCTTTTTATAGCAGCCCAAATTAAGACAAATCTTGACTCAAAGTAAAGTTTCACTGCTATTATTCCTAAGACCTTGGGCAAGTTACTTCATTTTTCTGTATTTGTACTATTTTCTCACAATGCTGAACTAATCTAACTACTTTAGGGGGTTGTAATCTAGATTACAAATAATGTATGCATTCATTAAAGAATAACAAATCATTGTTTAAATCTTAGGAATTGGAAGTCTCTCTTGAATTACCATGATTTCCTTTATTTAGTCTATAAAAAGCATGGAAAGGAAGGTGTTAACCACATTTCTATATCTGCTAACAAGCTATGAAAACCACATATTGAATAGACTGCAAGCAAGTTGAGGACAAGAGCTATATGTGGTTCATCTTTGTTTATGTAACACCTAACACTGTATCTGCAGATGGTATGTTTTCAAAGATGTTTTTTAAATCAAGTAGCAATGAGCTTGCTTGAGTTTTATTACTTTGCCCCATTACACATTTCCAAACTTTTAATAAAGAGCTGTGATTTTGAATCCTTACTTTTTCATGGTAAGAGGAACATAACCTAAAAAAAAAAGTTCATCAGCCAGAGAGATCTTAAAAATGTAAGTCTGATAAAGCTCCAGGATAGCTTTAAAACATTTCAATAACACCCTTCAACAGCATCCCATTTAACTTATATAAAAAATAAAATCCTTATGAAGGCTTGCAAGGTTCTACTCAAGGAGTTAGCAATGTTTTTGAAAAAGGCCATTCAGTAAACATTTTAGGCTTTGTTGCTCAGTCTCTGCTTCAACCAAGGAAGTCTCTTGTAGTATGAAATCACCGGTATGGACACTATGCAAATGAATGAGCATGGCTTGTTCCAATAACACTTTATTTTTGAGCAATGAAATTTGCATTTGTTAATACTTTTGATATGTCACAAAATACTATCTTTCTTCTGATTTTGTTTTCTTTTTTAAGTTTCTGAATTTTAAGAGAGATAGAGAGAGAGAGAGAGAGAGAGAGAGAGAATGATCAGGGGAGGGGCAGAGAGAGGAGAGAGAGGCCCAAGTAGAGCCCCTCTTTGTCAACACAGAAGCCCATGCAGAGCCAGATCTCACCAACTGTGAGGTCATGACCTGATTGGTAATCAAGAGTCAAACACTTAACCTATGAAGCCATCCAGGCACCCTCTGCTGATTATGTTTTCAGCTATTTTAGATAGTATAAACTGTGAAGAAAGCTGTACAGAAAATCCTTTTCTGGCCTCTCAAAGTAAATTAGGTCTCCTTGTTATATCCTTCTTTAACACTGTGTACTTTTTCATACCAGTTCTATCAATGTGTGGTTTTGGTTTACTTCTATAATGATTAAAAATATGTATCTCTTCCTTCATTAATCTGAAAGTTCCTTGAGGGCAGGTTTTCTGGCTATTTTGTTGAGTATACACAGTTTTTTCAACCTCTTATCTAGTTCTTAAGCACACTGGACAGTTAATGCAAATTTATTGAGGGATTTATTGGTCCCTTGTCTATGAAATGCTTATCAAAAAATGGCTTATTGGTAAATGCCTTAATGGGAAACAATGAAGAATGGAAAGAACATTGATTTCTAAAATACAGAAGACATTGAAAATGTAATTATCTGACATATTCAAACTTAACCATCTTTACATTAACTAGGCACCAAATTAAAAGATCCACCATTTTGCATCATTTGTTACTCTTCCATATTGGCATTACATGGAGTCTTCACAATTCATTTACTACATTTTTTCCCTGTGATACTCATAGCGACTCCACAAACTACCACCATTATAATGTCCATTTTATTTATGAAACTCTCAAGGATCAGAGAGGTTCAGTAACTTGTCCAACATCAAATAGTTAAAGGTAGAGCTGAGGATTAGCACTAACCTGGGTTTTATCACCCAAATTGGTAATAATTTAACTACAAGGTTAGAGAAGATAATGACTTAATACCCTGCCTTTTTTATCCCTCTTCATCAGGTCATGTTCTTTTTCAGTTCTGTTCGCAACAAAATTTAACAAAGACTCGGGACTTTTTCATTCAGAATGATTAGGATGGACAAAGGAGGAAAAGGAGGTATGGGAAAGGTTACTGAATCTACTCCAAATAAGTTCCGGTGGTTAGCCATGAGAGGTACACGTGTGGATTTTAAGCTTTTCCGTTTAAATTTTAGGTCTTTTAGTTCCAGAAGTTTCCATTAATTCCAGCTTTTAACCGGGATATACACATATTTGTGCTACATTTTTTTCTTCTTTAAGTGTAGAGCAGCAAGTCACTGTTTCTAGGCAAAGGCAATAGTTAACATTTCAGAGAGCAGGTTTCAATTTGCTTATCTGTGGAATTCATCTTTATTTATTTATTTATTTATTTATATTTTATAGTTTATTGTCAAGTTGGTTTCTATATAGCACCCAGTGCTCATCCCAAAAAGTGCCTTCCTCCATGCCCATCACCCATTTTCCCCTTTCCCCCACGCCCATCAACCCTCAGTTTGTTCTTGGTGTTTAAGAGTCTCTTATGGTTTGCCTCCCTCCCTCTCCTTAACTACTTTTTCCTCTTCCTCTCTCCCATGGTCCTCTGTTAAGCTTTTCCTGTTCCACATATGACTGAAAACATATGATATATGTCCTTCTCTGCCTGACTTACTTCACTTAGCCAAACACCCTTGAGTTCGACCCACGTGGCTTCAAATGGCCAGATTTCATTCTCTCTCAGTGCCATGTAGTTAGTACTCCATTGTATATATAAACCACATCTGTAGAATTTTTAGATGCATCCCATTTGTAATCTGCATCCAGGTATCAACATTTATTCAGAAGGCAAGCTATTTGGGATAAAAATGTAATCTGAGGGTTTTAAGACTAATTTTATTGTTAAGAAGATCCAAAGAGTTATCAAATTGAAAGTTATAAGCATTAATAAAACTACTTAATTGAATTTTCTGATCCTTAAAGTTCTTTAAAAAACTTGAGATAATATTTATCATGAAGGATATTTTTGTCTGTTTGTAGTTGAAGTCGAGACAATTCAGGATTTAGTGCATAATGTGCATGTAAATAACTACATGTGTGTTTGGATGTATACCTCCCACCTTGAATTAAAGTGATACTTTCATACTGATTTTGATGTGTTGGAGGGACCTTTGGTAGACTGATCTTTGCTTGAGATGTGGATGTCAGACGTGTGTCAAGAAAATCATGGGTAAGATAGTGGTTGTGGTTGTTAAGCCTCTTAGTAGGTAAAATGGTATCCATAAGGCTTTTGCATGAAGTGCAGATAATCAGCCTTTGAAGGAACCAGTCCTAAGGAGAGAGAAACATCATCCAAGTATAGTGACTCAGTAATCATTGGGCAAAGTCAATCTGAACACTCATAGTGTTTATCACCCACATGTATGCCACTTTCTTGGAAGCTGCACCTTATCCACTGCAATAAATATGTGAAGTTTGTCAATGAATGAAAGCAAGTTAAAATAGGCAGTTTCACACAACAAAACTGTGAAACACTAGAAAATTTAACTAATACTCCCATTTTTGTTGGGAATATAGGATGGCTGTGTTCTTCATACCATATGACTTTCTTTCATAGTCATAACTACCAAACAGAACCAGGCTGTTATTATTTCTGTATTAAATATGAAACACTTAAGGAATAGAGAGAGTACATATCTTGCATAAAGTTAAATAGCTAGTTAGTGACTGAACTGTTTTTTAAAATGTTTTATTTTTGAGAGAGAGAGAGATAAAGAGAGAGAGATTGTGAGTGGGGGAGAGGCAGAGAGAGAGGGAGACACAGAATCCGAAGCAGGCATTAGTCTCTGAGCTGTCAGCACAGAGCCCGACATAGGGCTCAAACTCACAAACTGTGAGATCATGAACTGAGCCAAAAGTTGGACGATTAAACTACTAAGTTATCCAAGCTCTCTATTAACACTGTATTGGGCTTGATTCCAAATTGAAACATATTTGCACCCAACTGAGCATAATTTCAGCTTATCAGTAATGTCCATATGTGTGATTACAATCAGATGTGACAGGGATATTAGAGTAGGTAACAATTGCTTTAAGATCAGAGGAAGACATTTCTAAATAGCATCAGCATTTATTAGAGATTCCAGTTCTTATCCCAAATATCGGCAATCTGTTTCTTAATATCTGGTTTTAAGAGTCTTGGGACATCTATGTATCTTTATGGACAGTGAAAGGGTTTGTAGTTGGTGTAGACAAAGACTATGCATGTTCAGAAGCATGTGCAAGACACACCTGAGGACTCCCAGAAATAACAAAAAGATTGAATAAGTTAAAGATGGGAGTTATTCCACATCGTTTGCAATTTCATAGAAGAGAAAAACTATTTCCTAATAATATGTTATTTGTTCCAAAAGTTATTTATTTTTAGAAAATTCTAGGTGAATCTAACCTGGCTGCATTACTATAGCTCATAAAAGGTCAAATCACTACTTGTTAGATAATTTTTTTTTTGGATTCGAAAAGTAATAATTATTGATGCATCTCATAAAATACAAGTCTTCATTCTTTGACTAATAACCTCCTTGGCTTATATGTAGCTACAAGGTATAAAATCGCACTTCCCTATATTTTAATCTCCCCATCCTATTGATTATAACCCATGTATCCTTCTCATGGCCTCGTTTCTTTTGGTCTCTCAAATTAGCTGTAGGCAAATTCATGTATGAACATGAGATGAGGGCTACCAAGTAGGGAGGATTATAGATATTTCTAGAACTACTTTCTTGCCCTTACATAAGAAGAGGTCTATCCTTCTGTCTCAGTTTGTTTCTCTGATTTCCCTATGGAAGGACACATATTTAATTCTGTTATTTATGAGTGAGGAAAATAAATCCTTCATTGCATATACTCCTACTCATAATTCACAATTTCAAAAAATCTATGTTGCATTTGATAAAAAGCCCACATGGAAAGAACTCAAGGTAATGGGAGCTTTATGGGAATGAAACTAGTGCATCTCTAGAATTAAAAAAAAAGAGAGAGAGAGAGAGTTTAACAACTAAACTTCTGGAAGTCAAGGATGAGGCCCAGAATGCAAATCTTTGTCTTTCATCTTTATTCTCTATGGAAGTCGGTTTTTACTTTCTCTACATGTCATAAAATATAGTTGCTGGCAGCTCCTGAACACTGCAACTTACAGTTTCAGTGGCAATAAAGGGAATGCTATGATTCTTTTTGAGGTCTAAAAATCCCCAGGAAAGTTTTTATTGGGCAGTTTGGCACAGGTGCTTGCCACAAGACAAATCAACTGTTGACAATGGATGAGATAATGTATGGGTAAATAGAAGTTCCCATGATAATCCTGTGGCATTAGTAGGGGAGAGTGAACATTATTACAGGAAGACGCAGTCCAATAGAAAGAAAAAATCAAGTGTTCCAACTGGTACATACTCTGTGCTAGTGCTCACTGCTGGGGTATAATTTGGTATAGTTAATTTAAACAAAAATTTGAGGCTACTATTTCCATTATGCTAGAGAAATACTAAGGATTAAGAACCTTGAAACAGGTAGCTATCAAATTACCAAGCCAACATATAAAGCTATGCTTTCTCTCCTAAATTGAATTTCTTTGACTTTACTTTCTCCTGACCTGTGGTGAAATGAGTCAGATTTTTACATTTTTTTACCACAATGTGGACCTCTTTAAAACTCAGATTTTTCTTCTGCATAGTTTTTTTTTTTTTTTTTTTTTTCTAGGAGAGAGAGAGAGACAGCGTGAGCAGGGGAGGGTCAGAGAGAGAGGGAGTCACAGACTGAAACAGGCTCCAGGCTCTGAGCTGGCAGTCAGCACAGAGCCCGACGCGGGGCTTGAACCCACGAACCGCGAGATCATGACCTAAGCGAAAGTCGGACGCTTAACCGACTAAGACACCCAGGCGCCCCTCTTCTGCATAGTTTAGTCCTATTGTCCTGGAGAGCCACACATCATAGCTCCACACTCTGTAAATCCAAAATTTTTCTACTTTCATATTTTCTTTCACTAAAGTAAATCATAAACTCTAGCCAGACAATTAATAGAAAAATGTGTTTCTATGTCTTTTGTTTACTGATAGGCATTATTCATAACAAACATTTGCATTATCAGAAGTCTACTGAGAATATTATTTATTTATTTATTTATTTATTTATGTTTATTTTTTTGAGAGAATGCTCATGCAGGAGAAGAGGAGGAGCAGAGGGTGAAGGAGAGAGAGAATTATAAACAGATTCCAGACTCAGTGTGGAACCTGCTGTGGGGCTCTCTTGACCAATTGTGAGATCATGACCTGAGCCGAAATTAAGAGTTGGATGCTTAACTGATTGAGCCACCTAGTGCCCTGAGGATATTTTTAAAGTTAGATTTTCTTAATGTTTATTAATTTTTCAGAGACATACACACATACATACATGCATACAGACAGACAGACAGACAATGGGCAGGGGAGGGGCAGAGAAAGGCAGAAACCCAGAATCCAAAGCAGGCTCCAAGATGTGAGCTGTCAGAACAGAGCCCTATACGAGGCTCGAACTCATGAACCATGAGATCATGATCTGAGCTGAAGTCAGATGCTTAACTGAGACACCCAGGTGCCCTGAGAATATTTTTAAATTTAGATTTTCACAGAGTTATGGTTTCTCCACATGGATGGTTCTTAATTGGACTGGATAACTAGGCTTTTATGAAGAATTATAATTCATCGAAAGAGTAAAGCAAGTTAGGTATGCAGGGTGTAAATATGAAAACACAACTAAAGAAAGGTAGGGATGCTAAGGTTTTTTTGGTACAGGTATGCTTTAAAATTTATTGTCCCATTTGTTGTTTTACAGAGTTTGGTTACATAATCAAACAAGTATACACTTTTACTCTGCCAATTTTACTTTTCCTCTAGGCTAATATGGACTTGATATTCAGCAATAATTTTTATTTGCCAAACATCCAATATTAATGTTGCCACTTGGGATTAACCACATGGTTATTTAAAACTTCAGTTGCTAGTTGCCTTAAAACTTTGAATACCAGTCAGAACTTATTCCCTGAAAATACAAAGCTACGCTAAAATGTCTTTCATATTTGATATTCTACCATTATAATTTGTTTATACATTTATGTACTTAAGAGGTACTTTATGTCCAACATCTGTAATATTATTAATGAGTGATAGATTTTTAATTCATAAGTAACAGAAGCCAATGGAAATACCTATTTTTAGCTCTAGTATGTTATTGATGATATGTGAAAGATTCTGCCATGTAACATTTTGGCCTGAACAACTGGTTAGATGTTTTTTAAAGGATATTTTCCTAAAATTATATGCTTATCAGAAAATGTAATATTAAGAAATTTCTTTTGCTTAATATGAAATCCACAAGTGTTAAGTTGTCAAACAAATTGTACCATTGGTACATAACTTCATCTGAAAATCTCTTTGGAAGATCCAGGAAAAATAGATGGTAAGTAGAGAGCACCAGAGCAGTGTTTAGATAAAAGTTCTTGGTCAAAATCTAGTTTAGAATTTTAGTCGTAATATGGGAATAAATGAGAATATGAATGGCATTCCAAGTTTCTTGCTTGTTTTGGAAGTTTGGGTGTTAAATACATTAGGGAAAACATTTTCAGGTATAGGCCTGCTATGTTGAGATGAATAACAACTTTTTTTTCTTTAATGAAACACAATGAAAGACAGCTATAAAAGATTATTCAACCAATTTATCATCAGAGGCATTTGGATGACACCAATCTCTGTAGATAGAATCCTATTATTAAGTCCTCATATGGGGCTGGGAAATAAAATCAAAGACAGGAGCAAAATGCATACATGTTTAAAATAATTACAAATCAACAAAAGGCACGTGCCTTAAATCAACAAATAGTATGTCAGTAACTTCTCAATGCTGAGAAAGGAAAATACAAATCCATTGATCGCAAATGTATATATGCAGAAATATGTATGAATTTTCATATATATTTAGTGTGTGAAATGATTAAAAGAAACACCAGAGACAGTCTGGGTGTGAATTTAAGTTCTGGTATTTACTAACCATTTGCTATTTAATTTTCTGTATATCAGTTTCATTATTTGTAAAATGGGAATAAAAATGATGCGTACTTTGTAGATTGTGGTTAGATGTAAATGTCTTGTATATAGTAAACACTATATAAATTTAGATGTATTGTATACATATATTTTTACCTATTTCTGAAGACGTATGGTAAAAGGTACAATAAAAAAACATATATATATATATATATTTTTTTTTTGGACTCTTAGACTTCTGCTCCCTATTCTGACATCACTTCCTACTTAACATAGCAAAAACTCAGGGAGGAAAAAAAAGAAAGCAGGGAAGTTCATGATTTTTCTAGTTCATTTGTACTTAAGAAGCCACCGTATAGGCAGGAAAAGCTCACAGCTTGGTATTTGAGCCGTATACCTCTCAAACTCTTCGACAAGGGGTACTACTTCATTTAATTAGCTGTTGCCTTCCCATAGCTACAAGGATACACCTCTGAGATTTTAAATTAAGAGTGTGAAGTCTGAGTCTACTACAATTCTGAACAAAGCCAAATTCTGTACCGCCATTTGTGGTTCAGCAATGTTCTCCTTCAGGAACATATTATACAGGAAGTACGTAAAAGTTTCCTTAGTGTGGCTTCCTCTGGCATAAGCCTTTTTATGCCTTGTCTCCAACCTGGTGAACCACTCCAATTTACCAATCCATTTATGTCTACATTTCCTCTCATTTATCACAGAACATTGAAACATTAACATAGTCCATAAAAATAAGTATTTTGCTGTGTCACTGTTGTGATTTCCTATAGTCATGATTTGCTTCTGGCCCATTTTTGTCCACACCATTTTGAATATTTAATAGTTGTTCAATCGCAGGGGCACCTGGGTGACTCAGTGGGTTAAGCATCTGATTTGTCAGGTCATGATCTCTAGTTTGGGGAGTTCAAGTAATGCATCAGGCTCTGTGTTGACAGCTCAGAGCTTGGAGCCTGCTTTGGATTCTGTCTCTCTCTCTCTCTCTCTCTCTCTCTCTTTGCCCTTTGCCCACTCATGCTCTGTCTCTCTCTGTTTCTCAAAATAAACAAACAAACAAAGTTAAAAAATTAAAAAAAAAATAGTTGTTCCATTGCATTTACACTAGTCTGGAGGATGGTTATCGTCTATATTATCAAAACATGTCCTCCACTATTTGAGACTTATTTGATGCTTGCCAACAGATGGATATGTATAACTATTGCAAACTTATCAAATAAACCAGAGATCCAATACCTTATTAGAGAACTCTTCTTTGTATTTGCTGAAAACCAAAATGGCTGAAAGTGAAATTCAGCTGTAAAGTCCTTTTATAAAAAAAGCAATGCGAGCACTTGTTGAATATTTAGAATTTTCCAGGCACTGCGCATCTTTTAATATGGTTCCTTTTCATTCTGATTAACCTGGTATAGTAGGATTAAGTAACCCAATTTGAAAATTTGTAGTTGAGAAATTATCCTCAATAGTGTGGGGAGAACTTGTTCATGACTTCACTTCTATATGATTAAGGCTCAAGATTTTGATTTTTTTAAATCTATTGCAGAACAGTGCTTCTGTGACATGTTGCTGTTGGTGACATCGGCTTGGGGTAGATTGAGCCGTGAATGGGATGTATTTGAGAATGAGCAAGGGGATTTTACTACCCTTGGGAGCCCTCTGTCTGAGGAATGTGGTAGACATTTTGGAGGTATTATTATTATTAAGCTTCAAAATTTTGAAATAAATAATGAATTAGCTAACAATGGAAGTGTTTTTCAGAAAATGCTAGCTTACTTGTGAAACATGAATTTATGAAAAGGGAAGTTTAGCAGCTGGGTATATAATTTGTATACCATAATATTTACCCATCGTAAGGGTATAATTCAGTGATTTTTGGTACATCTGCAGAGTTGTGTGACCATCACCATAATCCAGGTGTAGAACATTTTCAGTATTCAAAAAAGTTTCTTCATGCACATTTGCTGTAAATGCCTCTTGCGCACAGCATGAAGCAACTATTGATATGTGTTTAGTCTCTACACATTTACCATTTCTGCAGTTTTAATATAAATGTTACAATATATAGAATATTGTGAGTGAACTTTTCATTTTCCATGATGTGTCTGAGCTTCATTCTTCATTGCATTGCAGGTCAATTGTTTGCTTCTTTTCATTAATGAGTTACATTCCATTGTATGGTTATACCACAATTTACTTATTCACCAGTTGATGAAGATTCAATTCTTGGCTATTATGAACAATGCTGCTAGGAACATCTGTGAACTGGCTGTGGTGTGGAAATTATGTTTTCATACCTCTGGGATAGATTCCTAGTTCGAAAGTTTGAGTGACATATTAACTTTTTTTTAAGAAATCACTTTCCTTAGTGGCTGTATTATTATGGTAAACAAAAGAATAGCTACCCTACCCCAAAGATAGTCAAGTTCTAATCTCTAGAATTTGTGACTATTTATGTCACATGAGACAATGGAATTATGGTAGCAAGGGGAATTCACACTGTTAATCCAGCCGAACTTGAGATGGCAAAATTATCTGAGTTTATCCAGATGGGCCCAATGCTAACTATAAGGGCCCTTGAAAGTAGGAAGAAAAAAGGAGAGGCATAAAAAAGATGGCAGTATGATGAGTCGATGCTCTTTTTTGAGTGTAGGGGGTGCTATGTGTAAGGACTATTGAGAAGTCTCTAAAAGCCAGAAATGGCACCCAGCTCACAGGCACAAAAAATATCTCAGTACTACAATGGCACGGAACTGAGTTCTGCCAGCAAGTGTATGAGCAAGGAATCTATAGTCCCTAAAAATGCTTAAGCTTAAGAAAGAAACACAATCCTGATGATACCTTTGTCTTAGCCCACTGAAACCCATATGGGACTTCTGACAAGAGAGTTGTAAGATGGTAAATGTGCTGTTTAAGTCACTGAGTTTGTAGTAATTTTGTTATAGCAGTAATAGAAAATTAACGCAACCATTTTGCATCCCCACCAGCAATGTATGAATGCTCTAGTTTTTCGACGTCTTTGCCAACACCCATTATTGTCTCTTTTTAATTGTAGCTACTCTAGTGGGCTTGCTGTGGTATATGATAATGTTTCTAATTTAATTTTCCTAGCAAATAATGATAATAGACATTTTCTGGGGGTCTTATTTTCCATCCGCATATCTTCTGCATTGAAGATTTCTTTTGGTGAAATATCTATTTGACCTATAATCCTTATTTTAATTCGGGTGTTTGTCATTTTATTACTGAATTATCAGTGGTCTTTATATAATCTATAAAAAGTCTTTTATCAGAAAAATTAACTTATGTGTATAGTATAAGGTGTATGTAAATATGGATTTCCAAATGTCTTAATACCATTTACTGAAGACATTTACCTTGGCATCTTTGTAAAAAGTAAGTTAAAATACAAGACAGTGTTCATTTCTGGACTCTGAGTTCTGCTACATAGATCTATATAATTGATATAATATTCCTTACACCAATACCACGTTTGTAATACTATAGCTTTGTAGTATGTTTTTAAAATGATTAGTGTAGTCATCCAAACTTTGTTCTTATTTTCTAAAATTATTTTGGCTATTCTAGAGCCTTTGAATTCCATATATATTTTTAAGATCCACTTTTCAGTTTCTGAAAAGAAAAAGAAGCTGGGATTTTGATGGGGAGAATTTTTGAATCTATATTGCAATTTGGGGGAGAATTGCTATCTTGAGCTATTTGATCTCATAAGCATGATTTAGATATTTAATTTTTCTTAGCAACATTTTGTACTGCTTTGCAAGTTTTGTAATGCTTTTATTACATTTATTCTTAAGTATTTTGTTCCTTTTCATCCTATTTTGAATAGAATTAGATGATTGATTTCACTTGTGGATTATTCATTTCTAAATTACAGATACAATAGATTTTTTTTTTATGCTGACATTTGTCTTAATTTCTGGAGACTGCTGGAACAAAAAAC